>CM076247.1:0-730822 GCA_038380765.1 Odontothrips loti | reverse complement strand
AACTGCTTCCACATGTGCTTGGTGCGATTCTACTTGTACGCAACACACACTCATCTTCTGAGTGAACAGAAGAAATGTCCTCATATCTCACAAGGCAGACTCTACAGCAGGCGCCAGAGCTGAAAGATTGATTGAATGACCCTATGGCATGCTGAGATTTGTTGTCGCCCTCAACAACTGCTAATCCACCCTTCAGGTAGAAAAACATGGTCATCCAATTTTTATTCTTATCCCCTCTTCTTCCATTTTTTTTCAGATGTCTCTTACAAGAGGCTGCAAAACACAGTCAAGGCCCTTATCTGAAACTATGTTGTGAGTTGGCTATCATAATTAAAGATACTATCTTTGAGAGACAGACAACTTAGAATCTATGTTGTTAATGGTGCCACTTACACTCCTAGATATTTTTGTCGCTTTTGATGTTCCCCAAGTCTCCCCTGGCAACGGTGAATTCATCTGTGTAAACGACAACTCTCAAAGCACCCTTATCATTCTTAAAAATAAAATGGGCTTTCATAAAGGCACCGCCATTGAATTTCTCAATGACGTCATGCGGGAGAAGTTCCTTCTGAACATTTTCCAAATACTTCCCTATTAGTCAAATATTGGGTAATAGTATCAATTAAAGGAATATACTGATAGGATTTCTTTTTCTTCTCACATATGGTTCATTTTCCAGGCACTTCTAATAATTCAGCTTCTCCTATCTCATTTTCAGAATCAGATTCATTAGACAACATCTGATCTGAATCATAACACTCCCTGAACATCAGAGTCCAGAATGGGCAGTGCTAAGAGGCAAGAGGAGCCTGAATCACATTCAGACCCTGATGAGTCAGATTCTTCTGAATCGAATTCAAATTAAAGCGGTGGAATATAGCCCATGTCTTTCGAAGTACTGATTCTTCTGATCCCTTAGTGATATGGAAGCATTTCTTAAAGACATCATGTCATCAATCATAAATGTGAGCATGTCATTATCATTCCTTGATACATTGAAGCATCCAATTCTGTCTTAAGACAGACCCCAAACCTCAAGTTTAAACAACATAAACATATCCCTAACATCATCAAGGATCTTTTTAACCCTTAATGCGACAAAAATCACATGTACGATGGAAAAAAATATTTGTTGCTGTTTGCCTATTATTTAGTACCTACCGAGAATCCACCTATCACAAAAAGTTTCGAAATTTCTATCGATATCACTAAAATTTTACTACGTAGCAAATATGCTACATTGTCGCATAACGGTTTCCCCCTTTATCGGACAAAAACGGGCCGGGAATAGGAAAATATTTTTTTCTTCTATCATCGTATTCTTTTGTTTTGCCTTGAACCCAATCATCACATAAAATTCCAAAGCATTTTATCGAAATCTCAAAAATAGCAACCTGCGTAGCCAATTATGCTACATTGTCGGTTGACGGTTCCCACTGTTGGGGGGTTTAAGGGGGGCAATAGTTTTTAAAGCGCACGTTCAGAATTGTGTTTAGCATGTCTTAAAATACTCTGGAAACAATTTATCTTCATATTATAAAAAGGCGAAACATCAATCTTTTTTTTCAAAATTTCGAAAATTTTATTTTTTCGAATATTTGTAGAAAGTTTGCTTTTTTGTTATCGAAACCACCTCCAGCTCCTCGGCAATCACCCTATGCAAAACGAAGTTCAATTTTTTTAAAACCCTTGCTGACCGCCAATCAGTAAAAAAAATGTATGTACGCTCAAATTTGCTACGTTGTCGGATAACGTAAACACGGCAACTCGTCCCCAATTCTTGAGCCAAATAGAATTCTCAGCACACACTGGATACTTTTTGAAATATTTTCAGACGTCTCTTATAAATAATGAGCGGGTGTGGGTGGCTCGGGCTCGCTCGGGGGTCGTATACTAGGAGCGCCGCTATTTTCAAAGGCACCATGCCATGTATTGTGCCTTCAAATTCAAGATTTTATGATCGGCAAGTCGTTTGCGGGGCCTTTTGTATCTACTATTTTTATGCCTCATCTCAATTTCGACGCAATTGTATGCATTTCGCAGGAGCAATAATATGTGTATCAAATTTGCTACACTGTCGGTCGAGGTGATCGCAAGTCGCATGCGGCAACTACTCTCTTGTCGAAGCCACATTACCGCCGATTTGGCGGTAAGTTCAGTATCAAATTTGGTTAGTGGGTGCCGAGGACGGTGCGAGGGGAGGGAGCTCCTGCTGCAGCGGAGGTCGAGGCGGCAGCGGTTGCCGTGGAGGCGAGTTGCTGCTGTGGAGGAGGGTGCGGGAGCTGCTGCTCGAACAACCTGCGGACCCCCGACCACCTGCTCAGGAGACGCGGTGGAAGAACGCAGCTCAATGCCCTCCACGGGCCCGTCAACGGCCCCGTCAGCGACGACCGCCACCCCATCTTTGATCCGTTGTAAATGCGAATGCTTGCTGCACCAGCATGTTTAGTTGCATGCGAAAGGTGCAGCGCATGTAACACCGGCGCGATTCCGTAAGCATCGTTCATGAAGTACGTCCGAATTTTTCGTGCCAATGCGAATGGCCACGCGAATCGCGACGCCGAGCGCCTGCTAGTGCTAGGGGTAGGCCAGCCCGCAGGACACGCGTGCATGCAGAAGTAGTTGCCTACCCAACGGGCGCCCGAATCGGGCGAGCGAGCCGGGAGCCGGGTTACATCTCCGCACTTCACTGGCGTCAGATCGGCGCGATAAACAAAGGATGAAAAAGGGCAAGAAAAATCAAAACACCTTCAAAGCCAATGGTTTTGCATCCTGGATTTGGATAGTCATCTCGTGGATTGTCATCCAAATAGTTTTCAGCTGTTATGTCTGGGTTCAAATACTAGCTCTAGAGGGTTTTCTTATTACCGTTTTAGCAAATTTTCCGTGGCTTGAGCACATTTTCTCTCGATTTTACGCATTTTCTTCATGTATTATGTATTCTCTATCGCAGGTGAAGTTGTTTTTGAGGCACAAAGATGTAACACCAGCTGTGGCATGTTGGCAGAGAACAGCGCAGATTAGGGTAGTGCAAACCGAGATTGCCAGAGACATGGTCACTTTAGAGCAGCGCTTTGAAGAGGTGGTGCTCTAACTTGACAAGCTGTTAGAGATCATTGATTTTAAAGTGACAGGGATTTTAGTTTATACCTTAAATCATACAGACTTCAATAAGCTTGCAGCCATTGACCTTGTTTTTGTGGTTTTGTTTGGCAGGATGAAGATGCAAAAGAGGATTGAGCAGTTTCGTAAACATTGCATTTTGAGTTTGGCAATAAATTTTGAGTACAAGTAAATTTGAAAACAATGTTAGAACTACTCAACACAGTCTGACAAGTTGAAATTATCTTACTAAATTAGGTCTGAATGTAGTAGCTATCATTTAATCAACTCACTACTTCACATTACCAACCTGTACAAAGCTGCATTACAAAGCAAACATAGTTAGTAAATAAGGAACAATAACTTGACAGTCAATCTTTGTAAAATAAAATAATAAAAATTTCATAAACATAGCTATGATAAACACGAAACAGATTAAGGTAGCCTTTGGGTTCAGTTACAAAATACGAATCCAATCAACAAACGTTTCATAAATCAGTACATGGCTGCGAATGCACGATCAATGCTATTGGCAAGGCACTTAGAATTATAGTCAAGTTCTAAAAATATTGAGTAAATTCAACATGTATTTTCTATAGAAGTTCAAAACTATGGTAACATTTTTAGCTGAACATCTACAAATTTGAGAAAAATTTAGGAATTACTCAACACAGTCAAATCAGTTGAAATTATCTTACTAAATTAGACCAGAAAATGGTAATGAACACTACCATAAATATAAACGAACAACACTTCTTCGCATATTACTATCCATACAAAGCAATCATTGCCAGTAAATAAGGAACACAACTTGACAATCAATCTTTGTACTATAAAAAAAATAACAAACATTTCATAAACATGGCTAAACTAAACACGAAACACATGTAGGTAGCCTTTGAATTCATTACAAAATACGAATCAAATCAATAAATGTTTCATAAATCAGACATGTAGCTGCGAATGCAAGAATCAATGCTAGAGGCAAGGCACTTAGAATTATAGTCCGGTTATAAAATATTGAATCAAATCAACATGTGTTTTATAAGATCAAAGCTATGGTAACATTCTTGGCATAACATCTACAAATTTAAGAAAAAATGAAGGAATTACTCAACACAGTCAAATCAGTTGAAACTATCTTACTAAATTATGGCCACAGAAATCGTAATGAACACTATCATAAATATTAACGAACATACTTCTTCACATTACCAGCCTTACAAAGCAAACATTGCTGGAAATCAAGGAACACAGTCTTTGAATTATACAATATGAAAGATTTCACTAACATGGCTCTACATAACAAGGAACACATCCAGGTAGCTCCAGGAATTCATTACAAAAATATAAATCAATACAAAACCATTACATATATCAGACATGGGTGGAAAAGCAATGAATACTGCTAGGCGCTAGTCATTGACTTAGCATACTATAGTTGAGTAACAAAATACTGAATCAAATCAAAACTCATTTCCTAAGTACAAACCTGCAAAGCTTTATCACAAATATCACATTAAAACTGTCAATAAAAATCAAACTTGACTAAGTAAACAGACTAGATAGTAATAGCAAAGAAATGAATGAAAAACAAGCAAGTCCATACATCAAGTTCGATGAAACTGAACAAAGCAATTTTTGTTTTTTTCGAAAACAAAGGGTCATGTTACATTTCAAGCATATCACCTCCGAAAAGCCATCTGAGCAGTTCCTACAGCGCTTTCTCTTGTTTCCGAAACCTGGCCAATGATCGACATTGTCTCTTCTTTCCCCTGAAACTGGCCTTGGCATGACAGGACTCTTGATGATTTTAAAAAGCCTTAGGCTCATTCGCAGGAGGCCGCCCTCTCCTCTTTTCTGATGTCACCAGGGCATGAAAAACATTTAGACGGAATAACTTAGAGCATGTAATAGTAGTCTCTTCATGCACAGCTTGCAATCACGGTGGAAAGCAAGCCAACTGTTAACCAGAGTCAAGGAAACCATATACCCCACGATTGGAAGGTACCATCTCCTTGCCCTTGTTGACGTACGGTACAGTTCTACTAACATGTCAAAAGTATCAACTCCGCCCATCATAGAGTTGTACTTTAACACCACATCAGGGCACGGAACTTCAATCTTCTCCCGTTCATCTTTTTTTCCACCTCTTCACTGTCGAGCCATTTCCCACACCAGCCAAGGTGCTTGCAAAGGTGACAACTTTGTTATCAACCCACTTAACACAAGCTATTGTGTCATCAAGGACTTTTGAATCAATAGAGCCTCGACCCTTCTTTGGAGATCTTTATCTGAAGCCAAAGGGCAGTGCCCAGTACGGTTGGACCGTATGGTCCCAATACTTAGGAGACCCATATTTTTGTGTAAAAACTTCAAAAGGGCAATGCCAGTGAAGAAATTATCAAAGCATACTACCGACAAACGTGGCATAGTGATTGATTTACAAAGGGTGGCAACAACCTGGCCACCTTGCCCAAGGGATTTTTCTTCTTCAGACATGTCAATCCCATTAAAAGTATCCGCACCGGTGTATGGCAAAAAATCATAAACCATGCCGGATACGCCACATAGAAGAAAGAATTTGAATCCCCATTTGTGGGGCTTTTTTAGCATGTATTGTCGTAAAGACCCAGCTTTACCACCTTTGTAAATTACCATTGATTCATCAACACTAAACTTGTTTTCCTTTTGTTCTAGATTTTGGCATTTTCTTCTTACATGTTCCAAGAGTGGACGTACTTTGGCTAGCCGATCACCATTGGGTTCTGCAGTACTATCGTAGAGGTGAAACCTTGCGCGGATCTTCTCAAATATTTTCAAAGGCATCAGTTCAGCAACTTGAGGAATACGTGTATGAGAACTCCAGTAATCTTGGTAAGACGGTAATTTGCATACACCCATGAAAATCCATATGCCAATGAATATTTCCATTTCTTTTTTTGTTATTTCAATGCTGGATTGATCACGCTGAATGCTATACAAGTTTGTCTGCTCCACTAACAGATTGAAGATTTCATCATCCCAATAATACCGAAAATAGTCAATCGGTTCCTGGACAAAGTCTGGATCATCAAAGACAGGGCAAGGTCGATCCTGTGTAACAAAGTCTCCATCTTTCCAGTCAAGACCAACATGACCAGCAGTTGGTGATGTCTCTGAGGTGGAAGCAGGTGTTTCACGGGCTTTTTTGGCTTGCTTTGAAGAGGCAGGAGTGGCGTGACATTTATGCTTGTTTCGATGTCTACTTGACTGATAAGTTTCCCGTAGAAGAGACAATACAGTATCCTCATCAGACGTTCCACCTCCATCTGATTCGTTCGGGTCAGAATCATTGGAACAGTGAGTTGCATCAAAGTCAGAATCGCTGTTCGATTCCACATCCGAATCCAAGCCCATGTAGTGTACTGGTCTACTACGGGTCCTCAAAGAGCGTGTGCCTGGGGTTTCATCACTTGCATCTGAAAAACAAAATCATTGTTATAATTTATTGCATAAAATGAGAATTACTTCTAGCAGTGTTTTGGTGACTAATCTTACTTGCAGATACTGTTTCCGGAGTTGTGAGAACCTCTGATCTTGAACAGCTAGCAGCAAAGGAGAAAGGATCACTGCTCACTCTGTTCTGTGAAAATAATGATTTCCGACAGTTTTTTCCTTTTCCTGGCAGCACAGAGAAGACAAGACATTAAAATATGTGCAAAGACAAGAAACACAAACTGTGGCAATGTTTAATCTTTCCTACCTTTTTCTTTTTCAGGTACAATAGAAGCATCAGGTGTCCTGAATTAATGGGATGGGCTGACTTCATTTGGTAACCCACAATCATCTACATTTAAAGAATGTTATCAGATTTACAAAAATCTTTTGAGTATACTACTTACTGAAGATGCAGTGGAAAACATTTACCTGCTGAAATTTCTATTTCGTGTTCTGGATTCAGATTTTCAACTGTGTTGGAATTAATGTCTTTTTCAGGAGTTTTGGTTTTCACACATTTAATTTTCTTTTGTACCACTGCAGAGAATACACCTAGGAAAAAAACACCAATGTAATAACACCAAATATGGTGGTAGTAAGTTCTGCAGGTCAGTATAATTTCACGAGTAATTGCTTGAACTTACTTTTATTTATTTCAGGCAGCTTTGATGAGGTGTTAGTTTTCTTCTGTTCAAGACTTCTGACAAGACCAGCAATTGGCAAATTGCTTTGGTGACTAGTCTTACTTGCAGATACTGTTTCCAGAGTTGTGAGAACCTCTGATCTTGAACAGCTAGCAGCAAAGGAGGAAGGATCACTGCTCACTCTGTTCTGTGAAAATAATGATTTCCGACAGTTTTTTCCTTTTCCTGGCAGCACAGAGAAGACAAGACATTAAAATATGTGCAAAGACAAGAAACACAAACTGTGGCAATGTTTAATCTTTCCTACTTTTTTCTTTTTCAGGTACAATAGAAGCATCAGGTGTCCTGAATTCATGGGATGGGCTGACTTCATTTGGTAACCCACAATCATCTACATTTAAAGAATGTTATCAGATTTACAAAAATCTTTAGAGAATACTACTTACTGAAGATGCAGTGGAAAACATTTACCTGCTGAAATTTCTATTTCGTGTTCTGGATTCAGATTTTCAACTGTGTTGGAATTAATGTCTTTTTCAGAGGTTTCGGGTTTTCACACATTTAATTTTCTTTGGTACCACTGCAGAGAATACACCTTGGAAAAAAAAAACACCAATGTAATAACACCAAATATGGTGGCAGTAAGTTCTGAAGGTCAGTATAATTTCACGAGTAATTGCTTGAGCTTACTTTTATTTATTTCAGGCAGCTTTGATGAGGTGTTAGTTTTCTTCTGTTCAAGACTTCTGACAAGACTAGCAATAGGCAAATTATCATCTTCATCAGTCACAGAGTCAGATGGCTTTGATGAGATGCTGGTTTTTTCTGCTCAATTTTTCTGACAATTGATTTAGCAGCACCCAGACATTTTGCTGCTGTCAATTTTTTTGTACTTTGCAAACAGTTCTTCTTCTTTACTGGTGCTGCAAAAATATGATAGGATTAACCAGGGGTCAATGAAAGGTACATAAAAATTTGTGACTAATATTTCCTTCTCATACCTTGTTCCTTTCCAGGCAAAGTGTGACCAAGATTAGTCTTTTTTGGACTTAATTCTTTTCTTATGCATAGTTTAATCTTCTTTGGTGGCACTGCAAAAAAAAAACACCAAAAATAATAATGCATGTCTGACAGAAAAATTTCAAAACTTTATTTCTTTGTCATACCTTGTTCCTTTCCAGTTGGTTTCAGTTTCAACTCAGCACTCACTCTTTTTCCTTTCTCTTTCTGAGTCCCTTTTGATTTTTTAACGTTCTTTTCTTCCATAATAATCTGTGCTCGTTCCACAAGAACACTGCTGGCTTGTTTGCGGAAACTAGCAATTGGTACATCATCTTCATCTTCGTCTTCACCATCAGCCAAGGAACCTACAATCTCATGGTAAAATTACGTAAACAGAAATTGCATCTCAAATGTGCACCAATAGTAATTCTTACACACCAGAATTTGCAGCATTGTTCTCCTGATTGGCCTTCTGGTTTTGAGGAGTTTCCCCATTCTGCTCACTGAATAGGGCCCGCTTCGCCTTGCTGGGAGTGCGTTTACTCTGACTGGGTTGCACTACAAAGCAGATAAAAGACAAATTTAATTGGTGAAGTGAATAAATTTTATGTTGGAAGAAAATTACAGAGCATTTATTGTCTTACCCGCACTTGATGAATTGTCATCAGGTGATGACTCAAATTCAGGAGATGGAGGTACCAGTACAGTGCTATGGGGTCTGTATTTACAGTAATACTGCTCTTCATCCGAGTCTGGCTCATAAACGAAGTCGGTAGGTACATACACCCTCCCAGGGGTATGTCTATAGAACATGCGGGGTCTTATAGACATCTCCATTTTTCTGGAAAAGAAAATACAGTACTACCATATCAACAATGAATTTGATATTTACTATTAAATACAGTCATGTGTTTAAACTTGATCCAGCCAAAGAATGGCACTGGCTGCCATCAGCCGTAGCAGGCACGAATGCCATTCTTTGACTGACCGGACCAAAGCAGTGCCTTCACAGCAAACAGTAAAATAATGTGTAAACAAAGGAATGGTATCCATTACAATGAAGACATGTGTGAAAACAGGTGACCAGTCATTCTATCAATTTCCCAAAGCAAACTGCAGAGAATCTAATCACTTTAGGATTCACTACTACGGACACCACTAAACCAAGAATATGAGTGTTCAGCTTGTTGTAAAGCTGTGAGGTGTCACAACAAGATACTATTGCAAAACTCTTTACTGTTACGGACCGGAAAAGTACCATGGAGATCACGAAGATAGGGTAATAAAACTGCGAAACACCGTTAACCCGCACTGTAGCAAATTTGCTACATATGACAATTCAACGTAAAATGCAGTTAAAGAAGGGAAATAAAACCCGGTAAAACGGCTAGGAGCAACAGTGCGGTACGCAGGACACGATAGTTACCATCAAAAACTAAGTGTATGGTCATGCCGCAAAACAACACCAAACACTTCATCACCATAACCTTAAAAACAACTCAACCCGATACAACAAATAAAAAAGTATGAAAAAAAAACACACATATTTTGCCAAGGATTGATTGCTGTCAAGATTTAAGTTTGAAAAGCGAAGTAGTGATGAATTCGTACCGTACCATACCTGCTTTACCATACACCGACAACGTAGCACATTTGCTACACTCAAAAGAAATCGCATTAGAGTAAAAACCGATGACCAAGCCCAAAAGAAGAGATTAGCTCTGAAAAGTACAGGTACAAACCAAGTACTCACCATTTTTTTCGACAAATTTCGGCCACAAAAACGACGCGGTACGCCCACTTCAAAATGGCCGATACGCGGTTACGGATGATCCCTCGTTGTCGCGGAATCGAAGCCGTGTGAGACAAGAGGTATCGAGACTATCGCTTCGGCGCCGCTCGAGAACGAAGGAGAACGAGTCCCCGCGCGAGTTTGAAACTGATTGGGCGGCCTCCGACCATTAGTCCCAGAGAAATACGCAATTAAAGTGGACGTAGCAAATTTGCTACAAAACGGATAAAGGGTTAACATGACATAACGGAATCTCATATCTGTATTCTAAGTGGAGGTTGAACATATTGAACTTTCTTTTCATGACCTCTATTAAATCATGGTACATCTTTTCAGTGCTCATGAAATGGTCACCGAGAGAACCATCGTCATCATTTTGATCTACACAAACTTCAGACGGCTGCTGAGAAGCCACTTTGTCCGATGCACCTTTTCGCCATTCAATGGGATGCTTAAAGAGCAGATGCCTTCTAAAACTTTCCACTTTCTTGTACATCACTGTGCATCCATCTATATTGCAATTAAACATCAGCAGCTCAGAAGATGAGTGCATCAACCTCATGTGAACAATAAGCTTCCTTAAGGTCTCGCTCTCTGCGATACAATTTACAACTTTGCACGGGTACATGGTGCCCAATCCTGAAATTGAAAAAAAGGATAGCTCCACTACATACTCTGCAATGTAAGAAATAATGTTTGGACCAGACTGGCTGCCCCAATCAAGCTGTTATTTCAAAACATAGAGAAAGTATAGGGTATCTGAAGTTCACTTGCTCCATCATAAAAAATTTTCAACTTAAACATTTCAATCTTTCTAGAATCAGGGGTCAAAACAATGATATTGGAGGCGTTCAATAATTACGCAAGGATGTTTGGGAGGGGGGGATTTAAACTTTAAAAAAAAAATCACGTAGTAAAAGAAAGCTCCCTAACTGCCTGTGATGAGGATTAAGTGTTCTCAAAGTTGAATTTTTCTGTGAGTTTAAAACTAAATTTATAAATTTCGGGCTTGTCTGACATCTTATAAGAAATTTAATGAAATTTAGCATCGATTTTCAAGCTCCCAAGCTCCCAGGAATAATAATGATAGATCAGCCTATAGATCATAAATCAGGGTTGAAAACAGCCTGCATGATCATTTTTTTAAAATCCCTTATTCTTGGCAAATCTTAAGCACAAGCTTGACTTGAATTACAATTTCTTTGACACGACTGCCCTAGACCTTTCCCTGAGTTTCCTGACTGCTTGCCAAACTGACTTTTGATAAATTCTAGTTTGCTAGAGAGAAATGGCTGGCATATCTGGTTAAGTGGCAGATAACAGCTACAGAGTTTGAAAGTTGTTTTATGTGATACTTACGAAGACATTCTAAGAGGCATCTCGTAAGTTTTTCCGCCCGTTCGGTCGTTCGGTGGTTAATGTTTTTGATTGCATTACTAAGTACCTTCTTCAAAGAACAAGATGGCGCCTACCGTAACCAGTCACGAGAGTGAACGAAGGAAGAAAACTAAATTTTTGTCGCAAACTGAAGTAAAAGTGGGAGTTGATAAGTACCCGGGTAATACATCTGAAGCTAGACCGCAAGAAGAAAAGAAGAGAGACCCTGTCATTGCCATAAACCTTAAAAAAGGGAGTACTAAACTGCTCAACGTAACCTGTCCGGACATCAGTCAACATCTTGATGATAGTGATCTCAACTCTTCCACGGAGACAACAGATTCGAGGGACGAAATAACCATCCCAAGTAAATTATTTGAAGACATAATAACCAGATTAAACACCTTAGAAGAAAATTATAAACAACTACAATCACAAATGGATAACATAACCCCGAACAATATAGAAGTTAAAACACAAATGGCTATCAGTGTGGAACCAGATTTTTCTAAAAATGCAATAGAGATGAGGGAGGGAGATCTTCTGAATCTGGATAAGGAATACACCATTGGACACTGCATTGCAAGAGATTGTGCAATGTCAGATGGGCTTGCAGAGAAAATAAAACAAAAGTTTGGCAGTATCGAAGAAAATAAAGACATGCATGACATTGGGCATGTAATAAAACAAGAAGCTAAAGGGAAAACCATTCTGCATGTAATTACAAAGAGCATTTCTAAAGAAAAGCCAGTATGGAAGGATTTCAAAAAGGCAATATATTGTTAGGACCCAGGATTCTGGACCTCAGAGATAAAAGCGGATTCAAACTCCCGCGCGCACGCTCCCCCCCCCCCCCCCCCCTCCTTTCCCCCTCCCATGCGCCACCAGGGGCCTGCAGTGTGCTGCACCCTACCGGCAGCGGCCGGAGACACGGGCAGCGACCCCCACCACCACCAGCACGGGGCGGCGAGAGACACGCATGAGGACGGCGGCGGGAACGCAAGGAGGACACTTCTTCTCGACCCGCGCTAGGGACTGGACGCTCCTACGCTACGCAGCCGCAGAGACTCCGCTACCCAGCTACCGCTATCGAGACTGGAACCCGCGTCACCCGTACTTCTTGTACTCGTGCTTATACTTGTGTTGTGTTAATGTGCTGAATAAATAGGACTTATTATAACTACCGACTACTCCCTTAAGCCTCCCTTGACCCTGAATCACAAAAGTGGTGGCCCCGGGGGACCTGAGTTACTCCTGCCGGAAGAATCGCAGGCGTCGACCCATTCCCCAGGCGGCCGGGCAGGTGCGGTGCGCCAACTGCGACCGCCTAGGCCATCGTTATGAACATTGTGTTTTCCCGCCGTGTCAGAAGCGGCGCGAGTTCCTGCAGCGCCCCGGGAGCAGCGCCTCCGGGAGCGGGAGGAGAGGCGCCCTCCAGCGGGCAGCAGCGGCGGCGCCGCCCCTCATCAACCTCGAGGAGCCGGTCGAGGCGCCCTCCAGCAGCAACACCGGGCACCTGCTGGACGCGCCGACGCCGCGCGTAGGGCCCCAACCCCTCCTGACAATGGCCGCCCCGCCTCCATCCCCGGCGGCACCCGGCACGCCACCGACACCCCGGCCTGCTGAGCTGCCGGAGTCCGCCCTGCCTCCTCCATCGTCGGCACCCAGCTCCCCACCGGCAGCCACGGCAGCGGCCGCCAACACCGAGCTGGTCACCGAGAGGCAGGCCGGGAGGCTGGTCGCCTGCCGATCTGCAACTTGTTCGATCTGTTCGCCGTGGAGACCCGGGCAGCGAAACCCAGCAAGGTGATGAAGCAAGTTGGTGTTGATATTATGGAGCTAGGAATTATAAGTAACGGGAAGAGATACGCTGTGGTCCTTATTGACTATCACAGCAAGTGGTGTGAGGCTGGAGGTTTGGAAACTAAAGATGCAGCCTCCGTGGCTTTATTCCTCCATGAAGTCATGTGTCGGCATGGCTGTTTCCAGATCCAAATTAATGACCAGGGCCGTGAGTTCGTGAACGCAGTTTCAAAAGAATTATTCCGTTTATCGGGAACGGAACAACGAATAACATCGGCATACCACCCTCAGGTGAAGTAACTCGTGTACTTTTTGCTGATACTTCTAATTGTTTCCAAGATGTTCATAAACTTTGTTCCTGCAGGCAAATGGTCTCGTCGAAAGACAGAACAAGACACTCAAGTCTTTCTTGAAAAAGACACTTCTTGAGAGAGGCGCTCGGTGGTATCCTCGCTTGCAGAGTGTGGTATTCGCACACAGAACAATGGTCCAGAACTCCACCAAATTTTCATCATTCTTTGTACTATATGGGAGGCACCCTACCATGCCATTGGATTTATTAGTTGAGAATGCAAGAACAGAAGGTAAGCAATTCTTACGGCTTATTGTTCTCGAAGCCAATTATTGTATAAAGGAGAACACTATTCTAGTGTTTTCAACTAATTTTACTGTTTCTGTGGCAGAACAAGATGAAGACGACCCCTTCGAAAGTGAACATGACAAAGAAACAGTTTGTGTTGAAGAGCCTATTTTAGAGTACGATGAGGAAGAGTTCAATAAACGAGTCGCTGCCATCCTTGATATGCGCACTAACATAGACAAAAGGGTTACTGAAAATATAAAGAAAGCTCAGAGTAAGCAAAAAAGTGACTACGACCGCCGTCACCATACACCAAAGAACACATGGAAAGTGGGTGACACTGTCCTTATTGTCAATAAAAGAAATGAGAGCAGGAGAGGAGGAAAATTGGAAATAGGAAGGTCTGAGGGCTACGTAATAGTTGACATTGATAAAATGGCAAGATGCACCCTGAAGAACAGAAAAACCAATTTGGTGCTAAAAACAAGGTTTCCATCCGTTCAGCTATTGCCCCTGATTGTTCCTGAAGGTGAGCCACGTACGTTCGGGACGCTAAAACATTATGCTATGAAATGTATGGCTGCTCAAACTGTCAATTTTCTACCATTGCAGAGGCTTCGATAAAACCTGAACGGAAGGTGACTGACACAACCGAAGCTGAGAAAGACGCCGGAAGTGGTGACGATACATCGTCAGTCAAAAGTTTGTGTAAAGGTAAGCTCCAGGCATAATGAAAGTAATATTGCTACATTGCTCAGTTGGTTTGGTACATAATGAAAGTAATATTGCTACATTGCTCAGTTGGTTTGGTAATCGATTTCTTGTTATTGGCAGACGACGATTGTGACGTGAAAGTTGTTTCTGAGCAATGCGCCGTGACGTACTACTATCCTGTCGGCCCGACATGGCAGAGGACAAAATCAACGGAGAAGGGCATTCTGATTCGATCTGCTATAATTGTGAACACTAAGCCTGATCCCTTCCAGTGCACCCATCCTACAGCTAGGTTTCCTATACAAGGCGACGGAAATTGTTTTTTCCGTACATTAGCCTATTTTCTGTCAGGTAATGAAGATGATCACTTGTTGGTAAGAGATCTATTAACCTCGTACATGACCAGTGCGGAGGTACTGCCCCAAATATTAAGCTACGATCCACAAGTTCGTTCGAAAAACTGGAACATGAAAAACGCTGGAGTGTGGGCCACCGATGCTGAGATTCTGGCTGCAGCAATGTGGCTAAACACCACAATTTTCGTGTATCTAGAAAAGGGCAAATTTGGCAGTTGGCAAAAATTTCGCCCCAATGCTTTAAATAAAATGGTAAGAGATACACGAGGATCAAAAAAAGATGTCTGTGTAGAAACTAGATCAGCTCCAAACCAAAGAGCTATGTACATTATGAATGTCAGTGGCGTTCATTATGAACCTGTACTGGGTGTGGCAAAGGATAAAAATGTTTAGTATCTGATTTATTGCCAGTGTTCAAACTAATCTAATCAAAGATGTCTGTGTAGAAGCTGGATCAGCTCCGAACCAAAGAGCTTTGTACATTATGAATGTAAGCGGCGATCATCATAACCATGTGCTGAGTGTGCCAGTATTCAAACTAATCTATATGTCCATTAAGCATTTATGTATATGTCTTGTTGAATTTTGTTTTTTTTGTGTAATTTCTAATGGAAATTAAGACTGATCACTCAGAACTTCAGAACCTTTTAATGTTACGTCTTGTATTTATTAGGAAGTTCGAATATGATAAGACAACACAGGCAATGAGCCAAAAATTTCAAGTTAAGCAACTGTTTTACCATTGACATTTAGAATATTTGTTTATTTGAACTGCAAAATTCCAAATTTACTATTAAGACCTCTTAGATTATTATTTTTATTATTCACATCTTTATATATCTATATATAGAGGATAAAAATGTCTAAGTTCTAATCTAATCTAAGCTAATGCGTCAGCTGATACAGCTAATGCGTCAGCTGATAGACCTAATGCGTCATCTGCAGTGCCGGATCCACCTCGACTGGACTAGTCATCGACGTTCGGCATGCAGCTGACACGTTTTCTATCTCAGACAATAATTAGTTGTGCCAACTAATTGTTAGCTACTTTAGCTTATTTTGTTGGCTGTCCGCCTCGCAGCTAACTATTAACTAATCCAGCTAACGTTTTTTTTTCCGTGTTTGTGTACAAAAAAATTGTTGACTTGAATATTTCACAGCCGACACGACACAACTTTTCTCAAAAATGAGCATTGCAATTTTGTCTTGGAACATATATATAACGCTTTGGGCAAAACTGATATCCCAGATCTCTGCAGCGCGAGCGCGCTCTCAGCCGTATGCAAGGTAGGGTGGGTACTTCCGTCCTAGGACGGAATGACCCAGGCAAGGCGGACTCGCAGGCGCATACGAAGGTGGGTACTTCTGTCCTAGGACGGAATGACCCAGTCGAGGCGAGGTGGGTACTTCTGTCCTAGGACGGAATTACCCAGGCGAGGCGGGCTCGCAAGCGTACGAGGCGGGGTGGGTACTTATGTCCTAGGACGGATTGACCCAGTCGAGGCGAGGTGGGTACTTCTGTCCTAGGACGGAATTACCCAGGCGAGGCGGGGTGGGTACTTCTGTCCTAGGACGGAATTACCCAGGCGAGGCGGGGTGGGTACTTCTGTCCTAGGACGGAATTACCCAGGCGAGGCGGGGTGGGTACTTCTGTCCTAGGACGGAAGTACCCCTGGTTCGTGAAGGCAATTGAGGTGGGTACTTTGGTCCTAGGACCGATATACCCTGGGTACTTCTGTCCTAGGACCGATATACCCTGGGTACTTCTGTCCTAGGACGGAAATACCCTGGGTACAGGGTACTTCTGTCCGGTCACAAAAATCGTTAACCTGAGCCCGTCCCTGAGCGAGCCACGATGGTAATAGTGTGCGCGCGGCGGCCAACCCTAACCTCAAAAAACAAAAACAGACAAATTTTCATTAATCAAAAATGCCATACAAATCGAAAATTGTTGCCACCGCACGTGATTGTACGTTAAAAAAGTAGTTGATCCTCAAAATTTGAAGTTTTTCTATGAACGATAAGTCGGCGAACATACGTCCGCCCGAACGAACATGCGGCATCAGACTATAAGCCCGGCTCCTGCCGTTTCTAAAGAAACGTGCCGGGACGGGCTAAAAAGGAGGGTCCCGATTCTTTAGGTAGCACTAGTGGTAGGATATGAGGTGTATGTGTTACTCTGTGATTTCCTTGTCTGTTAATGTTAATTCAATTTTGTTCTAGTGGAGAGGTGTCCTGATATGCATGGATTGCAGTTCTGAGGCTCCACCCGCAGCACCAAAAATCCTAGGTAGGCTGGTGATATATTTTGTTTTGATTGATTTGGCATACTATCAGTTGCACACATCTTTGAACCCTAGGCGACCCATACCAATAAGTTTTCTTCTGTTTCCTATTTAGGCAAACGTCAGCATCCTGGTGGTGATGACAACCATGATGGTGAAGATGATGATGATGTTGCTGCTGACAAATGTCCAACTCAGGGGAAAGCAAAGTGTCCAAAGTGCTTTACACATCTCCACTACCTTCACCACCATGACAAGGAGGACGTAAATTGAAAACATTGCTTTTGGTTTAAGCATCTGCTCCTCTCATGATTCTCTCATGATACAGTCACCTTTTTACTTTTATTCATAGTTCATTTTCTCAGAATCCTTTCCTACTTTGCAGTGTTTGTGATTCCATTCTATTGAAACATTTATATTTTCTGTGTAGGTTCCAGGCAGCCCATGGTTGCAAGAGAGAGGGAAGAACGGCCGGAACCTGTGAAGCAGGGACGTATGTCCCTTCAAAAGCTTGCTGCCATGGCTGGCATCCAGAACCCGGCATCAATGTGCGCCGAGAAGAAGGTACTGGCCAGGACCGTACTGCAGTACTAGGGCATGGCCCAGAACTTCCGGCGGAAGCTTGAGCTGGCTCAACGTGAAAAGTGTAGAGCCACTTAGTTGGTAAATAAAAAATTCCCTGACATGGTTGATGAACTTAGTGTTTCTCCAGTTACGAGGATGATTGTGAACTACAAAAAGGTGTGGGTAGACGGTGGACAATGAAGGCGAAAATGTTATGATTGGCTGCATTAAAACGGGGTCCAAGAATGTTCCGCTTCCTCAGACAGTACATGGTTCTTCCCTGTGAGTCAACTTTGAAGAACCTGCTGAGCCAGGTAGTTCTCAAGCCGGGTACATCTGTGACCTCACATTTGCTTGTTCTGCTGAAGAAAAAAGTGCGACTCATGGAGGTGTCCGAAAGGAATTGCATGGTCATTTTTGATGATTATTTTTTCGTGGAAGACTTTTTAATGGTTTGCGTAAAGGTAGGGTTGAAGGGTTTGAGCACTTAATAGAACATGGTATGACTCATTCGATTGCTAACCATGCGCTTATGTTCATGGTGCAAGGCTTGAAGCAAAAATGGACTCGCCCTGTCGGATTTTATTTTGTAAGCAAAACCTGCCCTGCTCAAATGTTGTAAGTCCTCATCAAAGATGTAGTGAGAGTTTGGCGTGGTATACGTCTTTCTATTTTAGGTACTGTGTCTGACCAGGGCCCCAACAACCGGGGCGCAAGCTCAGAGCTCCGGAAGGAGTCTGGTGGTGATTCGATATTGTACAAAATTGATGGCTATGTCATGGTGCATATTTGGGATATGCCACATGTGTTGAAAAACATTAGAAATAACTTGCTGTCTAGCAACTTAGAACTCAGTAAAGGAAAGGTTGCTAAATGGCGCCATTTAATTGATTTTTATAAGGTTGACGAATCTATGTGTAAAATTTCTTTTTTGTCACTTAAACATTTGAATCCACAGGGCAGAGACACGATGAGAGTTCTTTATGCTGTTCAGTCACTTCGCTCTTCTGTTGCGGATCAAATGGAGACAATTTACAATTGTAGTGATGGTTCTAAACTTAGTCATTGTCTTCCTTTTTAGCCCGTCCCGGCACGTTTCTTTAGAAACGGCAGGAGCCGGGCTTATAGTCTTATGCCGGATGTTCGTTCGTTCGCTAGTGTGTACGCCGACTTATCGTTCACAGAAAAACTTCAAATTTGGAGGATAAACTCCTTTCTTAACGTAGAACCACGTACGGTGGCAACAATTTTCGATATGTATTGCATTTTTGATAAATGAAAATTTTTCTGTTCTTGCTGCTTGAGGTAAGGGTTGGCCGCCGCACACCATTACCATACCGCGGCGCGCACAGGGACGGGCTGAGGTTAACGATTTAAATCGTAACATATACATCTGCTATCGGGCACCTCTAGGGAGACTTGAGGCAGGGGCCTAAGGCCCCCGCAAACGCCGCCGGCAGGCCAAGCTGGCCAAGTCCCCCTGTCGAACCAAAGTGCCGGTGGAGCGGAGCGGAACTGGCACCGAGGTTGACGGAAGGGACGGGCCAGCTTGTATTGATCTGTGCTGTGATGTTGACAAATTTTTTGACCTATGTAATGGACCAAGCGAAAGGGAGAAAGTGGATCCGAAGAGGCTAAAAAAGTGAACTACAGAGTGAATGTGTCTGGTGCTTCTATTCATCACCTCCCTGGGAAGGGATGGGATGAAATTATTGCTAAATTATCTCAGTGGCCCTTTATTAGAAAATCGGATGGTACACGACATGTTCCTCCCTGTGTCCATGGCTGGATTGAAAACATTAAATCATTCAGAGTGTTGTGGAATAAGGTGCGGATTATCCCTGGCTTTAAAGTGCTGAAACATAGAAATGTTAACCAAGATGCTCTGGAAAACTTTTTTGGTTTAATTCGTCAGTGTGGTGGTAGCAGCTCTGATTTGACATGTGGACAGTTTATCTCTGCTGCGAAGACCTGCCTTAGTACCCGTTTTTCTAGTCTTGTGCGCGACAAAAACTGTGAGGATGATGATTCCTTTTTCATAAGTGACCTGAGTGAGTGTTTGTACGATTGTGGTGCCGCGCGCACTGATGTGCCTGAAGAGCCATCTCTTAAGCGTGGAGACACACCAGTCAACTTCGGCCGACCTGCTCCAGTTGATGTGGACAATCCCGTCCAGCGACAGGGTCCTACATTACTGTGGGCCTCAGTTATGCCATCCCTCAAAGAGAGTGTAGTGGTTGGACCTTGGCGCATATACGAGACGGGACCCAAACGAGTGACGCCGGTTTGATTGACATCTAGTGTGACGTCTACCAAATCTAAGCCGGATTTGACCGCGGTTTGTAATGTTTTTGCCTACCTTTTTTCCCTCCAAAATATGTCATCGTCACACGTTTGGTGACACTCCTTCCTTCCTTCTAACCAATCAGAACGTCCCCTTTCGTCCGACCCAAATGGAGGCCTGACATTGGCTGTGCACGCGGTACGCCTGAAAAGCATAAATACCGGCCTCCGCGCGAGAAGGACTGGGCACAGCTCTCTTCTGACGCGACGCCCGGAGAAGCCCCCGCCACCCCAGCACCGAAGGAGCCAGCCCACTCGGCCCCGGACGCTGGGAAGAAGAGGAAAGTTCGGGCCGACTCGGGTGACGGACACCCAACGCCGTCAGCTCCAGCCGTCAAGAAGAAGGCCAGGAGATCAACAGCGCCCAAGAAGGACGTTATCACCGACCCCAGGAAACCCCCTCCCGGCTCCAGGTGCCAGTGTTGGCACTGCCAGGAGTGGGGCCATCACTCGGCAACGTGCCCAAAGAAGGGCGAACCACCAATCTGCCGACGCTGCGCGGGCCCCCACCGGACAACCGGATGTGCCGCCCCGCCGCTCTGTGCAAACGGCAAGGGTGGCCACGAGACCACCTCCAACTCCTGCCCCGTCGCCAAGGAGGCGAAGACGGCAGGAAGGAAAGCAGCCCGGAAGCCTGCCAAGAAGGAGCCGCTTCCAGCAACCAAGCACAGCATTGACCGCAGACACCCAGTCCACACCATCCTGGAGTCCCTGGCGGGGCTCCTTGGCGCGCTCGGGCAACAACTGTCTGAGCCTTCTCGCCAAAAGACTGGGAAGTCTTCCAAAAAATCCTATGCCAAACCAGAGACTAAACCTTAGGGTATTTTAAGAATTGTCGAAATAAATTTTACATAGAAGAACCCAAACCCATAAGTGCCATGACCCAAACCCAGCCCCCGCGAACCATAGCGGGAAGCAGGCTGGGGAGTAGGAAGTGGGCGCAAAAGGGAAATCAACGGTCAAAAAAAAAAAAAAAAAAAAAAAAAAAAGGAGGAGCTGACGAAGGAGTTGGCGAGGCGGAAGGCCATCCCCAGGCGGCTGTTTCATTGCCCGTTCTGTCTGCGTACAGAGACGTACCTGACGGACAAGGAGAGGTACGTGGCTGGGCACCACCCCGGCGTCGACTTAAACGTGTTGCGAAACGGCATCTGGCTTGAGATGAAACTGAAGAAGGAAACGTAGGCTGGAATAAAAACAATAATCGGCCCTTTTCAGGGCCAACAAAATATCTCAAGCGAGATGAATTCACGCAAAGACCTGAATATTTGCCAGCCGAGTGAACGGACCGGTTTACGTGACTCGCGGATTTGATTAATAATTCATAAGGGGGTACCCTTACGAAACATTCACGTCCCCATAAACGTGCCGTTTGCTTCCAAACAGGCACATAATCTGGCCCGTTTAGTTATCAAACGTACACAAACCCTGGGTCGCAAAACAGTTTTTACTGGTTTGGTCAAGCCGGCTGGATGGCTGTCTCCCGGCAGCCAACCGTCAAACGCGGCACTGCCCCACTTGACGGTGGTTGGGGTTTTCAATGTTTTCAGTTGGGGCGTAAATAGCACTATGCCCCATTGCGGCGTAAAAATAACCAAAAAACGGCCGTACTTTACATGTTTTTACGCCTTTATAGAGCGTAATTCCATGCTATGCCAGTGCGTCGTGGCATCCGCAGCCAGACTTGCCGCTCGACGGCAGTGGCCTGCTGCGTCCTGCTCCTGCGTCCCTATGTGCGGAACTAAATAAATTGCATTTTGTTGTGCTTTTCAACCTTCGTTACTGAATTTAGATGAAAAGAAACCTTGTTCACGCGTTCTCTAAGTAGGGTTGTACGGCAGCCACGGGTTGGCCTATGTAGGTGTGCCACGAGGTGGCCAAGGTAGGTGTCCAAATAACGTAAATGGAACGGCAGGGCGTTAATGCGTGTTTCTTACAAAGGGCGGACCTCGTTGCACTCATCGGATTCAACTAGGAACCTCCTTCTCGCGTCAAACATCTGTAGGCCTTGTATTTTCCGAACCCTTTGCCACCCTTACCGCTGCACATAAATTGTGACGTTTGGACGTGAGAGCCAAACCCGGGACGTTTGGCGCGGCACGTAAACTGCGACGTTTCCTAATGGCGATGGGTTTGAGATCTCAGCATTCAATCAGAAGCTGCCGCATCATCGATTCCAGGAATCCAGGCACTTTATCGTATAAATACCACCGCCCACGCCTCCCTCGCTCAGTACTCGTCACGTTTCGCGCAGGTTCAGACCTGTGTTGTGTCGTGTGTGTCCGTGCTTCTTTGGCGAAGGTTCGCGGAGGACTGCGGCGAAGGGGCGGGCGCGGGCCTGGACTCCGGAGGCAGCTGCCAAAGTCATCTGTGGTGAGTCTTTATTCCATTTGTTTCGCGTACTCGTTTTATTCGCGGCGTCGGCGTGCTCGTTTTATTCGCGGCTTCGCGCGTACTCATTTGGTGCAGCGTCGCGCAGCCATGTGTCGTTTCGCGTTGTGATAGCTGTTTCTGGCCCTGTTCACTGCGTGTACCTATCGGCCTCTGCGCCGTTCGTGTTCCGCTGTCAGTGCGACCCCGAGATTCGATTAGTCTAACCGTATCGCGCGAGCACGTGTAGTTTTGTTCGGTGATGGTTGCTAACTTTAAATGATGGTCTCCTGTGTTACTGCTTTGTAAACCTGTTTGTCTCCCCCTTTTTTCACCCATTCAAAACACTCCGCTCATTGCTCTGGCTCTCAACAAAGACTAAATAAATACATACCTCCAGAAACCTATGTGGTACTTCCTTCAGAGCAATGTGGCGGGACACTTTCACCACACAAATACAAGTGTTTTCAGCACACTAGGATGTGTAACCCTAATCAATTTTTCTCCGCCGCGTGTTTTTCAGGAAGTGTTCTTGTTCTTGTTCTTGTCAGAGCGCATGCAATGTTATGGGAGTAGTTACTAACGGTAGTTTCTTGTGTTCCTCCTTTGTTCCCCAGATGCCGGTCGTGATGTACCCTCCCATTTTCCACGGTAAATGAGTGCTAGCGTGCACTGCTTTTATCGCTTATACTTGATCTCGTTCGGATTCATCCCGCACCAATAACGCCTGTGTCGAAAGCGTGCTTCGATGCATGTTGTACTTTGCGAGTAGCATTTCGAACGTGATTTTAAAATTATCGGCTTAGTTGGTCCGCGATTACGCGCCTGCGCAAGTTTCCTATCTGTTTAACGATCGCTTTATTTATTACAGCCGCCTCTTGTCATCAAGAAAGAGCGAACCCACCAAGATCTTCGGGGCTTGATGACCAGTTTCTGGAAGCCTGTGGAGCCTACGGCCACTGTAAGTCGTCTGACGCAGAAATACTCTGCTCGCTCAACTCTTTCTTAAATTTCCCTCGTTTTCCAGCCGCCGCTTCCAGAGGAAGGAGAAACTCAGGCAGAGCCCGAAACTCAGCCTCAAGAGGAGCCGCAGGTGGAGCCCGATGCCGAGCCCGATGCCCAGCCCGATGCCGAGCCCGATGCCCAGCCCGATGCCCAGCCCGATGCCCAGCCCGATGCCCAGCCCGATGCCCAGCCCGATGCCCAGCCCGATGCCCAGCCCGATGCCCAGCCCGATGCCCAGCCCGATGCCCAGCCCGATGCCCAGCCCGATGCCCAGCCCGATGCCCAGCCCGATGCCCAGCCCGATGCCCAGCCCGATGCCCAGCCCGATGCCGAGCCCGATGCCGAGCCCGAAGCCGAGCCGCAGGCCATTACACTTGATTTCGTGCAGCTCAGCCCATCTGCACCTCACGAGGAGCCTGTTGCGGCAGAGCTGGACGAAGGCGATGTCTCCCTCAAAGTGGTGACTTCAGAACTGGGCTTATCGGTAACTGTCTTTCACTGAACTTACCGAGTTAATCAGTGATTTTCGAGTGCTTATCTCTGAATATATATTCCAGCGGGCTGCCAAGAGAAATGCCTGCGAAGCTGATCAGCGCTGCACAGGAGAGCGATGCAAAGGCAGCTAAGCGAACTACAGACCTAGAAGGCGAGGTAAAGTACCGTATTTCACTCATATTCAAGTCACGCAGCGCTCTGAGTACTGTTTTGTGGTTCGTCACCAAATCAGGCGCAACGTTTGAGTCTACATAAGTGTACCTTCACCGAAACCGCGTTGAATTTGAGTCAACAGAAATGTGTTCGTCACGCAAACTGTGCCGACCGATGTTTGCGGTGCCGTCTCACTTCTGCGCCAAGGTCCGAACTGTTGAGCATGACCTGCAAAACTTCACACTCTCGCCAAAACGGTATGAAGAAATAGTGAAGCAACTTCGGAGGACCCTTAAAACATTCACACTGATTTGGCTCCGCCGAAAACTAAGGAAGGGGGTGATGAGTATGGATCAGGCCGAAGGGTTCTTGAGAAATGAGAGTCCCCTCAAGAGAGACAGGAATTTAGTTGGTGATCTTCACAAATTTTTAGAAAGGAAATCAAAGTAATTTTCTTGTAGTACACGCATTGTTGTGTGTGACAATATATTTTGTTTTCTCTGTCATTTGGCATTTCCTACCTAATTATTTTGTACTGCCTTTTTTGTGCTGCCTTTGTGCTGCGAGTTTATGAGATTCTTTTTTTTTTTCAATGTGAAATGCAGTACCCATTAATGCACAGCAACAATTTGTATTTTCTGTCAGTTTATCTAATTAAATCCTACTAATCCTACTAATTAATTACCTAGCGTTAGTTCGAGTGAACAGGTCCGGTTTACGTGACTCATAGATTTGAGTCTGAACTCATAAGGGTACCCCCTTACGAAAAACTCACGTCACAATTAGTGCGGCGTTTGCGTCTCAGCAGTCACAGAATCTGGTCCGTTCAGCCGATCAAACGAACACAAACCTGGACAGAAAATCGGTTTTCACCGGTTTGGCTCTGCTAGTCCGGCTGCCGCATGGCCGCGCAGTGTCAAAGATAATGTGACGTTTGAAACAACGCTCATTCATTCTGTTTTAGGAGTCTTTGCGTGGGTTGCAGTCGGAAGATCTCAAACAAACGCCTGACTGCACACTTAAAAGAAAAGCACAGGAAAAATTTGGAGATGCCCGCGCGCAGGATGGCCTGCTTTTTGCGGCAGATCAGCCCTCTCCTTATCACGCCTGCTTACCTAGCAGATTGGTTCCCAAACTACGGCGCCATACGTCACGAGCTAGACCCCGGCCTTTCCCGAATGGGTTTTAGTATTGTAGGCGGTCTGGACTTGAGGCCCAGTGCGTGTCGGGCAGTGGCGGGGCTTTTCTGTCCGGCCTCGTGCCAGTGTGAGGGCACTGCAGCCTCCTCCTCCTCCTCCCTGTGAACCAGCCGCCCCAACGACGCCGATCGTGGAGCTGTGTCCACCCGAAGGCGCGAGACCGCCGCGTGCAGCCGTGAAGCCAGTTAGTAAAGATCATCCGTTCATGTCCTATTTTCAAGGCATACCGGCACACTCAGAATCAGTCCTACGCCGTGTTGTCGCCACCATTTCGAGTCTCTCGAACACAGAGCAGCCTGAGCCATGGATGCTGTGTGGCAGTGCTCTTCTGGGACGCTTTGTGTTCGTGAGACTCGGAGTGGGGGTGCACACCCTTCGAAAAGACTTGCTTGCGCTGCTGGGGGGCGTCAAATCCTTCGTACATGCAGACTTCAGCGACGCTGATCGCGGGGGCGCGGTAGGTCTGATTGAGGAGTGCATTGCCGTATTAGGGCGGCCCCAACCCACGGGCGTTGGTCAGCGGCAGTCCCCTGCCATCTGTCAGAGACTTGATAGGGACGAAAAAAGTTTCAACAAGTGGCTCGGCGACCTTGAGGGACTAGTTCAGGGCCCTAAACTGGCAAATGTGAGCCAGCGGGCGCTTTCGGCGCTTTGGATCCGCGTAAACCGGCACCTTTACCACCAAACTTCTTCTCATCTGGGGTATGCTGCGACTGGGCGGTAAGTTTACCTCCGTTTCTTCGGGGTTTTCTAGCCTCTGGTATTTGAGCCTATGACCGAAGAGATGTGGCTCAGAAAGGCTGCGGTCATGTGGAATTTTCCTCATTGCATTGGTGCAGTTGACGGGAAACACATCTTCATAAAGGTACAGATATAAAGTGTGTGAAAGTTCTCCATAAAATACCCTGAAAAATAAAATAGAAGCACATTATAAATAATTATGTTTTGTTCAACAGAATCCCCCTCACAGCGGCTCACGGTACTATAACTACAATAAGAGATACAGCATCATATTGATGGCTGTGGCTAATGCCAAACGTAAATTTATTTGGGTTGACGCAGGGGCAAGTGGCCGAAGAGGGGGTAGTGATGAGTTCAACAACTCTGAATTCAGCAAGAGACTTTTCGGCAACCTTTTGAACATACCATCCTCATCCTCATGTCCATTTGAAGGAGTTCAGGGCAACCTCCCCTTTGTGCTTTTGGGTGACGGTGCATTTGAGAAAAGTAAAAACTTGGTGAACCCTTTTCCCAGAAATAAGGGAATTGTAGCTACCCCAGAAAGGTTATTCAATTCCAGATTCTCTGGGGGCAGGCATTGCGTCGAAGATGCTTTTGGTATTCTTTACAAAAAGTTTGGAGTCTTCGGAAAACCCATGGAGTGCTGTGTGACAACAGCACGTCAGATGACACTGGCTTGCACAGCTCTGGTTAATTTTCACCTTTCTTGATGAAGATAGTGTCTCTCCCACTAGAATAAGAAGAAATCCGAAATATTACTTGGACACTATTCATGAAGAGGGAAGAATCGTGCGTGGGCGCTACAAAAATGAAGACCCTAAAAAGGTGCTGAGCGCACCAAGAAGGCTCACCTGCAATGTGGCTTTAGCTCCAAGCAAATAAGATGCTGGGGATGAACTTCTAGGGGAAGACATCCGAGAACTGCTGTTAGATTACTTCATTGAACACCCAACTCCTGGACAATGGAAGAAAGCATGTGTGGTTTAGTTGCAAGTGTTTATCTAGGCTAACCAATCCAAAGTTTCATACCAAATTTTTACATTATTTTAATTGTTTGGCTCCATATCTTACCAAAGTTTCGATACTTCCGTTCCTAGGTGCGTTTATATGTTCAATCAATAATATGTTCCTTCAGTTTTAGAACCTTGGTTTCTTATCTCACAAGAAAGCGTGTATTGATGAGGAGAGATGTCTAGTCCTTGTCTAGTCTAGTTTTGGTTTTGTGATGGCCTCGGGGCTTGCCCGTGGTGGCCAGGGTTTCTTCCTGTGTTGATCCCTCATACATATCTCACCAATTAGTTTCTCATATTAAGAGTAGCTGCCTTGCGCTTGTTTCCTGCCTTTTGCCACTTTTGCCTAGCTGGTATTCAAATTGATTTTCTGTCTGAAATATGATGCAGATTTGTTTTAATTCCTGGTTCACATGTGCAATGACTGTACTCCATGTCCCTGCAGCCACCACTGTTCGGACTTTCAGTTGTGTGTTCAATGCTTCATTGTGGTTTTGATTTTCCTTCTTTTACTTTGCATGCATTAGAGTGCCACATCTGTAAAACCTTTAGTATGACACCCAGTACTTCATATTTTAATGTTAAGTTCATTGTCTAGCTGCCTGTTGCCTTGCTAGTATGCGAATTAATTTTCTGTCTGTAAAGATGCAGATTTGTTTCAATTCCAGGCTCACATGTGCAGTGACTGTACTCCATGTCCCTACTGCTGTAGTGCAGCCACCACTGTTTCGACTTTCAGTTGTGTGTTCAATGTTTCATTGTGGTTGTGATTTTCCTTATTTTATTTGCATGTATCAGAGTGCAACATCTGTAGGCTGTATTCATTTCTGTTTCTAAAGGAAGGTCTGTGTGTTAGCTTTGATTCAAACTCTGAATTGTTTTGAATTTACTTGAAAAAGTTGTATTTTAGACAGCTTTTAACATCTTAGCCAACTCTACCTTATTGTGTCTGTGTATTGGCTTTGTGATGCAAACTGGTGCTACTAGTCCCTTTTCTTTTGCTGCCTGCATGGCTCAGGCCCATAATTTAGTGTAAAATCTCGTGTTTTGGCACCAAGTTGCATCACTTTATAATTCTGTGTTTTGCTTTGCTTCATAGTGGAATGAATGGCCACTCCTGTGTGTGTTGGTTTTTGATTTCACTATGGTTAACTTCAACTTGTATTTATTCAATTTGGGGGCGGTTTTGCTTTAGAATTAGCCTTTTGGCCATTAGCTGCTTTGGAATATCTTGCTTTACCGCCTCCAGGCTGGGTGGCTTGGGTCTCTGAGGTGTGATTTAGCTGTTTGTATTGTATAAGCTTTGGTTGTCCGCCACATCATGCAGCGAAGGTCGGAGCTGTAAGAAAACCTATTTGCTTTACTATACCGACTCGGCTATGTGTTGGACATGACACTGTTCCTTCTTAGGACCAACGTAGGCTGAGGTAGGTGGGGATATTAAAATAGCCCAAGGTGTTCAAGTCTTAAAGAATTTTGTACACAATAATCATTCTAGTGGGTCTGTTTCTTGTGAAAATAAAGTACTGGGAAAAGCTGTGAATAATATTTAATGTGATGCAACAAGGGTAGCATTGCAGGAGGCAAATGTTAATGAGTACTTATCTGTTCATCTGAGAGCTTAAGTTGTCAAAGAATAATTAACCTGTGTAAGCTATGCCGATCGATTTTGGAACCGTTCCACCTCTAACTCAAAAACGACACCTCAGCCCCTTCAAAATTAGGGATGGTCGGAGAGGGTTCAAATGCGAGATTTGACAGTTTAGGGCACCCATAATGCCACACTGACTGTAATTTTCCCAATTTTCGCCCTTCAAATGGGTTTTAATGATCCCCTGCACGGCGTTTTTAGACCTTGCCACACTTAGGGGGTAGATGTAGCCGAAGGGGTGGCCCATGAACTTGGCGCATCGGGAGGCTCGAGACCAATGTTGGGGGCAGGTCTGTACCAAATTTCAAGGTTGTAGCTTGAAAAACTTAGAAATGGTGGCGCCAACAAAAAGTGGACCGCTAATTTTGACGCCCAGTGTATATACAAGGTAGGCGTACGCCAGACCGCGTCGTGGCGTAAGAGGCTTCGCTCACCGCGAACCACTCTTCCGCCCCTCCACGCCTGGCGTACACCTACCTTGGCCTGCCGGCGGCTGTCACCGGTCGAGTGGGACCCTGCGGGGCTAATCAGTCTGTACGGCGCCCTGCCGGTCTTAGGGCGCGGGGTTCGCTGCGCTTCCAACCTAACCGCTGGACGTACCTACTCCCACCGTATTTTGGGATTCTCTGCCGTATTTAATTGTGCTCAAATCTAACCTTACCTACCCTACTCTAACCTAACCTAGACTAACCTACTCATTGAAGACTTCTCTTCACCATTCAATACTGCTCTAACCCAACCCACCCGAGTCTAACCAGTTTCCGTCCAAGGAAGCCGTGCTTTGATCACTGGCACCTGCAGCAGCACCTATGGGGTCTTTTTCGGCATTGTAATTGAGGTCTTCAGTATATGTTTAGCGGGGTCGGTTCCCATCGTTAAGTTTAAATTACTACCTCCTTTGCAGTTTTCCTATTCATTCTAGCACCAGCAGCAGCACCTGGAGTTGATTTCGGCATTTTGACTGGAGTCTTGGTGTGATTTTTGAACAGGGTCGATCGCCGTGTTCAAGTTTAAAATACGGATTTAGAAGTCTGCCTTCCGCTCCAGTTCCTGCACAAGAAGGTCCAATTTTGCCAACCGGCTCCAGCAGCACCTGAGGTCCTTTGCGGCATTGTAATTGAAGTCCTGAGTTAATTTTAAGCAGGTTCGGTTCCGCTCTTTCAGTTCAAAAAATTGCTTTCGTAGCAGTTTTTCTATTTGTTCCTGCTCCTGCCCAAGCAGGCCTTGTTTTGACCACAAGCACCTGCAGCAGCACCTGGGCTCGATTTTCCCATCTTGACTTGGGTCTTTGGATGATTTTAGAAGGGGTCGGTCGTCATGTTCAAGTTTGAAAATCGGCACGATTTAGAAGTTAGCCCTCCTGTTCTAGTTCTTGCACAAGAAGGCCCTGGTTTGGCAACCTGCACCTGCAGCAGCACCTGAGGTAGGATGCCGCAGAGGTGAGGTTGACTCCGGTATGATGCAAGGAGATTGTGGTCCTAATGTGAGTCCTCTACGTCGGTTCCGATCTATAAGCTCAAAATACAGTTTGTTCAGCAGTTTTTCTATTTGTTCCTGCTCCTGCCCAAGAAGGCCTTGTTTTGACCACAAGCACCTGCAGCAGCACCTGGGCTCGATTTTCCCATCTTGACTTGGGTCTTTGGATGATTTTAGAAGGGGTCGGTCGTCATGTTCAAGTTTGAAAATCGGCACGATTTAGAAGTTAGCCCTCCTGTTCTAGTTCTTGCACAAGAAGGCCCTGGTTTGGCAACCTGCACCTGCAGCAGCACCTGAGGTAGGATACCGCCGAGGTGAGGTTGACTCCGGTATGATGCAAGGAGATTGTGGTCCAAATGTGAGCCCTCTACGTTCTCGAGAAATCGCGCGGACTGACACACACGCACACACAGACAAACAGACAAAACATTTTTGGGGCCAGTGGGGTAAGGGCTTCGCTTTCGCTCAGCCAAAATGAGAACATTTTTATCTGCTGTCTTGCACTTTAATAGATTGGCATTGTTTAATTCCTTTCTTTTCTCTCTTTACTTTAATGGGTCAACAATTGTAGTTTAGCGTTCTGTATTCCAACAAACCCGGCTATGTTTTTGGACTGCCTAATGGATAAATCTTGGACCGCGACTGACATGAGGATGTGGGTGGGGATCTTTGCTTATGCTGCTGTCCGGGTTATGTAACGCAGTTGCATTTTGCCCGTTTAAAAACTTCCTTTTCTTTGCCGTGCTGCGGTTTTAAGAAAACGGTTTATTCAGTTGTCCTCTTCAGTTTTTTTTTATCCTGCTGGTTTCATAAATAGGAACTGATATTCTCTGTACTCGCTACGCTCGCTGGGGGGGCTCCGCCCCCGGACCCCCCCGGCCCTCCCCCCGGCCCCCCCCCCCCCCCCGTGGCGGGCTCCGCCCGCCCGCCCGTTTGGCGGCCTTCGGCCGCCCAAGTGTGTGTGTGGGGCCGGATTCAGTTATTATACAGGGGATGACGGTCCCCCGGCATGCGTGTTGGGTTTTTTGGGTCGTCATTTACGGACAGTCCCCCGGCATGCAGCCCTCACCGTAGCGGGCTACCCCCGCCCGAACACGGACTGCGCCCGCGTTTTTTTTTCACTTTATCTTATCTATTACCTAAGCTACCCTGCCCTCTCCTAACCTAACCTAATCGAGCCAGGCCCCAACCTTATCGAGCCACGCCTTAACCTAATCGAGCCAGGCCCTAACCTAACCTAGCCCACACGGATGACCACAACTTTTTTTCCCTTCTTGTGCGCAGATCCGGTTTGGCGGCGCCCGGGTTTTTTTCCCTCAGTTTATTGAATGTATTACCAAAGCTACCCCACCCTCTCCTACCCTCACGTTATCGACGAGCGACGCGGCGTGAAACAGTCTGGCTGCTGCCATCCGCTCCGTGTGACGCACAATCAAAAACTGTGTTGTGGGTTGTGGCGTTCTTGGTAACACCTGTTAGGTGTAGTATACGTCTGCTCCGTGCTATCTTATCGCTCATCGGTGTCCCTCTTTCTGGAGGGGTTGGCCGAGCAGTGGAACGGAGTCGGCGAAGGACTTCAAATTGCGACAAAGCGACCACTGAGGTAAGGACACATTCGCTGCTGTATAGGCACAGGTCGCAACAGACAATTCCGGTGTGGCTTGGAGTGCCTCTAAAATCCGAAATTTGTAAAGCAGTGTGCCGAGGACCGGAAGGTGAGTGCACTCAGCTGCTGATTTTATCGTTAACTTTGAATATTTATATTTCCACTCAAGGTATAGAAGTCTTGCTCACTCATCCAAACAAAATGTTGAACTTTTCTATCCCAGTTCTGTTCCAACATAAGACCAACATCACGGACCAACATCCTCATGGAATAATAAATCAGAGTTGTTTTCCACCAACCGCTTAAAAATGCTGACCCCAATTAATGCGTACGCCAGAACGCTACCATCACCCATTGCTGCGAACGAGAAACAAAGAAAAAGACAAGATGGTTTATAAAGTTCAAAGAATATTCCAGAGTCGAAGAGTAATCGTGGCAAGAAGGACCAGCAGAACGAGTAGTAACTTCCACCAGAGAACAGTGGAAGGAAGAAAAAGCAAAATTGTTCAAAGTATAAAGGGTAGGGGGAATTTCCTTTAGAAGAGCGATTCACAGACCAAGGAAAATGCAATCGCAGACAAGAATTATTACAGAACACAAGTGTGCCTACAGGCCAAGGTAGGTGTGCGCTGATTGGGCGACACAGCTGCTGGTCGCCGCCAGCTCGCTCGTCGAAGACCAGTGGCTGCAGCTGCAGGCCATGCCCAGTGGGTAGAACCCACTGAGAGAAAAGCTTTGTCCTTTATAAAGAAGTCATAAAACCAGAGGAATGGTTCTCTGCTACTTTGACGCCGGAGTGGTCGCAAAACAAGGTGTAAAATTTATGGTGTACTAAACTGTTACTGGCACGGCTACTGGCACTTTTCAAAAGTACAGTGCCCGGGTAGGTTCGATTCCTGCAAACGGGGTACGCCTAATTTCACGCGTTGTTTTGCTAACATGCCTGAATGCCGGAACCAGCATTCCCCGACGTGTACAACCCCCTCCCCCTCTTCTTTCCGAACCAGGCAGGGGTGCCTTGACCAAGCAGGCCTAGGTAGGTGTGCGCCCAGACGGAGTCATTGATGCTTCCGACAAGTTCGACTTAAAGTTCGGCGAATTGTGCTTCTTAATGAGCAATTTGGAGCAGGGCCTCTTCAATGGCACTAAAGTCTGGTGCATAGACTTAACCCTTTTGCACCCGATGTTGTACTAGTACAACAGTTCGTAAATTAGGCCGTGGTGGCAGCACCGTCACACTGTATGGGATGACTATGTGCTGGATTCGAAAGGAAGGACATATTCTTAATTCTAGGGGCAAATAGATTATTTCCTACCCTCTGAAAGGTCGGTTATAGACTATAACTTTTAACACTGTTCAACAAAACTGTGAGAGGTTTTCCAAAATCGCTCTCCGGAAGGAAATACTTGCCGGATAACCGTGGTATACAATTGAAACCGTAGATGATGGTTCATAATACAGTCTCTACCAATCCCGTTAAAATATCGTCAAAATTGCCACCGCCTGACGATCTGGAACACTAATGTTGTACTGGTACAACATCGGGCTGATCTCGTCCCCTCTTTTAGTTGTTTGACGAAATTCTGTTTCTTGGAAGTGCTGTGAAGCTGTTCTTGCATGTCATTGTCATTTTTAGTCGAAAGTAATGTTTTTCTGCTGAAACAATTTCGTTTATTATCAAAACTCCTCGATTATGAATGCCGAACAAGGTCGTTTTTTATCGCGATTGGATGCTGTATATTTCTCAACATTTCGTGCCAAAACCTACAGTTAGACATCGATTCATGCCTGCAGTGGCTTGTTCTACGGCTCTGAACCGATTTCGGCCGATATCATGTGATTTTATGAGTCTTCTGCCCAAAAACTGAACGTTGTACAGGTACAACACCGGGTTTTTCGGACCAGTGTTTTCCAGCGGTTTCGGGGACCCTTTTACCGTGTCACCTGCGAGCTTTTTGATACTTCCGCCCTAGTTTCTTATCATTGGTGGAATGAACGGGCGGATTGCTACCGATGTGTCCCTTCTTTCCTTGGCTATATTTTCCGCGAACGAATTCGTCTGGTGAGTTTTGACGGCATTTGCTGGACTGCTTCCGTCGTAGAGACACAGCTGAATCTTGTACTTGGAGTCACAATACAACCAGTGCACCTGTGGCTTTTGTCAAGTACTAATTATCACCCAGACTATGGCTCCTTTGCGTTTCGCTACCGAAAACGTGACGTTGTACAGGTACAACATCGGGTCGAACGATGGGCTCGTGTTGCCAATCTGCGTTTACATGACACAGACCGGTTTCTGGAGGAATCACTTATCAAATGTTATCACAAGATCTCTTTTATCTTTTCCGTACGACGCGCGTGGATGCGTTCGCGAGTTACGGCGCGATAGCGCCGTGGAACTAGGCAGCCCAATGCGCACGAGGGCAAGCGTGTTGCCTATCCCCTCGCCAGAGTCCGCATCTCCGAGGAATCAGTACACCGTGTGCGTGCGTGCCCGTGTGTTCTTTCACGCTTGCCCTTTTCTCCATGGTGTATGCCGCGCGTGTGTTTGTGTGAGCGTTTTTGCGTCCGCGCTGGCCTGTGCCGACCCCGGCCGTCTTTCAGACTCCTACCTGTTCGCACCACGAGAGGCGGCATGAGAGAAGGGTGTTCTAGGCGTTCGAATGATACTTCAAACGTTACGTATTACGCAGTGATGCTTCCTGTGTCCAGCCTACATTTATTTGGCGGGGTTGAGGGAGAAAAGTGATTTGTCCGCCGCGCGTCGTTTTGAGCCGGTACAGCTTTGACTCCAGGGCGTCCTATTCGCATGGAGGCGGCGAGAGCGAACGAGAGAGGAGGGGGGGAGACGTCGCACGGCAACGGCAACGGTTACCACACCCGACGCTGCGAAGCTCTGCAAGAATCTGACTTGGCAACTGTGGTTAGTTGACGGCTTTATATTTCCCTGCGAGATGGACAAATGTAATACTCTGTTATATAACTGTAATTTTTGTTATCGGTATTTGTTCACTGTGTTCAGTACGGCGTTTGACGAGAAAAGATTGGACGCTACGTGGTTTGACGGCGCTTTTCATGTAGCGTCAGCCTCCCAGCGTATTCCCCCGTGGACACCGGCACCGGTGCTCAAAGGTAATTATTGGCGGGACACATATCGTGATTTCCCTCTTGATTTTGTTTGAGGGTATTGTGATTTTGCTCTTGATTTTGTCCGGGAGAGCGACGTGCTGAAGTTCTGTGTTGTGTCTTTAGTAGTGGCTAGGTAGTGGCTGAGGAAGCCTGATAGGAAGCCGTCGCATTGTTTGAAATACAGAGTAAGTTGCTTGAACTGTATTTTCGGGACGTCCCTTTGAGCCGTAACTCTCAAAACTTCGTTTTTCTCTCGCTTCACGTATTTTGATGACTGTTCTGGAGTTTATGTGCCGTTCATGTTCTTCATTTGTTGGTTATGTTCGGCCTAGTAGGACCTGTGGTACCAAAATACGTGTATCCTTACTTTCTCACTGGATATATCCTCTATGGATATGGTAAATCGAACAATCAATGTCAATGTTTTGTTCTTGTACTTGAGGTAATTTTTTTTTCAAGAACGTAGTGTTGATTTTTGAGTAATGGGAAGTTTCAGTGGTAAAGACGTATGTTATCATGCTGAGAATGTCTTGCTGTCCAGTCAATTAGGCACCTTTAATTCCTTTTGTTCCAGATACATCATGAAGAGGGGAATCAAGTGTGGGCGGTTTTATGGTGCCGAGGAGTGTTACAGTAGTCATTCCTCTACCTCTGGAGATGACTACTGCACAACTGTTATTCCGCCTTCAGACCCTGAGGGGTCGTCATCTGATGGTATGTTCAATAGTTCAGTTTTTCCTTCTCCTGATGGTCTTGTAAAGTCCTTAAAGTTATCATGTGGGATTTTTAATCCATTTACATTCTGACAGTCCATATTTAATGGGCTGGCTCTTGCCTATGGGAATAGATGAAGAAACAAGTATTTGCTTATTTATTTTTAGAGTGCAGCCTTATTGTATCTAGAGGGGGTATGTGGTCGTATTTGCAGTCAGTACTGAACTCTATGGTGTAGCTTAGTATTCATTTCAGTTGAAATATTCTTTGAAGGATTCTGGACCAACTATGGCAAATAACGAGAATTCAGTGAATGTAAATTTAACTGTGTCAACATATCATGCTTCTCAGTGAAGAATAGTCAGTGTGGTTTAAAGAAACGGTCTGAGAAGGGTACCAATGCTGAAATTTAGTTGCACTGCACAGAATACATAATCTTCTCAAACCATGATTGTCAACAGCATTCCCCGTTCCTTGCTGTGAACCATGGTGTGAGCACGATCATTCAGTTATATTGACACTAACCAAGTCCTTATTATTTCCTGTAATGTGTTTGGAATTGGGTATAAAATATTAAAACTAAAACGTCTACTTATATAGATCATGGAATTTAGTTCAGAGAACATGTCAGGCTGCATACTACTTTTCTTAAGCGGAGTATGTAATAAATATTCTTGAGACAGAATTCAAATCAAGTCAATATCATGTGAGGAATCTACTATTGGAAATGGACTTGTTTCTCGATCCATTACATTAGGCAAGTTATTTATAAAAGTTGCAGACCAAGCAAGTGCTTTCAGTAATCTTTTTTTACCCCTTTTAATTTATTGCAGAAATTTGTTCCGACAATGATGTTCCCCTTCCAATGCATCTACCTATGTCAAGTAAGCACGTTGCTGCGATGCACAGATTTTAAAGACTCTGGTATTGCTTGTGTCAATTGCAATGAATGTTATTCTGTTGCAGATGGTGCTATTCAAGAAGCTGCCACAGAGGAGAGAGAGGTTATAGCTGAGAAAGAGCTTGTAACAGCCACAGTGGGGAGTGTTCAGGAGACAGTTACTGAGGAAGATCTTCCGGTGTCAAGTAAGTGCACTCCTTCAGTGTTGCAATGGATAGATTAAAATTGCTTTGTTTATAGCGTGCACCGATTACAGTGAGTGACATTTAGTTTTAGCAGTTGCCCCCGAAGCTCCCACCGAGCAAGTAGCACCCTCAGCTGACAATGGGGATAGTGAACCCATCGAGGAGGACGATGAAGAAAATATTCCTCTAAATAGACTGGTGTCAAGTAAGTGCATTGCTGCAATGAATATATCTCAACTCATTTGTTTTTGTTGCCATCAATGTTCTGTGATTTATTTTTTTTATTTTATTTTTTTTTGAACAGAAGTTCTTTCAAGTGTTCCAAAAGTGGTCTCTGTGGAGAAAACTGCATCAGCAGTGAACAAAACAAAGAAGACAAAACAAAAGAAAACAAAACAAGACACTTCCAATCAGAACAGGGTTGCAGCTAAAAGAAAACCAGATGCTTCTAAGCCGTCAACTTCAAAATCTGGTAATGGATTGTTATTGTGTAGGCTTGGGTTTAGTGTTTGATTCTTTGTAACTCTTTATTTTATATTTCATAGGATCAACTGCTAACAGTAAGCGACATGTCAAAAAAGCACCTTCAGAGAAAAGTGTTCCAATAAAAGTCCCTGACGAGAGAAATGCATCTGCTGTGAACCAAGTAAAGAACAAGACTGGAGTGAAAACAAAACAGGATGCTTTCAAGCCATTATCATCCAAATCTGGTAATGCAATGTTATTGAGTGGACTTTTCTTTTGTCTCTGATTTCTTCTAATTTTCAATTTTATTATCTAAAGGGTCACTGCTTCCTAAAAGGAAACAACATGGTAGTACCCTTGGTAAGTCAATTTTCTGATCTTCCAAGAGTTTTGTTTTCTGTTCCTGATCTGTTTTCTTGCAATTCTATTTGAGATACTCTTTTTAGATTAAAATTTCATGCTTTCAGGTGTCAAAAGGAGCATTTTGGGTAAAGCACCCAGACAGCCACAAACCTTGGATCAATTTGATTCGGATGAGGATGTTATACCTCTAAACCAACTGATTGTGACAAAAGAAGTTGTTGCTGAAGCGGGTAAGTTTCGTATTTGCCACACTCTCCTTTCTATGTTCAGCTCATACTCCATTCATATTTGACTTTGCCTACATAATTGCATATGGCCAGCTTGTTTGGAAATGTAAGCAATTTTGTTTTGACTTTCTCCCCAGACAAGAAAGATTTAGTCCCGTCAACTCCTACAATCAGCAATAGGTCTCCATTACGCATTCCTGATGTTTTGTGCAGTAATGTAAACCCACCAACCCCTGTAGAATCCAGCTGTAGGTCTTCAAGGGCTGATTTTTGGCTCGACCAAGACAAAGAGAATTCAGCAACCTCTGTTGCTGAAGTGTCAGGCTCAACATCTCTAGTCTGTCCTGATCACAAGCGTACTCTCAGTGACATTACCAATAGGGTAATAAGATTAGATATTCCTTACACAGCTCTGTAGTACTCCTTGCTTCATCATTGTTGTATAGAAGTGTAAGCCAGCCTCTTGTGATCTAGACTGCTCTCTCCTTTGTTCTCAGGATGAGGTTCCCAGTAAGAGAGCTAAGATAATCACCTCAACTCCTGTTTCCCTCAAAACGGCCCCAAGAGTTGAATTTGCCATCAGTGACATAAATAATAATGTAAATAGAACTCATATTTGATATTTCATATTCATTAATGCAGTTTTGTGGACTTTATCCAACTTGAATTTTATAAGATGTGAGTATGGTTATGATTCTGATTGGTTCTCATTTGTGCTTTGCAGGATGATGACTATGATCATGTAATTGATGAATGGGGCATGGGAAGTGAAACATGTTCTGCGCCTTCAAAGATTAGCATTGTCCAGGCGGCTACATCTCCTGGTTTCTGCTCTCCATCTGCTGTAAGGTTTAAACTTCAATAATATAGTTTTGACTGTACCAGCTACATGTGTCTCACTGGTTTGTATTTGTATATTTTAGGATTACAACCATTCTGAATTGAGTACAGGAGGCACAACATATTCTGCTTCCAGAAAGACGGTGACTAGCCAGTTGTCCAAATCTCCAAATTGCCCCTCTCCAGCTGCTGTAAGTTTTGGACTTGTGAATTTTATTCTATTCATGTGTTGTAGTTACTAACAATTTTTTTCTCAATTTCAGGCTGGAAGATACTCTTTAAGAGCAAGAGGAGCAAAAAATTATGCAGACAGCACTGATGTGCTTGGTGAATCTAGTGAAGAAGAATGGGAGCTGGATGATCCACGATTTGAACCAGCCAAGAAATGCAAGAATTCAACACAGGACACTGAGAATAATGGTTGTTCAGATCTTGACTCCGATGCTGATTCAGTGATTGGCGGAGCAATTACTATTTCAAATAAAGACAAGCGCAAGAAGAATAATAATAATTCAGACAATGAATTTGAAGAGCAAATTTTAATGGAAGATGTTGATGAATGGATTGAAAGAGACTTGGCTGAAGTACTGAGGGAACCTGTAGTGCTGCCTGATATTGGAGATGAACTAGGCGAGCCAATTGAATATTTTCATCACTTCTTTGACCAGTCAATTTTGGAGCATCTAACTGATTGCACCAATAAATACACCACCTTCATGAGTGACGGACGCAAGTCGATTCAGTTGGATGTTGATGAACTGAAACGATTCTTGGGTGTATGGATTTACATGGGTATTGTAAACATTGGCTGCACACGAGATTACTGGTCTTCTGATATGTATGTCCCACAAGTAGCTCCAGTTATGTCACGTGATCGATTCCAAGCCATCCGTTCTGCTTTACATTGCTATGATAAATCGGAAGAAGACTCTCTGGATCAGAATGACCGATTCAGAAAAGTGAGACCTCTCCTTAGCCATATCAGGATGAAGTGCTTGGCCATTCCCCAATAAAGAGAATTATCTATAGATGAAGTAATGGTTCCTTATACAGGAAAGTACGCTGGAACTTTGCGTCAGTACATACCCAGTAAACCACACAAACATGGTCTTAAACTTTTTGCTTTGGCTGGAGCATCTGGTTTTATTTATGATTTCTTCCCATATCAAGGAAATTCAACATTTGCTGAAGGTGACTTTAATGTGGTTGAGGCAGAGATGAACAAAACCTCGAAGACAGTCCTGAAACTTGTTCACAGTATTGATCACCCGGAAGTTTCCACCCTTTACTTTGACAATTGGTTTTCTAGTGTCGCTTTGCTCCAATATCTGAAGTCTGAGTATGACTTAGTTGTCACGTGCACAATTCGTGCCAATAGAATTGACAATTGTCCCCTGATTGCAACTGCTGATATGAAAAAGAAACCGAGAGGGTCATTTGATTACCGAGTGAAGGGTGATGTTTTAGTGGTGAAGTGGCGTGATAATGATGTAGTCTGTGTGGCATCAACGATGGTAGGCGTTGAGCCTACTGGTATAGCTTTGAGGTATGACAGGGAGTCTAAAGAATTTTCTGACGTGCCCATTCCTAGGTGCATTGAATTTTATAATAAGTTCATGGGAGGTGTTGACCTGAACGACATGCTTGTTCAACTGAATAGGCTGCCCACCAAGTCAAAGAGATGGTATTTCGCAATGATTGGGTACATGGTCGACTTGAGCCTCTGCAATGCATGGATTTTGTATAAGCGGCATGCTGCCCAGTTGAAGCAAGACAACCCAAACAAGAGTATCCCCAAGCCGCTGCCTTCAAAAGATTTCCGGCTGTCAGTGAGTAAGGCATTGAGGAACTCCAATGTTCAGACACCACTCACTACACCCAGAATAAAGAAGATCATTCAAAATCCGAGGAGTGCAAGACCTGACAGTGGAAGTCGCTTTGATCAGTTGAGCCATTGGCCTCATTTTACAGGTTCTCAGGGACGGTGTAAATATTGTGTACATGGCTACACAACTGTTGAATGCTGCAAGTGTAAAATCAGATTGTGCTTCACTTCGACTAGAAATTGTTTTCACAAGTTCCATAATGGCTAGAAAACTTATGTGATTGACATGTCTCAATGGGAACCTAGCATAACTGGAGTTTGCTGGAGTTCATCAGCTAGTCAAACTGTGGTAAAATTCGCTTATTCACTTGCAATAAATTTATGCATACACGGACAATTTTTTAATGTCCTGGTTTGCTACACTGTTGATGTTCTTGCTGTTCTAGGAATTTGTGATAACATTGAATTTTCACTCCGTCCTCTAATTCAGGATAAGTGGGTCTATACTATACAACATGGGAGTTATGAAATAAATTTGTGATATGTACCAAAAGACTTATTTTAATGTGGGATTTTAATGCCTGTGTGGTAAACTAAGTGAAAAAATTTCTTATTACATAAGAATGCATATGCATGGTATTTTTGTACATGTTATACCAAAATGTTTTTAGTTTTATTGAAAGACTTTCAATTTGTCATTCAAGTGATATTTGTAGTGCAAACTCTAGCATAGCAAATAGGTTTGTGATATAGTTTCTAGCCCATGCAGTCTGTTCGCTTGTACCAAAGTACAAAAGCTGTAGCATTTTCAATCTCTGTGGTGTTTGAAATTTAGTTCCATTTCCGATGCTCTTATCATTTTGTGATACCTGTATCTAGTATAAAAATGAATTGTTTGAAGCATGGAAAGTAAAATAGTATTTTTACAGTAGTGTAGAAAAAAGTGATTTGATGAAATTTTGCTGTGCTGATTTATTGGCATTATGTACATGCCAGATTACTTTTTGATTTGATGTAATTTTTTAGCCAATGTTGTCTGTTTGCTTATACCAAAGTAGGAAAGCGGTGGCAATTCTGATCTCCTTTGTATTGGGAACATCGTTCCATTTCCGACGCTCTTCTCATTTTGTGATACCTATATCTAGCATAAAAATGAAATGTTTGGAGCATGGAAAGTGAATTGGTATTTTTACAGTAGTGTAGAAAAAAGTAATTTCATGAAATTTTGTTATGCCACATTACTGTTAGAGTTGATGCAATTTTCTAAGACTGTTTCCATTTTACAAGAATACTTGATATATGAAATATTTGATGTCCGATTTATATGGCAAAATGTCAGTATGTCCTCTGGGTAACTGAGCGATATAGGGTTTATTCAGAGCACGACTGTGTAATGTCCATCTTTCTCAAACATTATGTTATGTAATTATGTAAACAAAATAAACTATAAATGAATTGAAACATGATAAATTAAATTATTTCTAAAGCATTACTGTGGCCAGTCCTCTTCACTCGATGATTCCTGGAAATGAAAAAAAAAGTAAAACAGGATTCCACGGAACATGGAAAATAGGATCAGTGCGGGAAGGAAACTAAGGTACACCCAGGTTCATCATTTCCTCTCAGAGTATTTAAACCCGTGACGGTCACCATGTACAACAGTTACGGCTCAGCTCAAATTCATTAGTCGTGTAGAGCCTTCGTGAAGTGGTCTCGGGTTCAAATACTAGCTTTTCTTGCCCGTTCCTATTTTTAACCCCCACTGATGGTCTGTGGTGCATTCACTTACCTCCGGTTGCATCAACAGCTCGATTATCCGGTCCAGCTTCCTGTCAAGTCTTGCGGTGTCCGCTTTGGACGCCCTCTGCTCCTTCTTTATGTCGTCCAGCTCGCTCCGGACCTCCTTTAGCTCCTTCCTCATACTCTTCTTCTTCGGCACGCAAAACCTAGCACAGGAGAAAGGCACATAAGAGAATGTCAAGCGACGCTGGAACAATTCTAGAGTAAAGCGATCAGAGCAGGGCGACCCACAGCAGGGAGCAGGGGCCAAAGAAACCAACTCCATAACGACGACATTCCCACAGTGAAAAGTCCCTAGCAACACCGTTTGCGAAGCTAGTGACTTTAGTGGCGGTGTAGTGCCGTTATACAAGCGAAACGCAAATCAGCAACCAGAAATACCCAGAGAGTTGCATGAGAATTGCGGCCTCTGCCCCATGGGCCCATTAGCACTCACCACCTAAGGGAGGCGCTCGACGATGTTGGCAAGGGCGGCGGCGGCGGAGGCGGCGGCGGAGGAGGCGGCGGCGATGCTCCGGGTGGGGGCGAGGGTTGGGGTGGGGGCGGCGGTAGAGGCGGCGACGGCGGCGGTGATGCTCCGGGCGGCGGCGGCGGCGGCGGAGGTGGTGGTGGTAGTGGTGGCGGCGGCGGCGGCGGCGGGGGTGGTGGTGGTGGCGGTGGTGGCCGGGTTGGCAGGGGCTCAGCCGGCGGAGGCAGCTCGGTTCTCGTGGTTATCATCCGTTTTATTAGACGCACAAATGTCGCGACTGACCCCCGGACTCGGTAGAGCATGGGTCGCGTGGAGACATCCAACAAAGAGCACCGCGGAGGCCCCGCCGGCCCCGCCCTCCGCGGTGCTCGGGGCTCGTATTGTCGTCAGTGTGCGGGCCTGCTGTGGGCCGTCCGACCTTTTCACTCCTTCCCCTCCAACACTCGGTAGCGTAGGGTGCGCACGGGTTGACAAACAGGCACGCGCACGCGCACGCGATGCGGCGGGGGCGCATACGACACGCACGCTCGGAGATGAGGACTCTGGCGAGGGGATAGGCAACACGCTTGGCCTCGTGTGCATTGGGCTGCCTAGTTCCACGGCGCTATCGCGCCGTAACTCGCGAACGCATCCACGCGCGTCGTACGAAAAAGGTAAAAGAGATCTTGTGATAACATTTGATAAGTGATTCCTCCAGAAACCGGTCTGTGTCATGTAAACGCAGATTGGCAACACGAGCCCATCGTTCGACCCGATGTTGTACCTGTACAACGTCACGTTTTCGGTAGCGAAACGCAAAGGAGCCATAGTCTGGGTGATAATTAGTACTTGACAAAAGCCACAGGTGCACTTGGTTGTATCGTGACTCGAAGTACAAGATTCAGCTGTGTCTCTACGACGGAAGCAGTCCAGCAAATGCCGTCAAAACTCACCAGACGAATTCGTTCGCGGAAAATATAGCCAAGGAAAGAAGGGACACATCGGTAGCAATCCGCCTGTTCATTCCACTAATGATAAGAAACGAGGGCGGAAGTATCAAAAAGCTCGCAGGTGACACGGTAAAGGGTCCCCGAAACCGCTGGAAAACACTGGTACTGGTCCGAAAAACCCGGTGTTGTACCTGTACAACGTTCAGTTTTTGGGCAGAAGACTAATAAAATAACATGATATCGGCCGAAATCGGTTCAGAGCCGTAGAACAAGCCACTGCAGGCATGCATCGATGTCTAACTGTAGGTTTTGGCACGAAATGTTGAGAAATGTACAGCATCCAATCGCGATAAAAAACGACCTTGTTCGGCATTCATAATCGAGGAGTTTTGATAATAAACGAAATTGTTTCAGCAGAAAAACATTACTTTCGACTAAAAATGACAATGACATGCAAGAACAGCTTCACAGCACTTCCGGAAACAGAATTTCGTCAAACAACTTAAAGAGGGGGCGAGTTCAGCCCGATGTTGTACCAGTACAACATTCAGATGAAAGGCTTATCACAGCCATGTCTTTGAGAAATATGAACTTCTGAGACTTGAACACAATGGATTGTAGTGTTCATAATAAGCGACAAAGCTGAAAAGCCTACTTTTATGAGTATCGCCGTTTACTGGTCGCAAATTAAAAATGTAGTCGGAAATTTACGCCAAAAAATGACATTTTCGTACTAAATAGGCCGATTGAATGTAAAAGGCGTGTTTTCCGATCAACGACTTGCCTTTCTACATAAAATTTGACATGGCCGGACCTTGCCGACCTTTCTAGGACGATTTTGAATTTTTCTTCAGCTGTGGCACGTTAAGCCTGATGTTGTACTCGTACAACATACCGTAAAAACGAAGCGGGCACCCGCCAACCCACAAAACATGTGAAAACCTTAAAAAGGGGACCTACATAAGTGATAAATACCAAATTTCACTTTTTTTTAACATGGGGCAGGTCCAAGGGGTCCCTCACTGTCGGAGATAGGTGTACACAGGATTGTTATTGTGTGGAATGTGTGGTATTGTGTGGATTGTGTGGATCGTGTTGGATTGTGTCGGATTGTGCAGGATTGTGTCGGATTGTGCGGGATTGTGTCGGATTGTGATGGATATTGTGTCGGATTGTCTTGAATTTTTGAGGATTGTGTCTGGATGGACTACATTTCTGCTCCCAGAGACATTTTCTACCTTAACGGAGCACAAAATTTGACTTGTCCAAGCAGAATGCCCCATCGTCCACACCTCCAGGACCAAGCAGTTAAATATGGTTCACCTGGTGTTATTTTTAAGCATGTCTTCACTGCAGGTATTTCACTGGTGAGTTTGATTTTAAAACTGAAGCTGCCACTTTTACCTATCCTTGATTTTCTTAAAGCAGTTGCTCTCTCACCTCAGTGACTTCACTGATGATCTGGCAAACTGGCGTAAGTCACACTTGACACAGCACCATACATTTTAAAGAAATGCAAGCCAGTTTCTACGTCAATTACAATTTATCACTTGCCTGGGTCTATTCATATTTGCTTTTGTCAGAGGCATGATTTCAAACAATATAGCACTACTTGGGCAGCAGTCGATCCAGGTTTCTACCTAAAGTAGATAATGAGCGTAACTTTGGCTGCACTCTGTCCCTAGGTTAGAGACTAAATGCTAAATGTATCTCAGCAGTGTCGTTCTTTAACATGCAGGGAACTGCGTGGGCTGATTGATTTATTAGCATGAACCATATTGATGTTGGAATATGAGATACGAGTAAAAGTTTGAAGAGAAACATTGCCATGTCTGAAATCGAAAGTATTTATTGGAGAACAACAATTACTGATTCATATAACAAACTCTGTTCATGCACTTCTTACACAGTCTGAGAATGGCATGAATGAGTCAGTTTTCACACTGGGTCCCAGACCTAAGGACAGGGTGCAGCGGCAGATGAACTCAGATAATGAATTCCCACCCAACTTTTGAGACTTGTTTTAGTTAAACACTGGTTTTAAATTTCATGCACACCACTGTACATTTCCATGAGGAAGATGTTGCCCCAGGTTTGAGCAAACAATGATGCTACAAATTTCTCTCTGTGACTGCTTCCTATCAATTTTAAGTGTTTCTATAGTTTTTTTCATGATCTGATAATACTGGAACTTTCATTATCTTATTTTTGTGTCTTTCTCCAGATCTGTGAGAACCTTAATGTGAAGCTCAGGAAGTCTCATCCGATAAACATACATTCTGCACCACAACTAAAATAAAAGAGTCCACTAAAAGAGTCAAATTTTCAATCATTTATTTAAACAAGAAATCCCTGCAATCAGTAATTTACACAATATATTTACTATCAGGACTAATGACAGACATCCAAAACAAACACCACAAGCATTTAAAATAAATGACTGGGCAAAACAAGGTGCCAGCAGAAAAAAGTTATTGTTGTAAGAAAAACATTGGTGTAATAAAACAGCAGGTGGTTTAGAACAAGACAACTGAAATGGCAATCAGAAGCCCTTGCTCGTGGAATAAAAATTCAATCAAATATGTGCGTGACTGAGGCCAGAAAAGGTCACAATAAATTCGCTATAAATTGGGGTTTCGATTTGGTGGAATTACGAAAATTCGAAAGTGAGGAGCCTACGTTAGGGAGTACATCAAACTTCACAGAAAGAGGTTATAAATGGCTTGTGACCATTCAACGGCTTCAGTTTTACAACAGCAAGGCACAAAATGGCTACTTTTCAACTGCTGCTTGATGATCCAAAGTTATTGAGTCAAATCAGCCTGAAAGGCACTGACTAACTAAATCACACCCTGCCATTCAACTTGAACCGCGGCCAGTACGCAGGGTATGTGCGAAGCCAAAAATCTCTCATGGACATCACCGACGCACGTGCGACATTGGGGGGTTTCTTTGTTGGTGTTTCTGTTCACATGAAATCATCGGTTCCCGGCACTGACTAGCTGCGATTCCCAGTGGGAAAGACATTGAAATTACGTACCTCTGTCAGGACTGGTGTTGCCTCCGCGAACCGGTCAAGCTGATGGCTGAAGCTGAACTGGGATCGGCCGCCGCCGCCCACAGGTGGTTTGCGCAAAGAAAGTAGTCCGTACGTTGCAAGAACACTAGTCTCTTTGAACATGTCATAAATAATATTAGAGGGAAAAAGTATTATTCTGAGCACTTCAGAAAGTGCCAAAATATTATGGTTGGCCATCTTATAGTGACAAACACACCAATATATCACCCCGCGTATTAATATAATCCGACGCCAGGGACGAGGTGGCGATTTCGATACGACCAACCAATCACAGCAGAGATACGCGGTGCGCAGCGTCGGGTGGGCGCCCGGCCTCATCGCGCGTTGTTTCAAAAAGGTAGCTGCTCTCGTCATGAATGCAATGATTGATGCCCAAGTCCCGTTTTAACTTAGGATTGTGTCGAGATTGTTAGATTTTATCGGAGATTGTGTGCGATTGTCTTGTATTTCTTCAAATTGTCTGAGATTGTGTTAGATTTCTCGAGATTGTGTGGATTGCCCGGATTGTGTCGGATTGTGCCGGATTGTATCGGAATGTGTCGGAATGTGTTTGGATTGTGTCGGATTGTGTCACCAAGTGTACACGGATTGTGTCCAGTGAGGGACCCCTTGGGCAGGTCCTGGGTTTAAAAGGGTTAAAGTTCGACGAACAGTGCTTCATAATGAGCAATTTGGAGCAGGGCCTTTTCAATGGCACTAAAGTCTGGTGCATAGACAGATTTCCGAAATGTCCCAGCGTCAGCCACGAACAGGCCTATGTAGGTGTGCGCCGCCCAAACCACCAAACTATATGACGTGCTCGCTGCACTCAAAGCTCAGGGACCCCTACAATCTCAATTTCCCCATGTCTGGCGAGATTGAGGTGCGCGAAAAGTATGAAACCTGCCGCACGAACGGCAATTGCCATCAAGTCATGTGACCGAATTGTTTCCCCACCAAACCTTTACCTATCCTTTCTCAAACTGGAGGAAGGCTTTTTTCTTTATAAGGAAGTCATGAAACGAGAGCAATGGTTCTCTGGTACTTTGACGCCGCAGTGGTCGCAGAACAACTTTCACTGATAGGGTATTCCGCTAAACCCCAGAACGGAAATAGGAAGAAGGCAAGAAGTGCTAACAGATGGGTAAGAAGAAAGGCGATCCCCATGTCTGGCGAGATTAAGCTGCGCGAAAACAATTAAACCTGCCGCACGAACGGCAATTGCCATCAAGTCGTCATGTGACCGAATTGTTTCCCCACCAAACCATTACCTATCCTTTCTCAAACTGGAGGAAGGCTTTGTTCTTTATAAGGAAGTCATGAAACCAGAGCAATGGTTCTCTGGTACTTTGACGCCGCAGTGGTCGCAGAACAACTTTCACTGATAGGGTATTCCGCTAAACCCCAGAACGGAAATAGGAAGAAGGCAAGAAGTGCTAACAGATGGGTAAGAAGAAAGGCGATCCCCATGTCTGGCGAGATTAAGCTGCGCGAAAACAATTAAACCTGCCGCACGAACGGCAATTGCCATCAAGTCGTCATGTGACGTATGTCCGCTATCCACATGGTTTGGACTAAGCGGACGGACCCTTGTGCTCACATTACTGACGCATGTAGCCCATCGATCCTCATGGAATAAAACCGAATTGTTTCCCCACCAAACTATCACCTATCCTTTCTCAAACTAGAGGAAGGCTTTGTTCTTTATAAGGAAGTCATGAAACCAGAGCAATGGTTCTCTGGTACTTTGACGCCGCAGTGGTCGCAGAACAACTTTCACTGATAGGGTATTCCGCTAAACCTGAGAACGGAAATAGGAAGAAAGCAAGAAGTGCTAACAGATGGGTAAGAAGAAAGGCGAAACGTCCCAGAGCAACAAAAGAGCAGAAGGTTAATGTGGTCGAAGAAGAAATAGAACAACTTATACAAAGTGTAGAGTGTCACTTTTAAAAGGAAAGGTTATGGTGGCAAGAAGAAGCGTCAAAACGAGTAGTATCTACCAGAGAACAGAGGGTTCTCCAAAATGCCAGTTGTAAAGAAAGTATTGTGTTCCTAGAAGTTTTGCCTAGGCTGAACTGATACCGCTGCACCTCGACACATGGGTAAAGAGTCTCTGCGCGCTTGTCTAATGAATGACCAGTATCACTGATGATAGCAATGTTTTTTTAAAAATGACACTCTACAATTTTTGATCTCCCTCCACAACAAAATGACCCCAATTTGCTAGAATTTCCAAGAACTGAATCTAACCTATTTTAAACCAGTTGCACTTGACCGAAATAATAATAATAAATTAGGTTTACCCAGGACGGGATGTTGAGATTAATCAGCAAAACTAAATATGAAAAAAAACGCATTGTTTTCTCTACCACGTCACCGGGCGGCATGAGTTGTCGTGAGCGGCGGCGGCACCAGCAGCACGCCGACGACGCCCACCGGCACCAGCACCGAAACCTACGGATTCCGTACGTCTGCTCCTGACCGAGCGCATCGCCTGACTGACCCGAGTCGAGCCGATGCCGCAGGCTCGGCCGCCTCCCCCTCCTCCCATTGGCCGCCGCTTCCCATTGGCCTGCCGCGGCTGGCTACCTCGCTGCTACGCCAAGCCACGCCACCGCTCGGCTCGCCCAGCGTCTGCAGCTCCGCAGAGCCGCCGCCACGGCCGCTTGCGAACGCAGCCCCCGCTAGAGAAAAAGTTTCCACAGCTCCTCGTTTCGTGCGGAAAAATTGAAACGCGAAAAGCGTTACATTTCCGGAATGGTGTTGTGAAACGCCGGAGAATGAACCCGGTTCGATCCTCGGCGGACGCCCCGTTCAAAAGGCTGCGTTCGAAACGGTTCGGCGGGCTCCGACGCCCATGTCCGAATTCCCAATTTTCAGGCATTTCCCGGAATTTTCCAGACCTCGGACCCGGCCACCCCGGTTCGGAGCGACGTTTTAGGGGGGCCTGGTTCCCCTCAGAAAAATATGAACTCAGTAACTGAGTAAAAACTGACATTTTACTAAGGCAGTTTTATGTTAGTTTATACTCAGTTTGAAGTTGATTAATTGAAACCAGTTTTGAGTTAGTTAACTAGGTGTCTTAGTAACTGGGTCTGCCAGTAACTGGGTGTGTGAATAATTAGGTAATTACTGAGTGTGCATTACTGGGTGTGAACTCAGTTATGAGCTAGTTAACTGACAAAGGGCGAAGTCAGTAATGAGCTAGTTAACTGAGTGTGCCTGCTGCCCAAAAGCGGCAAAAAATGGCAAAAACACATGCAGATTTGGTTTTAAAGTAATGCTAACAATAATGTACATGGAAAGGCTAAATTCAGAAACATATTTCATATACTTATCAGTGTATAATTGTCATAAAAATAGTATACAAAGTTACACACTTCTTTTAACAAATCAGTACCATGAGTACTATTGAATTTAAGGAAGCTAATTGGTGGTACCTTATACTACCTACAGACAACAATATTTAAAAAAGTCATAGATCACAGCACAGGCTCACACGCCTCCTACAAAATAAGTAACAATTTTAAGTTAGCACACATTTTTACGATCTACTTCATGATCAGACTTAAAATATCACGGTCAATTAAATAATTGCTCACAAAATAAATACAAAAATATACAAATATAAATAACACAAAGCAATACTACTTTCACCTTACAAATTAAAATTATATACAATAAGTCATTCCACACTGTGCTCATTATCAGTAACCTGCTGCTGAAGGTCCAGTAGAATTTTCTGACACTCAGGAGTTTTGCTGAAGTTATTCAGTTTCACCCCTATAGCCCCCTTCACTTCCTTCTCCACCTCCAAAAATGTTTTGTCTCCACCCAGAAATTTGTGCACATATTCTGCAACAGAAAAGGGCATGACAAAATTAGCTTAGAAGATTAAACACATTCACAATACAAAAGACACTGTTATTTAAAAAATCCGAATTTTGAGACATTTTAGGCTGCTTACCAATAATTCCAGCTACGACTGCTGGTTCAAGTTTGTTTTTTACAATTGTTCCTAGTGATCTTCCTGACACGTTTCCTGTCGCCAACTCCATTGGGGTAAACAATTTGGTGCACAGGTCTTGTGCCAGGTAGGACAATCGACTGGCATGATTACACCTATTGAGGTCAGCCCCGGTCAACTGCCTCTCTCCAAAATCGAATACCTCCTGCAAGAAAAAATGTGTTACTACCATGACTGACTATTTGCACATAAATCAAGGAAAGGGTTAGAAAACACGGGAGACATAAGTACCGTTGCATTGTATACGGGTTGAGCCCGTTTAATCTGCTTCTTAGATTTAGATAGAGGGCTTGAGAAGCCAGAAGCCCCAGTACTTCTGACAGCCAATACCTGCTTGGGCGATGAGCCAACACCAGAAGCCTGAAAAATATGACACACAACACACTGATAAACAAACCATTTTAATCCTTTCAACAAAATACAAGAAAACACAGAATTCCACAACCCACCTTTTGAGCATTCTCACTCGGAGTAAAGTTAAGCGGCGAGACAATCAAATGCTTGGCTGCAATTGCAGTCTCTCTCGAGGGAGTCAATAAGGGAGCAGGTGAAGGCGAAGCAGCAGGTGAAGCAGTCACATTTTCAAGAATTGGGGCCTGACTTCCCTCACTGACTATAGGTTGTTCTGTTATCTGCAACATAAAATACAAACAAACCATGAATAGTTCTGTCTTAAACTATAATAGTAATAACACTGCACCATGCTCACCTCAAAGGCTACTGGATTGCGCAGAGATGTATTTTCTGCGGTTGGTGCCTTCCAAATAAATGTGTACATGGTTAAGTAAATACCAGACTGAAATCAATATGATGTTCATTTTCTTATTTTCTTGACAGTTACCTGACTTTTCAACTCCTTCAACTCCTTCTTTAAAGAGTTCAATTCCTGCCTCAAGCACTTAGCTTCAGTCTGCGAGTCCTGAACTGCCTTCAGTAGTACAGGCACTCCTGCATTAAAATCTCTCATCACTTCCATCATATCAGACGCAAATTTTAATTGCTGAACCATGGTGGAAGCATCTGAAAATTACACAACAAATTCAATAGTAACAAATTAGTTCTCAACAAAACATAATAATGTTATCACATACCAGTCATTATTCTGTTTTCGTGAAAACCATCCCAAACCGCATTAGTGAAAACTAGTGAGTTAATCTTTTTCTTAGCTGCCGCCAGCTCAACACCAAGTCTACTCGCTTTGTTTCTTATGTCTTCCTTAGACAGATTTGAGAAGCTTGTATCGTCATCAGAAGTGTCAGAAGAGTTGTAATCACAATGTTCCTGCACCAAAAAAACATAACCAACATTAATTACAACTCTTCAATAATTGTTCTCGTATACAAGACTACAACCATACCTCACTCTTCTTAATGGAATCCTCTACCTTCTTCTTCATTCTCTGTGAGCAAGCTAGGGGCACGTCACTTCCTCCATCATATAGGAAGTCCTGTTGAATACAGTGCAGACAGACATTAGACCGTTAACAAATCTTATGTAGTTGTGTTCACTGAGTGCCAAGTAACATACGCTACTGAAGCTTTTGTCGCCTTCATTTGCCGCCTCAGGGATGTCCCTGCCCTTCGAATCTTTCTTCTTTTTTTTGGGTGGTATTTCCTAATGCACAAAAAGAGGGGATAACATTACACTCTATTGCAGCACAGGGCAGAATAACGGGCCTTGCTATGCATCACTCACCGCACATACTACTTCAGCAACTGGAGAACAGTTCACCTTCTGTTTCCGAGACTTCCGATTAGTTTTTACGGCTCCAATCTTACTGTAGGTTTTAGCTTGTTCCACAGCGCAGGTCCAATCTAAAACAGAAAACAAATACCATGGGAAAAGCGCAAGTTGCGGGTGCCTCAGTTAATCCAGACACTTGCCCAACACAATAATACAGCCTCGTACAATGATATTACCACTTCAGTTAAAAAACAAGAGTGAAGTACAAAATGGAATGTGATGATGCTTTAAACTCACCATTACACTGGCCCACTATGATGCCCACTACTATCGTCCAGTCTGCGATTGGTCTTTTGAGAACCTTCTCCTTCGGTTCCACATCCCTATCTTTAGGGAATCGCATCTTCACTTCCACTTTGTCCCGTATAAGGGCGTAAAGAGGCTTTTCTAGGCCATCGAAAATGACCCAGTCCTTGTACGACAATCCGACCGGCGTGGCTACTTTCTGATCGGACTTGTCCAGCTTCTCTTCATTACGGAACTCACAAATTATATAAAATTTGTCGGCAGTAGGGTCCTCGCTACTAATGCACTCACTACACGACATAGTTCAAAAGTACTTACAACAAAATAAATGAAATTAAGGAAAAGACGCTACACCCACGCTAACACTAGCCTACAACGAGTCAGGTTCGGTATCCGGAAGACAGCGACCAGCAGCGACGGAAGAAACAACGGAACGAACAATCTCCGATGGCGGCAAGTACCACAAAATTTGAAATGGCCAAAGTCCAATCAGCTGCGTTCCGCTGGGTTAACATATTTTCAAAGTTATTTTAGGAACTCAAATCCGAAAATAAGGGCCCCTTTTGCTGGGTAACTGTTGTAACGAGATACTTTGTCTTGTGACAGAACATTATGATTGTTTGTAGTGCTGGTTACGAAAGGCCGCCGTATGAGAAAATTGAAGACTTGATCGCAATTTCTCCTACTGGCCTCCCCCTCCACTCCGCGTCGTCGGCGTTCGGCGTCTGTCAGCTGTTACGTACGTAGAGTCCGGCCCAGTCACTGCGTCTGTTTGTGTCCCAAGAAAAACTTTCCTAGTATATTTGCGTACCTACCAATAAATTTTATTAATAATTAACCTTTAATTAATTTTATATAATAATCACTCGTGTGTTTCTATAAACAGTAATCTTCACAGTGGTGTATTTGTGAGTGAACTGCAAGTGACTCTCTCCTGCTATAGTTGACATATTTCGTAACGTTTTTATATAACAGTGATATCTGAAAGATACCAGTAAGCGCCGCTTTTAAGGAGCAATATTTGACAGCATTAATGCTGGCTTGATACTCAACAAGTGGCGAAAAGGAGTACTGATGTTGTAGGGGTTGTAGGGTTATGTTACCCATAGTAAGGCAGTGGAGAATTGGAAACATCACTTGTATTTTGTTTTAGTTGGCTGCATTATCAGCTAACTGAACTTGTGTCATTGATAATATTTATCAGAAGAGTGTGGCTGTGGAAGTTCTGGTGAGTTTGTATCTATTTCTAATCTGTTTGTGTGTCTGTGTTCAGGAACATTGGAACGCTGTTGCGTGGCATGCCACCAGTCAGGAGGAGACATCAAGATATTCCAGCAGGACATGGCGTTTACAAGTTATATCGTCATGATTTAACAATACCAATTCCACGCACTACAGCTTGGCGAAGAAGGCGCGAAGCAGAAGAAGCTCGGCTAGCCAATGTAAGTCACTGATGATGACACACTGTCATAAGTCTGTTACCACGAATTCTGCAAGAGAAACTTTCTTTGCCAACCTTATGAGTTTACAGGCAAGCCTCAATTATAACCTTGCTCTGATTAACAATAGATGTTTGATACATTTAATGCGTGATACCAAAACAGTTGAAATATAAATGTACCTAATCCCAATGGGGCGGTGTTCTGGAAAGAATTAATTGTGATTGATGTCCTGTGCTGGCTTAATACCATGGTTTTGGTCCACCATAGTGGCGTAATTGTGCGCAGTCTCTAGTGGGAACCAATGTGTTCCTTTTACTTTTATGTACTTCTTTTGATTTTCTTGTTAACAGGTTGAGAATCCCCCACAAGAACAGGAAGATGACATTGATTCAGACCACAGTTCTTCTGCAAGTGATATTAGTGTAGGTTGTCTTAGTTTGGAATTCAGAGAGAAAAACTGACTTAATGCTTCCTTAATTTTCATTCCGATAACCATTATTTTTATGGACAGGTTGCCTTGGAAGGAAACTCAGGCACAGCATCTGAACAGGATGACGGCAGTGATTCAACAAGAGATGGCAACGATGACGTAAGTTAAAACTGTGTCAGATATTATTAAAATCCATAGTCACTGCTAGTTCTTTTCTGTGGTTTTCAAAGGCAAAAAACAATTAGGATCAGTGTTAATATTTATTTTCTGTGCTTGAATTCAAGCATGCAACACGTTCTCATCAGTTGGTTCAGAAACTTTATCCTCTCACACTTTTCTATTTGTGTCTGGTGTGGAACCACGGAGGAGTGGTGTCAAAAGTCATGTTTGTGGAGTACCACAATAATTAGTATTCCTTATCATAAGAATAAATTTTTCATTATTTCATATCTATAACTTTGTTCTCACTGTTACAAATTTACTGTTGGAAATTCAGTATGCATGTGCTGCAGTCAATTTACACACCATATAGTCTGAAATTTCAGCATTTAAACTCTGTATTAATTTTAAGTCCTAAAATGTTGCAATATCTAGGGTGCACCCACAATGCTCACCTCACTCCACTTCTGGACACTGATATATTTTACTAGGAGTATTCCACATGCCAAAACCATTTATTTGCATGCATACTGAATAAGATTACTGAATAGACATAATTTAATGTCATATTCACAATTAATTGTTGCCGAAAAGGCTTTAAGTGCTTAAATTAGAAATATAGATGCCTCATTATATGAACCCTTTAGTTCCTTTTTGTAAAAAAGGGTGCGGATTAGATAAAGTATGCTTTATTCCATGCATGACACAAATTTGGAGCTCATATGTACTCTGAGAGGTCAAATTTACAGCTAGGAAACTGCCACCAAAAGTAGTGTGAAGGACACATTGTGGGAGTACCCACCAAGATTTATAGGAATGAAGTTGTGGCATTAATTGGTGGAGATTAAAACTATATAGGTGACTGTAGTCTTAGGAAACAAGGCATTCTATGCACTTATGGCTTCAGAATTTTTTTCTGAGAGTTTAGACCAAATATTTCCATGCTGTCTGAACAGAAGTTTCAGACCACCTTGCGTCTCTAAATTTAGAATTGTTTTAACAGTGCTCTTTTATGCTCTCAGGATGTTGACTCAGTTGTGAGTTCAGAAAGTGGTGAAGAAGGTGACAACCCAGAGAGGCAAGATTCATCAGATGCTGAACCTAGTGGCGACGAACTTGACAACAATGATAATGAAGAGGAGCAGCCCGTGCACCCACTTCAAAATGGCTTTATACCCAAGGGGTCCCTCACTGGACACAATCCGTGTACACTTGGTGACACAATCCGACACAATCCAAACACATTCCGACACATTCCGATACAATCCGGCACAATCCGACACAATCCGGGCAATCCACACAATCTCGAGAAATCTAACACAATCTCAGACAATTTGAAGAAATACAAGACAATCGCACACAATCTCCGATAAAATCTAACAATCTCGACACAATCCTAAGTTAAAACGGGACTTGGGCATCAATCATTGCATTCATGACGAGAGCAGCTACCTTTTTGAAACAACGCGCGATGAGGCCGGGCGCCCACCCGACGCTGCGCACCGCGTATCTCTGCTGTGATTGGTTGGTCGTATCGAAATCGCCACCTCGTCCCTGGCGTCGGATTATATTAATACGCGGGGTGATATATTGGTGTGTTTGTCACTATAAGATGGCCAACCATAATATTTTGGCACTTTCTGAAGTGCTCAGAATAATACTTTTTCCCTCTAATATTATTTATGACATGTTCAAAGAGACTAGTGTTCTTGCAACGTACGGACTACTTTCTTTGCGCAAACCACCTGTGGGCGGCGGCGGCCGATCCCAGTTCAGCTTCAGCCATCAGCTTGACCGGTTCGCGGAGGCAACACCAGTCCTGACAGAGGTACGTAATTTCAATGTCTTTCCCACTGGGAATCGCAGCTAGTCAGTGCCGGGAACCGATGATTTCATGTGAACAGAAACACCAACAAAGAAACCCCCCAATGTCGCACGTGCGTCGGTGATGTCCATGAGAGATTTTTGGCTTCGCACATACCCTGCGTACTGGCCGCGGTTCAAGTTGAATGGCAGGGTGTGATTTAGTTAGTCAGTGCCTTTCAGGCTGATTTGACTCAATAACTTTGGATCATCAAGCAGCAGTTGAAAAGTAGCCATTTTGTGCCTTGCTGTTGTAAAACTGAAGCCGTTGAATGGTCACAAGCCATTTATAACCTCTTTCTGTGAAGTTTGATGTACTCCCTAACGTAGGCTCCTCACTTTCGAATTTTCGTAATTCCACCAAATCGAAACCCCAATTTATAGCGAATTTATTGTGACCTTTTCTGGCCTCAGTCACGCACATATTTGATTGAATTTTTATTCCACGAGCAAGGGCTTCTGATTGCCATTTCAGTTGTCTTGTTCTAAACCACCTGCTGTTTTATTACACCAATGTTTTTCTTACAACAATAACTTTTTTCTGCTGGCACCTTTTTTTGCCCAGTCATTTATTTTAAATGCTTGTGGTGTTTGTTTTGGATGTCTGTCATTAGTCCTGATAGTAAATATATTGTGTAAATTACTGATTGCAGGGATTTCTTGTTTAAATAAATGATTGAAAATTTGACTCTTTTAGTGGACTCTTTTATTTTAGTTGTGGTGCAGAATGTATGTTTATCGGATGAGACTTCCTGAGCTTCACATTAAGGTTCTCACAGATCTGGAGAAAGACACAAAAATAAGATAATGAAAGTTCCAGTATTATCAGATCATGAAAAAAACTATAGAAACACTTAAAATTGATAGGAAGCAGTCACAGAGAGAAATTTGTAGCATCATTGTTTGCTCAAACCTGGGGCAACATCTTCCTCATGGAAATGTACAGTGGTGTGCATGAAATTTAAAACCAGTGTTTAACTAAAACAAGTCTCAAAAGTTGGGTGGGAATTCATTATCTGAGTTCATCTGCCGCTGCACCCTGTCCTTAGGTCTGGGACCCAGTGTGAAAACTGACTCATTCATGCCATTCTCAGACTGTGTAAGAAGTGCATGAACAGAGTTTGTTATATGAATCAGTAATTGTTGTTCTCCAATAAATACTTTCGATTTCAGACATGGCAATGTTTCTCTTCAAACTTTTACTCGTATCTCATATTCCAACATCAATATGGTTCATGCTAATAAATCAATCAGCCCACGCAGTTCCCTGCATGTTAAAGAACGACACTGCTGAGATACATTTAGCATTTAGTCTCTAACCTAGGGACAGAGTGCAGCCAAAGTTACGCTCATTATCTACTTTAGGTAGAAACCTGGATCGACTGCTGCCCAAGTAGTGCTATATTGTTTGAAATCATGCCTCTGACAAAAGCAAATATGAATAGACCCAGGCAAGTGATAAATTGTAATTGACGTAGAAACTGGCTTGCATTTCTTTAAAATGTATGGTGCTGTGTCAAGTGTGACTTACGCCAGTTTGCCAGATCATCAGTGAAGTCACTGAGGTGAGAGAGCAACTGCTTTAAGAAAATCAAGGATAGGTAAAAGTGGCAGCTTCAGTTTTAAAATCAAACTCACCAGTGAAATACCTGCAGTGAAGACATGCTTAAAAATAACACCAGGTGAACCATATTTAACTGCTTGGTCCTGGAGGTGTGGACGATGGGGCATTCTGCTTGGACAAGTCAAATTTTGTGCTCCGTTAAGGTAGAAAATGTCTCTGGGAGCAGAAATGTAGTCCATCCAGACACAATCCTCAAAAATTCAAGACAATCCGACACAATATCCATCACAATCCGACACAATCCCGCACAATCCGACACAATCCTGCACAATCCGACACAATCCAACACGATCCACACAATCCACACAATACCACACATTCCACACAATAACAATCCTGTGTACACATATCTCCGACAGTGAGGGACCCCTTGTTTATACCCAATGAGGCAGAAAATGAAGAGGTGTGTACAATACTACTGTATTTCTAAACTGCTCCTAATATTTTTTAAATTAATGTCAACAGAACATAGTTTTAAAAATTCATATTCTTTTCCCTCAGGATCCTCGAGGACCCCCTCTATATCAAGGTTGTGAACTTGGTTCCAGAGAGAGTGATGTTCTCATAATGAGTTTCATTGTGCGATGGGGCCTTGAAGAGAAGAGTATTGAAGATTTGCTGGAGCTAATTGACTGCCATTTACCTTGTCAAAGAATGGGATCTCAGTATTTGTTTTTAAAGAAATTTTTTAGGCCTGACTTAACTAAACTAAGGTTTACTTGCTCTGAGTGCTTTGCTCTGCTACCAGAAGGTGTTGTGGATGGGGAATGTGAAAGTTGTGAGGCTGCCCTGGAAATAGAGGAGCTAAAGAAAAATGGTGACTTCTTTGTCGAGCTTTCCATAACAAAACAGCTGATTAGCATCATGGAGACTGATTCTGTTCATCGTCTGCTGAGGAGGAGGTGTGATGAGAAAGATGTTATTTCAGGGAGATGTTATAGAAACCTTAGGGCTCATCGTTTGATGGGGCTCAATGATATCACTTTGCAGTGGAATACAGATGGTGTTTCACCCTTCAAGTCCTCTAAAGTTCAAGTCTGGCCAATACAGGCTTGCATAAATGAATTGCCATACCATGCTCGCAGGGAAAATATGATACTGTGTGGTCTCTACTTTGGCAAAAAAAAGCCGTATTTTAGATCTTTCCTGAAACCTTTTGTTGATGAACTGAATGCGCTTCATACGGATGGATTTGCATGTCGTTTCCCTGGCTTTGCTGATTTGTCAATTGTAAAAGTTCATACAATATTGGCATCTGTTGACTCTGTGGCACGACCACTTTTGCAAGGTATAAAGCAGTTTAATGGTTCGTACGGTTGCTCTTTTTGTGTCAAAAGAGGGATGAGGATTGATCGAGGAAATGGGAGTGCACGAGTGTATGTTGGTCAGGTGGGAGTGCCACGGACTGAAGCTCAGCATCGTGAAGCCCTTGCCGCTCTGCAGGATTATAATCGCAGGCACAGAACTAAAAAAAAACATGTTGAAGGGGTTAAGGATTACTCGGCATTACTTCAGTTAAATATTTTTAATGTTGCACATTCTTTTGTGCCTGATTACATGCATTGTGTCTTAGAGGGAGTAGTTAAACAATTTATCAATCATTGGTCTGATACTGTTTATGACCGAGCTGAATGGCACCTCAACAAAGCCAAGCGCACTATGGTTTCAGAAAGACTCAAATCTATTAAGCCACCAGTTGAAATGACCAGGGCCTCTCAGGGCCTTGAAGACTTCAAACAAATGAAAGCATCTCAATTTAGACATTTCCTTCTCTATTACTCTTTAGTTTGTCTGAAAGGAATCCTCCCTGCAAGATTTCTGAACCACTGGTTTCTCCTTGTGTATGGTATGTCAATTTATTTGAAAGAGGACTTTTCTGAAGATGAAGCAGCCAAAGCAAATCAAGCTCTCAGAAGTTTTGTTATTGACATTGACAATATTTATCCAGACTGCCAGCATTTGTATACATTCAATGTGCATCTTCTTCTTCACATACCTCGGGCAGTGGACCTTTATGGAGGCTTGTGGGCATCCTCAACGTTCCCATACGAACACTTCAACGGAGTTCTTGCCAAATTGATTACTGGAACTCGTAATATGCCTGAGCAAGTGTGTCGTTCTTTTTTGAGAATGAGAGACATTAACAAGCTTGGTTCGAAGGTGTTTTCTCAACCTGGTTGTTCTGTGAAAGGGAAAAAATTGTTTCTGTCCTTGACAACTAAATTTCGTACAAGCCAGTTTTCTCATCAGATCAATGATCGTCTCCGCTTGTTTGGGGCAGCAAAAATTCATAGATTGTCTCTGATTGAAAGGGTTGCCATTGAAGGTTTTATTAATGATGGTGAGATAAACACAACTGCCAAATCTTACAGCAGGATGATATGTGCTGGAACAGTGTACCATGCAGAGTCATTTGAAGCACTCAGAGTTCGTAACAATAGTATTGTCATGCTCCAAAATGGTTCTATGATAGCTATAAGTCATATCCTCATAGTTGAAATACTGAGGTCTCATGAGGAAAGATGTGTGATCTTGGGTCGTGCATTTGATGAACTGGATGAATCTCTGTGTGAATATCCAGAACTGCATTTATCTTCAAGATCTCTCATTCATGTATGCCATAGGAGCAATAGAGTAGTATGTGAGGTCCCCAGTGCTATATCAAGGAAATGTGTTTTAGTTCCTTATGGAGTTGCTGATTGTATAATGCCGCTTGTCAATGTTGTAGAAAGAGATTGAAAGTTGTGGAATGGGAAGAAGATTAGAGAGTCAACTTCGGAGTTCTTTAGCAAGTGGTAGTATGTTAAAAGTATGTCTCCATGGGGGGTGTTGACCACCCTTACTCAGGTGGGATTGAAATAAAATTCTCTGTTTCTCTGCACGATTTCTAGAGAACAGTTTGACGCACGGCGGGGAAATTGAAAATGGTCATTACTGTGACAAGCAGGAAGAAAATCAACCCCTTGGAGGGGGGCGGGGGAAGCTGGGGGAGGGGGCGGAACTGGAGAGACGTCCCTTAGGCCGTGGCACTGTCGCGTGACGTCACCCGTGTACAATCTATTTTGAAGACTGCCGAATTCATAGTTTTGCGTGCAATTTTAAGGGAAAAAAATATTTTGAGGCTCCAAATGTTTCAATGATTTAGACTGTACATAAGTACGAAATTGACATCGTGAAATTAAAATAAGCCCAGCTCCTGCCGTTTCTAAAGACACGTTTCGGGACGGGCTAAAAAGTTGATTGACGCCCGCCGGCCATCTTGGCCGCTGGCGCGGAGGCGTGTGTCCAGGATTTTTTTTTTTTTTTTTTTTTTTGGGGGGGGGGGGGGGGGCGTGTCGCGCTTTTTGCCTACTTACAGGCTGAATGTCGCGCCCGTTGCCTACCTTCCGGGAGGCGCCCTTTGGGCGCCGAGGTCTTCGGGAAGGGGAGGGGGGTACGGGGGGTGTGGAGGGCCGGAACAGTGCTTTGCAATGAATTATTAATTTTGTCACTTAAGTTTTACTTACGCACAAAGTACTAATAAAAGCATTCCTTGAATGAATAGCGTTATTCTGTGTTGTATTTCGCAAGTAGATCAGTTGTGATCAATCCCATCTGACACCCTCCACATGCACTCATGGCCGAGTATGGGACTCAGTTGATCTCAGACAAAGTCAATAGCAAAACCCAGTTACTGGCTACGGGCCCCATCGACACTCATGAGTACTCAGTTATTGAGTGGGCTCACTTAGTAACTGACTCCCTGAGAGCTTTACTGGCATGGCCCCCATCGGCGCTCAGTAAGTTGACTCAGTTACTGAGTGGGCTGACTTAGTAACTGACTCCCCGCAAGCTTAACTGACTTCGAACTCAGTCTCGACGTAGTTACTAGGTTGTCACTCAGTTTAATGTCAGTAATTATCTAGTAACTAAGTTCAGACCTAGTTCTTTTTTCTGAGGGCGAGGGTTTTTTCGATACGGCTTCGATTTCGACCACTTTACTGGTGGGGCCCAAGTGAAAACCCAACTTTTCCGGGTTAAATCGGATCTTTTTTCCACTTTTGACACTTTTTCCCTTCCCAATTGTCGACGGGAGAAATCGAATGGAGAAAACCGCGAGTCGCTAGCCCCAACCGTTTGGCCGCAACAATCGTATCCTGAGTCAGTCAGTCAGTCAGGGGAGATGGGGGTAGTTATTTTGGATTATAACGACTTTGCTATGAATCTAGACCTGAATTGGATTATTCATTGGACCACGAATGAGGATGTAGGTGGGGATCTTTTTGTTCTAGCTCGTTTTCAAAGCTTTTTTCTAAAGTCTCTATTTAGCGTCCTTTGTCTTTTTCTTCCCATTGTACTTTTCATGGCCATATGTTGCGTGTGTCTGTGTGGTATGTGTCAGTGCTTGAGTGCCGGAGTCAAACATCAAAACTTGGTGATGGTACGTGAAGTATCATGATTTCCCGCCTCCTTATTTCCACACACTGTTACCTAACAGACAGCTATTAGCTTACACGCCAACTTTACTTTATAAATCCTCTTTAGAGAGATATGCTTTGGTGACACATTTGAGTGACAGTTTTCTCTAGCATTATTCTAATTAATTATTGAGTGGCAGCTTTGCTGCCTGGCGCCCAAACCTTGAGCCTTTGATAAGTACCCACCCACTCTCCGCATTCTTTGTTGAGCCTGGCTTGGCTTATGTATTGACCCTTATGAGTAAGCTTCACGCTTACAAGTGGCAGGAAGAGTTGAGTAATAACAATTGAGCCTGTTTCGAGGGGTTACTCACTTGACCAAAATGTGTACACCTGATTTTGATTTCGATGATTCAGTTGATTTAGTTGTGATTCAGTTGATTTAGTTGTGATTTAGTTGATTTAGTTGTGATTTAGTTGATTTAGTTGTGATTTAGTTGATTTCGTTGTGATTTAGTTGTGATTTAGTTGATTTAGTTGTGATTTAGTTGATTTAGTTGTGATTTAGTTGATTTAGTGCTGATTTAGTTGATTTAGTGGTGATTAAGTGGCGATTTTGTTGAATTATTTGCGATTTCGTCCCTAATTTAGAGACTATGTGATCAAACAATAACACTTATACGATTGTTTCAATGAAGCCGTTGTCCACTGCCTTGGCAGGCTGGCAACCCAACAAAGCTTTCTGAGGGAGTGGTTGCCTACCCACGCAGGCGTTCGCCCACACCAGGCAGCGTCACGCGGTTGCTACCTATCCGTCCCACTATCCCCTACTCTCGTTCGCTCTTTCGCAGACTCGTAATTTGGTTCCCCGATTCGTAACCCCTCTTACATTCTACCCCCGTTCTCTTTCCAGTAAACTCAATATTCGTCTTGTATCGCCTACAGCGTGTAAACACAGATTTTAAAACCGCTGTTTTAATTTATGACGTGTGACATGTGAGGACACTGCTTTCATTCTACAGATCGGGGGGAAACACGAACCCCGAACCAATTGCCATTTTCAATTCTGCGTGCTTTAGTTCTCTACCGCGCTCCGTGCGAGCAGTTTTAAATTTGCCTAATTGCAATGCAACACTCGGAAATTGCTCGGCTAACGCTTCCTTTGCCCTCCAACGGCAGCAAACACCACCCTCCCTTTTAGTCCACCGGAGAAGCAGTTAAAAACTGAATTTCTTCCAAAGTCTACGGCTAAATCCTAAGGCCAAGGGGCGACTCCCACATTTCCCACGGGGCAAGTAGTTCGTGGGCAGAGGGTTGGCGCCCGGCTCCGAGGGGGCGCCCCGCAGGGCTATCAGTAGCTTTGAAGCCGAGGTGTTGTTGCTGTTTTGGGTGCTAATAAAGGGCAGCGCAGAATGCAGACCACCGGTAGGCTGTGATCGTGGTGGGGACGGCAGAAAACACGGAAGGACGAGAGAGCTGTCTCCGATCCGACACGCGCTGCGTCGCCCGCTAGAGTCCGCCCCTCTTAACGGCCATCCGACCGAATTTTTTTTCGATAACTCGACACCACCGTGCGTCGTTTAGTTTAGGCGCTAGAGCGCCGCAAAGTTGCAAAGTTCTCAATTATTTTCGATCTCCGTGCGTACACGCCGCAAAAACTAGACGTCGCAGCAATACGGGACTTTCCAGGGTGGTAGAAAATTGCACATACTAGCGCATGACGGGTTTCAATCAGCCCTTGAAATTCCAGGAGGATCCCTGGAGCGCCTTGAACAAGGCCTCACGAAACACGTGTTTTTCGGTGTCAACGTGAATGCTTTTCGGGATGAAATTTGGCTTATGCGCTAGATTGAACTTTCCTCTACCACACCCCGTCATCAGAAAAAATCTAGAAAATTTTGCACGGTTGGCGTGTATGCACGGAGAAGTCATGTTTTGCCAGTGAGTTCATCATTAGAGAGAGACAGACGATCGTGTTCTGTCCTTGTTGCACACCTCCCACACGACTTAAGAGGGTCTTCAGCCGTACTAGCTGACTTGCCCGCTCGGCTGCCGGGGTCCGCCGGCCATCCCAGATCTCGGCGCGTGAATGACAGGGGTCGCTCATAATTTATGGCCTTCCTTCGACGTGCCCTCGGTGCCCGATCCCTTTGCACTTCCAAAGTCCAAATTTTGACGCGACAGTTTTTTAAATTTGAAATTGATCCCAATGTTCTTAACACCTCACGGCACTGCAGTTGCGTTTTTGAGGCGTGTTCGTACGATAATTTTGAGCCGAGTTGACACGCCCAAAATAGGAAAAGGAGGCCCCGGATCTCGGAAGACTGCGGCAGCAGGACCCGGCGGAGGCATCGGCGAGGACACCAGCGCGGCGGCGTTGCCACACTACATACAGTAACTGGCATTCTCCCCCAAAAACTGCGCAGCCAGTGAGTAGCTGGTAGCCGTCAGGGTTAGAGCTCTCGGCGCTAGAAGTGTACGGCACGTGTGCTTACAGCGCTGCTGAAGTTCTTTTTGAAGAGCAGTAAAAATGCGTCGTCAATTACACTAAAAAGGTATGTGTAATGCCGCGCAATTTGAACGCCTACTCAAAAATCATGGGTATCATGGGTACTGCTCCAATCAATAAACATTCGCTGCGATACTCTGCCGCTTACCGGAGCCAGCCCACAGCCGCGGCTGCTCCGGAAGACGGTTCGTCCCGTCTTCGTCGCACGTACTGCTGGGTACGGCTGGGCAGGCAGAGGGAGGGAGGGAGAGAGCGATCGCCCGTGCGGATGCGGCTCTGCCGCCCGGGCCCGCGCGGGCGAGCTGCAAAATTCACCTTCAAAAAGGATATCTCAGCAACCGTTCAACTGAGCGAAAAAACGAGGGTATCGTCACAGAGCTGAAAAACGCCCGCACACGCGGTTTGATACGAGATACGAGTAATCTTTTGATATCTGGTTATATTTCGGCGCCACGATGTTACTGAGAGAGAGAGAGAGAGAGAGAGAGAGAGAGAGAGAGAGAGAGAGAGAGAGAGAGAGAGAGAGAGAGAGAGAGAGGGGGGGGGGGGGGCAGGGTCAGGCACTGGACCGCCGCGGCCGGCCACGCCACGCCGCGCTACGCCAGCTCTTCCCCCACTCCGCAACAGCGCGGCACACACCAGCTGCGGCACGCCAGCTCGCCTGGCTCACTCAGCTGCGTAGGCCGGAGGATCCGAGCGCACACACGCGATTCGTTTTGACGGGTTCGAATCCTACTCAGCTCTTTTATTTTAGATTCGCGTGCTTTCACCCCCACGCGCGTGCACACACATACACGCACACACACACACACACACACACATACACACACACACACACACACACACACACACACACACACACTAGGTGCTGAGCCGTGCTGTGCTAGCCACGCAGGACTTTCTGCCAAGGCACGGGCCAATGTACATTTTTTAACTTCGTGAATGTCTTGCGTCTGTCGAACTCAAAATCCGTACATTCCAAGCATTTTTACTACTTCAATCAATAAATATTCCGTGCGACACTCTGCCGCTTGCCGGGGCCAGGTCGGTGGCCGGTGCCGCGGCTGCTTCGGAAGACAGTTCGTCCCGTCCTCGTCGCACGCACAGCCGGGCAGGCAGAAGGAGAGAGAGCGATCGCGGCATTCGGCTGCGGCCGTGCCGCCCGGCCCGTTGCGGGCGGGCTGCAGCGTTCAATTTCAACCGGATATCTCGGCAACCGTTCAACTGACGGAAAACGAGGGTACCGTGATGGAGCTGAAGAATGCCCGCACAAGGTTTGATACAAGTAATCTTTTGATATCTGGTCATATTTCGGAGCCACGAGATTTGAAATAATTACAAAAAATTTGATGAGCGACCTTAAAATTTGGTCTATTTAAGGTGGGAAGGGATGGTTGGACCCCACAAGGCATCAGCGAACGGAATGTGTAGTACATTCCAAGGATTACGTCACATAATAGAAATCGTTTCTAACTTCTACCGTTCTCCCGCTAGAGCATCACAAAGTCAGAAAACAGTAATGAAAATGCCTGGCATCCTGTCGCAAGCGAGTAATCGGTGCAAGCAGCGCAAGCGGTGTGGATATCGCGCGCTGCGAACGCTGCACCACCAGGGTGCGTGCGAACGCAGGTATAGGCAAACAATTATTCAGGTATGTCTAATGGATTGCCTACCTACCGGGCGCTGCAGCCACTATCGCGCTCTCCTTCTCACGTCACACTTTTTAAGTACCGGAATCAGCATAGTAATTCGGTTAATGTAATCAGTAATCATGGTTCAGCTAAATTGGAGGCGATTTAGTTGATTTAGCGGTGATTTAGTTGATTTAGAGGTGATTTAGGTGATTCAATTGATTTAGTCGTGATTTAGTTGATTTAGTTGATTTAGATGTGATTTAGTTGATTTAGTTGTGATTTAGTTGATTTAGCTGTGATTTAGTTGATTTAGTTGTGATTTAGTTGATTTAGCTGTGATTTAGTTGATTTAGTGCTGATTTAGTTGATTTAGTGGCGATTTAGTTGATTTAGTGCTGATTTAGTTGCTTTAGTAGTCACTTGTACACTGATTTAGTGAGTGAGTAACCCCTCGGCCTGTGTGCACCAGTCCAATTCACTTCTGTTTTTTGGCGTTGGCTGGCTAATGCTTTGTTGGACGAGAAAATATAAGTTTAATTGTTCACTTAAGGGTTTTTGTTGAAAAAGTTATATTTCCTGTTCATTTCTTTTTATATTTTTGATATAAAGTCTTTTATATGTCTGTTGTAAAACACTTTATTTATAGTATACGATTTATATGTTACCTATATTTTCTGTTATATGTAAATGATATATTTTTCAAAAACTGTCAGTTCAAAAGGCATCTGCTGGCTCCCTGGCTCGGCGCCCTCCCTATTTAGTTCCTTCGTGGGTTTTCGGGTCGGAAAGTTGGCATGACTCATGGTTTTCCCGACGATCCGGCGATCGAAATTGTTCATGTTGGAGCCGCGTGCGTTGATGCGTAGCTGCGCCAGCCGTGGCTTCTTTGCCAACCGGTTTTTGGCGTGTGGCTGTGGCCTGAACCGGTGCAGTTGGGTACAGCGGTTCTACAAAGCGCACTTCAAAGGTTTCTTTTTCACTTCCTTAATCTTAAATAATATTCTCAACACTTTTCCTCAAACAAAAATACTTATTATTTAATTCAAAACATGATTCTTTCAATTTTGAAATAAAGTGATCCCTATTTCAGGTCAAGATTAATCAGAATACTCCATGGTGCGCAGTGTCCTGCTTGCCGGTTTATCCACTTCAGTTTTCTTTTTGTTGTATTCCAGACGTATCGCCGAGGACATTGCACTCAGGTTTCGTGCCGATGAATTGGCTATCGATTGGCCACGTTAATATCAACTGTGTACAGTACACGCTGACAGGCTACCGTGCGGACGCTTCTTACATAAAGAGAGGCGAGGCCCGCACAGCCGATCAGATCGCCGGCTCCGTTTGTCCAGAGAAGACGGGTCCCGACCGCCAGACATTATACAACATGGTGTTCAGTCGCGTTGTGGGTCTCGCAGCTATTTACGTGTGCTGCCTCGTATACTACGCTAGAACCGAGGAAGGAGGTAAGTCACGATTGATTTCGGAAAAGAGGAGCCGGCTGTAACGAGCAAAATCAAAATTTTCAAACCGAATCGGTTTTACGCTAATGGAGTTAAACGATATCCGAGCTAATGGCTCGGGTCGCTACATTTTGACAGATGATAGGAGAATGGCATTTTCACCCCGTATATTGAAAACTCGTAAACCCGTTAGATACTGAGCAAATTGTTTCTAGAAACATCGGTGTCATCAGGAAAAAGAAACCGAAAAATATCCGCTATGCACATAACCTTTTATTGTTAAAATGTTCCGCAAGTATAGCGTTAACGTAGCATAATACATTATTTTCAGATGTCAACTGGGAATTGATTTCCCGCCGCAGCCGAGCAATTCCGAAGTCCAGTCTTCTTGGAGGTTATCAGGATTTCAACGGCGGGAACTACTCTCTCTACGTTGGACGCGTTTTCTTTTCCAACAACATTATCCCGGCTATGGTCTACTCGCATGATGATCACTGGCAGGCGAGCTTCGCGCTGGACGAAACAGTCAGAACTGGAATTACTGGGTTTGAGGTACGTGTGTGTACATGTGTAAATGGACCTCAACCGGCTGTGCTGCCCAACCATTAAAGTATCACAGCGTGAATTACCAACAGCATAGGTGCGAATGTTTTACTTGAAATATTTGGACTGCGCCGGTAAAAGCTTACGAATGTCGAGGCTTTACACGACGAAGAAACTGAAGGTATCGTTATTGCAAAGCTGTCTTGCAAAGAATTTCTTCATATTCCGAAAGTGAAGCTTCGCCTTGCAATGGAATTATTTGTAAAAAGTTAACAAAATAAATGACTAAGAGCACCTCTCTTTTCCAATTCTGTCGTTGTGCTGTGACATAGGGATCACGGTAAGAGTGTGATGCTCCCGGTGCCCACCACACTTCTAACGGGCGATGCACGTGTTCACGACTCCTACAACCTTGTGTTCTAACGGTCATTGGTTGCAGGTCGCTGTTTCCGACCCGTGGGGGACGGTGCGCTGGGTGCCCGCGGCCAACGGTGAGGTGCCGCGGGGCGCCGTGAGGGTGGGCATGGCCGAGGGCGGCCCGGAGGTCCTGTACGCGTGCAGGGCGTACGACGACTCGCTGCAGGGCGCAGTGAGCGCCACCACAGTGATGGCTGTGGGTGCGGTGAGTACTCAGGGAACAAGCACCGTATACTGCAATACTGTTCACACTAGAAGTATTGGCAACTACTTCAATGTTGGTTCTCTAATCTTTTAGTGGCACTTTTTAACACTTCCGAAGTATTGCAGTCTAATTGCAATACTTCGATTGCATTAGAAACGGCATGACTATATTCTTGCAATACTTTTGTTATGGAACAAGCTGGCCCGTCCCGTCAAACGTCGGTGCCAGTTCCGCTGCGCCGCTGCGCTCCACCGGCACCTCGGTTTGACAAGGGGACTTGGCCAGCTTGGCCTGCCGGCGGCGTTTGCGGGGGCCTCGGGCCCCCCGCCTGACCGATGCAGATGTATTTGTTAGGATTAAAATCGTTAACCTGAGCCCGTCCCTGTGCGCGCCGCGATGGTAATGGTGTGCGTGCAGCGGCTAACACTAACCTTAAAACAAAAACAGACATATTCATGAATGAAAAACGCGATATAAATCGAAAATTGTTGCCAACGTACATGATTCTACGTTAAGAAAGGAGTTTATTCTCCAAATTTGAAGTTTTTCGGCGAACGATAAGTCGGCGTACACACGTCCGAACGAACATCCGGCATAAGACTATAAGCCCGGCTCCTGCCGTTTCGGAAGAAACGTGTCGGGACGGGCTAAAAAGTACTGCAAGGATATTGTAATGGTTATGGATTTATTGCCTGTTGTTTGCAATAACGAAGAATTACAAAATTACTGACATGTATTGCAGTTTAGAATACAGTGAAACCGCCGAAACAAATCGCCCCTAAGAATGTCCACGAGTTTGTGATTGTCTACAGACCGCTTTCCCCGTTTCTTTTCCAGCTGCGCCCAACTGCCAAGGTATGCTTTTCATCGGTCCAGGGCGCCCTGAAGAAGTACCCCACGTACGAAGTACTGGTTAAGGCCTAAGCTGTTCACACAATTTGGTGCGCTCCAACCGCTAAGACTGAGAGAAGTGTTAGGCGAGAGATGCCATTCAACAGAGGATGGCAACGATGTGATGACTGGTGAAGCGATGTTAGCCGCACCCGTTTTTTTCTATTTATTCTAAATCATCACATGCATTTGTCACGACATGTAGGGTGGTGGGTGCCACAAATCCTTGGCATAGCCAGCTCTTCTACTCCTTGTTGCCTGGCAGCTCTCGACCATGATGGTAATGGAATGTCCTTTTCTTTTTAGAATTAAAGTTTTGTAGAGGAAGGGGTAGACTATGAGTGGTAGATTCAATTTTTAAAGGGCGCCAGGCTAGACCCAAAATTATAAGAATAATTAGATGTAATTAAATGCCATGTCGGCGAAAGATCATCAATATTAAGCCTAGCCATCTGCCACTCAAAGCCATAACAAACACTATGGGAAAAGAAATAAAATAAGTAGTTGCTATGATGTGAGATTTTATTAAATAATTTAAGATGTCACTAAACAAGATATTAATAGGAAAGACAAAGAAGCCAACCTGGGGCTCGAACCCATAACATGCTACTATGGCATAGACATGACTAAATCAGAAATACAACAGCTAGGCCGAAGGCTAAGATGAGACATAACAAAGGAACGGGTTTCCGTCAAAATTGACACCTTTAAATAGAATCTCGATGGTAAACTAAGCAATCAAGAGAGCATAGCAACTTAGCATAGAGCAATATAAATATCTGCGGATGGTAGGTAGCAGTATCATAATCTCGACTCTTAATCAAGGTTTCACGACGGAAAAATAGTCATGGTAACAAAAGGGCTCATCAACAATTTTTGTGGAAGCATACACAAAACCAATACTAGCTGGACAAGTCCATGTTAAAAAGAAACCTCAATAAACGTAATGACATAAAATAGGAAATACCCCATCCCAAAGGGGACTTAAAAGGCACAACATGGCCGTGGCCGACAAATAGTCTGAATTCCATAAGGCAGAGGTTTCAATCTTTAGCTCACACATTCGAGCGAATATAGTAATTAGCACAATAGACTGCCAATGCAAAAGAGTCCAAGACACTGCCGATATTAACACAAATACATGACACTCACTACTTGGGCCCAAGCAAAACTTAAATAGACACATAGGTCACTCACCAGAAGATGTAGTCTCCAACTGTATCCATCACACTCACTCACACACACACACACACACACTATGGCACGCGGGACGCCCCCCGGCCGACACTAACACCTTCGCTTCACTGTTCTCGGCCGACGACGGCGTTGCGTCCGTAACGGCAGTTCGCGCCCATGTCGCTGGCAGCAGGGGAGGAGGGGGGGGGGGGGCAGGGTAACAGCAGGGGACGCAACGGGGCAGACCCTCAGCGAAGTGCCTAGCCCGTCAACTAATTGGTACTAGAAGCTCAGTTCCTTATACCCGCGAGAATTTTAACAGGCCATTTTGTGTAGGTATTGAACTCTCAACATCGCTGACAACGAGGCTGATGGCACGAGAACGGCTTGACATACGTCGCCAGAGAAAAAGTATGGCATGTTAAAATTCGAAATATGTCTTTTTCGAACTATTTGGCATTGAAACTATAGTTCTTGACAGTCGCATGAATTTCAACAGGCCAATTTGTGTAGATATTGAACACCCAACATCGCTGACAACGACACTGATGGCACGGAAACTGCGTTTCGAACGTCGCCAGAGGAAAGGTATGGCCTGTTAAAATTTGAAATCTGTCTTTTTCGAACTATTTGGCATTAAAACTATAGTCCTTAACAGCCGCATGAATTTTAAAAGGCCAATTTGTGTTGATATTGAACACCCAACATCGCTGACCACGAGACTGATGTCAGGGAAAGGGCTTTTCGAACGTCGCCAGAGGAAAAGTATGGCCTGTTAACACTAGGGGTACCGGGCTGGGTCATTTGACCCAAATCGCCCTTTCTTTCTCTAATACTTGAGTACTTCTTTTTTCTCGGGCCAGCGGTTTTCAGACTTTTATTTTTTTGACCCTTGGAGCATTTTCGGCCCTTAATTTTTTGTGGGGGTCGAACAGTTTTGGAATAAAGGCCATGTTACCCTCTGTTTACCAAAGTGGGTCATTTGACCCAGCCATATACTGACCACGTTTTCCGCCCTTGGTGTTACGCTTTTTAGCATCCAGGCGATGTAAAAAGAGTCTGGCGTACTTGAGAAAGGTCATTGAGCAATGTTATGACACTCCTTGCAATATAAGGGCTGGTGGACACCAAAACTGGGGCATCTGTCACACTGCAGACGTTCCAGTATCCTCTGCGACAGAGGGGACTCATTATGAACCCCGCCGTCTCAAACGCAGTGTACGAAACCTTCCTTACCTTGGTGAAGGGGAAAGCCCATTCGGCATACAAACGCTTCAGGAGGGAAGTGTCGGAGGACCTGTACAACAACATTGTTGTTATGCTCGGCACACGCCGGTTCCCGGATGAGCAGGGCGTGTACTGGCCCGACGACCTAAGCTGGAAGCCCCTCAACCCAAATGATATCTACAGACGCTCTAAGCTAAGCGCATGGCTCACGAGGCCCATGTCGTTTGCTTGGCTCATCAACCGGGGCTACAGGCCATTGGGCCACACAGAAATTTCATTTCTCTGCCAAGTCATCGTCAGCGAGACCACTGATGTGATGTATTCGGCCCTCCTAGCAGTCGTCTTCATATTCTTGCCCATCTATGGCCTTCGATCTTACGAACGCTACAGCAAGAAAGAAATGAAGGAGGCAGCAATCGTTCTCCTCAAGAACAAGGTCAAGTCAGTTGTGGCCGAGGAAGAAGATGCCCTCTCATCCTCAGATGATGGTGGTCCGCCGGGAGGCAGCAGGGCCCGTGTACGCGCGCCGGGGGGGCGCTGTCTGCCGATGGCCACACACATCCGAGATATGAAAAGGATACCTCCTGCCGCGCTGCGGTACTGTCAAGAGTATCACAATAGGTGCAGGTTCCAGCCCAAAGTGATGCCATCAGCGGATCCGAGAGCTGACGCCATGCAGTGCCACCCCTGGACCAACATCCCGCCTTCTGGGCGCAGATGCAAGTCCTTTGTAGGCCCACTTTGTTTTAAATTGTACGATAATAATGTCTTGTGCAGTGCGCACCTAAAGACGTGCCCCAAATGTTCCCTGCTCCCTCAAACATTAAAGGATGACTTTATGCAGCATCTGCAACAGAATTGGCGACGAGGATAGTCGACCACGTGCGGCGACGTAAGTGTTGTGTCAAGTGACAGGACTTGTGGACTTGTGTCAGTGAACTTTGTGTGTACCGTGACCTCTGAGGGAAATGGCGCAGCAACAACAACAGTTTCTTGGGTCTCTAGAACCCTTCGACCCAAACGGCGAGCTATCTTGGGTAAGCTGGCTCGAACTGTTCGAAGAATATTGTGAGTTAAATGGGGTCCCACAAGAGCCTCGGGGCCCCGCGCCACAATTTTTGTTCCTTGCCCAAAACAATAGAAGAAGAGCCCTCTTCTTGACAGTGGTAGGGCAGCGTTCGTATGACAACCAGCACAGCTCACCTTATTTGTCGATTCAGTACCAGTCTGACGTGGATTTTTTTCAACGAGCGAGAAACAGGCGCCCTAATATTAATTTCTATATATAGACATCAATAATACTATTAGCCCAACCTACCTAACCTTACAATGATATTTTACTATCACGGGAGTGTAATCCATTTCGCCGACTAGGCATTGTGTCGACCTACACTTTTCTCATTTCTGACCTTTTTTTGGTAGCTATCTAACTTTGCCTAACCTAACCTAAACTTGACTAACCTAACCTACTCATTTGACCAGAAGCCAATACAATATGTGGGTACAGAGGAAAACATAGGTCGGCACTATGCCTGGTCGGCAAAAAGGGTTACACGCGAAATAAAGATCGGTCAAAAAGGGGTTGATCTACCGCCATACCCCAATATTGTATTTATTTCTTTTGCAGTGCACCTCCCAAAATATTAATATTTTTTTGTGAGTTTTTTTTAAAATTGTAATAGAGTCCACAAACAACGTCAGGAATACAAAACGACACCTTTAAATCATGTTTTAGATCAGAAAAGCGCCTATGGGTCATTTGACCCACCGTGGTAAACGGAGGGGGGCGGCCAAGTCCGGTACCCCTAGTGTTAAAATTCGAAATCTGTCTTTTTCGAATTATTTGGCATTGGAACTACAGTTCGTAACAGCCGCATGAATTTTAACAGGCCAATTTGTGTAGATATTGAACTCCCAACATTGCTGACAGCGAGACTGATGGCACGAGAACGGCTTATCGAACGTCGCTAGAAAAAAAGTATGGCCTGCTAAAATTCGAAATCAGGCTTCGGCCAACTATTAAGTACTAGAAGCTCAGTTTCTAACACCCGCGAGAATTTTAACAGGCCAATTTGTTTAGATATTGAACACCCAACATCGCTGACAACGACACTGATGGCACGGAACCGGCTTAACGTACGTCGCCAGAGGAAAAGTATTGCCTGTTAAAATTCAAAATCTGACTTTTTCAAACTATTTAGTATTGGAACCATAGTTCTTAACAGCCGCATGAATTTTCACAGGCCAATTTGTGTAGAAATTGAACTGCCAACATTGCTGACCATGAGACTGGTGGCACGAAAACGGCTTTTCGAACGTCGCCAGAGGGAAAGTATGGCCTGTTAAAATTCGAAATCTGTCTTTGGCAAACTATTTGGTACAAGAAGCTCAGTTCCTAACACCCGCAAGAATTTTAACAGGCCAATTTGTGTAGATATTGAACTCCCAGCATCGCTGACCCCGAGAGTGATGTCAGAAGGGCTTTTCGAACGTCGCCAGAGGAAAAGTATGGCCTGTTAAAATTCGAAATCTGTCTTTTTCGAACTATTTGGCATTGGAACTATAGTTCTTGACAGTCGCATGAATTTAAACAGGCCAATTTGTGTAGATATTGAACACCTAACATCGCTGACCACGAGACTGCTGTCAGGGAAACGGCGTTTCGAACGTCGCCAGAGGAAAAGTATGGCCTGTTAAAATTCGAAATCTGTCTTTGGCCAACTAATTGGTACTAGAAGCTCAGTTCCTAACACCAGCAAGAATTTTAACAGGCCAATTTGTGTAGATATTGAACACCCAACATCGCTGACAACGACACTGATGGCACGGAAACGGCGTTTCGAACGTCGCCAGAGAAAAAGTATGGCCTGTTAAAATTCGAAATCAGGGTTTGGCCAACTAATTTGTACTAGAAGCTCAGTTCCTAACACCAGCAAGAATTTTAACAGGCCAATTTGTGTAGATATTGAACTGCCAACATCGCTGACAACGACACTGATGGCACGGAAACGGCGTTTCGAACGTCGCCAGAGGAAAAGTATGGCCTGTTAAAATTCAAAATCTGTCTTTTTCGAACTATTTGGCATTGGAACTATAGTTCTTGACAGTCGCATGAATTTTAACAGGCGAATTTGTGTAGATATTGAACACCCAACATCGCTGACCATGAGACTGATGTCAGGGAAAGGGCTTTTCGAACGTCGCCAGAGGAAAAGTATGGCCTGTTAAAATTCGAAATCTGTCTTTTTCGAATTATTTGGCATTGGAACTATAGTACGTAACAGCCGCATGAATTTTAACAGGCCAATTTGTGTAGATATTGAACTCCCAACATCGCTGACCACGAGACTGATGGCAGGGTAACGGCTTTTCGGAAGTTGCCAGAATGAAAGAATGGCCTTTAAGTCCTGGCGGAAATGTAAGAAATTCCCCCAAAATTTTTATTGCCATCTTTTGATATGTTGTCTGGCGAACCCTAAAACGTCTTTTCGGCATGTGGTCGTGTGGTCAAGATGTGGCAATTTTGTTTCTAAGTCCTGGCGAAAATGTGAGAAATTTCCCCAAAATTTTCATCGCCATCTTTTGATATGTTGTTCAGCAACCCATAAAAGGACTTTCCCGCATTTGATCGTATCGTCAAAGTTTAGCTAAAAATAAAGTTGGCCAATAAAAAAGTTGGCCAACTTTAGCCCGGTGCAGGCGCCGGCCATTCGCGCCGACCAACTAGCGGATCCGGTCATCCGGCCCATCCTGGAGGCCATGGAGAAAGGCGTGCGCCCCTCCCACGAAGAGGCCGCCTCATACGGGTCTCTTCCCCGAGCCCCGGGACGCCCCGGGACACTCTGGAACTCCACAACGGCGTCCTTTACCTACGATGGGAGCATGCGTCAGGCGACCCTTCACTAAACAAGAAGGTGCTCGTGTTGCCGGAAAACAGGGTCAAAGACGTGGTGGTCACCTACCACTCGGCCCCTGGCACCGGGTCACACTTCGGGGTCACCAAGACCATGCAAAAATTACGCGAGAGATTTTACTGGCCCAATGCTTTCCAAGATTGCCGAGACATAATTCACAGTTGTGCGGCGTGTCGACGCACCTCCGGCACCGGTCGAGGACGCGGCCGCACCCCGGGACCCATGCGTGTTTTCAATGACAACACCTTTTTGAGCCGGTGGGCTGTTGATTTCGCGGGACCCTTCCCCGCCCCCACGGCGTGCCCTCAGTACGCCGAGGCCGCCCAAAAGCACAAGCGCTGGTACGCGTTAGTCGCGGTGGAAACTTTCACCTGCTGGCCCGAGGTCATGATCACACATGACACCACGGCCGAGACGTGTGCTCGGGAAATTGTCTCGACGATCGTTGCCCGGTACGGCGCGTTCTCCACGCTGCATTCGGACCAAGGCACTAATTGGGAAGCAGCGGTTTTTAAAGACGTGTTAAACCTCCTGCAGATTCGTAAGACTCGGACATCGGCGTACTACCCCAAGGGTAATGCCAGGTGCGAGATCAAATCTCTAGTGGGTCACATCGCGACGGTCGCAAGGGAGGACCAGCGGGACTGGCCATCGCACGTCCCCCTCATCCTGCTCGCGTACCGCACCGCCGTCCACTCCACCCTCCGAGTCACGCCGGCCGAGATGATGTACGGCCGGATGCTGAATCTGCCGACCTGGCGCGCGAGCCTCCGCCGAGCGGGCCGGCATCTTCTCAGACTAGCCGCTCCGAGTACTCGCGCTGGCTACGCGCGGCGATGCGACAGGTCCACGAGCAGGTCCGGGTTCGCCGAGAGGAAGCCTCTCTTAAATTGAAAGAGAACAATGATCTCCACACGGCCATTTTCCCGGGCCGCGCTGGGGACATGGTGTGGCTGTACCGGCCGACCCGACACCGAAGTCAGAACCCCAAACTGTCTAAAAAGTGGGAAGGGCCCTACTTAATACTGGACAGAATAAATGACCTGCTTGTGAGAATTCAGCAAGTGAGCACCGGAAAGAAAAGGGTGGTCAACGTGCAAAACATTACCCCCTACTCCAACCCGGACTGCCCCGTACGCGAATTCTGGCTCACTTTCCTCGCTTCCCCTCCCGAGGACCGGTAGCGCCGTAAGGGTAGGCCACCCATTCCACGCGCAAGTAGTGCACTCAGCAGCGCGGCCCCGAGCCGCGCGGGCCCGCCGGGCGACCACGCCCATAGTCCAGGAGTTATAGCAAAAATACGTCCCAAACCTCAAAAAAATTAAATCATAACTTTTTACGGTGGTTTTCGGCCCTTTGCATAGTGCTCGACAACATATCTTGAGTCACCAAGAATCACCCTTATGGAAAATGCGTGCAGAGCTAGGAAAGATTGCACAATTTTAGTGCAAACTACTGAAAGTGGAACTAATTTTTTTCGCGAGCCTTGTCGATTTCTTTTGATGATGAGTATCCATATAAGGGCCACATGATGAATTTCAATCCTGAGAAGTCAAAATGGTTGCGTGGTAAGACAAAGTTCCCGCTTAAATGGCCGTAACTGATGAAAATTAGGTGAAAACGTGAAAAATACACATGCGTGCGGTGGTTTGATGGCACATGCGTCTGTTTTGGGCCGTGGACGGGTTTTGGTAAGTACCGGGAACCAACACACATATTTTATTCGTGCACAATTCTAAAGAACCAATTAAAATGCCGTAACTCACACAATACACCGTACAAGACAACTCTGTTCGTGTTTTGGTGCACTCGTTTCGTTCACCGCTGTGTAGATGTGCAGGCGCATGTGTATGTTGGAGAGCGCGTGCGTGTGTGTGTGTGTGTGTGTGTGTGTGTGTGTGACAGCGGCCATACATTTGTGTGGGTGTGCGCGCGCGCTCGCGTGTGCATGCACGTGCGGTTCTGAGGAAGTCCACGATTCCTCGCATTTGAAATATTCGCGCGCCCATCGCCTTGCTTGCCCGCGCCGAGCACCTAGCTCAAACCCATTGTTGCGTCGCGGCGCGTTGTCACTTGTTCGTACCGCGGTGGGGAAGAACCGGACCTCGGTTTGCAACGACTGGCAGCGACTCGTACTGCAAGTGTTTTGCTTTGACTTTTGTGTTATGTCATTCCGTTAACCTGAAAATGGACAAGTGTGTTTTACCTCAGTGTGGCGGAGCCGAAGAAGGTGATTTTATTTGTGTTCAGAAGGGGATAAAAACTCTTCGAAATGTAAGTGAGTTGAAGGAAGATGGTCTGCACCTGCTGCTGCAGGATGACACAATCACCGTCCACAAGACATGCCGCAAGCGATACACGAGCCATCATCGACGACTTGTGGATAAGGAGGTGAGTAACCGTTAGTGATATGTGCAAATGTCGTGACGAATCTTGCTTTTGTCGTGGTCATAAAGGGATCCTAACCTAAAATTCGATGGCTTTCCCTGGTGGCATCTGCAGTCCTGTCTTCTACTCTTAGACCTACTGTGTGAAAAAAAAATCTCGCTCGTTTTGACCGGGCGTGTTGCGTGTGCACGCTTGTGGCTGCGTCAATGTGTGTGTGATATTTCGGTATATAAATTGAACTTATCGCGCCGAGCGTGTGCGCTGGTGTGCGTTGGTGTGTGTGCGTGTGTGTACATGTATCGATTGTGGCCTTCTGGTCAAAATGTGAGAGAAACGTAAAAAGTGATACACATTGACACCACAGATCAGTGCTGACAGAAAAGTAAGTAAAAAGTAGCCTAAAGACACAGGTGTAAAAATTGTGCCTACCTGCGCCTGCCTACTGGGCAAATTTCTAACAGCCGTGACCACATGTTGCCTAGTGGGCAGGCGCAGGTAGGCACAATCTTTACACCTGTGTGTTTGGGCTACTTGTTGCCTACTTTTCTGGCAACACTGCCACAGATATTCGTATAACGAAATTGATTACACGTTTTCCTTGCGCGGGAGCCTTCTGGTTAATATTTCTGGCGTGATTGCAAAATACTGCTCAAAATACACGACAGCAATAAATCAGTGCACTGACATTTTGTGCACGTAATATAATATTTCTGCATTATTAAAACGAGTACTATTTTGGAGTACCAGAAGGATTTTCTTCGCTTGGATTCTTCGTGCACGGCTAAACTACGATCCATATTTTAGCCGAATTTCCGTAGGACTTTCTGACAGTTCATTTTTCGCTCTCTTTGCAGAATGTGGAGAAAGAAAATACGCCTCAGCCTCGCAAGAAAACGCGTCTCTCAACTTCAAGTTTTGACCCCAAATATGAGTGTGTGTACTGTGGGGAGCTCTTGCAGCCGTACGGGGCGAAGACACCGTTGAATCAGAGAGAGCAAGTCTGCACCCATTCTAAAGCAGACGCTGTAAAGAAGTCTTTGGAGATGGCTTGCACCGCCGAGCAGGGGGATGATGTCCGGCTGAGAATTTCAAGTGTGCTTCATCCAACAAATGGTTTTCAGTACCATCTACGATGCTACCGCACTTTCAATTCACCAGTTATCAAAAGCAAAACTCCAGGCAGACCTCAGAATGACAGAACTCGGCTTGCTTTTTTGGAACTGTGCTGTGAACTTGAGTTGGACCCCCTAGAGTGTCAGTTCTCCGTCTCGGAGCTAGGCGACCGACTCAAGGAAAAATGCGGCGAGACTGACAGCTACAGCCTGCAGTATCTGAAAAGTTTACTGAAGTCTCACTTTGGAGACAGAATTATTTTCACTGATTTTGAAGGCAAGAACAGCGTCTTCTGTTTTCGTCAGACGGCCAACAAGTTCGTGTATGACACATGGCATGCTTCACGTAAAGGAAGCACCGAGGATGACAACCCTTACAAAAATGAAGAGTCTGCTTTTAGGTCACATTTGGTACGCAAAGAGTACGCTCCTTTGATTTTGCCGACAGCGGCGGGGGTTCTAGGTTGTCTTCAGTACTCAAAGACCCTGCACACTGGTCCTCCTTTGGGTCGGTGCAGCTAGACTAGTGCGCGATGTGGTCTCTCTGCAGTGGTCACCAAGTACTCATTGGAGTCTCTCCAGAGAACCGAGTACGCTTTCAGTGCTCCGAGAAGGGCACAAGTACGTTTTCAGTGCTTGGGGAGTGGCACAAGTTCGCGTTTTGGTCTTGGAACCGGAACATGGCCCCGTGCGGTACGCTTAGGAGGGAAGCGCGCGGCCAAGTATGCATCAAGGACTCCTCATACGGGACTCCAATGGCTCAAATAATGAAACCATGATCAAAGGTTAAAGTTCAAAATTTAGAACTATGTTCAATTTATCCACGACTACCCGATTCAAAGGTAAAACTCTGTGCACTACTACCAGCATTGGCGATATGTATTGTTACGGGGATAACGCCTGCTGCATAGGCAACTCAACCAGCGCGGTGCCAAGCTGGGTTGCCTATGCATCGACGCGCCGACGCAGAACGACTCTTCCGACCGCTCGAACTGCTCGGACCCGCCAGCAAAATGCAAACGACAACAGGAATTCGAGTGCGAGTTTGGAAAGAACCGCTGGATTTACAGTTATGTTAATTTTCTTTTCTCGGATTAACGGTGAGTGGCGATGATGATTTCTGTCTTTCTCTCTCATGCGGTGTAAACTGATTTCGGCCGGGCCCGCCGGGCCTGGCTGCCAAGATCGTGTCTGAGAGCTAATTATTTAACCGGGCATTTACTATTGTTTTGCATAATTTGAAGCAAGTACGATGCTTGCTTCGTGCTTAGCCTTTCTTAGCCTTTCTGGTGCTTTCTACCGTTAATTTATATGAGTGTCAGTGTTATTTTAAGAAGATTTTCCTTGTTATTTGTTGATTGGTTTGTCAGGTTATGGTTTCCTCTAAATTCGTTTCTCTATGTTTCAGATTCTAACGGTGCTTATAATACTTAACAAGAAGTTCATAAGTCATGGAGAAGGAACTTCAAGCCGCTATGAGCCGTGCACGGCAGAAGGCCCGAACAATTCGTAAACGGAGAAGAGGAGAGGACAGGGAAGAGAGGCTATCTGATTCTGAACCCTCTGACACGTCAGAATCAAGTATGTCCTTCCTCATTTAACACAATTTTATTAATCCCTCTATTGCTGTTGTGCTCGCCTTGATTTCTTTCCCAATTACTATGAGCATCCCAAATCCTTTATCAATTTAGCATTTTGCTGTGACATTGCATTTATTGTTTTGCTCTGCTGCGGTACAGGTAGTGAAAAACCACTAAGGAGAAGGAGAGTTTTGGTAGCTGCTGAACCTGCAGCCTCTGCAACACCGTCATCACAGTCTGAGGGTAAACATTTTAGAAATTTCCAGCAGCTTGTATTTGGAGTTCATTTCCATTTGCATTGGTTAAGTCGGTCAATGGGTAATGCATTGCCAATCTTTTTTTGCAGAGGAAACATCGGCAGAACCTATCCAACACAGTGACGATGAAGTACTAAACGATGCAGCTGAGACATTGAATGTTGTACCTGAGGTTTTGGATAATGCCGGTCATGAAAGTCAGTCATCTAATGAACTATCTGCTGAAGATGAAGGTATCAGTAGTCTTTAACTTATTTAGGAACTAGTACAACATACAAAAGATTTGTCTGAACATAATGTTGCTTACTTTTGTTTTATTTCTTGTGTTTAGGTGATGATTACTACCCACCCAGTGATGCGTCTAGTGATGAAGAGGTAGCTGAAGAGGTTGAGTCAGAAGTAGAATCTGAACGGGAATCAGAAGCCTCTGATATTGAGTCCAGTGATGAGGATGACGCTAATCATGATGAGGGCGCACAGCCGATCTACCCAAATGCTCCCATAACACTTCGTGAAAGTTTAGTGGCAATCTTTGCCTTAATGTCATCTCAGCATCTCAGTGGAAAATTAGTTGAATGCATTTTAAGTCTTATTGCCCTTCACTGTCCACCTGGAAGTCTAGTGAAGAGGACTCTCTACAAGTTCAAGAAATTTTTTGTGGACATTGGTTCTTCTTTCTAAACTTGTACCTGATGTGATTCGATGCACTGCAATAGATATTATGCACGGTGTTTTCCTTGGAGTGTGTAAGTTGCTCATTGATTTGTGGTTTAGCTCAGCATATTCTAACAGAGCATGGAGTTTGCACCATTTGGTTGATGTGGTTGAAGATAAGCTTCGAAAAATAAAACCACCAAGCCATGCTGTAAGGGCCCCTCGTTTCCTGAAAGATGTAAAATTCTGGAAAGCCTCAGAGTTTAAACTGTTTTTCTTCTATTATTCAATTCCTGTTTTATAAGGTGTAATGGAGGAACAATATTTGTTGCATCATTGCAAACTTGTGTCTGCTGTATCAATGCTCTGTCAAGATAGTATTTCCCTTGATCAGGTCAGAGCAGCATCAGCTCTTCTTAACTCATATGTATCCGAATTCTCAAGACTGTATTCTCTCAGATTCCTCGGCATAAATGTTCATCAGCTGCTTCATCTTCCTGATGTTGTATTAGATCTTGGCCCCCTTTTTGTATTTAGTACTTTCTTTCTGGAGAGTTTTAATGGTGTTATTAACAAATATTTTCACGGAACCCAACATGTGGCTTTCCAAATATGTTCGACTGTATCCATGCTTATGAAAGTCCCAATGATTAGGCAAACATTGCCTCCTGATTCGGAAGCTCTGAAGTATTGTCAGGCTCTTGAAAGTGGAAAACCCTTCAAATTGGCAGATGTTATTGATGCCACCACTTTTGCGGTGGGGAAGTACAGTAGAGACTATCACCAAGTACAGCATTCTAAGGAGGTGCTTCAGAACAGTTTAGGGATCACGACTGGACAGTGTGATATTTTTTACAGACTGAAGAAGAATGGTATTATGTACTTCACTCAGAATTATAGAATTGTTTCTAAACGAAATGAATCAAGCTATGTTTCCTTCCATTACAATGATACCATGGACCTGGGGCGTATTTTAAGATTTGTGAAATGGACTAGCTGTAATAATTTGTGTGATGTAGATTGCAGACAGTGTCCTTCTAATTTTTATGCCATTGTACGTGTGCTTGAACGTTGCTTTTGGTTTGTTCACAATATGCAAGATATAAGACTTCCTTACATTTGGAAGGTGAATGAAACTGATAGGTTTGTTGCTGTACCAGTCCAGTCTTTACTAAATGTATGCTTCCACATTTCAGCAGACGGTGAAACTTATCTTGCTCGTGCTGTTAATAGGCTTGAAATTGAGTGAAAGCAACCACTCAACTCTAAATTTAGTTCAGTTTGCCACAGATATTATGGCAGTTTACTGTAGGTGCTTTAAGTCTGACTCAAGTATAGTGGCAATCTAGTCTGGTGTTTGTGCTGTAGTTCTAAGTATCTAATTTTTCTTGTAATATAGCATGTGAATAGTTGTGCCTGATTGTAAATTTCTCAGAGATGCATAATAAATGTTCCCTAACAGTTCACCAAAGACCAGTGTTCCTTCAATGTCTCCCGAATCAAGCTGAATTCAATGTAATTAAGCTCAAGTGTCTCCTGCAGAATCTTAAATGCTTCCATCTGAAAAAAAATATCAGATGGGTAGCACTGACATGGATTGAGCCATTTCCATGGGCTTATTTGAAAGGAGTCTGCTGACTGTTTGTATGATATACCTTAACTTTTGTGATGAAAGCTAAATTTTCACACTCAATAAAGCAACTGCTCATAATAAATTGCAACAAAAGTACCAGTCACTATAGGAGGTTTGAAAGATACCAGCTCTCTGCAAGTCATGGCTCGACAGCAATAAATTTCCCACAGCACACCACATAGATTTAAAAGAAATTATTAGGTCAGTGGTTGCTCTCACTCAATTTCAAGCCTATTGACAGCACGCATGGACAGAGGGACATGAAGCAGCAAGTACACCAAAGAGTGGTTTTGCTAGAAACCTAGATTGACCTTCATCATTTCTTTTAAATTGAAAATAATGAGAGAGTTTTATAGTATTATGAAAATTACAAATGCGTCATCACAAAATGTTCATTCTATGGGTATACCTTATGAATCAGAATTAAGTGGCAGCAGTTTATGGAAGTATAAGCCTGAAGGTATGCCTGTTCTAGCCATGGTTATTTGTCACAAGTCACAAGTGTGACTTACGACAAATCACTGATGATCTAGTAAATTGGCATATTTCCATTTAGCCAAATATTACAGGAGAGCTAATTTTTTGTTCCGGCGAACTGGACGAGATAATTGAAGGAAATAAATTAAGCAGACCATTGCGAATGGCTTTGAATGTTCTCTCATGGAGTTGCAAGTACCCACATGTCAATTAACAATTTAAATATAATTGTGAATACGAAACAACGGTCAATTTGTAAGTTGAACCTATGGAAGTCGTAATTTGATACATAAAGCTACATAAATAGCTTAATATCACGTTTTTCCATGTAAAAGATGTGATGGCTAGATAGAAGAAATCGGTTCTGATATATTTTGTCAGCATTCAAAGTGATCATCATATCGACATTTTAAAAAAAATTGATCCAGGAGTCATTCCTCTGGTGGGCTCAAAATATGAAGTAGATCAATATGTGCAGCTGTCATTTAGGTCACAAAAACTAGTGAAAGCTCAATTTTGGTTTAAAATAAAAATGGAAATACGAGAGGTATTGAAATATCAAATATCTGAAGAAAAACATCCTTTTGAAGGCCAAACTTCTACTTCTAGCTACTCTGTTAAGGTACAAAGTCGCTCGTTGTAGCGGTCTAGAATTCACTTAAATGTTAACAGTTTTTAAATGTAGATAAAAATTTTGGGAATGTTTCGCATGAAACATTAATTTCCGAGGCGAATGAGTTATATTTTTATCTTTCCAAACAGCTATCTCTGAGCTCTTGATAACAGTTTTGCCTTTTATTTCGTCTGTGTGGCGTCTGCAACAAGCAAAACCGACAGACACAAAGTGCGAACAGTACTAAACATAATTTATTGAGGTTGATGAACTCGAAGGGCGAATTCACTTTATTTTCCGCAACACAGAATTTAAATTGTAAGTTTCCGTATTTCGTAAGATATTTGATTGATATGTTAGTTTGTGAGAGGATAGGAGTGTCGATTCAACATTTGTTGTCAAGTTGTTGACCCTGACTCTGTTTGAGGAAACAGTTGAACGTGGAAGGGGCGTCGAGAAGAAGGCAGTGTTGCGGCAGTTTGAAGAAAGAAGTGACGCCGACGCCATTTGCGTGGCCTAGGCTACCGGAGGCTATCTTTCTGCCTGACGCTGTCGGTGTTGCTGTCGAAATAGTGACTTTTCTCTCAAACTTGTTGTTTGGCGAAGCATATTTATTGACTGAAGACTGATATTGTACTGTATCATGGCGAAGACAAAAGTTGTATTGTTTTGGACGGAGTCCCTAAAAGTCAGTACGGAAGATCTTAGTATTCTTAACGAAGAAGATCGGTACGTTGGAGCTCCAACGTCTGTGAAAGTTGGGAACAAAACTCACAAAGCCGTCGTCCGTTGTATTAGCGGTGAGTACCTTCATCCTCGTGTGTTGTGTGTAAAACGGTTGAATATCTCAGTGAGGTTAACAATGTGGTCGCTGGTGGCCTCTAACGGCGACCAGGGGAGCCGCTTGGCTAGCTGTAACGAAATGCGTGTTCATTTGGCATTCTTTTTCTTGTCTGTCTCAAAATTTCAAGCTTGGGGTTAGTTTTAATAAACGCCAGTTCGTGAGCGGTGAAAATTTTTGTGGAGTCATCGTAACCTCTCAATCTTCTGGAACTTTCTCTGAAGCCTCTAGTGGTGGAATGGTGGGGAATGACCACTTCACACTTGCACTGTGGCTTTGACTTCGAAATTTGGTTTCGAATTGTTGGGAATCTAGTCTTTTCTCTCACTGGAACATATTTATGAAAAACAATTGTCACTTGTTGAGTATAGTAGCTGTTTGCATAGAACTTACGTTTAAACTGCATGTGACAAAGTTACTACTTTGCTTCACTTAACATAGGCCTACAACTTCTTGTTTTTGTGCAGGTGATGAGCTCACATTGTTTAATGAAGAGGAGAAAGTTTCCCTAGAAATTGATCGATTGCTGTCAGCAAAGAAGATGGAGGGAGATAAAAAGGGAAGAAGCAAGAGAGCGCTCAGAGGTTCTGCTGGAAGTGCAACATCCAACCAAGTTGCAGCGGCACTGGGAGAAAGGCTCAAACCCAATAAAGAACAGGCTGAGAAGACGAGGGAGGCAAAGCAGGTGAAAAAAGATGCCGCAGTGGCCCAGCGAGCTGCTCAAGTAAGTTTCCGTTTTCCTCATTCTGTAACATAACTTGTTCGAAATATTTTGCTTAAATCCATTAGTGTTTTCAAACCACATTCTTTTCTTGCAACAGTCCTATTTACCGTGCATGTTTATGCTTGGTTTGTCAGAGAATTGCATGGTTTGAGTACGATTCATAGTATTCTATCTCTACCATCAGTCACTAAAATGTTTTCTGGTTGTTTGTGTTTTTCTCTTGTCAGGATGAAGTTGATAGAGAGGTCATTGAAGAGGATGAAATTACTCCATCGTCTTCTGTGAAGAGAGCTCTTTTCGATAATGACCACTCAGATGCTGCAGACAGTAGTGAGGATGACAAGTCTGTTATAAATTATGACTCTGGCAATGAGGTGGATTCACTGAAGCAGGAGTTGAGTGGCAACTGCTGTGAACACTGCCTAAATCTGCGGACAGCTTGTAAGTGATTGATTGTGATTTCTCTTATCTTTTTGATAGGTTAAGATTGGATTTGTTTGTGCACATTAGGTATACCATTGACATAGTGAAAAAAGCATTGTGAGGCTGTGGACATGTCCTGTGTCTGTCATGTATCAAATTGTTATGGGAATCGCTCAACTTAACATTAGGGTTTATTTATTCATATAGTCTCACTGTCCTCGCAGCTAGGTATCTAATAGCTGATATGAACGGAACAGGCCTCTCATAACTAGCAGAGTAATAATCCCGTCCTCTGATTTATCTTTACAGATGAACAGGCACCCCCTGTTTTCATGAAAGCTCTCAACAAATTTCTCTTGGTCACGCGTGCCCCAGGTGTAAAATATGCTGAGCTTTTACCATTTCCTGATAATGTTCCAAAGGTATTAACACTTGTCTAACAGTACAAGTCTGATGTGAAATTTTAAGTAATTTTTATGACTTGTGTCTCAGCCATATTATAAGAATTATCTTCTATCTGTTTTCAGAGTGAACTCTCCAAAGGGTCTCAAGTCTTTATTTCTAATGCTGATAAGAATGAAATTAAATTAAAAGGTAATAGTGATCCCCGTAAAATGACCAGAATGTGCTTAATAGCTCTCTATGGACGAGCTGAACTGGAAAAAAATGAAGTCACTGCAAAGGGGACCAAACTAGGGACATTAGGTATCCAGTGTAATGTCCCAAAAGCTGTTAGAGGTGTGTGCTCTATTAATGGTCTGTTTTAAGATGATCTCCTTGACACTGGTGCATCTCACTCATTAATAGAAGTCTCCTACTTTATTTCAGCTTTTGTGAACAGGAATGTGAAACCTCCGTTTGAAGAGCTGCGAGAAGCAGAATTTAACAGGGTCATAAATAAGAAAAAAAAACCAAGTTCACCACCCTAAAAAGAGCCCTGTGGCATCTAAAGGAAACTCCAATAAGCGCAGTCAAACGAGCTCCAAGAAAGATTCCCATGTGAAAGACAGAACAACAGGTAAAATAGAATGGAATTTTTCTTTAACAGCTTTTTTTTTTTTTTTGAATTAAAGAAATTGAAAAATTGTTCCATGTTTTAATTTTCAATTTGTATTCTGCCCAAATCAGCTAATTCAGAGAAAGTGTACCCTGCAAAGCAGGGCAGCAAAGCAGGCGTGCTGTCTCCAGGGAAAATGTCTCCTGCCAAGCCTAAGCCTGCACAGGCCACTGTCACGGCAACCAGCCCATGGAAGGTGTCGACTAGACCCAACTATGGGTCACCATTTGATTTCAATGGTAAGAGCTGCTTGTTCTCTCTTCACTTCATTGTTTGAAGCCCATAGACAGTATGTTGAAATTAATGAAAATAAATAAATAAATAAATTCAGGTCCTTATTCTGAGCAGCAGCCAAGCAGAAGCAGCATGGAGTCGTCACCTGCTTGTTTTCAAGGTACTCTTCTCCCCTTGAGAGAAACTTAATTTGTAGTGTGTTTCCCTTGTCCGTGACAATTTCAGAAGTTTGATAATGCTGAGGGTTAACTTGGGTGCTACACATTAATATTTTTTAAAAAAATCTTGAATTTTCATGGGTATGGGTAGTCTCCTCTATGCAACAATTTCAGCTAAAAGCTTACTGTCCTAATCTCATTATCATTTTGCAACTAAAGGATTTTTCTGGTGTGTGGACTCACTGAGTGATAAAGTACAATTGTAGTGATATCTGATGAGGGTTATCACATTAAGGTGTATTGCAGATTCAATCATTTCCATATGCCAATTAAGATTTCCCTCAAGTAATCTTCTTGTCTCTTCTTCCGTGTCACCTGGTCTGTGATGACATTTAGACAGAGTTGCAAGCATGGCAGCTCATATCTTGAGCAGTACTACAGATTCTAATTTTCAAAATCTAGGGTAGTAAAATTTTGCCATCAGTGTGACATTCAAGTTAGTTGTGAGTGCAGTAAAAAAATCTCGTGCTTGAGATCTTGACCATATTTGAAGGAATGTTGATTTTCGTTGCCCAAGTTGCATTCTGTTAGATTTTTTTGCCAATCTTTCCTGTTATTATGGCAAGTGGCAACACCTCATGCCATATTAACTTTTGCATGAGAACAGATATTCTAAACTCTGTTTCCCTGTCTTTTAATTTTATATTCTCTTTGATTGTAGGACCATCCTACAGCCAGGGCGGGCAGCAACTAGAACAGCAACCTGGACACTCCTACGAACGACACTCTTACAGCCAGGGACCGTCCTACAGCCAGGGACCGTCTTACAGCCAGGGACCGTCTTACAGCCAGGGACCGTCCTACAGCCAGGGACCCTCCTACAGCCAAGCCGAGCATCAACCAGGGACGTCCTACAGCCAGGGCGGGCAGGAGCCTTGGTATGGAAGGTTTCAGGCTGGATACAATTCAGTGATAGAGCTCTAAGTTTTTAAAATTTTGATACATGCCTTTCAATTACTTCAACTTTTTTTTTCTGTGTACTTCATGTACTCAATGTACTTAGCACTCAATTTGTATTTGTTTGTTACTCTGTTTGCTGGTACTGCACCGGTTGGTGATTTATTTATTTTTGGTATTAAAATACTGATTTTTCTTTGCATAAAACTGTCACTTATTTCCTCACATTCTCGTACAGCACATGAGTGGGCAACCAGGATTGCAGGGAAGCTAGGACGCCCTGAAAGTAGGCAACCACTATGGCCGGGTAGCGCACTACGCCGCGTGTAGTGCCCCCACATGTAGGCAACCTGGGTTGCAGAGGACGGAACTGGGACGCATGTAGTACCCCTACATACCCACAGAGGATGGAACTGGAACGCATGTAGTACCCGTCAAGTCGCTCAACTGCGCACTGCCAACGCACCAGTCCCTCTCGAGAGAACGCGGACTGGGCCTCCTGGACGTTGCTTTTGTACCCGTCCCGGACCTATAAGTCGACCAGTACCCCTTGCTCTAGCGACTCGCTTACGACCCAGTACGCCGCTGCCCGCGCGTACCGAAAGCGGGCCGAAGGTGACCTAAAAGCAGACTCATCATTTTTGCAAGGGAACACACGTGTCGTGAAGGCTGCTGCAAAAATAATTAGAGATGCTATTAGATCGAGGGCTTATGACATGGACAAGTACTTCATGAGCAGTGAACTGGACGAGGACTACCTGGTTCCAGACGTGTTGCGTCTGTTCCTCTCGGAAGTCATCGTATCGAAGACAGAATCACGACACACGGTGCGGTCCCGCGAAGCCCTGTCTCAGGCCATCGTTCAAGCTTCTCGTCCTCGTTCCTACATTTCTCCCATCCTCCTGCACATCTCAACATACCTGCATGTGAACGTCGGATCCAAGCTAGCAATTGAATTGCTGCATAGCCTTGGTTTTTGTTCAAGTTATGGAGAAACAAGGCGATTCGTCATCTCCTTGCTTAACTCGAGGGGGTTTTCACTTGCGTAATACCCTGTACACCTGATCAAGGTATTACGCGTAATGTAATACCGAAAAATAACGAAATATGCTCTAAATGGTAAAATTTAGGGTGCAATACATCTTAAGGACCAGTGTAATACCGGCGTAATACCGCGTTATACACGTATTATGTAATACTCTGTACACGAAAATACCGAGTGAAAACCCCCTCGGCTTAACTCAGAACGCCCGGAGCACGAGGTCGTCAGTGGTTTAGTCCAGTTCGCCTGGGATAATGCGGACCACAACACTGGAACAGCGACTGGGCACGGCACTTTCCACAACATGGGCGGCATCCAATGCAGCACTCCTAAACCTGCAACTCAACTACCATTCACAAGTGAGTGTAGAATGTATACATATATAATTATTTATTTATTAGCACATGCAGCACAGGGATTTTCTTACCTTTTTTTCAGTTCCTCGGCTGAAGGGTGTGCTGAAAGTGGATGTGTCTAATGGCCACATTCCTGTAAAAATGTATGTCAAACCCAGCAAGTCAGGTCTAAGAAGATTGACAATTGAGGATGTTGGTGTCAAAAAAATTGCACCCATCATGTTGAAGTCCATGAAACCGGACGTTCTTTGGATGGCAGGCTCAACAACACTCCTGAACAGTACACTGGTATGTTCTGTGGCCCCACTATTCAATCTCGAATTTTTTTGATGTAACTTTTTAACAGAGTCGATTTAAAACCACACAAAAGTCACTTTCCGCGCTGAACATTAACATAGAAAGACTGTGGCCTATTCGGCAGTTTTGTCTGAAGTTTAAAATAGAATTTTCCTATGGCTGGTTCATATATTTAATTTTCGATAATGTCTGCAATTTGTCACGATTTGGCACTGATTTCAGACTATACCTACACCCTCCTGGAGTGGATTCATGGAAATAGCGCACACCAGCAGTGGTCCATACGACGTGTCAAGTGTGAAGTTCTTGCCGTTCATAAATTTGGACCCCACAAATCTGAGCTGCGTTTACACTGCGCTTGACTTTTCGCTGGCACAATGCAGAGCTCAGGGTCAGAGGACGGCCTTCGTGTCGTTTGACTTACCTTTGTACATGAAAGCAATGGACATCGTACATGCTTCCCTGGAACTCCGAGATGTCATCCCCGTTTTAGGTGGCTTTCATCTCATGATGTCTTATCTGGGGGAAGCATCAATGATGGCGGTGGTCTGGAGGAGCTCCTTGCTACAAACTACGCTAAGAACACTGTCCCACACCTTCTGAGTGGGCATGCCTATTCACGAGCTCTTCGCGGGCATTTCATTGCTCAGCAGGCTGTTGGCGTAGAGATCCTGAAACCAAAGTTAAGATTAGAAAAAGCTTTGACATACGAAGTCGCTGAGCTCTATGATAAAATTATGAAAGGCCAGAAGAGTGTAGACGACATATTCTCATGAGACAGCTCATAAACTGGTTGACCTTCTTTTAGAAAGGTGTGCTGAGTTGTCAAAGTAAAATCGAACTGCAAAGTTGTGGGTTGAGTACTTTCAGCAGGTCAGCACATTTTTGACGAAATTTACACGCGATGATCTACTGAATGCGACAGCTTTAATCATTTGTTGTATATTTGCAGATTGAGATCGCGCGGCTTTTTCTGCAGTCACTGCGCTCCGGTGACTGGGATTTGTACCTACAGACAATGACAGCCATGTTACCCTACCTCCATGCTGCCAACCATCTACCGTACGGGAAAGGTGTCCACTTGCACTTGCAAAAGATGGGGTTGCTTCAAAACGAGGTCGATCCAGAAACATTTGAAATGTTTGCTAAGTAGGTCATTCGATTTTTAAAAATGTGTGCTGTTTCCTGCTGCAACAGCTCGTAGTAACAACAGCTTCTCTTACAGGCGGGGCTTGTTTGTTGTGAGGCACACTGACCGCTTTTTCACTGGAACCCCGATGGATTGGACGATTGAGTACAAGCTGATGCGGTACTTCAAGACGTGTGGCGTAACTCGTGGCCGTGGAATCACTGAGAGCACGGTAGCTCAAGTGATCGCAGCATTCCCTCTTTGCGTGCCGTTCTGCCAGAGCCTGGAAGACTACAGTGGTGTGAGAAAAGAGCGGTCAGAGCAACACGTGGAACTTCGGCCAACACGCGTAGCTCGGCATCAGAAACACTTGCAAAACAATTTCAATTGGTTGCAGTCACACCTACCTTTCGAAGAGCGCCCAGTCGATGAACTTGTGTCATTATCCACGGGTGCTGTGGCAGATCGCTCCGTTAACCCGGATCAAGCTTGGGACATTGGCTTCCAATCAGTTCTAGAAATGCATGGTAAAAACTTTGCAGACGCCAAATTAACCAAGAAAAACAAGGTGAAGTCATTGGCTGCGATGCGGCATAACATTAATGTCCAGGGCGAAGAAATTAGCATCAATCAGCATCAACTGCTTCACCGGATCATTTGTGCTCTTGATGCCAGTAACGGCAATTTGTCAGAATACCTCGAGTATGAGCTTGCCTCAAGACCGCCAAGTCTCTTTGACGAAGTTTCTTTGAGAAAAACTGACAAATCCGCCCTCGCAACTGCAGTATCGGCGGCGTGCCCACCAAGTGATGTCGCTCCTGTCGGGCCAAAATTTGTTGTAGATGGTGGCATGCTTCTGCGAGCTGTGGTGTGGCCGCGCCCAGCGACGTATGCACAAGTCTGCTCTGCGTACCAGTCATACGTCAACCGCCACTATGGCTCTTCAGCGACTGTCGTTTTCGATGGGTATGGCGAGAGTGATATGTCTCCTAAAGGAGAGGAACAGCGCCGGAGATCGAGAGGAAAACATCGCCAGATCTCCTCAACCTTCGCCCGGACCAGAACACATGTACCGCCCAAGCAAACTTCCTGGGCAATGGAAGTAACAAGGCCAGGCTGATCGACATGTTGACTCCGGTGCTTGAGTCCAGTGGGATAAAAGTGCTTCAGGACCCAGGAGACGCCGATCAGCTGATAGTTTCTACAGCACTGGGCCTCGCTGATGGTAATGCTCCGGTAGTCGTTGCAGCTACGGACACTGACATCTTTGCCATGCTTGCACAAAGATGTCCGCCAGAGAGCAAAGTGCACATGTATATGCCTGGCCTGGGCGGTAAGCCACCCAAGGTGCACGATGTAGAGAAGGTGCAACAGTCACTCGGCGCTGTCAAGGATGTGATCATGTTTGCCCATGCGATGTCGGGCTCTGATTCGACATCTGCATTTTATGGCAAGGGAAAAGTATTCATCCTGAAACTTCTCCAAAATAACGAACAGCTGAGAGAGGACGTTAAAATCTTCAACTTACCTGACGCGGATGTAGAAGAGTTGTTCGCAGTCGGAGAGAGACTCATCCTGGCTCTGTACAATGGGAGTCCGGGCCAGACTCTTGACCTACTTCGGTACGACATATACAGCCGCCAAAATGCCAGAAAGGACTTGAGCACCGAATTTAGGCTGCAGTCGCTCCCACCCACCAGCGCAGCCGCGCGCCCACACATTCTTCGCGTCTACCGCCTGGTTGGTTCACTGTCATGCTTTCCTTTCCTTTCCTTCATAACTTTCAGCTGTCGGTAATATTCTTACTTGGTCATTTGCAGGTAGGGGAGTACCACGGCAGGCTCCTGGGTCCGCTGTGGTACGGCTGGAAACGAGTAGACAACCGGCTGGTTCCCATTCCCTGTGAAAAACCTCCTGCCCCTGAGAGCCTGCTTCGTTTAATCCGCTGCGGTTGTACCAAGGGCTGCAACGCAGGATGCAGCTGCAGAAGGATTGGGCTGAACTGCCGCTCGTTTTGCGGGTGCAGTGGCCTCTGCTGCAATGCTGAGCCGGTATCGTTGGAGGATGAAGATGACGCGGAAACTGTTGACGACCCTGACGCTGCAATGTAAATTCTGGAAGGTAAAAAAATATTGCCAAGTAAAAAATTAGTAGTTATAACGTCATCAGCCTTACCTGTTTCTTACGCCGTTTCTCTTCTCTGCAGGTGCTTTAATAGAAATGGCCGGCCCTGCCCAACGCGCTGCGCTGTGTGCGCAAGGCGAGCCACAACGACTTTGTTTCTTAAACTAATAACGATTTTGTGAGTTGTTTTTTAGATTTGATGTTCAGTGTATCCGTGAGTTAAGAGTTACGTTACGTCATATTTTAATAATAATCATATTTTTTCGTTTACTTTAATACTGTAGTGTAATGTATTGAATATTTGTGATGTTACCGTGTGTACCTGATAGTAATGTAAGTACGAGTAACCGTTCCTTCTAGTCTTATGAAATGAGACGTAAATAATTACCTGTATGTGACTTCTTAATAAGACGGTACGTGAAGTGAGCCATGAGTAACGAGTTATGCCACGTCATATTTTGGTAGTGATCACATTTATTCCTTTACTTGTAATTTTATGTATTGCCCATTTGTGATGTTATCGCGTGTAACTGCTAGTATATAGGTACGGTAACTGTTCTTCGTTTGTTCATTAAATGTTAACCAACAACACAGTACAAACTGCGGTTAGAAAAATCTCTGTAACCGATTACCTGTGGGTGTGTGCGTGTGTGTGCACGCAGAAATAACAAAAATACGCCGCACGTGGAAAAGATTTTAACAGAGGAAGCGCGCCACCGCGCGTAATTGGTTGTTTTCGCACTCAGGGCATCGTGTGAGTTACGGCTGTTTTCAGAGTACTTTTGACTTGCGGGTGAATGAACGTATTTGTTGCCTGCCAGTACTCACGAACTCATGGCCATTGACTAACAGACCCATCAGCCATCTGTCACCAAACAACTTGACTGTAATTGTGTTTTTTTCACGTTTTCCGTTAATTTTTCGCCAGTTACGACCATTTAAACGGGAATTTTTCACTAACTACTCCATCATTTTGACTTGGAAGGATCGAATTTGAACGTGTGGACACATCATGCACACTCACAGTCGAACGAAATCGACATAGAACTTGAAACCGATAAGGCCAATTTTCAGTGTTTTGCTCTAAATTTACGAAATGTTCCCTAGCTTAGTACGCATTTTCCATAAGGGTGATTCTTGGTGACTCAAGATATGTTATAAAGCACTATCTGAAATACCGGAAAACACCTTCAAACGTTATGATTTAATTTGTTTGACCTTGAAAACTATAATTCCTGGACTACCAGGCGGCCCAGCGCTACTCTGCGCGCGAAGGCATCCCCCCACCCTTGACCCTTTCCACTTGCGCGGGACAACGCCCCGCTGCGTTCCTCCGCCTTGGTGATAACGCGTCTCAGGTCGCAACAATGCGTCTGGCCAAGGGACAGCGGCATCGGCCCCTCGAGCCTTAGTCGAGCGTAGAGCTGCCCAGCAGGCACACCCCGGTGCTAGAGCTGCCCCCTCGAACTTCCACCCAGCCATAGCCATCCCAGCCATGGAGTGGACACCGTTCATTGCCCCGCACGCAGTACTTCAGGAGCTGCAGCTCGACCGGGCGGTCCTGCCGAACGGAACGGTGCGCCTTCAGCAGCGAGTGTCCGCGGCCGCACCCCAGCCGCCCATGCCGCAGCCCCCGGAGGCCCCGTGCCGGCCCCGACCCCGGGCCCTAGTCGCCGGCGCCATTTCCCCGGACCGGAGATTTCTATTACGGTGCGCCAGGACGGCCAGCGTCACCTTTCCTGCGCGGAGCCCATGGACGCCGAGCCTGCGCCCGCCCCTGCTGCCCGGCAGCCGGCCGAACCCCCGGCCCCGGCTGCAGCGCAGGGCCCGGCACCGGCACCGGCGGCAGCACCGCCCAGAACACCGGGTCAATCGCGAGTGGCCGGCGCCCCCGCGCCACCGCTCCAGACGACGCCGAGGGGGCCGGGTCCAGGGCCACCGCCGTCCAGGACCCGCCGCCTTCGTGCCCGCCGGCGGCGTGCACGCCAGGCTGGGAGTGAACGCCCCGGCGGCCGCGCTCAACTGCGCCCATTGTCGCGGCGTGGGGCACTCCGCGGTGCAGTGCCCCTCTCCGGGGGAGGCGGGGCCTCCTGGTGCGTCCGCTGCCGCACCGTTAGGGACGGATCGGTAATAAAAGTGGCGGAGCCGAGAGGCCCCCTTTTCGCGCTTTGTAATCGGCTAGGCTAGGCAAACATCTGCATCCGGTGTGAGTCATCCTGTCCGCAGCTGCTCACCCCGGACCCAGCTGGACTGTCTGTCTGTCTGCCGGCCGCCCGACTCCGAGAGCCCTGCGTGGCACCCCTCAGACTATATAAGCAAGGGACGCAGAGGGATATTCGTTCAGTTCCTTCCTGCATCCGGACGAGCGAACATCTCTCTGCAGCCCAACCACCAACGCTCCACCAATAGGGTAGTAGACAGTGTTAGCCCTGCAGAGCGTCTCGCCCTGATATCGTCCAGCCACAGCTACTGTTCATCAGGTACAGTTCAACCTTGTGTATAACACCCTGAGTACCAGTAGAATAAACAAATATTACAGTAGCAACTTCAATTAGCATTGTGTACCGATTAATTCCAAAGTTCCCTAGATAGAACCCGGAGCCAAGGTCTACTCTCACACTGAACCAATCAACACCCAAAGAGTAGAACCTCAGTCAACATACGATACTTTCACACTTGAACCACATTGAAGTGCATCGGCCCCTGTACCACAAAGAGACGCATCTACCATTGGATCGCAACGTGGTGCATCGGCAAGGAATCTGGCTCGACTTTGGAATTTTTTTTTCTGTGTACATGTGCTAATTAATTAACCCACCCACCCTCTCTCCACAGTAACCAGCAAAAATGTTTGTGCTACTCGTGTCTTGTGCCGTGCTTTTGTTTATTGTGTGGAACCGACTCCTAACCTGTTGACCGCGTCGCCCTTTGTCCGACGTGTGTCCCACACTGCTCTTTTGTCGTCTCCTCCGATCGGAGCCCGGTACCTGTGTGTCTGTGTGTGAGTGTGTGTCTCTTTCTACTTGCAACACTCTCGCTTTTAGCCGAGCCCTTCTGTGATTTTTTTTTTCTCTCTTCTCCGTGATACCCTTAAATGGCACTAATCTATTTGCATGGACCGCCGACTTCAACCGGCCCGTGCAGCACTTTTACTACAACGCGCAAATGCCTGGCTGCGTTCTTGCTCAACTGCTAACGATACTCCGTATTTTGTTTTACCATCTCGTGACCCTATTTCGATTCTAAACGCGGACTATTTAGCGGAACAGATCTATAACTGTGCTCCAACGCTTTACCGTACCTTTTCGGGACCACATCAGCGCAGACAAAAACAACTCGAAGCGCTACGCCGTTTCCGTCGCTCTCACCCACCCGCTAACCGCCCTGATCGCGTTTTAATAAATTTTGTGTCTGCACCGCCAGCACCAAACGTTGACGTTCTTCGTCTGTCCGCACAGCGAGTAATCGGATTTATTGAAAACCTCCAAGCTCACCGATTTACTAAAAAGAATATTGTCCTTGTTCTTCGCCACTGCCTTCTGCACATTTCTAACTGTGTCGTTACCTACGGAGACGACCCCGCCCCCCCTGTGATACCGTCCTTGCCGTCGTTTTCGACCGCCGAACTCACAATGGCTCACCCTCTTCTCACTTTGGCTCCTACCCTCCCAACATTCGGAGGAACGGAAAATGAAGATGTGGACATTTTCCTATCTCGCTTGGACCGCGTCATGGCCGTCCACGAAAATCCAACTTTCGAAGCTCGTCTGTTCTACCTCGAAAATCAAACAGCCGGCCCAGCCTTGACTCTGATTCACCTTGAGCTGCAGCATTTGGCAGACAACCCAAATGCTCCCCCTGCCGAACGGACTCCAGAAACAATCTACAACCACATTCGTAACAAGCTCCGCACCAGCTTTGCCGCTAACCACGATGTGCACCGTTTTCGCGAGCAGTTGCGAAAACGAGTGAAACGAGCGGACGAGACGTATTCCTCGTACGTTCAAAGCGTAATGGATCTATGCCGCCGAGGTGGTATCACTAGTCAAGCCGAGAAACTCAAATACTGTCATCAAGGCCTTCCTATCCAGCTCGCGATTGCCCTCCGTCCAACTGATTACACGGACGTTGCAACATTCCTCACTGCCGTGCATGCATTGGACTCCACGCACAGAGCCACGGTTCGAGCTCACACAGAGAGTGCCCTACAAGACTCTTCGGGCCTCGCCGCCAAGCTGCAGTCGTTAAATCTACTCAATAGCCTGTCTGGTTCGACAATGGCTCCGGCCCCTGCTGTCACTGCTCTGCCACCCCAGGCAGCTCCCACGGCTGCCCCGCCTCCTGCTGTGCCCGCCGCACGCGCCGACCCGACGCCGCCGGCAGCCCAGCAGCAGCAGTCATCAGAAATGCAAGATCTTCTGGAAAAATTGAAGGCGCTGGTAATCAACTCAGCGCAACCAACAGCTCATGCAGTGCAGTCATCTTACCCAAGCTCTCCCCGAGGAAGACCCTATTCGCGACCAAACAACAACTACAATTCAAGATCCTTCCAGCCCAGATGGCGCGACAACAGAGGACAATCGCCCCGACGGGACGACCACAACTACAGCAACAACTACAACAACAACAACCGCGGGCAACCGTACAACCGCAACAACAACAACCGTGGAAATCCCGGAAGACGTGGTAATTTGTCGTACCGCAACGCCGGCCCTTCCCGTGAGTACAGCACGCCTCACATTGAGGAGGCGCCCCGCTACGAAGATCGGAGCTCACCTCGGCCATCCCGCCGCCAGCCGACGTGCAACATGTGTGGAGGCCAGCACATCGACAAAGACTGCCCTGTATAGTGCTGGCGGTAGGCCTAACCTAACCTGCAAATCGACTAACAAGCAAGCGCTTCGGCACACTTGTTCCTTAAATATGTTTCTTGGATTTGAGTCGAAACGTTCAATGAAAATCTCGTGCAGACCCCCCTTTTTGGGGGGGTTAACTACCCCCTCCACCCCCTCTGTGGAAAAAGTTAAAATGTCGTATATATGCAATGTTGGTATCGGTTTCGGACAATATGAGCACCAGAAACTCATTGGTGATGTGCAAAAATGTCGGCCGGAACCAGAAGAGGCAATTTGGCCGCCATTTTCAAAAATGGCGGCTTGAAAATGGCCAAATTTGGAAGATATTCCTATATAGTCGTGTGGGTAGTCGTTTCAGTGGTTTCTAGTTGGTCTAATTTCATCTCCGGTGTCTTTAATATTGTCCGGCTACCGGAAGTTACGAAAAAGGACATTTGAACTTGCAAATCGACTAAGTATGAAATGTTCTGAACGGTTTGAGGATGAAAATGAAAAATTGGCATGTTTAAAGTTCTGGTATGATTGTGTAATAGTATCATCTACATACCATATCAACTGAATAAATATATGTACAATTGTGTACATAACATATTAATATATACTATATGTATACTGGTGCGTATAATTTTTTTTACATAACATACAAACATGAAGTCCCAAAAATGGAAATGTTAAAAACCTTCAGCGGTGTTCCGTCAGGTACTGCGACCTAAAATTCAGAAGGATGTTGTTAGCCGCTGTATTTTCTATCGTTAGCAAGTAATTACATTGCGAACTATTATTCTTGTGAATGATGCAGGACAACACCATCAGTGTCTGAGCTGCAAACATCATTATCAGGACCTCAGACACAGGTGGTGTTGTCCTGGTCTTGTCTCATTTCCGTGAACTACGCGCCAAAGGGTTACAGAACAGAGGCTTGGATACTTTCCTTCTCGGGTGCAACAGAACGGTACATATGTTTCCGGGCAATTGCAGCCGCGTGGGGAAATAAGATCTGTGTCGCACTCAGAGATTTTCATGCCTTCACTGGCTGCGATACGGTGAGTTTCTTTGCCACGAAAGAAAAGCGGTCTGCATCTGCATGGGGAAATTCCGTGGAGGTCCCGAAGGCCAAATCCCCTAGAAGTTTCAAAAGGTGCCATGTGGGGGGCTTGGGTTCAGCCGCGTTTGAATCCCTCAGACTGCCCAAAGGCATTTACTTCAGTTTGCGCTAGCTGCGCCCAATTTCTACCACCAACGTTGCAACGAAACCCCCAGGGCTACTACGTAGCACTGAATTTCGTAGGAATACATGAAATTACTCTGAAATTTCATGAAAATACTGCAATTGGACCGGGTGCTCCAAGAAAGGTAAAAAGCGGGAGGGACTTCCGAGGAACTTCGCAGCAATGAACTTCGGAGGGATTTCAACCACCCTGGAATCCCTCTCAAGTACCAATTTAAAGGAGGAACTTCGGAGAGGCTTAATTGGGCCCAAAGAGGGGCCTCGATTTTTGTAAGGGCAGTGATTTTTCCTGAATTACGCGCTAAACGGTTACAGAGGCTTGGATGCTTCACTCCTCGGGTGCAACACAACAAAACACAGCCGCGTAGGGAAATAGGATCTGTGTCGCACTTGGAGATTTTCATACCTTCACTGGCTGCGATACGGTGAGTTTCTTTGCCACGAAAGGAAAGCGCTCTGCACGGGCTGCGTGGACATCACATATTAACATTTCCTAGTACGAATACTAGTGCGTAAATATACATGTAAAATTTTTACATAACTTAGACCCATGAAGTCCCCTAGCAGGGGACTCCAATTTCTATTAGGGTGAAAATAAAAGGGTGAGGAACTCAGCCCAAATAAGAGCGAGGAACCCTTCTTACTCAAACTTTAGGGAAGATGTTGACCTCACCCAGATTTGAGTGAGGAACCTCACCCAATTTCGGGTGAGACAGGCATTTTCGCCCAAATGCTGACGAGAAAATGCCATAGTCTCACCCAATTTTCGGCAGAAACGCCGTCCTCACCTGAATTTTCAAATTTTTATGTACCGTTCCTTTGCACCCGAGGAGGAAAGTATCCAAGCCTCTGTTCTGTAACCCTTTGGCACGTAGTTCAGGGAAATGAGACAAGACCAGGACAACACCACCTGTGTCTGAGGTCCTGATAATGATGTTTGCAGCTCAGACACTGATGGTATTGTCCTGCATCAATCACAAGAATAATAGTTCGCAATGATTTCTTGCCAACGATAGAAGTTACAGCGGCTAACAGCACCCTTCTGAATTTCAGGTCGCAGTACCTGACGGAACACCGCTGAAGATTTTTAACATTTTCATTTTTGGGACTTCATGTTTGTATGTTATGTAAAAAAAATTATACGCACCAGTATACATATAGTATAAGTTAATATGTTATGTACACAATTGTACATATATTTATTAACGTGATATGGTATGTAGATGATACTATTACATAATCATACCAGAACTTTAAACATGCCAATTTTTCATTTTCATCCTCAAACCGTTCAGAACATTTCATACTTAGTCGATTTGCAAGTTCAAATGTCCTTTTTCGTAACTTCCGGTAGCCGGACAATATTAAAGACACCGGAGATGAAATTAAGCAAACTAGAAACCACTGAAACGACTACCCGCACGACTATACCGGGTGTATCATTGGAACCGGGCAGTTTCGGTTTTAGGCAGTCCCTCAACACACTATCTCCGTCTCTTTCTGTCTCACGCGTCTGGCCGAGCCAGAAAGAGACGGAGATAGTGTGTTGCGGGACTGCCTAAAACCGAAACTGCCCGGGGCCAATGATACACCTGGTAGGCAATGTGATTACTTGCCAACGATAGAAAATACAGCGGCTAACAACACCCTTCTGAATTTTAGGTCGCAGTACCTGACGGAACACCGCTGAAGATTTTTAACATTTCCATTTTTGGGACTTCATGTTTGTATGTTATGTAAAAAAATTTATACGCACCAGTATACATACAGTATATATTAATATGTTATGTACACAATTGTACATATATTTATTCAGTTGATATGGTATGTAGATGATACTATTACACAATCATACCAGAACTTTAAACATGCCAATTTTTCATTTTCATCCTCAAACCGTTCAGAACATTTCATACTTAGTCGATTTGCAAGTTCAAATGTCCTTTTTCGTAACTTCCGGGAGCCGGACAATATTAAAGACACCGGAGATGAAATTAGACCAACTAGAAACCACTGAAACGACTACCCACACGACTATATAGGAATATCTTCCAAATTTGGCCATTTTCAAGCCGCCATTTTTGAAAATGGCGGCCAAATTGCCTCTTCTGGTTCCGGCCGACATTTTTGCACAGCACCAATGAGTTTTTGGTGCTCATTTTGTCTGAAACCGATACCAAAATTGCATATATACGACATTTTAACTTTTTCCACAGAGGGGGTGGAGGGGAGTAGTTAACCCCCCCAAAAAGGGGGTCTGCACGAGATTTTCATTGAACGTTTCGACTCAAATCCAAGAATCATATTTAAGGAACAAGTGTGCCGAAGCGCTTGCTTGTTAGTCGATTTGCAGGTTAGGTTAGGCTATTTGGCGTGTACCGCTAGCACTAATCCCACTCCACAACTCCCCCACCATTTCCGGTTTCCAATCGCTTCTCGCCTTTGTGGGAGCAATCTGATGAGGACGACCAGCTGCCACAGCCGCCACACCTGGCTGACCCCGTGGAAAAGCAACCCCCATCACCTCCAAGGTCGCCTCGCCCAGCTCGTCCGCGCCGCCGGAAGTCACACCAACAAATGTCAGGCTGCGTCTCCCCGGTACTCGACACCGACCCCACAATGGATTTCGGCGTGGACGCCCCGCCATCGACGCACGCTGTCTTTCCAGCTCCGCCCCCACGCACGCAGCTGCGCATACCCATCACTATTGGTAGCCAAGTTACGACCTGTCTGCTGGACTCCGGATCCACCTATTCATTGTTTAGATCCGACATTTTTGAAGATGCTATTGTGGACACCTCCGTCCCCACCCCAGCGCTTCGCTCAGCTGCCGGATCCGCCATCCGTGTTCAAGGTGTTTACAGAACGGATGTGACTATTGGCACTCTGACCCTGCCACACGCCTTCCTTGTGTGTGACAATCTGCAGCAAACTGTTCTCCTCGGTCTGGACTTTTGTTACAGCTTTGCCCTCTCCATAAACTTCGCAGATGACACGTATTCATTCGGGTCATCGCCCAGCCGCCAAACTCTGCCTTTCTACCCCATCCGGTCCCGCCCCCAGGTGGCAACCTTTTCAGTCCAGGATCAGCCATTTATCGACGTACCTGCCGTATTCACCGGCCCTCGCAAGATTATGGCTTCCAAAACGATGTCGTTACAGCCACGCAATTTCACCCGTTTGCCTGTAACCGTCGGTCCTGTGAACCTCGCCTCACCTGGCTATTTTCAATTGTCTCCTCAGCTGTCTCAAGAATTAGGCGACCCGCCTCTGGACTTTCTTTTTGAGCCCGAGTGTACCTCGGTAACTCTATTCAACGCCACGGATGACCCTATTCTCGTCCGATCCGGACAAACTCTCGGCCGTATTCTTCCTGAATATGACGCAGTCGCCAATGCCGTGTCTACGCCATTGCCCTCCCGGCATGACCTCACGGAACTGCCACTGCCGCCATCTCCACCGCCTGACAACAATGGCCCACCCAAAAAGTTCACTTTTGACATCTCTCCGCGTCTCCCTCCCGAAGACCGCCAATCTGCCGAAAAATTCCTCGCTGCAAATAGCGATGTGTTTGCGGAAAGTCTTGCAGACATGACTCGTACCTGCAAATATATGGTACATTTGCCAGTCCGCGACGACGCCCCTGTTGTTTTCACTCCACCCTACCGCCTTTCCGGCCCGGAAAATGAAGCCGCCATCAAATATGTGGAAGAATTAGTTCGTCATGGCATTGCTGAGTATGCTCAAAGTGCGTATTCCAACCCGGTGTTTCTCATTGAAAAGCCAAAAAGCTCTCCACAGGACCCACTTAGCTATCGCTTCCTAATTAGCATGGCAAAAATCAACAAATTAGTTCTAAAGCGCCAAAATTTTGTGCTCCCTCTGGCAACTGACCTAATTCAAAATATGGCTCATAAGCGCTTCATGTGTAGTTTAGACCTAAAATGTGGTTTCTGGCAAATCAAACTGCATCCTGACAGCCGTCAGTACACTGCGTTTATTGTCAACAACAAACAGGCTCAACTCACGGCCATCCCTATGGGATCCTCGGTTTCCATAAGTTCCTTCTGCTCTGTACTCTACAAAGTGTTTGCCGGTCTCCTGTTTACCGAAGTTTACAATTTTGTGGACGATTTTTATTTAGGCGCAGATACGCCAGAAGCCGTCATGACCATTCTAACAAAAATGTTTGCTCGCCTGCGCGACGCCGGACTGTACCTGAGTGTCTCAAAGAGTAAATTTTTTTACGAAGAAATTTCCGTCCTCGGTACGCTTGTGTCTTATGGATCTCACAAACCCGATCCGACACGATTCCGCTGTCTAGACCAGCTAGTAAATGTGACCACCAAGAAACAAGCTCGCCGCACCTGTGGATTTCTGTCCTACTACAGGCGCTTTGTCCCCAACTACGGGCGACGCACCAAAATCTTGTCTCAGGCCGCCGCGCCTACAACTCCGTTCGAATGGACGGACGAACACAAACAGATTGTTCGCGATGTATTTGATGACATCAAGAAAGCCTCGCTCGTAAACTTTGACCCCTCGCTGCCAGCCCGCCTCCATACGGACGCCAGTATGGTCGGAATCGCAGCTTGCTTTGAATTACAAACTGCTGACAAAGCTTGGCGCCCATATGCCTTCTACAGCCGCCTCACTTCGAAAGCCGAACAAAAGTTCGCGCCATTTTGGCTCGAAACTCTCGGTCTAACGGCTGCATTGACCTTTTTCCGGTCAGAAATTTTGTCCTTGCACCACGGTCTCGAATGCATAACTGATGCTATCGGTTTGACCGCTCTATTGCGAATGAAGACGCCCTCTGCTCGATTGGCAAGACACATTGCCTGCATCAATCAATTCAACATCACAAAAATCACGTATTCGAAAGGCGAAAACAACAGAGCCGACGCCTTGTCCCGAGCGCCGGACCCCCTGACTCTGCCAAGCACGCCGTTCCCACAGCGCCCAAGACTTCCGGACGATCATCTGTTCGAAGCCTCGCCGCGCTGCTCGCCACCATCCTCGCCCCCTCCCCAGGCAGCATCCCAGGACGCCTGCAGCGTAGGCAACCCGCCTGACGCGCTGCGCCTTGCCCTGCCGCTGCCACCGGCCGAGCCACCGCAGCCCGCCTCTCTGAGCGCCTGCAGCATAGGCCACCCGCCCGACGCACCGCCCAGCGTCACGACTGAGCCCGTCTCGCTCACTCCACTGCGCTCCGCCACGCCTCCACGCGTCGCATCGCAGCTCGTTGCAGCCACTGGCCCGGCCTTCCCTCCGGACTGCACACCCAGCTTGACAGCGCTACCTGCGCTTCCTCTGGGTTCGGACAGCGCTACACAACCGCTGCTCACAGCCGCGCCCTGCCACACCACGGACGCTGCCGCTACGACCGCAGCAGCCTCCAGGCAGCACACAAGTATCTCATCCCGCCGCCCTCCCCTTTCCAGGCCCCAAGACGCCCTGCTGGCTACAGTCTATAACCTTCGGCAGCGCCCCCAGCCCCGTGTCGCTTCCCCGACACTGGACCCACCGGCACCGCCCCCAGGCGCGGATACAGGGGAGGGGCGATGGGGGCGTCCCCCCCTGGGCCTCAGAAGGGCGCCGGAAATGTAGGCAACCGGTGTAACTTTTCCGCCTGTAAGTAGGCAAAAAGCATGACATTGCCTCCCCTGAAGCCGCTCCTGGATCCGCTACTGCCGCCCCCATCACCTGCTTTGGTTCCCCGCAGGTCCACTCGCCTCGCAGCAAAACGCCCGCGAGAAGCCTCACCAGCCGACCTGTGCGGTCCCGCTCCAGCCAAACGCCCATCGGCCGTCGCTGCGCAGCTACCGCCACAGCCGGCCACACCGCCTCTGAGTGTCCCGTCCGACCCTCCCCCTCACCTCCCCCTCCCCCTCTCCCTGCATCTCCCCCGGCTCCCACGCTGCCCTTGTCCCCACCCTCGCCCCAAGTGCCAGCTCTGCACAGCAAACCTCTCGGTCTCCCCGACCTGAGAATTCGACAAAAGCGAGACCCAGACATCGCGCCCATTCTGCTTCAATTGTCAATGTACGCCCCGCCAAGAGAAATTAGCAAGAAATTTCGTCTAATTGATGGCGTTGTCTACACACGCCAGCCGCGTGCCTTGTTGTACGTGCCTCGCTGCCTGCGTCTTCCATTACTTCATGAGGCCCATGACTCTCTTCTCATCGGTGGACATCTTGCGTATCGCAAAACCCTTGCCCGCCTTCACGCCTTCTACTGGAAATATAAGGCGCGTGATGTCAAATTGTATACCAAAAGCTGTATACCATGTCAAAAGTACAAAAATAAAAACCATCCGGAAGGAGAAATGACACCTTCCCGCCCTAAATTTATTAACCACCAAGTGTGTGCTGATGTGAAAACATGTGTTCGCTCAAACAATGGGTATAAATATTTTCTCATAATTACAGAAATGTACACGCATTACAGCTTCGCACGCCCACTCCGTACAACGGAAACGCCTGAAATCCTGGAAGCTTTCAAGTCTTATATTTGGTTTCTAGGTGCCTTCCACACCCTCATCGTGGACCAAGCCAGCTACTTCCGGTCATGTGATTTCAAAGCTCTGTTTGCCTCACTCGGCAGCCAATTGCATTTTGCCCCTGTTTACTGGCATAACCCAACAGGCATGTCTGAAAGCCTGATTCGCTCTGTTTCTGATCGCATATTTTTGCTATGTAATGAAGATGTGAAAAACTGGGATTGTTATTTGGAAGCCGCGGTATTTTCCGTGAACTCCAGTGTGCGCGCTAGTTTCAATGTCAGCCCACACCAAATGCTTTTCGGAACCACTCCGCTAGTTCCCTCTCAAATATTGTACTGCTTACCAAAAGCAGTGCGACCAACAGAAAGGTTATTAAATCATTTTTCCCTTCGAGCTCAAGCCCAGGAATTTCTGCATCGTCAACAAGATAAAGACAAAGCACGTTTTGACGGCCGTCGCCGCAAAATTGTATATGAGAAAAATCAAAAAGTATGGATTTTTCGCAAAGTCAAAAAAATCGGCGCTAAATTCGCTTTTAAATGGATCGGCCCCGGGCAGATCCTCTCTCGCTGCGGCCCTAGCAGCTACATTGTCTTGACCCCTGTTCGCGGTCGAATGACCCCAGTCAAATATAATGTCCAGCACCTGAAGCTGTACATTCCACGGCCTGCTTATTTACAGCGCACCCCTCCGAAGACCCCGATAGCAGCTCTACTCTAAAGACGCCAACGCCGTCACACAAATCGATGTATCTCACTATCCATTTCTCTGTGTGTTTTGTCCAGGTGCAGCTAACCAGCCCCGCCCCCTCCTTTTTTTTTCCTCTCATCTTCCCCAATTTCGTCGCTATTATGCGGCTAACGTGGGCTGAATGGCCCGCTGTCCCCAGCTCCCACGGCGACCCTCTGGTATTTGCCACAGCAGTCCGTGAAAACTGGACGCTACCGACTGTGCAACCTTTAGACGCAGTATTCAGCCTACGTTCGGAATTATCGGCCAAACCTCCGAAGTGCCCAGCTTTATGGCCCCTCTGGAGAGGACCTCGCCTCCTTTTGGCTCTTGTGGTCCAGCACGCCGCCGCCTCACCTGGCTCCCCGCTGCTCATCTCCATGGCCCTGCTTCGCCTTCGTCGTTTCGTTGACAGATTTTCTCTCCAAACCATTTCTCTGGCTACGCGAACTTTTCGCGGTGTGTTAGTAAAGTACTTAATGGATATGCTATATGCTACATTTCGCGACTCATCTGTGCACATAATTTTGCACTATTAATTTTTCGCACAGTGTATTTTCCTCTTAGTGCCGCCATATTCGCCAAATGGCGACGCGTGCCATTTTTGCGACCCCTCTTTGTTGCAGATTCTCAAAACCCCGCCTTTGCGAATCCTATTCATCGCCGCCATGCGCCCGCCCGTCTTGGCATGCTCGCTCCCACAATGGATGCGAATGGTCGACATTGCTCGGACAGCAGCAGCTGCCCAGATCTGCCCGCAACAGGCTCGTCTATTGAGCGAATTATCGCATTTCATTCTGCAACTTTATGACATCCTGTTCGACCATCATCGCCATGTGCAGCCAACCCAGCCTAATGCTGCCCCATCGCCGACCCCTTATCGCATTCACACCTGCCCAACAATGGCCGGTCCCTCGCATAGGCCACCCCGCCGCGTCACTTCGCCTCGGTTGCCCCGACGCTTTCGCCGCCAAATGCCTTGTGAGACCCGAGTTTAAAAACTTTGTCATATCGATTCTTTGTTACAGTCCCAGTCATCGACCATTGTAATTTTCCCAAGCCATGGCAACCCACCGAGCCCGCTCCGCTTACGAGACAGCAGAAGCTGTTCTGTACAACAGAGGCTATCTGCATGAAGTGGTTACCTGCATGCATGAGGCGCAACTTTACTTACTGCCCTCCCAGCCCAGACTCGCTCGGAGAATGGGAACGCTCAGCAGCTGGTTATCTCGCTTCCACAACACCGTCACCGAGCTGTCCCGCTCGGCCTGCCCACACTATGAAGCTGATCTGTCCACTCCGCTGGTACCACGCCTGCTCCCTCACAGCCGCGCCAGCCAACTCGCCGCGCGCCGCCCCCGCTCTGCCAGCCCCCGGCACGCTGCAGCCCGCCCAGTACCACGGGAACTCGCGATTTCAATGGCACGACGCTCCCGGCGCATTCGACTGCGCGCAATGCGTCGTCTGACCTTCAGTAGCAGCCCACCGACGCCGGCCCCAGTGACATCGGCCCGCCGATCTCGCCCACCCGCTGCCACGGCCCTTCATGACACTCCCCCACAGGCAGCTCGCCGCCCAGCGCCGCAGCCGCCCGCCGCGCCTCGTAAAAACGTCACACAGCGCTCTGGCCTCGCTGTCCTTCTGCCCCGAGTGCAACAATCGGCTGGACCCTCCGCCCAGCAGCCCTCTCCGCCTTTATCTGGCGCCCCGCGTTCCTCGTATGCAGCTCGATTGCGCTATTCAAATGAACAACCGCAGATCCCTACCTGCCGCTCGCTGCCCATGGACTCCACCCCCCGGCGCGCAGCCGATCCGCTCTCATCCCAGCGTCCCATGGACCACTTTTGTTCAAAATGTGTCACCTGGCAAAATCGTTTCGGGTGATTCTCACACTCTATCGCCCTTTTCTCTTCTGCTCTCGCCTGTAACCTTTTTTTGCATCTCCTTTTCTCTCCTTGCACCTTCCTCCAGCTATTGAAAGCCGTTCACCTCCTTTACACGAGGTGTCTGTCTGCTTTATCTGTTCCAGAAAATCATGACGCCTCCAAAGTTATGGACAGTGCTGTACCTGCTGTCCTTGCCATTTTTCGTCGTGGCGACCCCACCTGTCAGCCCAATCACACTGCTCGGGTATGACTGCACCCACCCGGCAGTAAACATCACTCGAGTTGCTTTGAATCATGTCGCCCCTTGCAACGATCCTGTCATCGTAGGACGCTCCTACAACAAGACGGTTCAAGTGCTTTTGAAACCAAATTATAAAAAAGTGGACGTCATAAGTTGTAATATTATTGTCCTCCGCGAGTTAAAAGATTGTGGAATGTTCTCCCACAACAGTGCCAAATCAACCACTCAATTTATCAAAGCTTTGTCTCGCCAAGAATGCGAAAAACTGCATGACTATGGTGATGTAACCCTTTATGGCCAAACGATCCACAATTTTCAAATTAATTCTACGCAGAGCTACCCGATGGTCATAGCCGGAGAACAAAGCTCTGTCACGGGCAAATGTAAAAATCAAGACGTTTTTCATGACTTTGACGGACGACACACCGATGTTGTAGGCACCGCTGTTGTCACCATATCCGCCCACAAGTATCAAGCACGCCTTGATGCGACCACTAATATCCTTCATATGCGTTCTGGCCTCACATGTGATTACTCCGCTGGCCACTGCGATGACGCCGTTCTCGGCAGCTCTTGGTGGCGAACCAAGCCATCCGCCTTGGACTGCGCCAAAGACGCATACTATGTCCTATACGAAGGACCTGCCCTTAAAGTTGTTTCGGAACACCCCTTGTCAAAAACGCGTTCCGACTATTTAGTCGTGGACACAGACGAAAAATCGTTTGCTCTTCTCCTCACTGACTCATTTCTCCGGTGCGGCGTTCCTCTTCGTTCAACGGAACACAACGGTCTATTTGTTTTTCTATCGGACATACCGCAAGCACCATTTGTTTCAGACCCACATGCAGATTTCTCCATCGACATGTCTGCCCATTTTTCGGCCAAACTGCAATATTTGGAATTCCAAAACAAGCAGTCTTTGCAACGCCTCCATCTCTACAGCAGCAGACGACGTTGTGAGCTGGAGCGCGAACTTTTAAAACAACGACTCGCCCTTCTGCGCGCCTATCCTCAAGCAGGCGCTTCTGCCCTCTTTGACAGCCCAGCCGGTGTTCATGCCCAGCTGTCAGGGGAAGTTGTACTTGTGCTTCAGTGCATACAAACCGCCGTTTCGTTCCGACAAGTGAATGACACCTGCTACAATGCCATTCCGGTGTACCACGAAGGCAAAGAACGATTTCTCAGCGCCGTCTCCCACATTCTAACGGAAGACGCGGAACAAGTGATTTGTTCAAAAATAAATCCTCCCTCCTTTCAAATCTTGCCAAACGCATGGTACTCGCTTACGCCGCAGCCTCAGCGCCTGCCCGACGCACCGATCATCCTCCAGCCAACACGCGGCCAATCACTACATTTCGACACTCTACAGCACGTCAGTGGCGCTGGTCTCTTTACCATTAAAGATTTGGAACAGTTTCAGCGCTCAGTGTTGTTCCCCAGCCAGCGCGCCGCTATCCAAACCTCACTTGTTCACAAGATGCTTGGAGATGGCACTACAGCCGATAAATTCAGTGTCCTTTCGTTATTTTCCAATGACGAAATAAAAACCCTTTCTGACTCCGTCGTGACAAGAATTTACTGGTTTATTGGCTCATTCGGAAATTTTGCTAGCGCAATCCTTGGCGCAGTTTTCCTCATTCAAGGCATAAAATATCTGTTGAGTGTTTGCATGCGACTTTTCCATTTAAAAACGGAATTTGGTCTCAACTGGGTAATGCTCACAGCCTTCTGGTCTTCGCTCGCAAATTATGTGCTCCACCGTAATTTGAAGACGACCCCTGGCGACGCCGGCACCCCGACGGCCCCTCCGCCGCCGTCCGGCCCCCCACCACACCGGAGGCTGCCCAGCCCGCCGCCGTCACCCCGTCGAACCGCTGCCGGACCCCTCTATCAGACTCTGCCGCTAAATTTTAGTTTTCCCAAGCTACCCCCTCCCCCAACGACACTCCAATCACAGCGCCACGTTCCATATACCCCGCCGTCCCTTCCCCCCCAGCCCCTGCCGGTATCTATGCGACACCTGCAGCGCGGGAGAAGTCCGCCGAAATTTCTCTCCCCACCTCCACGGCGCTAGCCGCCCCCGGCGGCTCAGTCAGCAGCATCCCGCTCCTGCCGCCCCCGAGCCAATCTGGACACCAGGCCTCCTTACCCTAGGTCAGTGTCACTCGGTCAGCAGCAGCGAACGGTCACCTGCCTTCCCTGCCCTGGCCGTACACACAACCTCCAAGCCATCTCGTCCGCAGCTATCCCTTGTGAGTACCATCAGTGAACAGTGCAAGTGAACAGTGCTAGTGAACAGTGAACAGTGCCAAGTGAACAGTGCTAGTGAACAGTGAACAGTGCCAAGTGAACAGTGCTAGTGAACAGTGACTCAGTGCCACGTGAAAAGTGAACAGTGAACAAAATACAGTGTCGTCCGGTACAAAAAACATTCGCGAAAAATCGGCCGCGCATCCGCGAATGGACTCTACTGACCGCTTGCTCGCTCGCTTCGGCCCCTCTCTGAGGTCCGCTGCCGCTTTTCTGGACTCTATCTCCAACCTCCCTTCCCCTCCTAACCAGTACTCGGTTTGTCTAACGGACGCAAAGATCCATCGCGACGCTTTGATAAGCACCCTCCGTGCCTTAACACCGCGATCAAAGCGACGCCTTAGTCCGCTGCCGTTAGACACTCCTCCTCTAACCAATCCGCCGTCCACACCGCGGGCTGAAAATTTAAGCCCAACAACTTTTAACAAAATTTATAAAAAATAATTCAATGCAGCCGGAAACTTTATTCACACTTGCCCGGCAGCAGATACCGCCACCAGAAAATATCCTCGAATTGAACGGAGCTCTCCTAGCCCCGCTGTTATTCTTCCCGCCTCATTTGCGGCGTCATTTTGTAAATTATATTAAATTCACTGAGTACCGGCCGAGTCGTGCTGTCTTGGAAATTCAGGAATTTTGGACCGAAGACGTCGACTCAAACACCAGCCCGGCGGTATCTGCACAAATAACTGAATTAATTAATTTCTTTTCCAACTCGGAAAACCCGCCTAGTACTTTGCATTTGGTATCGGAAGTACCATTAACATTATCTAAATCTGTAGGTCGGTACGAGCTGTCTGCACAGCAATACAACAGCGACCACCAACTTTACGTAGCAAATAAGTGGGTTTTCAAACGTCGCTAAATTCATTTCCGGACGCACCCCCTCCTTCTCCCCTCCACTTTCCTACCCTCCAAATCCTCCCCATAAAAGCGGCAGTCCTGAGCGGGTAGCGTCAGTCCGGCCGGCGACACCGAACCATCATGTCCAACACCGCGTCCGATGTGCTCCGCCGTGCGGTCCGCGCGCAAGCCGCCGCGTGCAGCATTGACCGCACCAAGGTCTCATATAAAGACTCTAGAACTTTGGCCGTGGCCGTGCGACGCTTGCGAGCGGCAGCACAAATTGTGGCAGCCGCCATCAACGACAACACCAAGCTGATGTTGCTTGCCCCGGCCTGCCCCAATATCGACTGCCGCCACACGCCGACAGAAACCTACCTGCTGCTGCCGCCCAAGTACCCCGGCATCAACACGCCCTACATCACGTTGGCGTCGTGCCCGGTCTGCTACAAGACGCCGGACGCACCAACGCTCGTCAGCGCCCCAACGGACCACTGGCTCCCGGACCCCCGGCAGCACGTCCAGAACGCTGCCTCATCCCGGACAACTGCAGACTCTGCGTCGCCGCCCTGCCGCCCACGGTCAGGCCCGCGACTCATCCCCTGCAGGGTCCGGGACCCGCAACGACGCCGCCGACCGGACACGGTGCCACGGCTGCCATGCCGGCCGCCGCCGCCGTGGCTGCTGCCGCTGCTGTCGCTGCAGCTGCCGCCACCGCAACAGTGCCCGCGGCACACCAAGCACCACAGCCAGCGTCGCCGGTGACGAGACAGCCGGACAAAACACCATCGAGCTCGACACCAACCCGGCCACACCACGAGCCGCCATCACATACCATGGTGCCGGTGCTGACCCGCTGCCGCATCTCGCCGATCCGCTACAGGCCGCCGGTCACACCGTCAACCTCAGCCGCAACCGTCGCCCCGTACATGGTGTGTGACGTGCCACGCCGCCGCCCTGTCCCGACGCCACGCCGACGACGTTTTTCGTCTGTCGAGACTGACTCTTCGGGACCCGGCTCGCCGCGCACACCGCCAACACCATCTACTTGGGGACGGCGAACTCCCACACCGCCGTTGCACCACAGACAGTCATCCGGCTCACCGGCCCAGCTCCGCCCCGTGGGACGTGCCGCGCCTAGGCCCCGCACGGTCCACAACTTGACATATGCCGAACTGGACCACACGGCGCCCATCTACGCCGTCATCCCGGACGACCACCGCGCCCAACCGCAGCGCCCGGTCACGCCGCCGCTGCCTCCGCGCGCTGACACGTCGCCGCCTCCGAGCCCGACCCAGCAGCCGCCACCGGACCAGGAGCCGCCGCGCAGCCGGAAGCGCGCCCGGCACTGGTGGCAGCAGGAGCTTGCAAACATCTATCGACGCAAGCTCCGGCCGCGCAAAACTACAGCGCTCTAAGTTAAGTTTGCATGATAGACTATAAGTGCATGATAGTTTAAACAGGCCCGATTGGGAACCAATTTTTTTTGTTTGACTAAATTTTCTGTTGCACCGCCGAACAATATTTTTTTTGAAGCGTTATACGCCTCGGCCAGTGCTTGGTTATCCCAATCCCGCCTCGCATGTTAGTTAAGGTTTTGTGTTTTTACGCGTACTTTTACAAGACGCCAAGTCTTTTCTTTAGTAAATACTAAGGTAATTTTTTCTTGCCTTAAAATGAATTTTATTATCTCGCCTATTGGCATGTACAAATGAAAAGTTCCTATTTTTTTAATTTTTTGCCTCATGGCACACGTATTTTTAACACTGTCGTAGAGGACAGGATTCGCTTTCTTCTCGCTTCCAAGAACTTCACTAACCTCACTTTCGCTTTCAGGTACAATGGCACACATCCTCCATTCATCCCTGCTCCTCTCCCACTCCTTGGACTGCACCCGACGCCATACAGGCTCTGCGATCGACCGACACAATGGGACCTGCGTGGCTACGCTGCGACACCTGCCCGAGCAAGCTGCGGCCCCTATCACTCCGATTCGGCGCTCCGCCTCGTCTTGTCTCCGGGAACGCCCCTGGCTGCTGCCACCCAGGTGCATGCCGCCAGCCCGCGCCGCCTTTGGACTCCATTCATCGGCGCGTGCCGTTTGTTGTGACAACAGACAGTCACCCGGCCACCTGCGGTACGTCTAGACGACCCGCCCCGGCGGTCTCCTGCAGCAGTCGCACATCACCTTCCATTCAGATGTTGCTTTAAGGGACATAATAGTGTTGTCACCACCAGTGTTAGCCACCAGTTCCGTGTATATTGTGTTCGCTCGAGTCAGAGGACCCTTTGATGGACGTTGTGGTCAGCCAATTTCTTTACAGGTCCAAATAGCAGTGCCATTGTACAGTCAAAGCCAAAAGTTTTAGCGAGTCGAGAGACGAACCACTTCCTCTCGCAGCGAGTACTCTCTACTCTTTCCGTGTTTTGATCTCATGAGTTTTGCCTACTCAACTTTTATGTATCTTAAGCTTTTGTGCCTTGTCATGAAAAAAAAAAACCTTGTGTATGCTCAATTTTTGTACATAACTTTTGTGTGCTCAATTTTTGTACCGTTTTGTGTACCTCTTCAAGTATTTTCCATTGCATTTCTAAATATGGGTTTTTTCCCATAAGTATCTTCCAAACAAATCAAGTTTGGTGTGTAAATTTTGAGAACTTTGGTGTCTTTTACCAGGAATCTCTTCACAATTTTTGTATCCTAGTAACTAAGTTTTGTGTGCCAAAAAATTATTTGTATGTGAGACTGGACATATCAGACGCGGACGTCTGAAACCGTGTAGTGAGGTACGTTAGGGACGGATCGGTAATAAAAGTGGCGGAGCCGAGAGGCCCCCCTTTTCGCGCTTTGTAATCGGCTAGGCTAGGCAAACATCTGCATCCGGTGTGAGTCATCCTGTCCGCAGCTGCTCACCCCGGACCCAGCTGGACTGTCTGTCTGTCTGCCGGCCGCCCGACTCCGAGAGCCCTGCGTGGCACCCCTCAGACTATATAAGCAAGGGACGCAGAGGGATATTCGTTCAGTTCCTTCCTGCATCCGGACGAGCGAACATCTCTCTGCAGCCCAACCACCAACGCTCCACCAATAGGGTAGTAGCCAGTGTTAGCCCTGCAGAGCGTCTCGCCCTGATATCGTCCAGCCACAGCTACTGTTCATCAGGTACAGTTCAACCTTGTGTATAACACCCAGAGTACCAGTAGAATAAACAAATATTACAGTAGCAACTTCAATTAGCATTGTGTACCGATTAATTCCAAAGTTCCCTAGATAGAACCCGGAGCCAAGGTCTACTCTCACACTGAACCAATCAACACCCAAAGAGTAGAACCTCAGTCAACATACGATACTTTCACACTTGAACCACATTGAAGTGCATCGGCCCCTGTACCACAAAGAGACGCATCTACCATTGGATCGCAACGGCACCCCTGGGCACCGCGCTGAGGCCTGCCCTCTCCCCGTCGGCGAGGAGGCCGCAAGGTACGCCGGCAGGAGGAGAATCGCCGTATCCGGCGGGCGCAAGCCGTGGCGGCCAGGGGTCAGCAGGCCACAGGGGACGGCGCCCCTCAACCACCAGTGATCCTCTCCCCGCGCCGGGTGCCCCTGCCCCCGTCTCCCACCCCCTCCTCCGGACTCATGGGACGGTTGGAGGAGGACCTGCTCGGATCGGGGTCAGGCACCCTTTCCCTCACAGTGTCGTCAGAAACAGATTTAATTAGTTTCAGTGACTAATTTGTAAATAATGTGTAAATAATGTAAAAAGTGAAGTGTAGTGAAGTGAAGAAGTGACCGACGTTCTTCGTTCGGTAAACTTTAAACGCTGAACTCGTTTGTTTGTTTACTGTTTTGTTCACAGCACCCAGTGTTCTTAGTGTTCTTCGTGTATGGTGTCTAATGTCCCAGTGTCTATGTCCCAGAGTAGTGATGTTCGGTGCTCTGCACCGCAGAGGGCGACATCAAGACCACAACATCCCTGAAGCTCCTCGGACTCAACATGGACGAAATCATGAACTTCAAACACCACGCCAAGCAAACCACAAACAAGGTGACCACCCGCCCAGTCCCAAAAAACCATGGCGGGTCCCATGGTGCATGGGATATCATGGTACTGCATGGGAGTTATAGTCCCATGGTACTGAAAGTCACCTCTGAATTTTTGCCCCTTTTATCATGGTGTTTGGAATGCCATGGGAGTAATTACTCCATGGTGTTTAGTAAGCTCAGCATGGGCACGATTTCTCCATGGTGTTTGCTGTACATGGGGGATTTCAGCCATGGTACGGCTGTAACATGGTATGTGGTTGTCCGTGGCACATTTGTCCCATGTAGAGACTCGCGTGGTGTATGATGCCACTAGCATGGTTGAAGTGCACGGTGGGATGATAAATCTTAAAAATATCAGTAAGTAGTAAACCCCAGAGCACAGCCATAACAGCGGCGACGGAAGGGGATGCCTAACAATCAGGGGGCGTTAGTGTCTACAGATGACCCCATCATATCAATAACAACTTCAGGCCACAGGTAACCATGCTCAAAAGTGTAGAATATACTTCTCTCCTTGATATCAACTCATTCGAACAGGGTGTCAAAAGAAAGAAAATCAGCCATAAGACAGTTGTGTCATATACTTGAAAGAATACAAAACGTTGTGCAGAGAAATGAAAATACAGGTTTTGAAGAGATATATAAAAACATAAAAACAATTGCAGTGAGTCTCACTTGGAGGCATGAGGTTTAGGTTTCTGGAAAAAAAGAAAAATATCAGTGTTTTCCTTTTAAATGAAACATGAGTATCCACAGAAAGAAAGAAAAAACTTACAACTGTACCAGCTTCCTTGAACTTATACTTAATGGTGTCCCTGCCCCTTTTGGACACCGCCAAATCCAAGAAACATTTGTCCAAACTGCCTGAGGCAGCAGCCGTCTTGGCGCGGAACAGTCCTAAAATTGGAAAGAAACATCAGCATGATCTCAAAAAAGTTACAATAGTTGTATTCCATAACTATGAAAGAAACAGCATACCTAATAGTGCCTCTCTTTTCTTGGGGGTCATTTTCTTCTTCTTAACCCTACGACCATCAGGGTCCGCTTTGACTGGAGTTGCTCCCTCCAGAGAACGCTCAGCGAGTTGAGCTGTAGTGTAAACTTTTGACATTGCATCTCGAAGTGCAATTGATGGACTCACTGTAGCCTTTCTGATCTTGTCACTCCACGCACTTTCAGATATCCACACACCATTTCCCAGATGAACCTAAAAACAAAAGTAAATTTAGTTGGTGATAATATTTCAGAGAATAGAATAAAGAAAACTTGAACTCTGTTGAGTGTACCTGGCCATCACCGTTGGTTTGAAGAGGTGCTTTGCCTTGAAGAGCTTGATAGATCATCTGGGACAGCTCATCATTTGAAGTTACATCTTCTGCACAACAGGAAAATATTAGTTAGTACATGTAATATGGAAAAATTTAGGAACTTTAGGTAACAATTAACTGGTAAAACAATAATTGATAGAGCAATAGAACTGTGGAACTTCATATTTTATAGCAACGCCTCTGGTTTAGATATCTGCTTCAACTATTTTCCTCACAAAACAAAATATCTAAATTGTTGACTAAATCTTCATACCTTCAGGTTTATCAGCTTTTTTCCCTCTTTTACCAGGGCTTGGATCTTTCTTGGATTCTTTAGGGCTGTCCTCAAGTACATTCTCTCCATCCTCTGAGCTCGAATCAGCCTCATAATTATCAGACTTTTCTTTCTGAGGTGACACAAATAACACCTTGACAGGTGGCTGAGCTGCAATGAGGAAAAACACCAGTGATGTAAGAGAAAAGAAAAAAAATCCACATGCAAGTAATTCCAGTAGGATATTGAACTGCAACAGTCAACAAATGCACCAACCTTTCTTACTGAGATCGTTTGTTTTAGGCAGAGCATCATTGTTGGAAGAGATTAAAGCCAACAACTTCTCTGACAGTTCTAAGTTGGCTTTGGAATACCGTTTTGTTTCTTCAGCCAGATCCTTAATTCTTGCTCTTTGAGTTTTAATCTTTTCCTCCTGAGACTTGAGATGCACTTCAAGACTCCTTGTCTTTCCTTGTTCAACTTTAAGTTCCAGTTCCAACTTCCTCATCTTATTATAATACAATTCCTTTTCAGCATCACTTGCGGGGTACTCATCATGGGATCCGATGGTGTTGCTTGTCGAGGAGGAATCATCCCTCGATGTGAACTGCAAAAAAATTGACATAAGTATTAATTAGACAGCCATCATTGCTATATAGCTCACATTTAAAACACACCTTTCCTACTTCAGGTTTGGGTTTGGGACACAGGGAGAAGCTCTGCTTGCGATAAGTGCATTTGGAAGAACCTTTCACTGACCGATCAGATTCCACTTCTGAAGGTTTCTGAGGGTTGATCTCACTCTGAAGTAAATCATGACATCAAAACAGTGACAAATAAGATAATAATAAACAAACTGAAAATGATTAATGGCAGCACATACCACACTGGCAGAATGCTCAGATCCCTCTGACTCAATTGGTTTTTCTGGAGACATGCCAATAAGCATGTCATTTTCAACCTCATTCTAAACAAAGAAAATCAAAAAATGAGTACATTGTTGGTAATTAAAAGTAACAAATTGACCAAATTCCCCCGAGCGGAGGTTTGTCGTTTAAATTCAGCACCTTGCTGGTTGGAAGTTCTGAAGCATAACGTTGCAGAAAGGAACCATCATAAGAAAAGCTCGGCAAAGTAACTGTGAGCGAAGAATCTTTGGTTGAATCTTTCAGCGGTCTGGCAGAGCTCTGTTTACCATGAACATAAACATTGATTAGATATGACCAAAATGGAATAAAAACATGTGTGCTCGTCATGGTACCCACCTGATCATCTAAATCTTCAGCACAAACACGTTGCCTAAGCTTCGGTTGAAATACTTCAGATGAATAATCTGAGCCCTTAGAATCATTGACTCGTTCTGCAGTACTCTAAACGCCAACATAACAGACAAAAAATGATAAAAATGGAAAGAGTTAAGATATCTTTGTGGATGGAGAAATACCAACCTCAGCTGACTGTATTTTTGATGCTGCAACAGAGGATTGACAGGACTCCGAAGTTTGAGACTTGTGAACATCTGGTTCAAACAGATTGCAGTCATATTTGTCAAGGGACTTAACTTTGCGCTTGTCTCCAGTGTTGTCCTCAACAGAGTTCTTTCTTTTCTAATATGGAAGAAAATACATTGAGTTAAGCAACAATTGTAGTATGCTGAATATCATACATTAAGTGAATTAAGGAAAGGGTAGTCACAAAAAAAATTGAAGCATTTCTTGAAGAAAAAGCAGGAGATACTTGAGAGCAGTAAATTTGAGCCACACACATTTACATCTAAGACTTTTCCCCCTAACTAGCAATGCCTTCAGCTACAGTAACTGAACTTTAATTGACTTACTACTAGCAGCCTGAAGCAAAAAAATGATAAAAAGGGAGAGAGTTAAGATATCTCTTTGTGGATAGAGAAATACCAACCTCAGCTGACTGTATTTTTGATGCTACATGGGAGGATTGACAGGACTCCAAAGTTTGAGACTTGTGAACATCTGGTTCGAACAGATTGCAGTCATATTTGTCAAGCGACTTAATTTTGCGCTTGTCTCTGGCGTTGTCCTCAACGGAGTTCTTTCTTTTCTAAAATAGAAGAAAATACATTGAGTTAAGCAACGGTTGTAGTATGCTGAATAACACATTTTGCGAATTAAGGAAAGGGTAGTAACAAAAAAAAAATATGAAGCATTTCTTGAAGAAAGAGCAGGAGATACTTGAGAGCAGTAAATTTGAGCCACACACATTTAAATCGAAGACTTTCCCCCTAACTAGAAATGCCTTCAGCTACTAACTCAACTTTAATTGACTTGGTACAAGCAACCTGAAGCAAAAAAAAAAGCGCTATCCTGCACCATAATTCACGTTAGTGTACCAGCATGCTTAGCCACCTCAAGATGTAAACAAGTTACTTAAGAAACTGAAGAAAACTAAAGATGTCAAATCACAGTTGATTCATACCTTTTTCATGCGAGGGTCTGGAGGAGCAGATTCTGAAAGCTGCTGTGGTGCAGAGAGCTTTCTGCCTCTCGAAGACTTAGGTGGTGTCTTCTGTTTCTTCTCTTCCTTAGATGTAACAATTTCATCGATTTGGTGTTGGGGAATCTTCAGACCAATCATTTTGGCCTCATGAAGAAGATCATTCACATCAACTGCAACAAATGATTGAAATAAACAAAGGGGTTGAAAATGAAGGTTACTGTCGGACCAAGGGACATGGGTTTGGTTCACCAACAGGCCTCTTTGCTACAGCCCATCCAGTCAAAAAGGATGAACCTCGGAATGGGCTTTTTAACAGGCGAAGGCACTCATTTGGCTGGCGAGCGAGACCAACCAAGCAGGCTTCACCCGCCTTCGCTTGCAGATAATTGAATTAATGGCATGGGCGAGGGCAAATTCAGAGTTTCTGCACCTCACACTTCTAATTCAGAACTTTGTGAACCATAAAGAGAGGCAAGACACAGAATTTACAGCAACGACGCTTGATTGGTGAAGCCTGGTACGTCAAGTGCGTCCAGTGTAACGGAACGTAAACGGTTTTCTAAGGAACATGATAAGAATCAAACTGGGAAAGTTTCAGTTAAAAAGAAAGCAAGCTGAGTTGCATCAATTACCAATGCAATATATAGAATTACATCAAAAAGATATGAGCAGCGATGAAGTCACTCGAGCGTTCGCGAACGATGTCTTGCGCATAGGCCTACTGGAAATGTAACCTCCGACCACGACCCACGAGCAGCGTCCTACCCTAGCCCGCACAGTGCATTACAATCAGACGTTGAGAATACTTTTAAATATAAACTCACCACCCAAGCACAGAACTTTGGCCTCGTAGAGGCCCTTCGTCGAAAAAGATCCGCCAGCTGGCAGGTGTGCCCACTTCACACGGTAATTTTGATCTTCATCGAAGTCACCGTGGTGAGTTGGATGGAAACCTTCGATTTCACAAGTTTGTACTATTTTCCTTCCTCTCTTTTCTTTAAAGAAATTGACGAAAGCTAATTTGAAATTTGGCATGATGAAGAGCAAAGCTACAACCTACAACAAACCGAATCGACTCGACGCGACTCCACGATACGAATGGCCGTTACACTAAAGATACTGCGCAGTGCGCGGACGCGGAAGAGGGATCGTGCCAGCAGTGCTGCCAACTGTAGAAGTTGAAATCGTGATCTCTCCGCTCGCAATATTTCAGAAGTGATCATTCCGTTGCCACATGAAAACGATTGAAAACTATTGAAAGTATGAATACATATCATTAAAATTTGCTAAACATGCAGCATAATATGATAAAATGTTTCTTTGTTTTTGTTCCAGGTGTAGTTTTGAGCAGGGAACAACGGAAAGGCACATCGGAGACCTCTTGTGGCCAGAAGTGGAACTATGATTCAAACAAACGAAACAAACGCGAACGGAGCAATCGCTTAGGAAGTTTCTGAAATTTCTGAAACCACAGTTTTGAATAAATTAGAATGACTCGCAAGAGAGGACCTTATAAAAAATATCTAACCGATGATGATGCTCCCATTCCTAAAAGATCTCAGAAGTATTATGACAGGGAACAGGTAAATTTAGTTTGTAAACAAATTCTAGCCTTTGGAAGGTTCTCCCATCTTTGAGAAATTTGCTTAGTACTTTAGTCATTTATTATCAATTTCAACTTAGTTCCCATTGAAACCATGCAATTTCCTATATTTGTGTTACCTACTTGCATTCGCTATTTTTAGGATCGTCAACGCTATGAGCAAAACAATGCCAATGTGGATGTGGAGCAGCCACAAGCAGAGGTTTACCTGAATGAAGACCTTCACAGAGAATGTGCACCAGAAAGGGATATCCAGGAGCAGGATGAAGAAGAACATAACAGGACTTTCGGAAATTACGAGGTTAGTATTGATCGGCAGGTGAACTAATGTTAAAACTTACACTGATCGAACACAAAGTATCACATTGACATAAATATATTATTGTAACTTTCTAGGGTGAGCAGCTCGATCAAGAATGGGAAATGTCTGAAGAGGAGCATATTGGAGACAACAGAAATCAGCATCATGATGGAGATCAGGAAATCTTTGAACAGGATCAGCCTGGCCAGGAACAGGACTCAATTGTGGAGGAGCAAAGTGAAGCTGACGACATTAGTGAGCAAAGTAGTGACCACGAACAGGAAAGAGCTGTGCAGGATGCAGCTCGAGATGATCACAATCAGGTAGGTTAACCAGGTTACTTCATCACTATTTTCTCCAGGATTATTTGTTTACCTCATTTCTTTTTATTACCAGAACAATCCGAGGATGTTGAGAGATGATGTTGCAGCAGATCTGATTGAGCATGAGACTATTGAAGCAGTAGAGTGTGACAATGATCAGGTGAGGAAGTGTACTCCTCCTAATATATTCACTCAAACATATTGAAGCATATTTATTCAGGTATCGTTTAGTCAGAGTAATTAAAAAGTTGTAATTTTTTAATTTCCTTATATTTTTGTTTGTAGAACAATGCATGTGTAATCGAAGAAGAGATTGGAATGGAAGTATATACTGATGAGGAAGATGGAGCCATCCATGACCAAAACCAGCAGGAAATTCCCCCGCCTGATCCAAATATTGTCCAGCAAGGTGATCATGCAGCGGAAGCTATGCAACATGAAGAAGGTGAACACATTGACCATGCACCTGCTGCAGAACCTGCACCTTATACTAAATTAAAAAAAGCTATTGCTTCTGAAAGTTTCACGTCACCTATAACTGCTCAAGTTATGGCTTCTCCTGCTGAGGCTCTGCTAATGACTCTGGACATGGCAGAGCAAAACCAATTTACATTAAAGTCATTTGTTGATTCTGTGAAACTTCTGAACAGTTTGTTTTCAACACCTGTCATTCCCAATACAGTCTATATGTTAGATCAGCTTTTACATTCATCAGCTGGAATTCGGAGGTTCTTTTACTGTGAAAATTGTTCATATTCTTTTGGGGAACGCGATAGTACTATGGAACCTACCTTGGCATGTCCTGAATGCAAACGTGTCAACAAGATAACTGACCTTACGAAAGCAACATACCTAGTTGTTTTCCCACTTCAAACACAAATTGAACTGTTGTTGAAAAATAAAAGAGTGCGAGAAGCATTACAAAGTCCAAAACATCTTGTAGAAGGTAGAGATTCAAATGAATTAAGTGATATCTATGATGGTAAATGCTATAAAAAATTTGCTAATTCTCTCACAGAAGTTGAAGCTAATGTTGTAGTCATTTCTCTTACTGGAAACACAGATGGTACACCTTTGTTTAAATCTTCAAACTACTCCATTTGGCCTTTCTTTGCCTCTGTCAATGAACTTACCCCTGCTATGCGAATGAAACACCTGCTGCTTGGTGGCCTTTGGTTTGGCAACAAGAAACCTCCAATGGACTTGTATTTTGAGCCTATAGTAGACCATCTTATTGAATTATCTGAAGGATTTCTGATTAGGCTTGAAAATGATGCTGAGGAGGTCACTATAAAAGTCTTTATGATTGGAACCTGTGTCGACTCTGGAGCAAGAGGTTCGGTGCAGGGTGTAAACACCCATTCAGGTTACTACTCCTGCAATTGGTGTGAAATTCCAGGTGAATATCACAACAAAGTAGTGTTCCCCTTTCCTGAAATTCCACACAAGAAGCGAACACATCATAGTGTAGTGGAACATGCTAGAGAGTGTCTTCGAAATGAAAGATTAGCGTATGTATATGGAGTCCAATATTTAAGTCCATTAGCCAGGCTCCCCAAATTTGACCTAGTGGATGGAATGGTGCTGGATTATGCTCACAATGTACTTTTTGGATTGTCTCGGACAATGCTAGAGGAATGGATCACCAACACTACCAGAGGCTATTACATTGGTGCTCCAGATGACCTATTAGAACTTGACAGCAAAATTATGAAACTAACACCCCCCATTGAGGTCAGAAAAGCTGCGAGAAAGGTATCAGATAGAGCTCACTGGAGTATGAGAGAATTTGACAATTGGACATTAACATATTCTATTCCTGTTTTAACTGAAATACTTCCATTGAAATATCTTCAACATTGGAGTTATTTAGTCCAAGCAATGTTTCTTTTGTCCCGCCAAAAAATATCCAAACAAGATATTGAGACAGCCCACAAACTTGCCCTTCAATTTGGTAGGGATGCAGAATACCTTTACGGGGAATCCTTTATGACTTACAATCTGCACATTTTCTGCCAACATATAGCTGAAAATTCAGCACGATGGGGACCCTCATGGGCAATTAATACATTCTGCTTTGAGTCTGGCAACAAAGACCTTAAAGGTCTTCTGCATGCACAGCGTGGAGTGCCTCATCAAATTCATCGCGCCCTCTCCTACAGACAAGCCTCTTCTATTTTAGAAATCAACTGTGGTACACTGAAGACAGAGGCCTACAAAGCTAGCATTGTTTCTAAGGTAAACAAAATGACACGATACATGCCAGTTCCAGAATGTGTTCTGATTGGAATTTCAGAAAACTTCGTTCCTAGTGATGAACAGAAATATCTTCTTGATCAGTGTGAGTTTGATATTGATTCGTCCAACTGCTTGGAGTTTAAGAAGTTGATTGCAGCGAAGTGTGTGTATGTTATTAGTGATTTAGCTTGCAACAAGAAATTTGATAATGGATGTGCCATAACTGTTGATAACAAAATAATTGTACCTAAAAAATTCATTCTTAATCAATCCTCTGAGAGAGTTTACGTTTTTTGTAATGAAGTGTCTACTGAACCATTCCTGAGAATGCCACAGGGCATAAGAATACCACCTCATGATCACTGCATGAGTGTAATAACATTGATGGGGAGAAGGCTACATTTAATTTCTGTGCAAAAACTGAAGAGTGTATGTACTGTCACAAAAATGAATAACAAAATTTATGTGAGTGAATTTCCAAATGTATTTAATGTATTTTAAGACAAAGCACCAAGAGAGTATACTCAGAATTTGTTCTCTTCCAGCTCTCATATTCATATCCCCTGAGTAAATTATTTTTTATAAGAATTTCACCAGCCAAATCTTTGTTACTAGGCCTGGGCTCTGGTAAATTCTGCCACCTAAACTTGTTACAAACTGCTCATGAATTTGAAGAATGAAACATTGTTGTTGGCTCATTGTGATTATCTTATGTATTCTGTGTTTTGTGAATAAACTACTGCCTGTGCATAAAATGTAAAACTTGAAGTAGTGTGTTATGATTGGTCGATTTCATGCCTGTTGGGAAACGATACCTAGACACAAGTCAGAGATTTCTTAACTTCTCACTTATAGTTAGTTTATTTTATCAAATTTACACAACTAAGAAAACCCCACATCAATTTATACAACTCACAAAACTGCAAAGCTAGCCCTAAAAGTAGTGTCCACATTCAACTTGTCTTACTACGGGCATTAAGTAAACAAAAAAAAACAGTATTTGTGAAAAGGGGCAAAATACAATTTACTTTGAGGAAACAAGAATGACACATTGTTCAATGACTAAATAGTTTTAACAGGCTGCTGGTAGAGACCTATGTTTTCCTCTCTGATCAGGGATTACCAAATTTTTGTCTGAACAATGAGAGAGCGCACTCACAATCCAAGAGTCACTGATGTTAAGGGTACTCTTAAACATAGTTTTGCAAATTTTTCTATGTTTCCCATCAACCAAAACTGAGTAATGTCTGCTAAAATTTTTGATACCTTTGGTACTTTTAGTGGCAGATAGTTTTACTGAATTGTAAATAAATAACCACTGCTGTTCATGATTCTTTAAACTCCAAAATGATTTAGATATTAAGTCTCTTTCACTATCATCAAGTTGAGGTTTTGCACAACGATTACAATTATCTTTGCAAGGCTTAAGAGGCTTTCGTGCTTTTCTCACCTTCCCCACAGTGTTCACATGCTCAATACCTGAGTTCAGTGCAAGCTTGGTTTGAAGAATTTTGACCTGGGATGGATATAGATTTTCTTCTAATATAAAATCAATACATGGCTGGTGCAGGGCATTCTGATATTGAGAATTAATCACATGAACTTGTATGTTGTCCAAAGTCTCTGATACATCACAATTAAACCCTGAAAACAGCAAAACAAAATATGTCAGTCTGAGCTTGGTTTGTGAATTATTCAGCACACTTGGTTGCACTCGCACTCTCATCTCAAGAAAAGGGAATCTGAGTAAAAGTCATGCTGCTTTCCTGTTCTAGAGAAGGGCCTCCATAGCTTAGACAGGGTCCCAAAACAGACAGCAAGCTGTGAGACATCTCTGACATATTATCAATAAATGAAACTATGTTAGCACCGGGGATTTTTCCTCCTCTTTGGCAAATTGGGTATAGAACACAACTTATTTGGAGAGAGGGACCATCTGTACTCCATTGGCAGTGTTCCATAGAATGAAAAAAAGTATCACAAGACCTGCAATTTACACATGCTATGCAAAGAGTGCAGCCAACTATCAGGGACAGCAGCTGTAAGATGACTGGACTATTACTTGGGCTAGGACAAAATTTTAAACAAGGAACTTTCAAAAGTGGCATGTAAATATTGTTCTTTGATGGAAACAATAAAAGAAGACCACAGTCAAATTTTTGAAATCAAATTTGTTGAGCAATAAAACTTTTGCAACGTGAATTTTTAGAAAACCTTCAGAAAACTTCCTCGTACAGGAACATGATTTTGAAAAGTTGGCTGTGGGTTTGCTTTGTTCTGTTCACACCAAAAAACATTAACAATACTGCTCACAGCAGTATGTCATAAATACCATCTGGTACCTTGGTTATCACTCTGTTTGAAGGGACTCGTGACTTCTTGGTTGTTTAGAGACGGACTGCTCCCAGAAACAAATGCGGACGATTCTTGTTGCCAAGGAGGGTGTGGAAGGGCAACAGCAGAGGCAGCTTTGACAATGTCTGAAACAAAATGTGAAATATTGAAAATTTCTCTGAAAACAACTGGTTTAACTTTCACAGCAGTTTCTCACAATAAATCATAATAGTACCTTTCTTTTTACTCAGTTTGAGGGGACTCTTTGCCTCTTGATTGTTAAAAGATGGACTGCTATCAGAAAGTAAGGCAGACAATTCTTGCTGCCAAGTTGAATGTGGAAGCGCAGGTGCATCTTTGGTTACAGGATCTACAACGAAAAGAAAAATGTTACTTTTGTAGCGTGTGCAAGGACTTGCAGACAAACCTTGATGAATTGGCACCTAAATAGCCTTCTCTAGATGTGAGATAGCACAGCTTTTTAATAAGTGGACAGAGAGAACTTACTGCTCATAAGCGTCGAATGGAAAATCAGTTTGCGCTTGGCCAAGGATTTTTTTTTTGTTGAAGTTGAGCATCGCCCTTTCCAGTAAATGTCACCTGCCTCATAAACGTCATCCCACCAAGTGGAAATTGGTGAAATTGGGGCTGGAACATAAATTGAATCACAATTGAAAAGTGATTGAATACATAGAGCAGAGAGGTTATCTTTGGACATTGCTCTTTTATTATGTTGAAAATAAACTCACAGCATTTTTTAGGAGCAGCGTCAATGCACCTTTTATTCTGCAATGTTGTTTGGGTCGTTTTGTTATCATCATTATTCGTACATAGAGCTACCAAATCTTTGGCCCTCTTCGAAGAGGTAACAAAAGCAGTGCACATTTTGGAGTGCACACCTGGGACGAATTCTTATAAAAATAGTCCGGCAAACTTAAAAATCAAGTTCGTCAATTGCAAAATCACTAACAATGCCATTTAGTCGACACTCGCGTCACATCGGCTGTTGACCGGTTCTTCACCAGGTTGATTCGTTCTTGAACACTTGATCTGTTCTTGAAGCAGAGGAGGGGAAGGGGCGCGGGGGGCGAGGGGGGGGGGAGGAAAGGCAGGGGAGACCGGGGGGGGGGGGGGGGGGTTAGACATGAAGGGGAGAGGAAATGACTGGGCGGCGAAAAGCTTTCGAATACAAACCGAGCGTTCGTTTGGGAAAAAAAATCTCCACGAATAGGTTTGCGTAAGTCAAAAATCATCGTGGCCAGTGAAAGTCCGTAATTTGTGTGGTAAGAGCGGCCACGACTATTTGTGCCTTACATACTTCTGTCAGATTCAAGGGGGGGGGGACGACCTACGTTATCCTGCAGGTCGGAACTGGTGGTTATTACCTGGTTTTCCGGGGGCTGAAGAAAATTTATGGCAATTTTTCAAAATTTTCAACGAAATTATGTGGTTTATCCGATGGGTAATCCGGGTAATCCTGTTATCCGGCTAACACCGAATCTTAGATTTGCTTCCCCGCCCTTGGTCAGATTCCTGAAGAAATGATAAGTCAAGAACACCATAAAAGTTGGCTTGCCATGGGAAATACCTACACCATGATTAGCCCTGGTTATAATTCGGTTCACCATGGAAGGCAACGCACCATGGTTGAATGGTTGGATCTTTTGCCATGGAATTTGAATCGGCACGCGTCGGTACCATGGTAAGTCCAACATTTACCATGGCACCCTAAGACATGGTGTCAAAATGTCATGGTGTTCTTTAAATTTTCCGTGGTGAAAGGTCCCTTTCTCATGGGAAGTCATCCATGGGATCCCATGGGCCCCATGGTTTTTTGGGACTGGGCGATACCACCAAATAAAGAAGGCCATGAAGCGCTACCCACCGGATATCCTAATGAAGCTCTACAAATCCACCACCCAGCCGATAATGCTCTACGCGGCAGAGGCGACAACAAGCATGACCGAAGAAGTAAAATAGATAAACACCAACAGAGAAAGATCCATACTAAGGCTCTGCACGAAGTTCAACACACGCAGAGGGAACAGGGCACTGTACAAAAAAGCAGCGGAGAACGGCATCGAGCCATGGCACATCATCGCTCGCAGACGGCAGAAAGCACTTATCAGGCAAGCAAAGGCTCACAGCAACCCACTAATTAGAAGCATCGGCACTTATGAAGAGCCACCAGGGACCACCCTCAGGCCAGGCGATCTGTCGACGGACGAAACCGACCAATAAACAGATACCGATGACCCGCTGCCTCCACCACCTCCAAGAAGACAAACTCCACCTCCAACGAGCGATGAATGCGACATCAACTCAACAAATGACAAATGATGAATTATAGGCGAAATGACCCCGCGGAAAGCGGGCCCCCCCATAAGGGGACGCCACAATCAACAAAAATGAAGATAAAACAAAATTGCGAAAAGACCCCGTGCAAAGCGGGCCCCCCTCGAAGGGGTAGCAAAACAAAACAAAGAAAACTAGCCGAAAAGACCCCGTGCAAAGCGGGCCCCCCTCGAAGGGGTAGCAAAACAAAACAAAGAAAACTAGCCGAAAAGACCCCGTGCAAAGCGGGCCCCCCTCGGAGGGGTAGCAAAACAAAACAAAGAAAACTAAGCGAAAAGACCCCGTGCAAAACAGGCCTGCCTCAAAGGGGCAGCAAGAAAATAAATAAAAAAGAAGGGCATGGAAAATGGCCCCCGACAACGACATCCCCTCCCCCTGACAAAACACAATACGCTACACGGACACTGACCAAAGACAATCGACCCACTCTAAAACCAAATCTACACCCCCTACACCGGAATAACCTAGCAAGTCGAAATACTAGATCAAAACCACGTAAGTGGCTTGTAAAGCTGCGTAAACGGCTTAATTTGGCTCTATGGATTGTTGCAGCTGGATGTTGTGTGCGGTCAGTGTGTGTGGTGTCGGCACGTGTGTATTTGTATGTAAATGTGTGTGTGTGTGTGTACGTGTACATGAGTTCGCGTGTAACTGTACATGAGTTTTCGTGTGTGTGTGTGTGTGTGTGCGCGGGCGGGCGGGCGTCCGTGTTGATGGGTGCACACCCGTGCTATGCTCCGATGTGCACATACGCGCACATGTACGTGTGTAGTGCGCGTGAGTGTTCAAACGTATATGTTGGTGCAGTCCATGCTGGGAGAAAAAGCGTTGCAAGAAGTTCTTTCCCGAAACCACCTACACCGGAGACTTTTAGTGACGAGCGGGGGTTCTGGCACTATAGACGAGACCCAGACAACAAGGCAATCAAATCTAAGAACGGCAGAGCTATCGAAGTAAGTGACTGCGATGTGGTCTCCTATAACGCGGCGCTGCTTCTCAAGAACGATTGGCATAGTAATTAAGAACTTGCTGCAAAACGCGGCGTGGTAAAGTATCTCATTAAGTTTATCACTAAAGGCAACACGAAGACTCGGATTCGCGTCGCAGTCTCTATCGAAGGACAGGAAAACCTCCCCATCAACGAGGTAGAGGAGTACCTGAGACACAGGTACATGGGAGCCAGTGATGCCGCCTGGAGAGCCCTGGAGTTTGACCTCACGGGCAGGGACCCTGCAGTGGAGTGCGTTCCCGTCCACCTGGAAGGACAGCACATTGTGTCTTACCGCCGAGGCAAAGAACAAGCAGCTCTGGAGCGTGACGGAAAATTAGAATGATACTTTAATCGTCCAGATATTTCGGAACTTGAGAATGTCACTTACGCTGACCTCTATCAAAATTACATTGTTCATCCCAAAAATCCTAACAGGAAACGGGGAGAGGAGGTATGGAAATGTTTGGCAGGAGGTCGCTTTGTCACACGCAGGCAGCGCCTCTCACTACCTACTACCGCTGAATCCATTCTCCGCCCGGTGCCAGGTCGTATGGCCGCGAGCCATTACATAGAGCCTTTCTCTCTCTCTCTCTCTCTCTCTCTCTCTCTCTCTCTCTCTCTCTCTCTCTCTCTCTCTCTCTCTCTCTCCTTGTTTTGTCTGTCTTACTAGATCTCAGCAAAGCTTTTGACAAACTACACCATGGACTTCTTTTGACTAATATGAAAAAACTTGGCTTTTCAAGATCTGTCATTTACTGGTTCCATGCTTATCTGTGTGACCGAGCTCAAAGAGTTAAGCTGGGCACAGACTTTGTATCTGACTGGGATTTCTCTTAAACTGGAGTACCACAAGAAAGTGTGCTAGGCCCCTTGTTATTTCTTATATACATTAATGACATATCTGATGTCATATCGAACTGATTTTACCATCTTTATGCAGATGATTTGCAGGTTTATATTTACTTTTATAAACTTGCAATATCTCAGGCTGTGAATCTTGTTAACTCTGATTTGGATGTTATCCTTAAGTATGCAACTGTCACAATCTCAGTTTGAATGTCGATAAGACCCAGCCAATTATCTTTGGATCCCACAAATATTTGCAAATCCTATATTGTGGAGAAGTTCCCCAAATTTCTATAGGTGGTATTCCTGTCCCGTGTAAAGAGACAGTTACAAATTTAGGTGTGATTTTTGATACCAGCCTATCATGGACTGCATACTGTGTCAATATTGTAAACACTGTCTTTAAGTGCTTGGCTATAGTTCGCAGAAATTTTTGCTACCTGCCTTATGATGTGAGGAAGATGGTTGTTCAAAGCTTTATTTTTCCCCATATTGACTATGCCTCTGTGATAATGACTGACCTGTCAGTCACTAACTGCACCAAGCTACAAAAAGCACAAAACGCCTGTGTTAGATTTATCACCTGTACGTCCAGGTTTGACCATATACCGCCCATCTACAAGGCCCTCAACATTCTTAAGTTCAGTGACCGTGGAGACATAGCAATCTGTGTTCTTATGTGGAATATTTCGAAGTATTCATCCCCTGCTTCTCTTCATTCTATGTTTGAAAACTTATCATCCATTAGTTCCCGACAAAATAGACAACATCCTTCTAGTCTTGTTATACCTGTTCATCGGACTTGTCTGTATGACAAGTCCTTTTGTGTCACTGCTAGTAGACTATGGAACAAATATTGTATTTATTCCTATCTTGAATGCTCAACTGCAAGTTCTCTTCAAAATATGGTTCACACAAAAGTGATGAGTCAGTATTAATCTTTTTAATTTCAATCTTTCTTTTATCAACTGTTTTTGAATTTATTAGTAATTATTATTATTGTAATGAGCATTATTGGTGCATTATTTTATGATATTGTTGCAATGTTGAGAGCGGTCTCTTGTACGCTCGTGGGGCCCTGCCCTTTTGTACTTGAGACTTAAATAAATAAATTCAATTCAATTCAAATCCCTGTGGACACTGGTGTTAGCCTTTCGACACTAGCTGAAATCCTACTTGGTGTACCGCAAGGTTCTGTCTTAGGCCCTCTATTATACTGTCTGTATGTAAATGACATTGGTGATGTATTTAAAGATTCAAACTATCATCTATATGCCGATGACCTAGAGAACTATGTGGCATTCTCTCCTGATGAGTACCAAACTGATATTGATATTGTTAATAGGGAAGCATGCCGGTTAGTTGAATATGCAGTTGGCCACAATCTTGCAATAAATAGTAATAAGATGCAGGTAATAATTATAGGTAATGCCAAACTACAAAAAAAAAAAAAAAAAACTTCCAGAGGAAATCCCACTTGTAGCTGTAAACAATGATAAAATACCATACTCTGAAACTGTAATTAACCTGTGAGTAACAATTGATAAATATCTATCCTGGGAGCCATATGCCATCTCTATCAAACAAAATGATTTCCACCATTCAGCGAATTCGAAGGCTTAAAGATCTACTGCCTCGTAATATTAGAAAACGATTAGTTGAAAGCCTTGTATTTCCAATTATGGATTATTGCTCAATTGTTTGTGGGGGTATGCTCGTTCAATGTCTTAATCGTATACAACGCTTCCAAAATGCCTGTGTCCGATTTGTTTTCGATCTTCCCTAGCCAAATATCATGCTATTACCAAGAATTAAAATGGCTTAAAGTCCTGAGTAGACATGACTTTTATACAGCTTGTCTTGTGAAAAAAGTTATCCATTACAAAAGTCCATCTTATCTCTACGAGAAATTACTATTTGTGAACACCATTCACAATCGCAATATAAGGAATTGTAAAACTTTAAGAGTTCCGCAGCAACGCACGGAAAAACAAAGGGGTGCTTTTTGGATTCACGGCATAGTTATATGGAATAAATTACCTTCCTCTATTTCCGAATGCGTTTCTGTAAATTCTTTCAGAGTTCATGCTCGCAACTAATTTTGCCTCCGTAATTCAATTCCCTTATGAGTCGTTCTTCTGTAGTAACCAATATTTTATATACGGTGTTGTGTTAAGTCTTTACTGATTTTTATAATACTGTATTAAGATGTACACATATGGGACTTCTAGTCCTCTTGTACTTCAGATCAATAAATGAAATGAAATCAAATCTCTCTCTCTCTCTCTCTCTCTCTCTCTCTCTCTCTCTCTCTCTCTCTTTTCTCTCTCTCTCTCTCTCCGGCCTCCGCTTACTACGCCGCTATCGGTTAGACATGTGTTGTTCATTCTTATTTTCTTCTTATTATAAGTAACTATCATCAGATAGTCATTCTTTACAGATCTAGCTATATCAGATATGGACAACCAGACTAGACCGACCGAAGAAACCGTCAAGGTAAGTTGGTTTTCAATATTTTATGTACAACATTACATTTAATGGCATGGACCTCGTTTGCCAAGAAACCTAACGTTAACCTAACCTGGTCACCCTGTAGCCTATACAGAACGGGTACAGAACGGGCCCTCCCACACAGTTTCCTAGCTTCTAATTTGGCCTGTCAGAGGTGATTTTTCAGATCTGAAGGTTCATGCAAACAGAGGCAACAAACTGCCATCTGCCACCTGCCATTGCCATGGCCAACTTGAAGTCTGTATTATTCGTGACTTGGTTGTGCCTGACAACCCCCTTGTAAATGTCGAATCAACAGGTATCACTGCCCAGGATAGTCTGAAAAGCTTTTTTCATAAGTCACTTTCTTTTGACTGCCCAGACACAGCGGCTGTGGCTGTGTGCTCTGATGAAATTGATGATTCTAACATTCCCGATGATGAAGGTGATCTGCAGGTTAATGGTGAACAGACTTTAACCATAAGGGAAATGATTGCGAAGGCGTTGGCCGGAGTTGGTATTGAATTTGATGAGGCCGTGGATTCAGCCAACACTAGTTATGCAGGTAATGTGATAGACCGGGCAATGTTTGAAGCTGGCATCGTTTCAAATGAAACCGTTGCCGCTCGGTTTGAGCGTTATGATGATCTAATGTTAGCTCGAGAACTGCGAGACCATGTCCTTCAAGGTATTAAGTGTAATACATGCAATTCTGACTGGACTGCTTCAGGTACTAGCAGAGAGTATGAAGATCTGCACGCTTGGGATCCTTACAGTTAGGAAGCACCTAATGTTAATGTAGTACAGCATGTGAAAAATGGCTCTTATCTTTTTGTGAATCATTGCAGGGATTCTGCTAATGTCCTGCACTTTCAGGAGAAAGTGTCGAAAATGCTGAAAGAGAACCCAGAATGTACATAGTTGAGATGCCCTGAACACATGGAGGAACGAGCGAAAGCTGCTTGCACTTGGATGGTTCAAAAATTGATTCTTGAATTCTGTAGTGGGACAAACAGTATGCTGTCCAAACGTTAAAAAATATGCTCCATAACGATGGGCTAATGTGTTTTACAATTCCAACCTTTTTCATAATTTCTGCTTCACTGTTCTGGAAACAGAAATAAGGTACTGTGATCTAAACCTGACACATGGACCGTGTTTGATACCTGGTTTCTTTGTGAAGAGCAGTACCGGGTGCTTCAGCTAACTCAGAACAGCAGAATGGGTTGCCTACCGCTGGCCCGCAGGCGCTGCCTCTGCGAGCGGTGCGGCTGGGCCCGCCCGGCGCGCCACAGAGCGGCGGGAGTGGTGGTGGTCGGTCAGCTTGGTGCGTCGGCTGCTGCTGACACGATGAGCGGAAGGGAGATGGGGGGGGGGGGGAGCGTTCGGCGTTGTGGGCGCTTGGAGGAGGGGGAGTGGCTGGGCGCAAGGTGGCGGGGCGCTGCTAGATAACAATAAAATCGGACGCAACGTCTTTTCAAATACAGTAAGATATTAATCATTGAATGTGCCGCCGTGTTTGTGTCCAGAGGGAGGGGGGAGGGGGGGACCAATTACTACTTGATTTGAACACTTTTTATTCTTAATGAACGAGGTGTTCGAAGTGTCGGCCTCGCTCCCGGATGCATGCACCTGTCCTTCGCAGCAGAGCTTGGCGGACGGACCTAATTTCTTCCGCCCCGACCTCCGCTAACACTGCTCGGATTCTGTCCTTCATTTCTTCTTCATTTTCAGGTAGCGGTGGCGTGATCTTCCCGTTCAGCATTCCCCACCAGTAAAAATCGCACTCCGCGAGGTCTGGGGATCTAGGATCCCACTCTCAGACGGGTCTATGCAGCCCGATCCATCGGTTGGGGAACTTCTGGTTTAGCACTGCCTTAGCCTGATGCGACGTGTGAGCAGGGTGCCCATCCTGCTGGAACCACATGTGTTCCATCACTGGGGGCGGAATATTGACGAGGAGGTGGTCCAGCTTCCCTCTTAGGAACCTCGCACAATTGGCTCCATTAACATTTTCGTCGAAAAAATAAGGCCCGATGATTTGGTCGTGCAAAAGACCAGCCTAACCTTTGACGGTAAACCGTCCTTGGAAGCGGTTAACCTGAAGGCAATGGGGGTTGTCCACGGCGTAATGGTGGTCATTATGCGTATTGACGCCCCCATCGCTATCGGCGATGGCCTCGTAGGTCTAAGCGACCCGGATGACAAAATCACCCGGACACAAACACGGCGGCACAGTCAATAATTAATATCTTGCTTCATGTGAAAAGACGTTGCGTCCGATTTTATTGTCATCTAGCAGCGCCCCGCCCCCTTGCGCCCAGCCACTCCCCCTCCTCCAAGCGCCTACAACGCCGAACGCCCCCCCCCCCCCCATCTCCCTTCCGCTCATCGTGTTAGCAGCAGCCGACGCACCAAGCTGACCGACCCCCACCACTCCCGCCGCTCTGTGGCGCGCCGGGCGGGCCCAGCCGCACTGCTCGCAGAGGCAGCGCCTGCGGGCCAGCGGTAGGCAACCCATTCTGCTGTCCCGTGTTAGCTGAAGCACCCGGTTCAGTACATTAATTCTTCTATCGATAAATAACTCATGTCCATTATACGTTGGTAACACCGGCGATTAATTCTGGCTTCTCTTTAGCCCGACCCGACACGTTTCTTTAGAAACGGCTGGAGCCGGGCTTATAGTCTGATGCGTCATGTTCGCTCGTTCGGACGTATGTACGCCGACTTATCGTTGATAGAAAAACTTCAAATTTTGAGTATCAACTCCTTGTTTAACGTAGAATCACGTGCGGCGGTAACACTTTTCGATTTGTGTCACATTTTTGATATATGAAAATTTGTCTGTTTTTGTGTTTTGAGGTTAGGGTTCGCCGTCGCGCGCTCACCATTACCATCGCGGCGCGCACAGGGACGGGCTCAGGTTAACTATTTTAATCGTGACAAATACATCTGCTTTTGGGCACTTCCAGGGAGACTTAAGGCGGGGGCCGAAGGACCCCGCAAACGCCGCCGGCAGGCCAAGCTGGCCAAGTCCCCCTGTCAAACCGAGGTGCTGGTGAAGCGCAGCGGAACTGGCACCGAGGTTGACGGAAGGGACGGGCCAGCTTATTTTCGTAATAGGGTATTCCGGAGAAGTGGTGAGCCGGAAGTGAGAAGAAGGTACGAATCAAAAAGAGCGGAAACGGAACCAGGCGGTATGAAAAATCGCGCGCGCGGATGATCTACTTTTCGGTCAGCGCGTGTTTCGATTCGTAACGTGTTCACTAGTGCAGACTATACTGAACAGTTATAAAATAACAATCACATGTCCCTAAATATTTGTTGAGCAGGATAGCGAGATTATTTCAGGCCACTGCTAATCATTTCTCTGCATGTTGCCATGATAGAGAAGATACAGTCTCTTCCAAAATATCCATTAAGGCTGGCGAGCATTGGAGCAATGGTCGGCAGAGGTTAGCAGACGCGGATCATATTTGTTTACTCAACAACTTAATAAGGTTTTCTAATGCAAAGCGTTAACAGCGATAGAGCATACCGGACTAAAGTCGCGTCGAGGAACAAATGAACTTTTCATTCACATATTTATATCTATCTGGAAACATAAGAGGCACTTGTCCGACGGCGATTCTCGCGTACCCAAACAAGTAATGGCGGCAGCCGGAAACAAGCACATCCACGCGCGCAATTTTTCATACCTCTAGGTTCCGTCTCCGCTCTTTTTGATTCATACCTTCTTCTCACTTCCGGCACAGCTTTTCTCCGGAATACCCAATAACCATGAAGCATAGAGGTTAAAACTTGTTTTGATTTTAAACGTGGTGCGTGCTGCGCGAGTTAGTGCCGCGCTGCTTGCACCTGCTTGTCGATTGTCGGCTACTCTGCCCGGACCCAGACACTCCAAATCTTGTTGGGCAGTAGGTAAATAAAAAGGCGAAGCTACAGAATCTGACAGATTCGTGCTAGTTAAGTCCGTCGCTCTTAGCCTCTCAGAGACACACGCTCCGCTGCCAATAGGGTATTCCAGAGTAGAGCGTGACCGGAAACGAGAAGATGACAAGAATCACAAAAGCGAATCAAATGGTCGTGTCATATCATCATCGAGAGCTAAGCCTCTAAAGTTTTGAGTCGGCTCGTGGCTGACGGCGTGGCACGTGCTGCGTAACTTTTCACACCGTTTACTTCCGCATCCGCTTTGGTGATTCTTGACGTCTTCTCGTTTCCGGTCAAGCTCTACTCCGGAATACCCTATTCACTTCTGCTGTGCCTTCTGGCAGGTCTTGGCACGAAATCTGTGCAAACGGCGATTTGTCACTTTTATCACGAATCAGACTGTAGGGGGCGATATTTATCACGCCGTCCTTAAATCTGATGACGCTTACACCGTCGTTCATGGCGGAATATTCAACTAACACAGAGTATTATTCGCAGAGCCGGCAAGATCTCGATGGAGGCGGTTTGGCGGTTGGTGTGCTGCACCGAGCGGGCTACAGCGTGCATACTTCCGGAACTGCCCGCGTGAGGGCGCTGGTAGCGGGGGAAGGACAACGAACATAAGTAGTAAGGGGGCCCCCTGGTTGCGGGTTTGTGTAGCGGGCTTGCCTACCTCCCAGGGGCAGGTGTCATATTTCGATGACGTCAGCATGGCGCGTGCCGGGTGCCGGATCCCGCGCGCGGGGGCAATGACCTCTGCAACTGTGTCGGTGTTTTCGCAGTGTACTGCTGCGTCAGCAGTTTTTCTGAGCTATGCATCTCTCTCTGTCGCTCTCGTTGGCGAAATGTGTGTTTTCTCTCGCACTCATTGTGTTATGCGTGGTGTCGTCTAAGTGGTGCAGTGCACATCTGCGATATGCGCCTAGATTTTTCGCAGTGTACTACAGTGTCGAGCTATTCGTCTATTGGCTGGCAGGCCCGGTGCGCGGTCGGTTCGGCGCGTTTCGGCGCGGTGCGGCGCGGTGCGGCACGACCGGCGCGGGCGGGAGCGAGCGCGTTCCGGCGGGGTCCGGCGCGGCGCGGGCGGGCGTTCGGCGCGGTGCGGCGCGGTGAGGGCGCGCGACAGGCGCGTTTCGGCGCGCTCGGGAGCACCACATATGCTTCTGACACTGCCAATATTTGGTGCCAAAGCTTCTAAACTGGGTGCTAAAGCCTCTAAACTGGGTGCCAAAGCTTCTAAACTGGGTGCTAAAACTGCTAATCTGGGTGCTAAAGCCTCTAAACTGGGTGCTAAAGCCTCTAAACTGGGTGCTAAAGCTGCTAAACAGGGTGCCAAAGCTTCTAAACCGGGTGCTAAAACTGCTTAACTGGGTGCTAAAGCTGCTAAACTGGGTGCTAAAGCTGCTAAACTGGGTGCCAAAGCTTCTAAACTGGGTGCTAAAGCTGCTAAACTTGGGTCGTTTGGGTAGTGCAGTGCACATCAGCGATATGCGCCCAGATTTTTCGCAGTGTACTGCAGGTGCAGGGTCGAGCTATGTGTCTTTTGGCTAGCGGGCGGTCCGGCGCGGTCTGGTCCGGTGCCGAGCAGCCGGGTGGCGGATGTTGCGCGCGGAGGCACTCACCTCTGCAATCGTGTTTTTTCGCAGTGTACTGCAGTGCTAGCAGTTATGTGAACTATGCATCCCTCTTTGTCGCTCCCGTTAGCGAAATATGTGATCGTCTAGGCGGCGCATTGCATGGGGTGTGGCGCGCGACTCTTGGTGGGTTTCCTTGGAAGAATAATGCACAGTGGGATATTTTCTCTTTTATTTTATTTGTCTTAGTACATTGGTCAATATCGTTTACATGCAATCAGGCTAGAGTACAGGATCATTCTGTTTTGGGTGATATTAAAAGTATAAGTTTTCGCAAAGGACACTTAACAGGGTAGGGATGAACGGATCGTTTGCGTTTTCTATGAGATAATCTTTTTTCTGACGCCAAGGAATATCTGTATCCATCATTGTATATATTTCGTCTTTAAAGCAGCGCAATATTTTTTTCTGATTCTTGGACAAACCGCAGCCGAAGTATCCCCGCGTTAAATTGAAACAAATTTCACAAAGAAAACAAATTAATTCTTTACTTGCGCATCTTAGAATAGCTTCCCTCATCTCATAGTCTTCATCCCGCAGGACGCGTAGGAGATTTTTGTGAAGTTTCACTTTCGAGCGCTGTGCGTCCCATCCATCGTCTTCTTCATCGTCATCTGCTTCTACCTCTTCATCAACGTCACTTTTCTCCTCGTCCTGATCGGTCATAGTTTGCACTATTTCTTCTTCATCATCGCTCTCTTCCTCCCATGTTTTCCAGGGAACTGGATCGTAGTCCTCATCCTCGCTTTCGCTGCTTTCCCCACTCTCTGTTTCGCTTGATTCTTTGCCCCCAGTTATTTCCCTCATATCTTCGTTCTCGTCCTCCTGATCAACGTCATCTTCGAACTCGTCGTTCTGCTCATTCTCCCGCTCGTCGTGGGGAAAATGGTTATGCTCACCTTCCTTCAATACTTGGATGCCATCTGCACTTCGTCTCGTGATCGCAGTGGCAGAGCAGTCCGACTGCGATCGAAGGCACCTCCAGTACATTTTTTCATTTTTCTCTAGTCGCTTAGTATATACGAATCCTCTGGAATATAAACGGGGAAACCCCCTAACGGATTTGACGATACGTGCTGTCATGGTTGTGATCGGTTAGATGACAAGACTGAACTGATTCTCTCGGGTGCGCCGCCAAGATTAATATACTTCTATACCCAGTGTGTGTGTGTGTGTGTGTGTGTGTGTGTGTGTGTGTATGAGCGAGCGCGCGCTTGTCTGCTTGACTCCGTGGTGGATATGAAAGTAGCTGGTATTCGGTTTAAGAAAGTTTACCACTATAGTTGAGCAGTTTTAGCACCCAGTTTAGAAGCTTTGGCACCCAGTTTAGCAGCTTCAGCACCCAATTTAGAAGCTTTGGCACCCAGTTTAGCAGCTTTAGCACCCAGTTTAGAAGCTTTGGCACCCAGTTTAGCAGCTTGTAATTTGTACATGTAACCGTCATCGCATGTTTATATGAGTTATTTGTTTTGTAATAAAATTCGGGAGGAAAAGCAAAACAACTGTTTCTTCTTTTACCCTTTTTTTATTTGAAAAACTAAAGAAACACACAGGCACACAAAATTTCATTTTTTAGTTTGACGGAGCTTGTGGTAGCGGTTACACACGATGGGACAGGCAAAACACGAAAGTTCTAGAGTCTGTCCACTTCTTCCGACGCGGTTGAATTTTCGTCGCCCGCTGTCGAGACACTGTCTGGGTGATCACTGGGCCTGTACCCGACGCGGCGTAGCCGAATGCTCCGAGGATGCCCAGGAGAAGGAAAACGATCTCCAAAACACTTCCGTCATCCGTGCTACACTGCACACGCAATGCATCGGTTGTGTGCGTCTCATTGCAGCCGAAAGTAACATTCACACTTGTCTCGTCTCGAATGACCCACGAGGCGCACAGAAGTGGCCACGCGAAAATCACGGAGAAACACGTGACCGCACGCGTGAAAAACATAGTGACAAATGACGCATGAAAAGTAATACACGCACTTTTACACATTTTTCCAGACGTATAGTGAGCGCGAAGACACATAGCTCGGAAAACTGATGGCAGTTTCCGCGCGCAGTGACTGTCAGCACCTTTCCAAACTCACTCTTTTTTAGTTTTCAAAAGTGCAAGCGCAGCAGTGGTCGCCGGAGGCTGTCCGGACCGCCCGCGCGCGCCCCGCGCCCGCGCCGCGCCTGCCCCGCGCCCGCTCCTGCCCGAGCCGGACCGCGCCGAAACGCCCGCGGCCACTGCCGCCCGAGCCGGTCGTGCCGCACCGCGCCGGACCGACCGCGCACCGGGCCCGCCAGCCAAGAGACGCATAGCTCGACACTGTAGTACACTGCGAAAAAATGTAGACGCATATCGCAGATGTGAACCGTACTACCTAGACGACACCACGCGTAACAGAATGAGTGCGAGAGAGAACACACGTTTCGCTAACGAGAGCGACAGAGAGAGATGCATAGCTCAGAAAAACTGCTGACGCAGCAGTACACTGCGAAAACACCGACACAGTTGCAGAGGTCATTGCCCCCGCGCGCGGGATCCGCCACCCGGCACGCGCCATGCTGACGTCATCGAAATATGACACATGCCCCTGGGAGGTAGGCAAGCCCGCTACACAAACCCGCAACCAGGGGGCCCCCTTACTACTAACATATCGTTTGTCTGCTGGAGGAGTGCCGATTGCAAATCGGTTGGTCCTTTTCGAATAATCAAAACAACTATCTCTCAAAGAAAAATAAATTTGAAATTTTTATGACGCATCTTACGCATTTTTTCTTTGTTATAGAATAATGAGGGTACGACACGCCGACATCATGTGTTTATATTGACATGCAAAGGCAAAGTATACTACTCCCAACTGATTCACGGATACCAACCACACTGACGGAATCGGAGCATGGGCACTGGTGTTCCTCTCAAGGCACTGAGCAGAGGGCAACACAAACACAATGGAGGACATGTAGGTGGCGACTCTTAGGCACTCATAGGTTAAAGAAAGTTAAAATTCATTTTATGCCAAGATGGAGCGTCCCCTAATGGTGAGAGATAAGAGCTGCAAAATATATTATGATGAAAGATGAGAATTATGATATCCCAGAATTAACTCAGCGTAGCAAGAAGGCAAGACTATAGGTAAACATCTTAAAAGCCTATTGGAATCCAACCCCCACAACTTTGGTCTTGCTTTTTTTTAAATTACTCTATTATTTTTCAGAGTGACCTCGAGGAATCGACTGTGGACAGTGATTCTACCCATGGTTCCGTCGACAGTTTTGAACTAAATTTGGACAATGTGCAGCCTGGGTAAAAGAAAAATTTGTTTCCTCCAGTTTGGCATTTGTGATACTTGTTGCGCAGGTACTCAGCTTTCTGAAAATATAATTTTTTTTTGTCCAGTGCCAGCAGTAATGAATTGAGGTCCCATGGCTCAAGCTTCTACCAAACGAGGGCCTCCGTGCAATTAAGAATCTGAATTCCATAAGCAAAACAAAAATACTATTAGCAATCCAAACAGTAGCAGTTGTGACTAGGATCATTCACCAGCAAACCGGAAGTGGAGAACACTCGCAAGAAGAAGAAACCGGAAAGGAAAGCGTCAGTATGAAAAATTACGCGCTCGAATGAGATGTTTCGCTCTCGCTCGTCTTCGGCCGCCATATTTGATTTCGCTTTGTTGACATTCTGGTTTGAAGGGACACTTTATATTTTGATCAAACATTTATAATCTTCACAGTTTCAGAAAATTCTAGAGGATTCTAAAGTATTTTACATAATTACGTTTGATTCGGTGTTTACACACTAAATGGCGTGGGACAATTTTTTGTCCTCAGAATGGGCTACAATTTGGTTGTACCCAGCCAAGGACAATATTGTCCCAGCCCCGTAGACAATGACACATTTGTCCTTGGTTTCTGATACAATTCCGCTTTCCTCGATCGGAAGCACGGGAGACCAGTTTGTCTCCGGATTTGGATACAACATTAGTTCCATTGTTGCAATACCACGCGACGCGAACAGAACTCCCTGAAAAGTAACATTTGGTCGTGTCTGGTCTCTGATTCCACGAGCCACAGGTAGGGCGACTGAGTGTTACCTTTTTTTGGGACGTACTTAGCAAGGGCGCCTGCCATCCGCAAGGTAGGCCAGCGGCATGACACGCACGAACAATGGGTTGCCTACCCATGATTCAAAGCCGGCGCTGTTGGTATCACTGCACCACTGCCCCGCCGTCTTCCTCCACCCCACTACCTCACCACTCCACGAAAATCAAGAACGGCGTGTTGAGTTTGCGACGGAGAGCGCTTACTTATTTCTCCGTCGTCGTTCACCCATGCTATCTTCAAGAATATTTACAAGTTTTCCGTGTACGAAAGGTGAATTGCTTATTTCTCGACAAGAACTGGCATGTTTACTGACCCAGTTGAAGTGGCTCGTTCCCTGGATGGCCGTACTAGCGTCCGCTGCGCTCGCAGCGGTGTCCTGCTCAACTACATCGCGTGTGACGCGCCACCACCCATAATTTACGTACTCTAGTTCAGCAAGTGTTCAGTGGAGGAATTGTGCTCGGGAGGGGTTATGTTGCCCTTGTAGCAGCTCTGTATTTCATGGCGAACTAATAATTTGACTGTCTTTAATTGACTGCTGGAAAGAAATCCATGGATCTGAGTTTCATAACTGTTGTATTTTCTGAGTTTTGACTTGACATTTGTTTCCAGGTGCCACTTTTCTAATCTATAACTTGGAAACCTCTGTTTCCATGTCTCTTAAAAATACAGTGTTGAACAACATCCTGTCTGTACATTAGGTTGATACAGTAGGCTGATAAAAATGTAAGTAAAAATAAAAAATTTGCATTTTATTTCAGATAAGTAGCTGTTGAGCACTGCTTCAGGTGAAAATGTGAAGTCTTTGATTCTTTCTGTTTTTGAAGTCATAGGTTATACTCTTTGAGTTCTTATTTTACCATATGTCGTAATTTTAACCTTTAGGCTGCATCGTGAAATGCTCACAATTCACTATTGGTTTATGTATTTGTTTCAGTTGACGTCATGAACCGTAGACGGCATCTGTTATGTATACATTGTGACCCAGCACAATTTTTTGAAAGTGTTAATGATTTGAATTCCCACTTGCTGAGGGGCCATCTACATTTACCATCATTCACATGTGGTCTGTGCAAAAAAAAGTTTATTCATAAGACGTCCCTTATTCGTCACATCAAAAGCCATGACCATGATGGACTGGAAGATCAGTGTTCTGGTACAGCAGGGCCTTCATTACCACCTACTATTCCCACATTGTCTCAGACATCACGCTGCTCTTCAGTTTCTACTTCAGATGCAGAAGATAATGCTCTTGAGGCTGCTCCCCAGGATGCACCTACAATCCCTGGTGGTCACTGGGATGTGAAGACTGCAGCTGCCTTGTTTTTAGTGAAACTTCGTTCTTCAGGTAACATGACTCATGCTTCTGTGCAACAAGTGCAAGACTATGTTGAAGTGTTACTACAAGCTGTCCTTCAAAATGTTGAAAACAGTACATCTGAATTTTTAGCTGCTAATGATATTTCAGAAGAAGTATATTCTCCATTTCTAGCTGGGGATACTTTTAAAATGAAAAATCCATTTGAAGGAATGCAGTCTATTGAAGAACAGCTTAATTACTTCAGTGATAAATTTGGTATGGTGATACCTGAAGCAAAGTATCTTAAATCTCGTATTGAAAACCGTTTTGACAGAGGCCAAAGAATGTTCATACCAAAGCAAATTCCAGAAACCTTTCAATATATTTCATTAATTGGAAGCTTAAAATTCATTATGCACAAGACATACATGAGGCATCTAATTGAAATGGAAAAACCCAGTGCTGATAATGTTTACCGTTCTTATAAAGATGGATCTGACTTCAGAAGAAACGCTTTCCTACAAAGGTTTCCTAATGCAATTCGTATTGTATTGTATCTTGATGACCTTGAAGTAGCCAATGCTTTAGGATCAAAAGATACTATTCATAAGCTTGGCTGCTTTTACTTCTCTACCCAGAATCTTCCCCCAGAAGAAAGTTCTCAGCTTGCTAGTGTATTCCTGTTGGCCTTGGCGTATGCTGAAGATTTGAAGGAGCCAGAGGCATTTGTTAAAGTACTGAAGCCTTTGATCGACGAATTGAAGATTTTGTCTTCTGATGGCGGAGTAGTTATAGATATTCCTGAGGGTGGAACCTTTACTATTCGTGCTTGCTTAGTATGTTTATGTGCTGATTCGTTGGCTGCTCATGCCATTTTGGGTTTCTTGTCCCCATCTGCTAACATGTTCTGCCGTTTGTGCCTCATCTCCAAAAATGACCTGATGATTGACTCTGCAGCTGTAGGTGTACTTCGCACTTCAGAACTGCACAAGGAGCATTTGAGAGAAATTGAAAGAAACCCAACACGACCATGTATGAGGAAGTATGGAGTCAGAGAACGATCACCGCTCATTGATGTCATGCAAGTTCCTGAAGACTCTGCTTTTGATGCATTCCATGATTTGGTTGGTGTTATACAAATGGATTTGAAATTAGCACTTCATGAATATGTGTGTGTGCGCAAACTTTTTACAGTTTATGACTTTAACTCCAACATAAATATGTTTGTTTATGGCAAGGTTGATGTAAAAAACAAGCCATCTCCTAATTTTTTGTATAGGAAACTCTCAAGCAAGGGTCATACATTGAAACAGTCGGGCTCTCAAACATTTTGTCTTCTTCAAATATTTCCATTCCTCATAACTGGTGTGGAAGAAGGTGATCTCTACTTGGAATTAGTACAAATGTTACGGGACATTGTGAAAATAATTCTTTCATTTGAAGTCAAAGAGTCTGATATTCTTGCATTGGAAAATTTAGTCACTGCCCATAATAGGTTGTTCCATCAAATATTTATCTGTCCACCAATCAATGCTGTTGAAAATGATGAAGATGTTGAAGATGATGAAAATGCTGATGATCCTGACATGGAAGCTGAAACTGATGTTGGGGAAGATGAAGATGGTGAGGAAGATGGTGATGAGGAGGGAGAAGAAGGTAGCAACCCAAGGAGAAGCAGGCGAGTAAAAAGTAGAAAATTGAAAAAAGGAATAAACAAATTGCATCATCTGACACATTATGCTCAGCAAATGCGTGAAAAGGGCCCTGTTGTTCGCCTGTGGTGTGCCAAGTGAGTACTTCTAGTTAGTTTCTTAGTTCTTTTGAATATTGCATTTTTTGCTTTCAACTTTTTAAGTAGCTTGACCAATTCCATATTCTTCACTTTTGAACTGTCTTAATTTATATGCTTGCGTCTAGTTGTTATCCGAAGGATTTTGATAAACACTGCCATAGCTATAAAATGATCTCATATTTAATGCATATTATTTTCCTCTCAGTGCAGGTATGAGGGTAGGCATAGGATTTTCAGAAAGCATTCAGGAGTCCTTCCTGACATGGAAGCTGAAACTGATGTTGGGGAAGATGAAGATGGTGAGGAAGATGGTGATGAGGAGGGAGAAGAAGGTAGCAACCCAAGGAGAAGCAGGCGAGTAAAAAGTAGAAAATTGAAAAAAGGAATAAACAAATTGCATCATCTGACACATTATGCTCAGCAAATGCGTGAAAAGGGCCCTGTTTTAAGAATCCTCCCAAGACAATGGCGCAAATGTTTCAGTTAAGTTCACTGGGATCTGTACTAGCCTGGACAAAGCCGCGAGAAAGACGATTCTCAACAAAAGGTGCAAAAAATTGCTTAGTCAAAAATAGCCCTTATCGAGGATTATTGCAACAGGAAGGTCTTCAGGATGACGACCAATTTCAAGTGGTAGACTCAGCAGAACTGAATGGGACGGAGTATTCCTCTGGACTTTTTATTTTGTTGGATAACTCAGAACTTCTACCCGTATTTGGTCTGATATTAGAGGTTCTGACTCGCTTTGCTCGCTGGGGGCTCCGCCCCCAGACCCCCGTGCAGAGCTACGCCCTGCTGTTTCTCCCTTCGGTACTATATTTGGTAGTGTTTATGATTTCAAGCAGTCTATTGGCAGGACGAGGATTGAGAAAAAAACTGTTGTTTCGCCCACCGTCACCTGCAGCAGCACGTGAATTTAATTTTGTCATTGTCTCTGGGTTCCTGGAGCCATTGTTAAAGAAGTACGTATCTCTCACCAGTTGGTCCCGTTCCAGCTCAAGCCCAAAATGGACCTGTTTTGCTCACCAGCACCTGCAACAGCACCAGAGGTCGGCTGGGTTCCTGGGATTGTTTAAGCAGGAACGGTTCTCATGTTTCAGTTTGAAACACTGCGCCTCTTTTCAGGTTACCATCCCGTTCTAGTAACTTCTAGTCTCTTGCCTACCACTTGCAGCAGCACTGAGGGTCGATTTTGGCACTGTAACTTAGGTCATGGGGTTGTTTCAGCAGGGCTCGGTTTTTATGTTCAAGTTTGAAATTCTGCACCATTAACCAGTTTGCCCTCCCGTTCCTCTCCCGTTCCAGTTCCTATATGTCCATGTTCGGAATACTGCAACCTCTAGCAGTTGGACCTCCCGTTCCAGTTCCTGTCCAAGAAGGCCCTGTTTTGATCACTGGCAACTGCAGCAGCACCTGTGGTCGATTTCAGCATTTTTACTAGTTCCTGGGGTCATTTTAGGTGGGGTTGATTCCTATGTCCAGGTTCGGCATACTGCAACCTCTAGCAGTTGGGCCTCCTGTTCCAGTTCCTGTCCAAGAAGGCCCTGTTTTGCCCACCGGCACCTGCAGCAGCACCTTCGGTCGTTTTAAGCATTCTCACTTTGTTCCCTGGGTCATTTTAGGTGGGGTTGGTTCCTATGTTCAAGTTTGAAAAACCGCACCCTCAGGCAGTTTTTAGTCTCGTTCCACTTCCTGGCCAAGAAGGCCCTGTTTTGCCCACCGGCACCAGCAGCAGCACCGGGGGTCGTTTTAAGCATCGTAACGAAGGTCCTGGTTAAAGTTTAGTAGGGGTCGGTTCTCATATTCAAGTTCGGAATACCGCACCCTTAGGCAGTTTGCCGTCCCGTTCCACTTCCTGGCAAAGAAGGCCACGTTTTGCCCACCGGCACCTGCAGCAGCACCTGGGGTCATTTTTGGAAGTTTTCCCGGGGCTTTGGGGTCATTTAAGAGGGGGTCCATTCTCATGAAAAAAATCGTATCTGGGTCCGTTCTACCCAAACATTTACATGAGTCAGTTATTATCATCATCGGGATGGCGTTATAGAGGGGTTTGATAGTTTCTGATGGACCTACCTCAAGAGCAATTCTAGTTGTTACTAAATGCCACAATCTGGGCTTAAGTGGAAGGTTTAACGCTTATAAAATAGCTAATGATTTCAATGGTCCTGCTCTGCTGCAAGACGTTGAAAACCTTTGTAGCTACCGTCCCATTGCTCCATGGACTCCTGTGTCACATAATTCCTCTAATCTATATTTGTACCCTCGCACAGTATTTTTATAGATGTAGGTCAATTGCATTTGATGTTTCTTCAACTGTTTTGTTTAAGAATAAATTTTGTTCTTTTACTTATATAACTATTTTTATTTTTAGGTGTTTGATCAGATACGCCTTTGATTGTTATTCCGTGATGATTCTGACACAAAGTGGAAAATCTATCAGTTGTTTTTTAAATAAGGAGATTAGAAATGAACTTGATCTTGAAATTTTTATAGATGTAAGTCAATTGCATTTGATGTTTTTTCAACTGTTTTGTTTAAGAATAAATTTTGTTCTTTTACTTTTATAACTATTTTTATTTTTAGGTGTTTGATCAGATACGCCTTTGATTGTTATTCCGTGATGATTCTGACTCAAAGTGGAAAAGCTATAAGCTGTTTTTTAAATAAGGAGATTAGAAATGAACTTGATCTTGAAGCGGAAGCGCTTTAGAGCCGAGACAACGGTCGTCGGAAACTGCGAAAAACAGGAACAGGTGCGTGTATGATTAACCTCGCTTCGTCGTGATGGTTATGATGGCTCCTCTGAACTTAAATGTCTCTATTTATTGATGTCTCTGAACTGTTTATTCATTCATTTATGTTTGATTTCATTGTTCATGTTTCATTTTAGACTGCGGTAGCGTTTTGGGCTTTGGGTTGGAGTCTAGATCGTGTTGGCAGCCCTGGCGCCGCCGTCTCGCCGGCCCGGCATGTCTGTTTGAATCGCAGTGGTGGATTGTTCCGTTAAAACTTCACAAGCGAATTTGTGTCTGGCACACTGGAGTGGAAGTTAAAGCTTCGTATCACCTTGTTTATTTTATTAACCCTGATAATTCACGCAGGTAAGACGCAAACGTGACGCTCACTGTCATAGTGGTGCTGTTCTTTTTTTTTTTAGTTGCAAGTTCCCATTGATCTAGGATGGGCTGTCCCAGTGGGTGAGGGTTGCGCCATTCTCGTGTCACGTCCTGAGGATGAAGGGTGAATTGTCATTAACTGTCGTCCCAACATGGTCCAACTTAAAATTAATCCTTTGTAATTGCCGATCCGAACGAAATTACTTGATCGGATTATCTTTCCACTTGCCTTGTGTGGCTAAATATTGAGGCTGACCCAACTTTGGAGTTGGGCTGAACTGGGCCCACGCACCCCCTACTCGGCGCCATTTGCTTCTTGGGGTAGCGCAACAGACTGATTAAACGAGTATCTAATAAAATATCAGTCTGTCCGGTTGGGTATGCCCCTCTTTGTCAATAGCTACTAACGGTTCTACTTTTGTTTGCAGTTCTCTCAAATCCAAATGAATATAGACAGTTGGGACGCAGATGCTCTGGCAAGGAGGTTGACTGGTCATCTGAGCGAGGATGTAATTGACATGCTGAAAGGTGAGTGGTTATCTATCATGAGATTTATTGTTCTATGGCAGCTGAGTTAAAGAACTATCATATTTTGTTTGCAGCTCAGTGTATTACTGGCGCTTCGTTCTTGATGTTGACTGGCCAAACACTGAAACTCTTTGATTTTCCCATGGGTCACATCATATCAATAACTGGGTTAATAGAAAAAATCAAAGCTGGCGATACGGTAAGAAATTTAATCTTGCTGGCATTCATTCCAAGTGACTTATCGTTATATGGGTTTAACTTTGCTTGCTCTGGTTTAATAGGTGTTGACCGATCCTGCTGACAATCCTACTCGTTCAGGTGATCAAGAAAGCAGCCTCAGTGATGATGAAGCAGACTTGATTTTAAATGAATTTGTTAAAGAGGGCTATTTAGACACCTGCTCTCCTTATATGATGAAGAATTTAAGAGCCAGGGTAAAATCATGGAAACACATGCAATCTAATGGTGAGTGTTCACTCAAATTTTTTTTTTCATAATTGTTATAAACTAAAAGCATGTGGCACATGGCATGTGCTCTGCAGAAATGCATGTCCTGTTTACTTTGACAGTCTGTTTGTTGGTGCACTTTGTTTTTTGCAAAGAGAGATGAGTGCTTCTGTAGTGAGTGACAATAATTTTTTCCTTGTGATTCTATAGGCTTCCCCTCTTCTTCAGCTCCAAATCTTCCCGGAGTTCCTCTGAAATCAGACAATAAGGTATCCCTGTCTGCTGCCTGGCTGACTTCTCCTATTTAACTTTATCTAATAGCTTTTTGTACTCCAGTCTGGAAGTAGAAAGGAATCTGGAAAAAAGGCACGTCGATCACAGAGGGTTACTCTTGCTAAGCCGGTGGAAGAGGAAATGTCTGTGTCTGATGAAACAGAATCAGACAAAGAGAACAATTCTCAAAAGCAGCCAGCAATGAAGCCTTACAGGCCTGCTAACATGCCTCTTTCCAAGGAGCAACTAGAACAATTGAAGCCAGATCTTCCATCAGTGAGTGAAATTAATTATGTGTGTTGACTTCAAATTCAATAGTATGTATTTTACCTTGACCTTTTTTTGCGTTCCTAGTATGATGTGAAGAAATATTTACGAGGTGACAACTTCACCAAGAGATATGTGCCACAACTGGAGGAGGGATTTTTATTTGCAGAACGTGTTCGAAAGCAAATTTTTAGAGTGGTTGTAAGAGAAGTGTGCAAAGAGTTTACTGAGTACGTTGAGATAACTGTTCATTATTTGATTTTGTCTGGAAACAATTTCTTTTGTATAACAATATCTTTTTCTTTAGAAACAACAATCCTTCAAAACATCAAAAAGAAGGCATTGCAAAGAGTATTGTTGTGACATTTCCACAATTTCAAAAAGCGAAAAATGTGCAGGGTAAATCACCTTGGGTAAGTTAGCTCGTAGTGAGTTAAATTTTTTTTCCATAGTTTCAGCAACTCTTCTTATATGTTTCTTTTTACAGTCTCATTTACTTGGCAACAACAAAGGCAATGTTGCTAATGTTGTGAAGCGGCTACACTATCAGCGTCTGAAGGCTGAGAAGGAATCTGGGCAAAAGAAAAAGAAAGCCAAGAAGAGCAAACAGCCAGCTCCTAGTGATGGTGGAGTTGATGTATGTGTGGATTTTTATTTCTCAACCACCAGTTTCTGAATCATAGCCTGTACATAATTTTTCCTTTAATTACCTTTCTGGTTTCTTTAGGTTGCTGCTTTAGCACTGATAGTCCCTGATCGCTCTCACAGACTGGAGATTATGAATGGGGTGAAATTGACCTATGATTTACGTGCTCATGAAAGACGTAGAGGTCTCAGTATAACTGAGTTAATCTCCAAATATCCTCATTTTTTGAATTAGCAAGGGGAAGTGGTAAGTATTTTATGACATTTATTTATGACTTCAAACTGTGTTTTTTCTTCTCCTTTTGAACCTTCAATTACTGTCTCAAACTTCCTTGTTGGTTTTTTTTTTTTGTAGATCTCTGCAGAGTTTGACAGAATGCACCCTAATGCTGAGGACATGCCTGTAATTATGCAGCCATTGGTAGCAAAGGTGTTAGAGAATTTCGAGGACGTAAGAGTGGAGCTGTCCACCAAAGAGGGTAAGGAGAAAACTTCCATTGAATAATGTTTAATTTTTACTCATTCTTTACCTTATTTACTTTTATATACAAAATACAAGGCAATGAGAGTGAGTATTATCGAGGGTTTGTCAGTAATTCGGCAGAAAATTATTGACACATGGGCATATTTCCCTGTTGATTCTAAATTTTTGATATTTTTGCTGTCAAACACCCGGCTACAAAGATAATGGCATTTGAAACGCTTGCAAAGGATCTCTCATTTTTGGAAAATTTAGGAAATCCATTTAAAGTCCCACACTAAAACATGAAAATTTTCTATGCTTTTATATTATGCTTATGTTTGCTCTCCTTGTTTTGTAGCCATGTAAGGTCAAGTTTTAATATTCCTTCCCCTCTAGATTGCTTAAAAGCATTTGTGCTTCTGGCAGCCCAGTTGCCACATTCCATTCATGATAGAGCAGATGTGGCCTCTTACCCTCAGGAAGACGAATTGGTGTGTTTTGTTAAGGTAGGGCTACACCTGGAAAGTATGATCTTGAGCACTAAATTTATCCTTATTATTTACCCTAAATTAATAACTGCATGTTTTCTTCATTTCCATTTCCAGTTAGGTGCAGACATCCCAACATTTGTTCAGGAGAGAAGGGAGGAGGAGAATGGACCTGTGCAGCCATATCTGATTGCGGTCACTGGCTCCCTCACATCAGAAATTCTACAAACTTTCATTGTCCTAGACGGACATGCAGTGGAGCTTGGAAGAATACCTTTCATCAGAAGTGTTGATTGGCTGTTCAAAGCATGTTGTGTGTTCAATGTACACTACCCTCTTTCATAGAAACAATTCTTTAGATTTTTGCAGACTTGCTTTTACAATGTTTTTATTGATGATGAAGATGATATACCACCCAGCTCCTCAAACCTTTATACAATGCTGATGGCTCGGTAATTTAAGCTGGCACAAATATTATTGTTCGTAAGATGTTAATTTGATTTTGTGTTGATGTCAAGTAGCCCATTTCATACAAGCATCTTTTTCACTATCAGACTTGCTCTCTAGTGTATTTCTTGTGTAGATGTTTAGTTTCTTTATAGACCAATCTTGTACTTTTAAAAAAAGTTGTTTTCCAAAAGCACTAATTTTATTCTTTGATACACTGTAAAAAATGTCCACACTCTCCATATACATGCTACGGACGCAATTGGAACGGACCTGGCACAACATTTCAGTGAAGTATATAAACGGACCAGGTCATTACGGTCAACTTTTGGCAAGACACGCAATACCTTTCGGACGGAGATTTTGAGGTACGGAGCAGGTTTGGGGATTCCAGCATGCCCCAGAACGGAGGGCAAATGTACGGAACTTGCCAAACTGTGACACGTTCCGTACATTTGCCCTCCGTTCTGGGCCACGCTGGAATCCTCAAACCTGCTCCGTACCATTTAGTCTGCTAACTGTCCACTTCACTTCTGCGTATAAAATGGTAAACGGTTCCGTACCGTGCTCCGTGGCAAATCACGGACAGCCAAAGTTAATCAATAACGGAAATTTCCGTAGTTTTTTATTACAGTGTAGCTCTCTAATGTCAGCAGCAGTTCAAATCTTTAGTTCACTTAAAATTCTTCTATATCATTCATCCTAGCTACTTTGTTTCATATCAGTATTGAGATGATAATTTAACTTTGTTTCAATGTCAAGTACCCCTTTTCACAGAAGTCTAATTTAACTAGAGCCAAATTTGTAACTCTTTAAAGAGTTTGTTGTGTATTTAAAAACAAATTAATTTGCTCCTTTTCAGTGATTGATTGTTGTTTAAATGTGTTCACACTTTGTTTCACTAGCAAACTGTTTTGCTTCAAATGTATTGTTATTTAACTATTTTAGTAGCTCTTTCTGAAATCTTGCTCTGGTGCAATGTCTAGTGCTCCTCTTAATACAGACAATTTTCACTTGTAGATTTCCTTTCTTTGTGTTCCTTCTCCTTTTTAGATTTGTGATTTACCAAATGCTAAATGTGTTAATGTATCTTTTACTTTTATTTTTTATTTGTGTCAAAATGCAACTGCATATTTACATACTGTATACTGTACATAGTGTATTATTTTGTCATTTGACTGGCTTAAGTAAAGAAATTTTGTGTAAGGGGTTCAATAAATAATATTAATTGCCGAATTACACTGTATTTTCAATTCGATTCTAATTTTGTACCAGAGGCTCGAAAAGCTTCCATCGCTGGTTTTTGTACCGCATCAAGCTTGGACAGTATTGTACCTTATTTTCGAACAAATTTGTCCCATGAAAGCAGCACAAAATGTACAAATCTGGATTCAAAATTGTTTCTGGAAATTCTGTAACATTTTGTGCTACTTCTACGAACAAAATTGTGTTTCTTGGGATGCGCGTAAAATCTTAACAGCTCTGGACACAAATATGTACTAAGTTTTGGGACAAATTTGTCCGTACCCATTTAGTGTGTACAAGCGGACAAGTGAAAATGTGACTGAGCGCCTATAAAAGAAGGTAACGATAATTTTATTTTGATTCTCTGATTGTCCATGACATACCCAAGTTTTGAAATCATTCTTTTTTAAATTTGTGTAGTTTTACTTCTTTTGTGTTTTTGTTGTGTCTGTTAGTTCATGGCATATTCAGGTTACAAGAGTACTAATAAACAATTTGTATCTTTGGGTCTGGGTCAAACCTTTTGATAATGGTTAGTATACAACTTATTAAGATGATTTTTTTTTTGCAAATGTTAATAGCTGTAGTGTTCACCACTCCTCCTTGTTTTCATTTACACACAAACAGGAAGACTTTTGGCGAAACACTCAGCCACCTGATTTAGTGATCAAGCTGTACAGGTTCCCTGGGAGTCAAGCTACCTGTTGATTTCCACTTTGCAGGCCAAATGCAAGCTTCTGCGCTTCCAGCACTGACTGACAGCGGGGGAGACTGACATCCTCCAATGCTTCCTTTGTTCAATCCGCTTTAACTTCACCTTTCAGAGTTCGTTGTGAGCCATCTTCATATTGTCCTCTCAATCTCTTACTCGGTTTGATTCCACTTATTGTTTTATGTATACAGTTACATGCATAGATGAGGACCTACATTTTTACTTTGTCAATGATCTGAAAGGAATTGTTATTAATTAAGCATTGCAGAATGGACGTTTCATTTGCCCCATGCCTAACATTTACAACATGTTCTAATGTATTTCAGTAAAACCAGATTGTGCAAAATCTCCAGCAAGTATTTTATTTCTCCGATCATTTGAATTCACGAAATTGCATGATCATGTACTGTGGCACAATTCAATGAAGGTTGCATTATAAAAGCAACACTCACTCGCTGAAATAACAGTCACTTCATGCCACACGGATAGAATTTGAGATGGTTAAAACTAGGAAATTCCAGTTAAATAATTTTTAATAAGCATTCTTATGCCTCTGCACCTTTCAGGTATTTTTACGTGTGACAATACCCCAAGGGTGAGTGTACAGGGGCTAGAAATCAATTTCCAGTCACGATCCAGTCACTTCCAGTCAGTTAGTCACTCCTAATCATTCCAGCTACTTCGAGGAATCTATTTAGGACATAGTACTTTTCTCAGTTTTTTGTCGATTTTCATTTCTTCAAAAATGTTGGGTTCTTCAGTTGTCAAAGACTAATTCAGGAATTGAACTTAAGAAGGTCACTGGAACGGCTCGTAACATGTTGTTTTACCCTAAGAACAAGATCTTTCAGCCACTCAATTTTTGTGACAAAATATGGCCATGTTACGTCAAACTTTCCTCCTGAGAAGTTACGTTTTCGATTTCTGTCGGTTTGACTGCCGCCGGCCGGCCGGCCGGGCTGTGGTTCGAGTCACCTAACTGTGGTTTCTCCCTGGGTTCTGTCACCAAACTGCTACGTGAAATTTTAGGTTAGGGTGTGAATTAAATAGAACAGTTTTTCATAGCATGATTCAGACTGTAATGTTTATTACATTTGAATTTTTTTTTCTCATAGACATAACACTGACAGGTTTACGAAGATTTGTTTCCGTCAATACAAGAAAGATAACAGAATAGAAAAATATTATCAGATGTACAGCATCAAGAAACACCTTTAAACCAAAAATAACAAAAAAAATTTGAATGCGTATTGATCAAGTGCACACATCACACTGCAATAAATATTGCAAGGAAATTAAGAAGAGAAACAAAAGAAAAAAGTAACAAAATCACTGATTACATTACAAAGCTAAGCATCGACATCTACTTCAGGATCAGAATCAGGGCGGAAAATCGCCTGCACAATGGACCTGCGCATGCGGCGAAGGTTTGGAACGTCCTTGAGGATCCTCATTACCTCTTGTTCTGTGTAGACCTGTGGTTCTGCTTCTGCTCCTTTCCTATATGCTTCTGTGGCGTGCCTTTCCAATCTCTTCACATATTCTTCCTTGAGCAGGGTATGCCAACCGTCCGACATTCTATAAGTTGTGAGGTATTGTTTGTGGGCTGTCATCTCCAGGACGCGGTCCTCCGCGTCCTCCAGGCACGGGAATGACAGGTCCCATTTCACAGGGAAATATTCTTCGAAGCGGGTGAGGGCTTCGCGGCCGATTGCCTCGTTGGCGATAACGTTTGAGCTAGCCTGAAAGTCTTGGGTTGCCCTTGCCTCGGTTTTCATGACATAGTCCCGCTTAGCAACATTCTTGGTATGGCGCTGGCGCCGCGCGACGCGGTTGAACACGTCTTCGTCGTGCTTGTCATGCGCAGCGGTTGTGATTGTACGGCGCATTTTCATGCCCGTGAAAGTCTGGCTGATGCCGTGCTCTTGCGCCCACGCATTGATATGCTCGTAGAGCTTAAGTGGCCGGCTCACCGGACAGATTGACTAGCAGGTATAAGTCCGGAGTGGGCTGAGGAATGACCTCCTCCAAACTTCTACGTACAACCGCGAACCGCCGGAACAGTTTGAACTCAGATGTCTTGACAAACACATCAGCGTCGCCGTATTTGAGGGCCGTCTTGTGCTTAGACACAGAAATCTTGTAGAGGCCTTCTTGCGACGCGACCGCCGTTGCCGCCTCAACCTCCTCCACGGTCATGTGCACCGGCACACCGCCGCGCTCCGTCTTAAACACCAGGAGGGAAGCCAGGTACTTGGTCGCGGTGGCCCAGTCCTTGGCCACCTCCTCGTCGTACCGTCCATTGAGGCCCTTCGTGAACAGATCTTGCTGTGACTCGCTGGTGACCTGCAGCCTCGCGATGGATTCCAGCACTAGCTTCCGGATGTTCTTGTCGGCAAAGTAGGGTGAGAAGCTGAAGAAAATAAAGAAAAACAATGAAAAACGCAGTTTGGTGACAGGAAACCACGGCCCGGCCGGCGGCAGTCAAACCGACAGAAATCGAAATGTCACGGTTTCTGGCTCGGTTTGGTACGACACCATGCCAGAAACCGTGACCGTGCCCCTGCGAGAACACGGTGTGGTGACATTTTTCGAAAGCACGGAGCCCCCCTTTGTCGGATACGGGAAACCTGACGCCGTCACGAAACACGGGACTTCTGGAGGGAAGGCCAACCCGCATCACTCTGGCGGGTAAAAGAAAAAAGCTGCCGAGGCAGGTAAAACTTACACGTTGATGTCTACGGTGTGCTCCTCCTCGTCACCCCGCTCGACCACGCGCTGTCCTGGTTTGCTCCCTCCCTCCCAGGCATTCCAGCACAACCTGGCTGTTTTTTTCAAACTCTTTTTCACCCGAAGGAAAGGAAGCTGCGCAAATGGTAAGAAAAAAGGTTATTAATTTCGTTTTAACAGTGTTTCAGGAGCTCCAGCCGGCTTGGTGAGCAGTGAGACTTACCATCTTTCTGGAACCGCCCGCATCCGGATTTTTGTCCCGGCAGGGCCCACGTCATCATTGCGTTCACTGCTTTTGTGTAGTTCTTCATCCCTTCTTTACCGTATGATTCGCTGTTTTCCAGCTGTCGCCGCAGAAATTCATGGCTCTTGGGGCACCTCAGCGAGTCCCAGCCGTCACCCTTCTTCTTCTCGTCCTCCATGATGTCCTCCAGGTTACCCACTAGCTTCATAATCACTCCTCGCGCGTTGTCAAGCGCCTTCTTTCTGTCTTGCGCGGTCGTTGTTTCCGCTTTAGCCGTCATGTACAGTTGTACGAGCTTGTTGTCCGGGATATTAAAAGTCTTCAGCTTCCATGAGGACTTCTGGACAGGACTCTTGTGGAGGGCCGGCCCCGGCGCCGCAACTTGCTCCGCAGCCTGTTTCCTGGTCTGGAAAATTAAAAATAAAAATGTAAGTATGGCACGTTTGGTTAAATCACGAGAAATCAACAGATCTAAATTAATTTCACTCACATCATCCACCACTGTAAAGCGGTTAAGCTTCAAGAATGTGGTCAGCTCAGGGAGAAAAGAGGCATTCCAGACGAAAAAAGCCACCCGTTGTTCGACCCCTTCCGAATTTGATCCCACACGGTTTATGGGTTCCTTTCATGCATAGGGACTGCCGAAAAGTCCCTATAGCAATTTCCAATCATTCCTATAAGGTCTATAGGGGTCGCAAACCCCCCAAAACAGCTGTTTTAGACCATTTGGGACTAGATGGGTTCTCGAAGACTGCCGACCAAAAAAAGTCCCAAATGAGTGTCGTCAGACCACAAAAGTACGCTCTATCTAATTCCGTTCCGTTAAAGGGTCTACGGTTCATGGTTTGGGCACCAGAGCCACGCAAACTTTCACCAAGTTAAACATTTTAGTTATTTTTTTTATAAATTTTTTTAAAATATTTTCCAAGGTAAACACATCGAAATAGAGCCCTGTGGACGAAAATTTTAAGGAAAATGTCGTATCTCCAACCGTTTAGCCACTACACTACACTACACTATAGTGGCTAAACGGTTGGAGATACATTTTCCTTAAAATTTTCGTCCACAGGGCTCTATTTCGATGCGTTTACCCTTGGAAAATATTTTAAAAAAATTTATAAAAAAAATAACTAAAATGTTTAACTTGGTGAAAGTTTGCGTGGCTCTGGTGCCCAAACCATGAACCGTAGACCCTTTAACGGAACGGAATTCGATAGAGCGTACTTTTGTGGTCTGACGACACCCATTTGGGACTTTTTTTCGTCGGCAGTCTTCGAGAACCCATCTAGTCCCAAATGGTCTAAAACAGCTGTTTTGGGGGTTGGCGACTCCTATAGATCTTATAGGAATGATCGGAAATTGCTATAGGGACTTTTCGGCAGTCCCTATGCATGAAAGGAACCCATAAACCGTGTGGGATCAAATTCGGAAGGGGTCGAAAAACGGGTGGCTTTTTTCGTCTGGAATGCCTCAAGGTGACGCTTTTTGCCGCGTTAGGGAAGGCTTCCATAACTGTGGACAGCCCCACCACCGACCTTACGGTACTCATGTTTAGAGGCCCTTGCATTGCTATGGCCTGCTCATTGGTCGTGTTGGGGTGAACATCACGATAGTGCCGGTCCAGCCTCTGCACATGTCTCAGCTTATGCAGGCAGTCCTTGTGTCTGCAGCGAAAGCTCATGCGTTTCCCTGTCTTCTTCATATTGACAAGAAAATCCCGCGCCTTCTTCAGTTGAGCCTGATCCACATTCTCGAGCTGGGGAAAAAAAAATCGAAAATAAGGTAAGTTTGCAAACATGATTTTTCTAATACCATTGATGCATTTCTTTCATTTACTTACAGGTACAGTGACAGTGTCGTACGCCTCGTCTGCTCTGTCTTCTTTTCTGACGCGTTGGAAATGGACCCCGGCACCGGACTGTGCAGGGGAGGGAGTCCGCCTCCTCTTCACCTGCGGACGCTGCTCTGCCTGCTCCTGCTCGTCCGACAGGACGTCTTCTTCGACGGGTTTGCCAGACCGAGAGTCATCACAGTCACTGCCATCACTGCCATCAGTCGAATCTTGGTAATTTCCGTCATTTATCGTATCTTCGCAGTCCTCGGACGTGTCTGAATCGAAGACTTTGTCTGCGAAGAACACTGTTGACCTGCTCTTTCTCTTGTCTGCGAAATATAATTTATAAATAAGTTCGAATTCATTGTAAGCGTAGTGATATCTGGAGGCCGCTGGTACTTACCAGGAAGTGGGGAACTGGGCGATTCTTGAAGCTCACCAGTTTCTGCCTGCTGGTCTGGCTTAGCCTCCTCGTCGGTTTGAGCCTGCTTTTCCGTTTCAGACTGCTGTTTGTCTTCCTTTTCAGGCACTTCGGCAGACGCAACGATGGCTGAAAAAAAAATGTCCATTAAATACTGGAGAGATAAATGCCTATGTACAGAATGAAAGAAAACAAAACGCTTACCTAGCTAGCGTCTTACCAGGAGCTGTGGAATCAGTTTGTTCTTCCTTTACCTTCGCCGGAACAGGCACTAGACAAACACAAAAAAAAAACAAGATTCATTAAGTACTGGCGAGATAGGTTTCCGAGAGCGAAATAATAATCACACAAGTGGTCTTCTTACCAGGTTTCTTTTTCTTATTTTTTTAACATTCTTTCTCCTTGCCAAGTCTGAGAGTGAGCCACGCTTGACCTCAAGAGGCGATCTTTTCAACCGTTTCTCTACGGCCTGAAACGTGAAATGCATGTTAATTTTTTTTAAAGAGACGAAAAGGATAAGGGGGGGGGGGGGAGCAGTCTGGGGTATTCCTGGAAAGTCACAGGTCGGTGACCGGAAACCCACACCGGTCAGGGGTTTGAGCGAGGGTTTCTCTCGGACACCCGGTTTGGAGCGTAGGTCACGGTTTCTGGCATGGTCACGAAACCCGGATTTTGCCCTTTTTTGCGATTACTCGCAAAAAATTCTATTTAATTTACTAATTGGGTCAGAAATGGAATTCTATCCTATTTTACTAAAATCTCTGACTAGTACAGACTTTCGCGAGGAGATACATGAGGAGAAACCGAAGGACGTGACACTCAGGTTTCCGTCGCCGTCACCAAACCCGGCCCCCCAGTGTGGTTTTCGTGGCCCGAAGAAGAAACCTCAACAGTGTGAACCTCGTCACCAAAGTGTGATTGTCACGGAAACCGGTACCCCGGAATCACCTTTTTGTGACCGTAAATCGAGGCCTCCGTTGGGTTTCCGGACCGAAACCGTGACGGCAGGCGAAACGCGGGGATTCGTTAGTAAAATAACCCAGCCACCACTATGCATGCACACAAGAGCCATGAATCGATTTTCCAGTCCATTTCTCATTGAAAAATTCACATGAATGATTGAAACAAATACAGATAAGACTAGGAGGCCAAGGTAGGTGTACGCCGTGCCAGCGGACGAACACGCAAAATGAATGGAAAATCGGTTCATCAGAAAAGCCTTCAAACAAAGCGATAGAACAACACACAAATACACTTTCCTAGAAACACACGCGGAACGAGAAGGGTTAGACATCCTACCCCTGAAAACAATTTGAAATGTCTGTGTGGTGTCTCCTCTTTCCGTGCACGATTTATTTCGACAGGGGTAAAATAAGTCTTTGTTGAGTTAACTCTTTCTGTTGTTTACGCACTTTCAGAGGGTGTTTTGCAATGTGAGGAGGTTTCAAATACACGAGGGGTCCACAACTCTGCTCCGAAGTGTACACTGATTGTGTTGATTGTGTCGATTTCTCCACCTAATTTGCAGAAAATTTGAAATTTCAGACTGGTTAGAGCCCTTTATGACCGTTTTTAGCCCTTAAATGAAGCCCAGGCCTCATTCTAATGCAGTTTTTAAGATTTTTAATTGATGATTGTGTGTGATTGTGCGGAAATGTGTACACTGATTGTTTTGAGTCGTGGACCCCTCGCAAATACATAATTAGACAGACAGTAAACACTGCACTTGCCAGGACCAACACCGTGTTAAATCAAAACTACTTAATTCATTCACACTCCGGGATACGTTAAGGAAGTACGTTACAAAAATACCGCACGCTCTCGCTAAATAACGGATCACTTTACGTTTGTAACGCACAAACACACACACACACACACACACACACACACACACATGAGGGATGTAGCACTTACCCTATTCTTCGTTTTCGCCATCGCGGGAACAGCAACAGACGAATGTTGGCGTAGGGAGGTGTACGGCACGTGGTTGGAGAGTAGGAGATTCACTATAATGAATAACACACTTGTGAATGCTGTTAATGACAGAGATTTATTCAGTAGTAGCAAAGTGTATTTATAGGGTCAACAGGGAAGAACACAATCGATCACTAAGTCGATGGTAAGGTCTATTCGATATATCGATATCTCTGTTAGTATTTGCACCGCCTTTCTCTAACATACTCCCTTAACAGAGATATGTTTACAATGTTTTTGCGGTTATGTACCGTTAATTTACTCCTTTAGGGAGTGGTTGGAATTCTGTGACAAAGTCTTGATTTGAATTTCTCAAACTTGGTGCTTAGCAGCGGCTTTGTGAGGATGTCAGCGATTTGTTCACCAGTGGGACAATATTTCAATTCGAATAGTCCGCTATCATGGGCCTCACTGATATAGAAATACCTTATGTCTATGTGCTTGCTTCTGCGGTTCATTTGTCCTGTCTTGATTAGGTTAATTGCACTTTGATTGTCCACGTTCATGTGGATTGTTGGTGCTTTTATTGTTAGTTCTTTAAAGAGGGTACTAATATATTGAAGATCTTTACAACACTCAGCTGCGGAGATGTATTCTGCCTCAGTAGAGGATGTCGCAACAATACTCTGTTTTCTTGAGCACCATGTCACTGGACCATCGGCATATGAAATAACATAGCCGGTAGTACTTTTCATTTGTCCTCTTCTCCCCGACCCGGCATAGTCGGAGTCACAGTAACTTATTATTAGATCTCCTGTTGTATATTTTATTCCTGTGTCCGGAGTCCCTTTTAGGTATCTTAGAATTCTTTTTAAGTTATTGACGTCTTGTTGTGTAGGATTTTCTATGAATCTGTTTGCATAGTTTACCGCGTATGCTAGGTCAGGCCTTGTTTTACATGATAAATATTGTAGACTTCCTACAATTTCTCTGTATGGGAATTTGTTATCTTTGCTTGTGTTTGTCTCATCTGTGTTATTTTGGTTAGATTCCATTGGTGTGCAGACTGGACGGCAGTCATACATTCCATATTTCTGCAACACCTTCTTTGCATAACCTATTTGTGATAGTGTTATTGCACTGTCAGTCTGAGATATCTCCATACCAAGGTAGGTTTTTGGGTTATCTGTTGTTGTGACTTCAAATGAGCTTTCAAGCTTCAATATTAATTTTGTTATTTGTTCTAGGTCTTTGCCTAATATAATGCCGTCATCAACGTGAATGGCAATGTACAGAGAATTGTCAGGAGTTTTAAAGATACATTTGTCACTTTTTAGCTGTGTGATGTTTTGTGTTTTTAAGAATGAGGTAAGCCTTTTGTGCCATCTTTGTGGAGCTTGTTTCAATCCATAGAGTGCTTTTTTTAATAAGCAAACTTTGTCTTTTCCTTCAAAGCCTTCAGGTACCTTCATGTAGGCTTCTTGATCAAGAGTGCCATTAAGAAATGCAGTTTTTATATCGAATGTCTTTATGGCCATTTTGTGTTGTGCTGCTAAAGCAAACAATATTCTGAGGTTGGTTGTGTCTACCACTGGACTGTATGTTTCTTTGTAGTCCATTTTGTTTTTTTGTTCACACCCTCTGGCTACTAGTCTGGCTTTGTATCTGCCATCTTCTTTGATTTTAAATATCCATCTACTGCTTATAATTTCCTTTCCTGCTGCTTTGCTCTTGTCTACCATTTCCCAAACATGGTTCTTTATTAAAGGCTTTTTTTCGTTTTCTATAGGTTCCTTCCATTTGGCGTCAGAGCAGCATTTCTCATATGTGAGCTTGGCGTCATCTATGTGACTGAGGTAAAGTTCATAGTCTTCATACCTTTTTGGATGTTCTATTTCATTTCTGTTTCTTAAATTGTATCCTTCATTACCTACTGGTTGATTATTTTCAATGTTTTCCTGTTCTTCTAGGTTTTCAATATTTGGATCACCGGCTTGATGTTCTGCCAAGTCTTCTACATCTGGAAGATTGTCCATGACTTGTTCGTGCATCTCATCAGCTCTTATTTCCTCTCCTTCTGGATTTTGGGCTTGTGTTTTACTTGACTTTTCTTTGATTGCTATTATTGGATGTTCTTTGGTTTTATTTATTAAACTGTGACCTGGAAGATTGGTGAATGTTACATCTCTTGATAGGAAAATTCTTTTCTTAATTGGGTCCCATAGTCTATAGCCATTGGGGCAGTAGCCAACGAATATAGCTTCTGTGGCTCTGTTTTCCAGTTTCTTCACATATGAGTTAATTTTTGAATAAGCTATGGTACCAAATAGCTGTATGTTAGAAAGATCTTGTGGTTTGTTTGTCCACATTTCAATGGGCAGTTTGATAACTGTTGTGGAGGGACTTCTGTTTATTAAATAAGTTGCTGTTGTGAGAGCTTCACCCCACATTTCTAGAGGTAGCTCTGAGTCATTAAGTAGTGCTCTGCACCTTTCCATTAGTGTTTTGTTCATCCTCTCGGCTTTGCCGTTCATTTGAGGACAATAGGGTATAGTGTAGTCCATTTCTATTCCTTTGTTTTTACACCAATTTCGAAAGTCAGTGCTGATGAACTCTCCCCCATTATCACATCTGATTTTGCAGGTCTTTGTCTGCAGTTTGTTTTCAGATTGTACCAGGAATTGTCTGATTAGGTCTGCACTTTCACTTTTGTACCTCATTAGGAATATGGTTGAGAAATGTGTGTAATCATCCAGTAGCAACAGGTAATAGCTTTTTTGATCATGAGTTGGAGGGGTTATACCACCTCCTATGTCCATGTGGACCAATTTCAGGGGTCTTTTAGCCCGTTCTCTTATTGTGTTAAGTGGTAATTTATGTGCATTGGCTTCGGCACACACTGTGCACACCAGATCAAGTTGTTTTGAGATGTTAAACTGTACTCCAGAGCACATATCTTTAAGTTTGTGTAAGTTTTTCGGACCGAGATGGCCCATTTTTCGATGCCAGAGGATGAAATTATTTTTTTCATTGTCGCTTAATAAAGCATACTTATTTTCATGAGGTAAGGTCACATAATATAGGTCAGAATCTTTCCGACCTTTACAAATCAAAACATTGTCTGGAACATTAATAGTCCCTTTAATAAACAAAACTTCATTTTCTGTGAAAACGACCGTTGCTCGTCCTCCCTTCGTAATGCTGGGTACTGCCATTAAGTTCTTAGTTAATCCTGGAACATAGTGTACATTTTTTAAGTCACATTTCGAGGATTTAAATTCACCACTTAGTGGCGATATCATTGAGGTACCTTCTTGGGCTGTTGTGATTCTGTTAGAATCCCGTTTAAGATTAGTGAGTGGCTTTACATCATTGATCATGTGCCCTGTGGCACCACTATCTACCACAAAGCTTGTTGAATTACTTACTTTGGATTCAGACGATGTGTCTGAGTTTAGACGAGTTCTCTTATTCGCCATGAAGCACACTCTCTCCTCTTGTCTTTCTGTCTCTGGTTTAGTGTTGTTCCTTTGTTCTCTCTCTCTCTTTTGAATTGTTCCTGTCTCTTATTTTTGAAGAAGCATTGCTCTTCTGAATGATTGTTTCTTTTGCAGATTGAGCACTGTTTTCTTGGCTTGTGATAGCACTCCTCACTCTTGTGGTTGGAGCGTTTGCAGTACATGCATTTTTTACTGTAACAGTCTTTTGCCATGTGGCCTCTTTTTTTGCATTTTGTACAATTTAGCCTCTTTTTGATGTTTCCAGAAAAATTGGTTGCATTAGCATTAAATGTAACTACTGGCTCCTCTTTGTTGGAGTCTAGTTTTGCTTCCTCAATCTGGAGTCTGGCGCATAGGTTGTCTATGGTCTTATCTAGCTGTGGGACACTGTCCCACGCCGTTGCAAAAGCACTGTACTCTTTTGGAAGAATACTTGAGATCTTGGTAATCATTGCAGTTTCATTCACTTCTTGTCCAAGAGAAGTTAATTGAAAAGCTAACTGCTGTATGAAGCTCACATTTTCTAGGGCAGACTTAGACTTTAACCACTTGTAAGAGTACATTTCTTGTAACAGATAGTTCTTTTGGTGCTCTGTGTCTTTTTCGTAGATGTTCTTTAGCTTGTCCATCATTTCTTTGGATGTAGCACAGGATAGTAAGTGTTGTTTCACACTTTTGTCTGTTGACATAATAATGTAGAGCTTAGCTTTAGCATCTTTCTCTTTCCACAGACCAACCTGGTCTTCTGGAACTTCATCAATTGGAACTGTTCCATCTGTATATCTCAGCAGATCTTGTGCCTCGAACAAAATTTTTATTTGGAAAGACCACATTGTGAACGAGGCAGCATCCTTTAATGTGGTCATGTTTGACATGTCCAATGTTTGATTGTTCTCTGTCATTGTGACAGGAGGTACACAGGCACTATTTTTAAGAGACACTTCGCTATACTAAAGATTGATTTCTTTTAACACTTTGAGAGAGAGAACGGTACCTGGGCCCATAACCTGTTGGCGTAGGAAGGTGTACGGCACGTGGTTGGAGAGTAGGAGATTCACTATAATGAATAACACACTTGTGAATGCTGTTAATGACAGAGATTTATTCAGTAGTAGCAAAGTGTATTTATAGGGTCAACAGGGAAGGACACAATCGATCACTAAGTCGATGGTAAGGTCTATTCGATATATCGATATCTCTGTTAGTATTTGCACCGCCTTTCTCTAACAACGAACACAAGCACACGGAAACACAAATAACACAGAACAATCACTATGAACAGACAAGTCTGAGCAGGCACGAATGAGTGACGCGGGGGCGGCCGGCACCGGCTTTTATATTAGCATGGTTTACCGCGAGCGCAGCCAATCAGAGGGCGCTCATTTGGCGCTGCCAGTCAAAGCGCGCCAATTTAGAAATGAGTTGGCGTAACGGTTTTTTATTTGAATGATTCAGCTGACACCGCAGGCAGCGTCGCTCGCTTCTAACGAGCCCGGAAGGAGCGCGGGAGGCAAGGGCAAGGGAAAGGCTAAGTACTCGGTCTTCGCGTGAGTTCATCTCTCGGAGAGTATTGTGTGGCCCTTAGAAGGGCCGATGGGGTGCAGACCGCAACTTGCGCTGTCAAATAAGGTGAACTAAAGAAAAACTTCTAAAAAAAAGGGCTCATTTTCTCCTCTATGGAGCACCGGCGGGTCCCGGAGGCGACGGCGGCCGCGGTGCCGGAGGTGCAGCAGCCATCGCATTCTCCTCCTGAATATCGCGAGCTTGTTCGCGAGCTGCCGCCTCTGCCATGAGCTGAAACAGCCGCGACAACATCGCGAACACCCGCGAGTCCTCGTTGAGGTGCGGGAGACGCTGCGTCACCACGGCACAGAAGGGGCAGTTGAGGAAAATGTGGTCCTCCGCCACCCAGAGAACGAAGCTCTCTTCATCCATGATCGCTGATAACTGATGCGGTGCGCGGCCCACCCGGCGCTATTTATACTTTTCTGGTGTACCGAGAGCGAGCCAATCAGAAGCAACTAGGCGTGGGCACAACAGAAACCTGAAAGTCACTTGCAAGTGACGAAACCTGTTTCTGACAAATTTTACCTGGAAAACTATGTTTTTTATTGCACCATCGTGTTCCTTACACCTTGAAGGGTAGGTGTGCCAAGTTTCATGCACCTCGCACGACAGGAAGTGCTCCGGATTTGAGATTTCCCGTGCCTCGGCAAAGTAAGCCGGGCCGGGCCGAAGTCACAGTGTGGTGACAGCCGAAGTCACAGTTTGGTGACAGGAAGTGACGTCAAGAGAGGAGGTGGGGTTTGGAAACCGACGTCACTTCCGGTGTGAGGTCACAGGAGTGTGACGTCACAAAAAGGTTTGAAGTCACGAATGTGTGATCATCACACTTTAGTGACGAGAGTCAAACTGCATGGTTCACACCTGACCTTTAAAACTTGCGCGTGGGAATAGCCAGTCCAATCTGGGGCGCACCACTTGTGCGAATATAACCTCTGGAGAGACTTGAGGCGGAAAACGCTGCCGGCAGGCCAAGCTGGCCCCCTGTCGAACCGAGGTGGTGGTGGAGCCTGCTCTAGACGAAGGGACGGGCCAGCTTGTTTATTTTATTTTTAAAGGATGTGAAATATTGAGGTGGGAGGGTGCAGGCCGTGGATTCTGGCCGCCGGCTACGAACCATAACGCGAACTTGCGTGACAATCACGGCCCTCATCGAGAAGAACGAAACAAACCTCGGCCGCCGAACATCATAAGAAGGTCGGCCATCTCCGTCTAAATGGAATGGTGAGTGACTGTCATTCTCTCCGCCCATTCCGACTCAAGGTGGAGGCGGCCAGCGTCAACACGACGACGCCGTTTAGCGAACGTACGCTTCTCAGCGAAGAAACTGTTCCGCAGTGAGCCGGAGGTGTCCACTTGGCGAGCTTCCTGACCGCATTTTGCCACGTCTACGATCCTCATAATACAACAGTTTTTTGTTCTGCCCCCTTAACTGATACTACTGTAATTCTTGTTAAAAAAAAAAAAAAAGCCGCGTCGGAAACCATCGCATCGCCCCCATCTCAATCTGGCGCGCAGGTTTAATCACGGCTCAGGTGCAGTAAATGAAATAAAAGTGAATCTTCGGACGAGTGTGTAGAAGGATGCACGCGAGCCCGAGCTAATCGTGGCATCACATGCAGGCCGCTGTCAGCTTGCATTAGGACGCCAACGTCAGATACGCTGCAGTCTGCGAGAGCAGCGGGCGCGTCGTGCAGGACGCCTACCGGACGCCCAAGATGCGCCGGGAGTGGGTGTTCGGGGTCGTTCTTCTGGCCCTAGCTGCCGTCCCCGTCTTCTCGGTACACATAGGCAGCACATTCACATTCATTATGACCAATGCTACAGATGACAAAGGTCCTCTACGACAAAGTTTTTACGGAAGTTGAAAGCTCCATGCGATATGGAATGTCCATCCTGTTTCTGATTCGATAGGCGTTGTTTAGCCGTCCTCTATGGCTTAATTGGCAGTTTGCCAGTGATTCGCTGAATGCGGTTACGAGCCCCACGGTGACAGCAGTGGAAAATGTAAATTGTAAACATGGAACGTGTCTAAGTAAATAAAATAACGCGGAGCTAGGGAGGCCATCCACGGCGGTTACCTTCATGTCTTTCATCGGGAGGTCCGAGCTGGGGAGGCCTGGAGGTGCAAACGCGAGCACTGCCCGGGTAGGATAGCCATCGCGGGCAACGGTCACGTCGTCATCACGTCTCAGGACCACGCCCACGCGCCCAACTGGGGCCAGTGCAAAGCCAAAGAAGTCCGGTCTATCAAGAGGTTGGCGAAGACATCGCGCGCATCGACAGCCGTTCTGATCCAGTCCAAGGTGTCGACGATTACGTCAGACGAGAGGGCCATGGAGATGCCGGCAAAGGAGACCCTGAAAAAAAAAAAAAAAATGGTCCGAGAGAAACGGCAGCATCTGCCTGTGGAGGCCAAGGCAATTGAGGAGCTGGAGGAGGTTCTGCGGAGGTCCCACCACACACTCGGAGGCACCATCGATTTGTTGCGTGTTCGTGAAGCGTCTAGTCAATAACACGTCCACTTAATTGGCGATTCAAACATTGCCGGCCGCGCGCCTGCCAGCGGGCGCCTGAACTAGAAAGAGCGTGACTCCCGGCCGGCCTCCCGCTAGCAGCCTTAGGATACGTGTTGTCGAGGAGCTGTTGCTGGTTATTTTCGAGGGTTATTCGTGGGTTTTGTAATATTTACACAAATTTCCAACGTGATGGAAGATACTGGCGAGGTGAAAAGTGCAACGGCACCACATAAAAAGAATAGAGAACGGCACAATTGTTGCGTTCCGCAATTTTCAGACGTGAAGAGTGAGGGTAACCATTTACATTCCGTGCCGCGAACTCCGCTGCGAAGACAGGAGTGGAAAATTGCCATTAAAACTAGAAAGGATTTGCTAGACAGAATGAAAGTATGCAGCAAGCACTTCACTAGCGCTGATGATTTCCCAACTCGTAAGTAAAATTACGTTTTATGTTGTACACATTGATGTAGTGAATAGTAGTGATTGATTTTATCAATTCCATGCATTTGCCGTTCATTTTGTCCTTAGGTGGTTTCTATCTAGAAACGCAGTTGAAAAAAACTGCTGTGCCATCATAGAAAAACCAGGAAACGGAAGAAGGAGGCAAGGTCCAACAGATCAGCCAAAAGGGCTCTGTGGTGAGTAGTCTTTGTATATGCTGGCAATTCAAATTTCAAGACAATTTTACATTACATGTTGTTTTCTTTCTTTCTTTATTTTTATATTTTTGCAGGGCTGACTCAGTAACTCAGAGAGGGAAAGAAAACGATGACAGCAACACATTGTTGCATAACAGTTGATGAATAATCGTCAACAAAATTAATTTTTTAAACTGATAAGGAGGGGTTTTTTAGTGATGATTATTTGTGAATTGTTGTTATGATTTGTGTATTTTCTCTATCAATTTAAGTGTGGTAATTGTTTATTACACACTATTTTTCAGTCTGATCATAGGTGCCTATAAAGTATTTTTTTAACTTATTATTTTTTACCTGCTTTTGCAGGTTTTATGAAATGACATGTTAATAATGTTCAGTTTCAGTTTAATTTTTTTTTGTTTGAAATGTTGTCTTGAATTTGTGAGTGAATGTTTCTTGAATTTGGCAGGTGAAATGGGTAGTGATGGTGGAAGCTGCAACTGAATGGATAAATGCTGAAGAGAAAGATCAGAGAGTTGAGAAAACTCTGAAAGATGTTGGAGTTCAAGTTGAGTTTGAAGTAGAAACTTCTGCATTTGTGTCCTCAGTTGTCAGCAGTGACAAGAAGCTGTTTTCAGATACAGGTCTACATTCAGTGATACTTTTGAACTCTTTAACATTGTGTTTTAATAGGATTGCTCCTGAGAGCCCTCAAAAACGGTGCTCTATGTGCACTCGTGATAGAATGATTTTGACTATGATGAAAATTAAGTTAGGAATCAATTTTTCTTCCAAAGCGGTTTTGTTTGACATCACCCAACAGACATGTTCAAACTACATCTATGATAGTTTAATAGTGCTTTCTAAATATTGAAGTGCATGGTTTTTAGGCCTGGCAAAGAACTAATTTTGAAGAACATGCCCAAGTGTTTTTCAAAGTTTAGGAACACCCGAGTTGTTCTGGACTGTTATGAAATACCCATTGGGAGGGCCAAGTGTCAGCTGTTGAGTAAGATCATAATAGCACTATAAGAACAATACAGCCAAAGTGTCAATGAACGTTTCCCCCTCTGGATTGATTTCCCTCTGCTGTGATGCATTTGGAGGTCGAGCATCTGACAAGGTGGTGACCAAGAAGTCAGGGGTGTACCTCGTGTGTGAGCCTCTTGATGGAGTTATGGCGGATAATTGTTATGCCTTAGAAAATGATTGTGAAGATTACATGCTCACACTGATACGCCCACCCTTTGTCAACCAGAGGAAGCAATTCACCCGGATAGAGGCTGTGTACTGTGCACAAGTAGCGAGGGCTTGAGCGAATGTTGAAAGAGTTATTCAGAGAGTACGTGAATACAATTCTTTAAAACATAAAATTCCTTGGAACATTATACAATTGGTAGATGATATTGTGATTATTGTATCTGGCCTTGTTACTTAAGGGAAACTAGTTTTAGCCATGGACAACTTCTAATCAAACTATTTTTTTAATTTTTATTTATTAGTGATCTGTGTAGATGCTTACACTCCACCTTTTGTGAATTTGTTACCCTGTATCCTTAGAGAGGAATGACTTTCTAAATAGAATTTACAAGTTTTTTTTTTGGACATTTCTTTTAATTAATTGAAAATTACCTACATATAAAACTCACATTCACACACTTCTGCAGAAGTACCGCAACATTTTTTTTTTATCACGACACACATTTTACTTTGATTTCTTTACTAGCCTTGGTAAACATTTGCTGTAAAAAACTTCAGCTGTCCTCTGTAACATATCCATGAGAAATGTGGCATCCAATGCAACAGGGTCAACATAAATGACATCGTACTTACAACTATAGATAGTAAAATCACTTATAGGAGTATTTGTTATCAACATGCTTAACTGCACTTGTCTATTATAAGTGTGTTTCCCAGCCAGCTTACCGGTTTGGAGCTCTGGAACACTCAAAATTTGTTCATTGTCAGTTTTCCAGAGCTCTAAACTCAGAAACAGTGCCAGATAGAGCAAAACGGACGAAATTTTCGTCCTATGGCTGTTAATATGGGGTGTCTCGCTACAGAATTTTTTTTTAAATCCTGTTTAGGGCGTAACATGGAAACTTCTGACTCGATGCGCGACCCCTTCCGGTGGTCGGATAAAAAAAAAACGAGGTACCAAAATTCATGGTTTTTAACACAGAACCAGAATCAAAACCAGCCCCGTTACATTTTAACACTTTTGGCAAATGAACCCCTCTAGGCTGGGGCGGGAGCTGTCACCTATGGTCCTGTCCACGAGCTATGTGCAGGCGGCCATCGGCCATCACCGCGGCGCGAGAGTCGTTCTCAGGTACCTTAGCGGCCTCCACTGTTAAAAATTTGACGTAACTTCAACGACTCTTTGACTCAACAACACATGTCGTAACAACAAATTGTTGTAACACCAACAGCTTATGTCGTTACTGTTACGACAAATGCTGTAACTCCAACAGCTCATGTCGTTACTGTTACGACAAATGCTGTAATTCCAACAGCTTATGTCGTTCCTTTTGCGACAAAAGTTGTTACTAAGTTTGCACTTTGGAAGATATTATCATCTGCATAACAGCTATATAGGAATGGGACATTATTACATACAGTAACTTTGCTAACTTTGATAAATATGGTGCTATTATCTAAATGTAATTGAATTTTAAATAAATAACTGGAGATGAAGTGTTTGGTTACCTCCTCTTATCACTTGAATTCCATACTGTGTTTCTTTAAAGAAACGTCGCTCACAAAACCAGGCCACAGTACTCACAACTTTTTCCATTTTCACTTGAAGTGACATGGAACTCACATGACATCAGTGACAACATGCCATATGACATCTAGGTGAACTGTCATTGTAGACAATCGCCTTTCCTACCTAAATTGCAAACATGAGACTTGCATATACTGTAAAGGAACATAAAAGTTTACTTGTTAAGCCCCTTTTAAGCTGGGAAAGCACCTTTTCTTCAGGTAGAGATGGTGGTCCACTTTAAATGAGGATTGGACAATAATAAATATAATCTATTTTCCTTGAGATTTTGATGTTCACATCTCAACTTAATACAACTTTGGCAACCGTCTGCTTGATTATTTTGCTCATTTGTTGTCTATTGTCGTTTGTCTTTCTGGCGGTCGCGGTGCCCTTTTACTTCTCATATTGTTTTCTGCTTTTCTTGAAACAACCAACAACAACAAGAACAACAAGCCCTGAAGCCTGTAGAGCAGAAAGAACTGCCGTGGTTTAACTTTTAATAACATTAAGTGAGATTGAAGAGCATAACAACGTCGCAGTTCAGAATGAATTCCCTTGTAAGTTCTAGTTTTCTTACTGTGAATTTCAAAGTGAAACAGATAATGACTTTACCTCATGTGTTTTACAGGTTAGAGTTCTCAGATGCACCTCCCCTGGTTCCATTCTGCCAGCCACCCCAGCTATGCAAAACTGGAGAGAAACAGGGTGATGAAATGGATCCAGAGGGAATGTGTGGTGAATCAGTAGAAGTGTGAGCTAATTTGGTACAAACTTTTGAATTGCATCTCACTGCTGTGGATTCAACTCACACTAGTGGAGTCTTTGTTTTGAAGCACAGCCATGGGCTATATTTAATTTTATTTAAACCAGATAATATGTTTTGTTGTTGTGCTTTCCCATTGACTTCATTTTCTTGGAAAGTAAGTAAATGGGAATTGGATATACATTTAACTTGTGTGTTTAACACATCTCAATGTTTTAGCTGTTTCAAATAATTAAATGTTGGTTTCTTTTCAGATTTCTGTATTCTGCATGTATAGATGAACATTTGATCACAAATTCAATACAGCATAATAGATGGTAGACTACAACAATGTCTCAACCATAAAGTTTGTAGAAATTTGTTTTCCATCAAAATAAGTAATCATTTTAATGAAAGAAAAAACATTGGAATTCATTTGACAATTCATTTAAGCTTGAAAGATTGCACTTAAAAAGGGAATTGAGTGGAATAATTGACATAAGTTATCTATCTCTAATTATCGTCGCCTTCTTCAAGTTGCTCAAGGTAAACTTTGTACTGCGACCTCAGCAGCATTATGGCATATGCAACTTTGTTCGGCCCTCTCTTCTTGCGAGGCACTCTAGATTTGCCTGCACTGTCAATCCCTACTATGGCTCTGTTAACATAGAAATAATAATTATGCACAAGGAATTGTTTATATTTTATAGGTTTAGAACTACAAGCATTTAAATTTTACCTCTGTATGAAATCTAATGTGTTTGCAATACCATCGGGATATGTCAAATTGAAGACATAGTATGAACAGAATATAAGCAGCAATCCTGATCTAAAAGAGGGAACAGAACTCCTCACCTTACTATCAAGTGAAAAGTAAAATTTTCTACAGTGGAATAGATCCCTTCCTGAAAATGACAAATCATTTGTATAAGTCAACTGTAGTTATAAGAATGATTTAAATGGAATTGTATTCCATTATTTAGTTTCAGTTTCGAGTACCAACCAATTCCGTACAAACATGGTGTTGCTGGTATGGCATGCTGCCTTGACACATCAACCATTGGTGTACCAGGCTGCAGAGACAGATTACATGAACTGTTAATTAACTGAAATCATATTTCAATGCTTTGTACTGCAGCTAATCTTACCAGAACAAATTTGATAAGGCCTTCTATGTCCTCCTTTAAACAATTTACTAACATTAAAATTATTGCCATTAATTCACTGTCATCTTCTTTGCAGGTGTCTCTTTCTTGAGCTTTACGCATCTGATGCCTTATCCTTGGATTTTCTGGGTGTCTGCTGGCTAAGTAATCTATAAATACTGACTTAACTTCACTCATCCACTTCATAAGGTCCTCAGCAAAATCATGATGCTTGGTTAGTATGTGAAAGTGTTGGTTCATACCCCTAGTGGTAATCAGGAATGGGAACCTCTCAAGAATTTCATCAGTGGTTTTCTTAATTGGAACATCAGTATCAGGAACGTAATTTTCTTCATTTCCCCTCTTTCTCTTCTTTCCTCTTGTTGGAATCTGGGAATTTAAATCCGCTCTCTGCAGTCCATATGTGAGTGACATTTTCTCTTTAATGTCGTCCCAATCCCATTCTTTGGACGAAACTTGTTCAAATGTGGTCTGCATGTCAATAATTTTAATTTCCAGAGACTCTTCATCTTCACCGTCTGGGAGATCAGACACGGCCCACCGAACACATCCTGATGCCTCTGGAATATCTGGAGCCTCCCTTTGCAGCCCAGTCTTCTCACCTCTGTTGGTATTGTCAGACCTATTCCTCATTTTGTAGGTAAGTCTTTCACAGTCTGTTTTTAACTCCATTCCTGCTTTCCCTTCCACCTGAATATCTTTAAATGAATGAGGATATAAGCTAATGATGTCCCTAGCAATGTCTGACAAACACTCTCTTCGGTAATTTGGTATATCTTTTTTGACAGCTTGTATAATAACTCTAATCACAGCATCTAATAACTTGTTGTCTAACACCCTCTTCCTTTGCAGCAGGTTTTCTACCTCGTCGGGCATCTTTGGTAAAAGCTTTGTCCAATTGATAGTATAAGAACTATGCTGGAGCCTTTCTCCCAAAGGAACTGAAGCAGAGTTTCTTGCATGTCCGGAAGAGCTTGTAGAAGGACCCGCTGTGTTACCTGTTAAAATATGTTGTTTTTTCCATTACTTGTATGAAAGCTAAATTCTCAATAGAAGGTAAAGCAACATAAAGTAGTTTTACTTACTGCCTCTCTTTTTCCATGTTTCTACAAGTTTTCTTGCATCATAAATGCCTACGAATTCTTTAATTTCATCCTCCTTAACATACTGTAGATTTGTCAGTGATTGGATTCTGCTGTCTACTAACTTATTGGCTAATGCCTCAACATCATTTGAGTCTATGTCTGGCAAAATGTTGAGCACATCACTCCTGATTAAATTAGCCAGTTGTTGATCCATTTCTGGAAACAAGATAAATAAAGTTAAACAACATTTGGAACTGCAGTAGACATTAATCTAACTTAATTATTTATTAGCAAAATCTATTAGTGTAATGAGAGTGTCACAGTGATGTGGAAGTTGGTGTGTTTCATTGTAAGGACTCACCATTTGACAGGAATCAGCTGATCAGCTGATCAAAGCTTGATAACAGAGGGAAGCCCAACTTAATGTTCCTTTTTAAACATTAACAGGAATCACAACAACTAATCTGTTCTGAAATTCTTAGGTAAAATATGTTGAGTGGAAATAGAAATCACTGTCGACCGTTAATCTCTGACCACAAACCAGCAAACGACAGCAGATCGATTGAAAATCAATTGGTTCGAACTTGAACTGCCCGCTTTGCAGGGTAGGGAACCAAAAAAAGTTACAAAACACTATTTTATAGATCAAAGAACAAACAACGTGAATTTCCATCGTCCCCTAAATGTAACGAAAGCAAAAAACATTCCTTCGATTGCTTAAATGGGACATGAGCCAAATGTGAATGTAAGTTTAACGGATCTATCAAAGTTAGGCATGTTATAATGTTGGCAACATAATGGTATGGTTTGGTAGAGCTCGTTGCTCGTTCCCAACCGACCGTTTTCCTTCTCGTTTTTCGTTTGAGCGTTTGTGCAGTAAAATTGATTCTGTGTTCAGTATTTTCTAACTGCGGGCAACTAGAATTTATTTCAAATTATATATGTGGTGTGCTAGTCTGACCACAAACAGTTTTTAGTGTCCCGTAAACGGATCGGTCCAACTTGATCGCAGTATTCCCCACATTCCGAACATTTCTTGTTCCTTTGTGCCGCAAGCCAAGTGGTACGAGTCAGATTGTGTGCTTATTTGCTATTGACTGATACTGAAAGTAGTGGTTATCGACTTCGATATGTATTCTGATCTGTTTCTATGTTTGTAGATTTGTCGCGTTTCCTTGGTCGCGTGAATTCGGCTAATGTCTTAGCTGGAGGTTATGTTGCATCGAAGTTTTCGTTATTGTAAAGTTTGAAGGTGAATACCTCAGTATTTTTTCCGTAAACGTAATTTTTGGTCGGTTTTGAAATTAGATTTGAGGTGGAAACCTAATTGTTGTATTGTATTGTTTCAGCTCTGTTGTGTTGTGGTGCCTTCATTGACTAGTTGAGCTTTATGTTGTGTTAGCTGACCTTCATTTGAAAGTTTATTTTACACATATTGTCAAGTCAAATTTATTTTTCAACAACAAGCGCAAGTAAATCTATTATTTTGTAATGTTTTGTGTACTTTGTACTTCTTACTTATTAACATTAACATCTGTTCTTTCATGCAGGGTTTTATGTGCTTAATTTTGTGTTTCATTCACTGAAGTTGAGTGCTGCCATTGTGACAGTCAAAATAGATGGAGTACATTGATATTTTGGTTTCTCATGATTCGCAGTTGAAATGTTACTCGCAGTTGCTGCACTTGAAGTGTAAGTTTACTAATCAAAGTACAATTAAGTTGGTGCAATTAAGTTTCTATTGTGTTACATTCAGTGCTGTATTTGTCTTTTAGGATTCTGGGTGCGGCTTGTTCTTGGGACGTAACTTTTATTTGACTGTTAAAGTACTAGCAGTGAAGGAAGTGGTCTGGTTGCAACATTTACACCTTGTATAATCACATTTTACGGTATGTACTTCATATGCATCTGTACCTGATTAATTGACTGTGAGAGCTTCTTGGTTAATTCTACAACATTCAGATCACTTAATTATTAAACAACATTCTCTTTGTTTTTTTGACATGTGCTGTTGCGGGGGCTGTGTTTGGTCATTCAAGCCATGGGTGTTTCAAACAATATTTGGAGGGCTCGTATTGGCACTTACAGAGGCTGTGGACAGTTGAATATCAAGGAGATGCATTCCATCTTCATAGATGCAACAAATATCAAATTTTTTATGGCTGTGCTCACTCTATGCCTAGTGATTGGAAATGTTGAGCGTAATCCTGGCCCACAGTTCAAATGCCCACAAGAATCATGCAATTTTGTATCAGCAAACATTTCAGCTGTTGCATATCATCAACAGATTCATAAAGCCCAGAAGAATTTTAACTTTAAATGTCCCATGGTGCTGTGCATAAACAAACTATTTGCCACCTATTCTGGTTTAAGTAATCATATCAAGGATTTTCACCCTGCAAGTACATTTCCAAGCACCTCTTCAGCTTTAGCACCATCATCATGTAATGTTGCTGACTGCAACACTTCCTGTGGAACTCGGTCAGAGTTGTGTCATCATTATATACAGCATCTCCAGAAAAATACTATTGTCAAGTGTCCCATGTGTAAAAGAAGTGGAAATTTTTCTGATGCCAACAAATTTTTGAATCATGTCAGTGGAAGTCATGCAGAAAGTGTTTTTAAGGCAATTAAGTGTAATATTCCAGGGTGCAGTGAATCTCTATCCACTTTTATTGAAGTTTGTGATCATTTCAAAATTCATCTTGCTGATAATGTTAAAATCAAATGTCCACTTCAGAAGACCTGTCACATTTCTATGTTTTCCGATGTTCAAATCTTTAGAACCCATTTGAGTGTGAAACACTGTGGCTGGAAAGAAGACAGCGCACCCATTCAGCAACAAGCAACTTCTTGGCAAGCATCTACCCAAGTTCAAGGCCATTCGACATCTGCACCGGGTACTTCTGCATCTCTACCACAGTCAATGAGTGTTGATGACTTCTCACATTCTGGACCAGAGGACGTGCCAGATGAAGATGATGAAAATGAGGATGTAATAACATCCGAAATGTTTTTCAATCACATTGGTCAGTTTTATCTCATGCTTCTCTCTGAACAGTTGATGCCAGATTCTACGGTTGACTCAATTGCAAAGGGATTGAAACTGGTGTCTGAATTAGTTCAGCATCAGTTTGGTGTTGCTATAACACGAGAATTGAAGAAAAGAAATCTTAAAGAAGATGAAATTATCGATGTTGTCAATTCTGTCATGAACTGTGATGTTTTTTATGCTGCTCATCACAAAAAAAGTCCTGGTCCTACATTCACATCTGTTCATTTACGTAAGAATTTTATAAATTCTCTTAAGTATGTTAAACCAATTGAAGTGCGCCTCGACAATGACACAGATGATGGAGCTGTTGCACATCTGGTACCACCGGCTGATGTGCTTGGTGTATTGATGGAAGATCCTGCTGTACAAGAGCACATCGATAAAAGCTTCATGAGGCAGTCTGATCCAGCTCTTATTCAAGACTATACTGATGGAAGCGGCTGCAGGTGTAAAGGTGAGGCTGAAAGGATTGATATACATGTGTTTCAGGACACTTTCAATACCGTCAATCCTCTTGGCTCAGCTAAAAATAAGCACAAATTCAATGGGACGTACTGGACCATTGGAAATCTCCCTTCGTATCTTCGAGCCAAGGTTGACTCTATAAATTTGGCTTATTTAGTTTCACAGAAGTACCTACAAGATGCAGTTAATTATGGACCCCGGAAGTGTTTCAAACCTATAATAAACAAATTCAAGAAGCTTGAGGAAGAAGGTATTGTTTACAAGAGCCGAAGGATACCTGTGGTTGTCCAGTTTTACTGTGGCGATAGTCTTGGTGCACATGAAATTGGAGGTTTCATTGGGCAATTCAGCAGCACTTATTTCTGCAGATTTTGTGAAATTAAACGTGCAGAGTTTCTCAGGAATCCTTGTGCCATGAGGGCATTCCGCACTAAGGAAAGTTATTATGCTGCCTTAGAGCAATTAAGTGAAATTCAATCCAGGAGACCTGATGTTGTCACTTTCCGAGGGGTGAAAGAAGACTCTATTTTGCATGAGCTTGAAGACTTTCACGTTTGTGATCCAAGGTTACCCCCCTGTGTTGCACATGATGTTTTTGAAGGCGGTGTTGCTGACTATGATCTGTCTCAAATACTCTTCCGACTTGTTGGTGATGGCTGGTTTTCATACCCGGATCTAAACAATCTGTTAGGTGCCTTCAGGTGCCTTGGCCCGGACAAGGGTAACAAGCCCGCGCCTATCAAAGACACTGGCACAAAGTTAGGTGGACATGCTGTACAGAACTGGGCATTGGTACGGTTGCTTCCATTCATCATTCAGGACTGCATCCGAGATCCTGGTCATGACATTTGGAAACTCTACTTGAAATTAAAACAATTGCTTGAATATGCATGTGCTCCATCTTACAGTCAAGACGATTTGGTTAAATTGAAAGAAGTTTCTCAAGAATATATGGCGGATCGAAAACGTGTTCTGGAGAAGAATGTTAAGCCTAAACACCATTTTTTAATGCATTACGCTGACCTCATTCCAATTGTAGGACCAATAATTCACCTCTTCACCTTGCGGTTTGAAGCCAAACATCAGTTCTTCAAGCGAGTTGCCAGAGCCTGCAAGAATTTCATCAATCTTGGGAAAACCTTAGCTAAGCGTCACCAAATATGGATGGCATACCTGACTGCTGGCTCAGTGCTCTCAAGAGGTTGCTTTGTCAAGAAAAGTCTTCCTTTAAGTGCTGAGATGTATGAAGGAAAAGTGAAAGAGATCATCACCAGTGGCATCTTTAGTAACTGCTCTGTGAACTGTTCAAAAATTGAATGCAATGGGCTTGGATACAAGAAGGGCATGTACATTTTACTAAGTAAATGTACTGAACTCCCTGACTGCATCAACGTAGGAAAAGTTGAAGTTATACTTCAGTCCAATGAAGGGGTATTTTTAATTTTAAATAAATATAAAGCTACACTTTGGCAAGATTATGGTGTGTATCAGATTGAAGAGACCGCATATGATGCAGAATGTTTTTTGCAATCTGAATTAAAGTATCCTGTTGAGCAGGCAACATACTGTCTGCAGGACAAGCTCTGCTTTTCTCTCAAACATTTTATTCATTAGGTACTTAGAAACTTTACAATTAGCCATAAGTTGCAGTTACTAATCTTACACAGTATTAACTTATCTCTGTTTCACTGTTTCAGAAAATTTCCTCAAGTTTTCCACAAAAATTTCTCTTTGGACTCACTCATCTTGTTGTTGTTTTACGATCCATCATTTACGTAAGTGTCTGTGGTATGCTGTGTCTACATAAACAAGCTCATAACCAGAACTCTCTCTCTCTCTGATGTTGTAGGTTTACATTTGCGGTTTATTTATATGAATACTGTTTGTACTAACACCATTCCCAATTGTGGGCGAATTCTACATATTGTGCATAAGATTTGTGCCCATTGTACATGATCTACAGTTCTGATCTCATCTGCCCATAGTTTATGGAAGAATTTATTTTTGGAGATCTTTCTGGAGTTTCAGGTATGAAATTTTCTGGAAGGTATTATTTGAGGTCATACTAACAGCCATTTATTTATTTTGTTGGTTTGACTTTGGTTTTGAGTTTTGACTTTCTTGTGTAACCTTCAGTATCTACAGGGATGAAGCAAGACAGGATTCTGTATCGATCCCATGGAGACATATGCACCCTGCTGCTACCCTCAAGTCAAAATTTTATGTTCAGACCAACTCTGGAAACTTTCAAAATGAATTTTTACTTGCATGAATAGCCTTTACAAGCAGGTGAGACATCTTTTATTTTGACTTTCATGATGAAAATTCTTTTAAGCTTATGTCCCACATCATCTGTGAAATGTGTACAGTTGTTTTAAAGATGTAATTAGAGAGATAATGCTTCTTTTTTTTTCTTTTTGCTGCAGGTTAAAGATGATTAAAATCAACAGTGCACTAGAAGAGTCGCCTTTTCTGGGTTTTTTCTTCTTTTATCAAATTAGTAGTGTGACAACTGTTTGCTATTAGTGAGGTTTGGTAAGTGAACCCTTCCCCTTAAACTTGTGTAGGGGTGGCTCAAATTTATTTCTTTAAGTGGTTTCAAGTATAGGAATAGTCATTCATATGTATGAAATTTTCTCCTTTGCCTTTGCTTCCTTGAATTTCTTACTGTGGTTCTCTTTTGTTTGTATGGTTTGGATCAGCCTTTTATTATGTATGATAATTTAGATATAATAAAGTATGAGTTATGAAATTTGTGTTATTTATAGCCAATTACCCGTTCATTTTTCTATTTTTTTTTTTTCTGAAACCCACTGAAAGTAACGATAATATGTCGTAGGATTAACAGTTTTTCAAAGTCGTTACTTCAACGACAAGTGTCCTAAAAAAAATTAATCAAAGAAATGTCGTTACTTCAACGACTTTTTTTTTAACAGTGTCCACTGACGGCATTCGGAGGCTGGGCTAAACGCATTGGAACGACTATTGTCACAGACGATGACCTAGCTGGGGGTCTTGTGCCCTGTGGAAAAAGCTGCTAGACTCTGGACTTGTTGTGGAGTACCGGGAGGAAGACAACGACACCAATGCGCGCCGACTTCCAAGCCCTGATTGCTGTCGCCTTCATCCCCGTCGACGACGCGGAGGAGGCGTTTGACCTGGTGGTAGCTGCAGCATTGCATGTCCTCCAGCCTGTTATCCAGCAGATGGACAACTACGTTCCAAGACGGTTTCTTGCCTACCGTGGTGCTGGGCCTCAGCGACGAGGACGGCCCTTGTTCCCACCCGCACTGTGGAAATGCTACGCCCGTGCTGTTCGGGGTCTGCCACGGACGACGAACCTGCAAGGCTTGGCACCGGCGGCTGGGGTCCATTGTCCATTGTGCTGGGGTGACATCGCGCGTTTGGAGGGCGGCCAGCCCCAGTCGCGGAGGAAATACGCGTTGGAGGCCACCTAAGCAAGAATGCTCCGCGTCGAACGATGCCGGCAAGATGACGACGTCTTGACGTTTATCAGGGCCATCGGCCACAACGTCGCGGCAACCGATGATACAAATTTAGAATAAATTGAAATCTACTATTAACCTATTTGAACTACGACCTGGACCCAGTTGGACCTGGACCCTATATGGCGGGACCGAAATGGGCGTGGGCGAATATTACGGGGGCGGAATAGCAAGGGCGAGTTGTCCTAGACCCTCTCGTGCCGTATGTGCCTGCCGAGTTCTAGCTGCTCGCGGAGTTAGCACGTTCTCTGCTCGAATTTGTCATTTAGAGGGTTTGTGGTTTGGGTTTTCCTCTTTACTGTCGCACAATCGTGGCCTGACCAGAGAACGTGACATTCACACCGCAGCCCATTTTCGCGTACATGGTGCCCTGACACTCGAATATGCGTGTTGTGTTTGGTTTCTTGTTCAGGTCTCCGTTGCGTGGTTCAATGTTTTGTCCCTAATGCTCTGTCGTTGCAAATCCAGGTACCGCGTACCAAGTTGATTACAAAGTACTACGATGTGAAACCGTGCGAAGACAAGGGACACGGCTTGAGCGTCGAAAACATCAGCCTGCACTTGGACGACGAAGGTGGAACTCTGGTGGATGCGGATATGATTCAGGAATGGGCTGTGAAAGTAATTTCCAGGGTGCGTACTTTTGTAGAAACGTATCTTCGATATTTCAAATCTTCCGGTTTATAGCTGAACTCACAATCAACGTCAACTCACAATTAACGTCGCACCTGATACCCGTACCTGTATACTGTAATCTCTGCCAATATTGCAACACAACTGTCCACAACAAAGGCGTCCTATAGAACCGCGGCTCAGAATAATAATTCAGATAACCTGTTTGCAGTTCACTGTAGTTGTCTGGCGCTGTCGCGACGGCACCGCCCCCAACCAGTGCGAGTACTTCACGCGCTGGAGCTGGACCGCGGGCCTTTGCCGGCTGTTCGCGGCCACGGGCATGGTGTGGAGCCCATTGGTAGAGTCCGTCTCGCCGCCGTACAGGTGCCCCTTCCCTGCCATGGTCAGTGGAAGGGAATGGGGAACTTCGGAAGATATCAAGAAATTTGTGCTCAGTGATTTCTTGTGACTTTGGCTTCTGGTTTCACTTGGCTTCGGGTTTCACCAGGATGCATAGGAAGACATCTTTGCCCGTATTCTCACCTAAATTTGGGCCTTCCCCGCTCAATTTAGAGTGACATCTTGGCCTAACCTAAATTTTGGTTCATTAGTGTTCCTTCTGTTTCCGCAGCAAAAGTACCGCGTCCGCAACGCCACGGTAGACATGGCCGTGGTGGACAAATCGCTGCATATCCGGGGCTTGGATAAGCACATCTGGCCTTTTGAAGCGCAGCTCTGGAACGAGCACGGGCAGTTGTGCTTGTGCTTCAAGGCCACGGCAGAGCCCAGGCGCATCGTCGTCAGGAAGCACGGCCGTGGCCGGTAGCCACAGAGCCAGACCATCGGCTGCCTGATGAGCTGCCTAACTTCGCGGCACCCCGCTACCGACGATACGGCTAGCATCGGATGTTGGCAATGTTGGTTGAGAAACGTGAATGCGCGCGTAAATCTCACCGATTGGCAGAAGAAAAGGTTCTCGGACGAAAAAAAAAAATTACGATAAAACGTGAATGCGCGCGTAGATCTCACCGATTGGCACAAGAAAAGGTTCTCGGACGAAAAAAAAAAATTACGATAAAAGAACTGTCCTGTAAGCAGATGATAATACTTGGGTCTTTTTTTATCACGTGATTACTCCTACCCTCGTAATGTGAAATTGTTTATAAGATTTGTATAAAATTTATATTAGTGTTATATAAAGATCATGTCTAATTTTATTTAGCAAAAGCAAAGATTTATCACATTGTATAAGTTTATATATAACTGAATAAGTTTTAGGAACTTTTAAATCACACAACTTAAATAATCAGTAATTTTTTAAATTTTTGCAAAAATTATATAAATTTGTAATATTTTAGAGTTTCTAAAAATTATTTAATTACATAAGATTATATAAAAACTTATGAGTTTGGAAAAATCTTAAAAAACTGTTATATAGATTTTATTAGCAATAAATAAACCACTTATAAAACGGTTTTACAAGGATAACCCCCCCCCCCTCCCCCCTTTGTGGAGTGTTTGCTTCTGCTCCCTCGAAGTGCGGTGCGAACGCGTACGCGCCCCCCGGGAAGGGGTGCGCAATGTGGTAGAGCGAGTAGAGATATATGGCAGAAGCTCCAATTATTGATTAATTCGATTAATTCACCGAAAAATATTTTTCTTGCCAAGTTTACAAAATCTTGTGGGGTGGATCGGCGAGGTGTTTTGTGTCAGGGCTAGTGTTTGAGAAAAAGAAACGTTTTTTCCGGAAAAATTCGGGATTTTTTTTTTTTTTTTTAAATCTGTGAGCATTAGGAAGGCCGTGCAGATGCAGAAACTAGGGATTTTGATTAAAAACTTGAAAACTCTGAACACTGAGGTAGCAGGAGCCGTGGTTAAGAAGTGAGACTGAAACAAAGGACCTCTCAGTTCCAAAAACGCATGGAAACGATGGCGCGTCGCTTTTTTTCGACGTTTCTGGCGCCTGCGCTCAGCATCAAACCATTTCTGGTAAAAAAATCCGTTTTCGAAATTCACTGTTTTCAAAAATGGCTTGCAGGGGTACACGCCGCCGCAGCTTTTTAGGGGTTGAAGTCGTTGAGATACGGACTTCCCAGTCTGACATCTCTTTCTTAAAGGTTGGCACCTTTCAAAATCGGGGCGAAGATATCGTTAAAAAGTGTCTAATTTTTCAGTTTTTTCGGATTTTTGGGACTTTTGGGTTGATCTGAGTAGCGGCGTTCATTATCGGAACCCCAGAGCCCATCGGTACCGCTGCCGAACAATTTTGGAACCGTTCCACCCCTAACTCAAAAACTACCCCTCACCCCCTCTAAAATTATGGGATGGTCGGAGAGGGTTGAAATGCGAGATTTGACAGTTTTAGGCACCCATAATGCCACACTGACTGTAATTTTCCCAATTTTCGCCCTACAAACGGGTTTTAATGATCCCCTTCACGGCGTTTTTTGACCTTGCCACACTTAAGGGTGGCTGTAGCCGAAGGGGGTGGCCCATGAACTTGGCGCTTCGGGAGGGTCGAGACCAATGTTAAGGGCAGGTCTGTACCAAATTTCAAGGTTCTAGCTTCAAAAACTTAGAAATGGTAGCGCCAATCACAAGGGGGCCGCTAATTTTGACGCCCAGTGTAGAAGGTGCAGGGCTGTAAAAGACCACGTAAACCGCATTCGGACGACGGAGTCATGCTACTTTTATCGAAATACACTTTAAAATCAATTGTGATCAAAAACTATGTCCTCAAACCACTTAATCAAGCCTCTCTTTGATAAAAAAACGAAAAAAAAAAGGGTTTTTTAGGCACGGAGTGAAACGGAGTTGCCTTATAGTTTCGTCAGATTGGACTGTTTTTTGTTTTTTTTCTTGGAAGCATAGCCCCATGTGGCCCTCTGACAGAAGTTTTTCTAACTCTCCAGATTATCGAAGGGTACTCGTACAAGACACGCTGACGTGTTTTTACACTTCAAAAATATCACACACCGTTTAAAAACCAGTTTTAAAGTCGGCTTTCTCACTCCTTTCAATGGGGAAAGTAAGAGACAGAGCACCTCGTCAACAGGCACCACTAGTCCAAAATCAAAACGATCTAAAAAATCAAAAATCTGTCTAACAGAATTACGGACAATAGTCGTATTTAGAAAAACCACTTCAAACTTCAGCTTGCTCTCTCCATCCAATGGTGATAGCAAGAGACAGAGCTACTGTTACAACGCCTCTAGACGAGCTATGCTCGACTCGTCAGCAGGCTGCATCAGCAACCTCTGCCTGACTCAGTATCATTCTGTCCCTCTCCAGAGCACAGCCAATTCGGACGTCCTTCTTTTTTGTTGCGCAGCCTTTACCGGGTCTTCATTGTCGATGTGGCGAGCCGAGCCGAGGCAAGCCGTGGCCCCGCTAAAAGGGAGGCGACTCAAGAGTCAGGACCGTTCGGGACCGGTGGTGGGGACAACAGTGCGAGAGCCTTGCAGGAGGCTAGCGCTAGGCGGCCCGCGTATGAGAATGCAAGCATTACACTGACCGCTACCTAGACGCCCTAGCTCTTCAACTACTCTCTCTCCCTCTCGAAGGAGATACAAACCACCCCGAACCACCCCCAAAACTGAAACAAGGCTCAACCAAAATCCTCATTCCATGAATTTAAAAAAAAGAAAACAAACAAAACCAGAACAAAAAACTTAACTACAATAACTTCCCCCAAACCACCCCAAAACTGAAACAAGGCTCAAGTAAATTCCTCATTCCATGAATTAAAAAGTAAAATAAAGCAAACAAAACCAAAAAGAACAAAATAAAAACTTAACGTCTATTTTAACCAAACCCCCGTGAAACTCCGGGCCTACCAGTATCTCACAAAGTGGGATAGTATTTTTTTTTTTGCTTGGGAAAGAAAACAGGAAAATACCACGGAAAATTTGAAAGAAAAAAAAAGACGTTTTTTTCCGACCCTTCAATACACTAGTCAGGCCGCAGGCCGCAGGCATAGGAAAAGCGGAAGTGCTGATGCTAGTGTAAAACGCTCGCGCCGTTCGGTTTGGACGCGAGTAGTCAGACGTTGGCAGGCCCCCGACGTGGCAACAGCTTTCGGCCCTAGCTTGGTGAGTGACGGGTGAACCTACCCTTTAACCGCTATGTTCTCTTTTTTCACGTTCGTTCCCTAACGCACCCCTTGCCTACCGACATGGTGGAGGTGGCAGGGTCCAAAATTTCAATAATTTCGGTTTAGACCCCTTTGCAATGAGTTATTGGTGTCGTTTCCTTCCCACCTACTGATGGCGAACCAGAGGATTGGCCCTGTATGCCCGGGGTGTGACAGCCGATGTGGTAGTGAACACTTGCCCGTCTGAATCTGGATCTGCCGTGGCGCCTCTCCACGTGAAGGGTAGCGTCGAACCCTTTGCGTCCTCTGCGGTCCCCAGCTCCTTACGGTCACCACGACACGCTTCGTGGGTGACACCTGTGTGTTCCGATCAGAGTAGGGCTGCCGTGTGGTCTAACCGCTGCAGGGGCGGACCTGACGCCACGGTAGGCTGGTCCGTCCAGTGGGCGAGGGCTGTGCAGAGCGCACAGAGGCCTCAATGAAGTGCAAGGTCCAAATTATTTCGTAGCATGCACTCAAAGAGAAGGCGCAGAGAGCTTAGCCAACTTTCCTCTTTTGTAGCTAGTGCTGTCAAAATTTCTCTCCTGTTCCGAAGTTGATGCCAGTTCTGAGCCTAGCCAACTCAGTTCCCATTTTCATAACGACAGTTTTAATTCGACCGCAGGAAAACTTTCGGTAATGGGGGACATGTGTGAGAGTGTGATCCGGTGTGTTCAGGGGAGGGGATCCCTTCACAAACCTCGTTTGGTTCCGTTAGTGTTGTTGTGCGAGAGTGTGTCTTCCTCTTACGGATTAACATTTTCGGGCCATTGGCATTTTTCGTATTTGAGTGATTAGTCACCCACGTGGTCGCATACGTGCACTGCAAACGTTGGCAGCCCTACACCGCGCTGCTCCACGTTTCCACCGCGCCGCGCTCGCCGTCGAGTTTCCACCGGACACCGCGTGTGTCAGCAGAACGGCTGGCCTGGGCCGTGGGTCATCGCCACCGCCAGGCCCTGTCCAGCCCTAGACACGACGTCACGACGGCCACGCACGGAGCTACTCCACGCCAGGGCGATACCCCGCGACTCGTCCAGACCATCAGCTGTCAAATCTGACACCTCAGCGGGCCACTTGTCGCTACTGCACGCTTCTGACTAGCATCGTACCGCTGCTGTGGGTACCATCGTGTGTCATCGCGATGCGACCTCCAACAGCAGCTGTCAGTTGTCACCTCATGCTATCGGGAGAGCATGACACGGCCGTCATGACAGGAGAGGACACCCAAAGGCCCGCAAACATCGGCCTCGCTTCATGAAGACGAGCACGGCGGCAGGTCACATATGAGTTCAACTGCTCCCAAACCCAAGCGCTATACCTGAGGGTAGGGAGATTGTCCATAAGAGCTGCTTGCAGTAGCAGGTTACACAGGAACACTGATTGAGTATTGGTCTACCAGAACAATTAAAGAATTAGAAGAATTAAATTGCCCTAGAAAGCGGATATTTCCCAAGAGCAATTCTGAGGAATCCAAACAGAGTATTGTTAACAAATATAAGCACTCGACATGTCTTATGATTTCGCATAAAAGAAATTATCTTTACCTGAGTAGTTGGCTGGTGTGGCATCTGCTTTTTGGCAGTTTTCCCAGTCCAAATCTCCGTCAAATTACTCTTACGAGAACTAGTCTCCTAAAAAAATTGAAAACTGATTTAAATAACAAAACAGATACTTACAAGAACACAAGATGAAAATCAAGTGCTGGGGCAGGTGTAACGATTCTTGTTATTCCAGGAACAGTGGTGGTTTTGGCACTCAAGACCTAGATAAGATAAATTTGAAAGTGTAAAAGAGTTATTTCGAGAATTAATTTAACAAGTGATATATATATAAGAATATATTGCCGCTCTTTTTGTTTTCATCAGTCTTCACAAATTCTTGACACTCCACACATTGGAAAGTAGCTGTTGCGACATTCCCAATGTATTTGTCACAATGAGGATACACATTGTGTTCTTGCACGTTCAACGAGTATTTTTCAATGGCTGCCGTCATAACATGTCGAGATGGTAAAAATTGTTTTTCATTTAACACTCCTGCCAGTTCCATGATATCTTCTGCACCTGTATGCGTTAACTTATGCCTCTTTTTTTGTTGCCAAAAGTTAAAGGAGCATGATCTTGTTATCAACTAAAAGGTGAAAGTCACGAGCTAATGCATCATCGTCAGTGTCACTGTCATCAGAAGGAGGATCAGGTGGGGCAGCAACGGCTTCAGCTACTGGTTGCTCCTCTTCCTCATCAGTAGTATGGTCTATTCTAACGGGTCGCCATGTTGGCTGGGCATTCTAACACGCCGCCATTTTGGCTGTGCATTTTAACACGCCGCCATTTTTTTATTTTTTGAGATCTTTTCGGTGTCTAACCTAACCTAAGTCTAACCTAACCTAAGTCTAACCTAACCCTAACCTAAGCCTAACCTTACCTAAGCCGCCATCTTGATTCCCGATTCGGACATGACCTAACCTGACCCAACCTAACCTACCCTAACCTAACCCCTGCCGTGTGGGGCGTCCCCCTAAGTTAGGTCCAGCCAGAACGTCATTAATGAAATTCGGATTAGATCGTGCCAGCGATCCAATACGACATTTTGTTAATGACGTTCTGCATGGACCGTGTAAGTACTAACCTAAACCTAAGGGCCTTCCCTCTGTTGTGTGTGTGGTGGCGGGGGGGTAAGTTAGGGCCTGTCAGAACGTCCTTACTGAAATTCGGATTAGATCGTGCCAGCGATCCAATACGATATTTTGTTAAGGACGTTCTGACAGGACCGTGTAAGTACGTACGAAGTGTTTTCCAACGGACCCAAGGGGTAACACCTAACCGTCGTTAGAATTTTTTTTTAAGTGGAAATCCTATCCCCTGGAGGCCTATACAAACCACTAATTTATTTTTTTCTGATCATTCAACTTTTTTTAAATAAGTTTTAGAAAAAATTTATTCGTTTTCTCTTTTGTTTTAAGAAAAAAGTGGTACAGTTTTTTTTGTACAACATTTTTTTTTCTTAAAACTTTTTTATTCGTTTTGTGTTTGCTTTTTTAATTTTTGTAAAGAATTTAACCCACGTTACACCAGATTACTCTCATTCATAGCGAACCATAGACCAATGCGCTTTGCATTCTGTACAGCACACGTATGAATCGGTTTCACAGAGTGTTGTCTGCAGTGCCACGGAACAAAGAGTCTTGGCAAGCTTTGCAGCTTAGGGCAACCGAATATTTCAATATTTATCACATCGACACCACAGGGAACAATACTCTGAAGCATTCTCCTCTTTTCCACACCCTTCACATAAATGCGTGCGTACTGAGAGGTCCAGTGTTTTATAATGTCATGGCACTCAGTGTATGGTTTATCACCGTGATGCCACTGGAGTCCGTGGACATAATTCGTCACATATTTGTTTTGGCGTCTGTAATACAGTGGTACCATTGTGCCGTCATAGGGTGGTGCGAACACTTCTGAACATCTGGTGAGGTCCCACAGAGGATCGTACATGCTGAACTCCTTGATGCTTTTCCTCTGGCGACGTTCGAAACGCCGTTTCCGTGCCATCAGTGTCGTTGTCAGCGATGTCGAGTGTTTAATATCTACACAAATTGGCCTGTTAAAATTCTCGCGGGTGTTAGAAACTAAGCTTCTACTACCAAATAATTAGCCAAAGACAGATTTCGAATTTTAACAGGCCACACTTTTTCTATAGCGACGTTCGAAAAGCCGTTACCCTGCCATCAGTCTCGTGGTCAGCGATGTTGGCTGTTCAATATCTACACAAATTGGCCTGTTAAAATTCTCGCGGGTGTTAGGAACTGAGCTTTTAGTACCAAATAGTTGGCCAAAGACAGATTTCGAATTTTAACAGGCTATACTTTTCCTCTGGCGACGTTCGAAAAGCCCTTTCCCTGACATCAGTCTCGTGGTCAGTGATGTTGGGTGTTCAATATCTACACAAATTGGCCTGTTAAAATTCATGCGGCTGTCAAAACCTATAATTCCAATGCCAAATCGTTCGAAAAAGACAGATTTCGAATTTTAACAGGCCATACTTTTCCTCTGGCGACGTTCGACAAGCTCTTTCCCTGACATCAGTCTCGTGGTCAGCGATGTTGGGTGTTCAATATCTACACAAATTGGCCTGTTAAAATTCATGCGGCTGTTACGAACTATAGTTAAAATGCCAAATAATTCGAAAAAGACAGATTTCGAATTTTAACAGGCCATACTTTTTCTCTGGCGACGTTCGAAAAGCCCTTTTCCTGACATCAGTCTCGTGGTCAGCGATGTTGGGTGTTCAATATCTACACAAATTGGCCTGTTAAAATTCATGCGGCTGTTACGAACTATAGTTTTAATGCCAAATAATTCGACAAAGACAGATTTCGAATTTTAACAGGCCATACATTTCCTCTGGCGACGTTCGAAAAGCCGTTTCCGTGCCATTAGTCTCGTGGTCAGCAATGTTGGGAGTTCAATATCTACACAAATTGGCCTGTTAAAATTCATGCGGCTGTTACGAACTATAGTTTAATTGCCAAATAATTCGACAAAGACAGATTTCGAATTTTAACAGGCCATACATTTCCTCCGGCGACGTTCGAAAAGCCGTTTCCGTGCCATCAGTCTCGTGGTCAGCAATGTTGGGAGTTCAATATCTACACAAATTAGCCTGTCAAAATTCATGCGACTGTCAAGAATTATAGTTCCAATACCAAATAGTTCACAAAAGACAGATATTGAATTTTAACAGGCCGTACTTTTCCTCTGGCGACGTTCGAAAAGCCGTTTCCGTGCCATCAGTGTCGTTGTCAGCGATGTTGGGTGTTCAATATCTACACAAATTGGCCTGTTAAAATTCTCGCGGGTGTTAGGAGATGAGCTTTCAGTACCAAATAGTTAGCCAAAGACAGATTTCGAATTTTTACAGGCTACACTTTTCTTATAGCGACGTTCGAAAAGCCCTTTCCCTGACATCAGTCTCGTGGTCAGGGATGTTTGGTGTTTAATATCTACACAAATTCGCCTGTTAAAATTTATGCGGCTGTGAAGAACTATAGTTGTAATGCCAAATAATTCGAAAAAGACAGATTTCGAATTTTAACAGGCCACACCTTTCCTATAGCGACGTTCGAAAAGCCGTTACCCTGCCATCAGTCTCGTGGTCAGCGATGTTGGCTGCTCAATATCTACACAAATTGGCCTGTTAAAATTCATGCGGCTGTTACAAACTATAGTTTTAATGCCAAATAATTCGAAAAAGACAGATTTTGAATTTTAACAGGCCATACTTTTCCTCTGGCGACGTTCGAAAAGCTCTTTCCCTGACATCAGTCTCGTGGTCAGCGATGTTGGGTGTTCAATATCTACACAAATTGGCCTGTTAAAATTCATGCGGCTGTTACGAACTATAGTTCAAATGCGAAATAATTCGAAAAAGACAGATTTCGAATTTTAACAGGCCAATTTGTTGAGATATTCAACACCCAACATCCCTGACAACAACACTGATGGCACGGAAACGGCTTTACGTACGTCGCCAGAGGAAAAGAATGGCCTGTTAAAATTCGAAATCTGTCTTTTTCGAACTATTTGGCATTGGAACTATAGTTCTTGACAGTCGCATGAATTTTAACAGGCTAATTTGTGTAGATATTGAACACCCAAAATCGCTGACCACGAGACTGATGTCAGGGAAAGAGCTTTTCGAACGTCGCCAGAGGAAAAGTATGGCCTGTTAAAATTCGAAATCTGTCTTTTTCGAATTATTTGGCATTGAAACTATAGTTTGTAACAGCCGCATGAATTTTAACAGGCCAATTTGTGTAGATATTGAACAGCCAACATCGCTGACCACGAGACTGATAGCAGGGTAACGGCTTATCGAACGTCGCTATAGGAAAAGTGTGGCCTGTTAAAATTCGAAATCTGTCTTTTTCGAACTATTTGGCATTAGAACTATAGTTCTTCACAGCCGCATAAATTTTTACAGGCCAATTTGTGTAGATATTGAACTGCCAACATCGGTGACCCCGAGAGTGATGTCAGGAGAAGGGCTTTTCGAAAGTCGCCAGAGGAAAAGTATGGCCTGTTAAAATTCAATATCTGTCTTTTTCGAACTATTTGGCATTGGAACTATAGTTCTCGACAGTCGCATGAATTTTAACAGGCTAATTTGTGTAGATATTGAACACCCAACATCGCTGACCACGAGACTGATGTCAGGAAAAGGGCTTTTCGAACGTCGCCAGAGGAAAAGTATGGCCTGTTAAAATTCAAAATCTGTCTTTTTCGAATTATTTGGCATTTTAACTATAGTTCGTAACAGCCGCATGAATTTTAACAGGCCAATTTGTGTAGATATTGAACAGCCAACATCGCTGACCACGAGACTGATGTCAGGGAAAGAGCTTTTCGAACGTCGCCAGAGAAAAAGTATGGCCTGTTAAAATTCAAAATCTGTCTTTTTCGAATTATTTGGCATTGAAACTAAAGTTTGTAACATCCGCATGAATTTCAACAGGCCAATTTGTGTAGATATTGAACTGCCAACATCGGTGACCCCGAGAGTGATGTCAGGAGAAGGGCTTTTCGAACGTCGCCAGAGGAAAAGTATGGCCTGTTAAAATTCGAAATCTGTCTTTTTCGAACTATTTGGCATTAGAACTATAGGTTTTGACAGTCGCATGAGTTTTAACAGGCCAATTTATGTAGATATTGAACACCCAACATCGCTAACCACGAGACTGATGTCAGGGCAAGGGCTTTTCGAACGTCGCCAGAGGAAAAGTATAGCCTGTTAAAATTCGAAATTAGGCTTTGGCCATCTATTGGTACTAACTAGAAGCTAAGTTCCTAACACCCGCGAGAATTTTAGGATGTTAATTTGTGTAGATATTGAACACCCAACATCGCTGACAACGACACTGATGGCACGGAAACGGCATTTCGAACGTCGCCAGAGAAAAAGTATGGCCTGTTAAAATTCGAAATCTGGGTTTGGCCAACTAATTGGTACTAGAAGCTCAGTTCCTAACACTAGCAAGAATTTTAACAGGCCAATTTGTGTAGATATTGAACTGCCAACATCGCTGACAACGACACTGATGGCACGGAAACGGCGTTTCGAACGTCGCCAGAGCAAAAGTAAAGGCCTGTTAAAATTCAAAATCTGTCTTTTTCGAACTATTTAGCATTGGAACTATAGTTCTTGACAGTCGCATGAATTTTAACAGGCTAATTTGTGTAGATATTGAACACCCAACATCGCTGACCACGAGACTGATGTCAGAGAAAGGGCTTTTCGAACGTCGCCAGAGAAAAAGTATGGCGTGTCAAAATTCGAAATCTGTCTTTTTCGAATTCTTTGGCATTGCAACTTTAGTTCGTAACAGCCGCATGAATTTTAACAGGCCAATTTGTGTAGATATTGAACTGCCAACATCGCTGGCCACGAGACTGATGGCAGGGTAACGGCTTTTTGAACGTCGCTATAGGAAAAGTGTGGCGTGTTAAAATTCGAAATCTGTCTTATTTGAACTATTTGGCATTAGAACTATAGTTCTTCACAGCCGCATAAATTTTAACAGGCCAATTTGTGTAGATATTGAACTCCCAACATCGCTGACCCCAAGAATGATGTCAGGGGAAGGGCTTTTCGAACGTCGCCACAGGAAAAGTATGGCCTGTTTAAATTCAAAATCTGTCTTAAGCGAACTATTTGGTACTAGAAGCTCAGTTCCTTACACCCGCGAGAATTTTAACAGGCCAATTTGTGTAGATATTGAACAGCTAACATCGCTGACCACGAGACTGATGGCAGGGTAACGGCTTTTCGAACGTCGCTATAGGAAAAGTGTGGCCTGTTAAAATTCGAAATCTGTCTTTGGCCAATTATTTGGTAGTAGAAGCTCAGTTTCTAACACCCGCGAGAATTTTAACAGGCCAATTTGTGTAGATATTGAACACCAAACATCGCTGACAACGACACTGATGGCACGGAAACGGCGTTTTGAACGTCGCCAGAGAAAAAGTATGGCCTGTTAAAATTCGAAATCAGGGTTTGGCCAACTAATTGGTACTAGAAGTTTAGTTCCTAACACTAGCAAGAATTTTAACAGGCCAATTTGTGTAGATATTGAACTGCCAACATCGCTGACAACGACACTGATGGCACAGGCGTTTCGAACGTCGCCAGAGCAAAAGTATGGCCTGTTTAAATTCAAAATCTGTCTTTTTCGAACTATTTGGTATTAGAACTATAGTTATTGACAGTCGCATAAATTTTAACAGGCCAATTTGTGTAGATATTGAACACCCAACATCGCTGACCACGAGACTGATGTCAGGGAAAGAGCTTTTCGAACGTCGCCAGAGGAAAAGTATGGCCTGTTAAAATTCAAAATCTGTCTTTTTCGAATTATTTGGCATTAAAACTATAGTTTGTAACATCCGCATGAATTTCAACAAGCCAATTTGTGTAGATATTGAACTGCCAACATCGGTGACCCCGAGAGTGATGTCAGGAGAAGGGCTTTTCGAACGTCGCCAGAGGAAAAGTATGGCCTGTTAACATTCAAAATCTGTCTTTTTCGAACTATTTGGCATTGGAACTATAGGTTATGACAGTCGCATGAGTTTTAACAGGCCAATTTGTGTAGATATTGAACACCCAACATCGCTGACTACGAGACTGATGTCAGGGAAAGAGCTTTTCGAACGTCGCCAGAGGAAAAGTATGGCCTGTTAAAATTCGAAATCTGTCTTTTTCGAACGATTTGGCATTAGAATTATAGGTTTTGACAGTCGCATGAATTTTAACAGGCCAATTTGTGTAGATATTGAACACCCAACATCGCTGACCACGAGACTGATGTCAGGGAAAGAGCTTGTCGAACGTCGCCAGAGGAAAAGTATGGCCTGTTAAAATTCGAAATCTGTCTTTGGCCAACTATTTGGTACTAAAAGCTCAGTTCCTAACACCCGCGAGAATTTTAACAGGCCAATTTGTTTAGATATTGAACACCCAACATCGCTGTCAACGACACTGATGGCACGGAAACGAGAGTGATGTCAGGAGAAGGGCTTTTCGAACGTCGCCAGAGGAAAAGTATGGCCTGTTAAAATTCGAAATCTGTCTTCGGCCAATTATTTGGTACTAGAAGCTCAGTTCCTAACACCCGCGAGAATTTTAACAGGCCAATTTGTGTAGATATTGAACACCCAACATCGCTGACAACGACACTGATGGCACGGAGACGGCGTTTCGAAGGTCGCCAGAGAAAAAGTATCGCCTGTTAAAATTCGAAATCAGGGTTTGGCCAACTAATTGGTACTAGAAGTTTAATTCCTAACACTAGCAAGAATTTTAACAGGCCAATTTGTGTAGATATTGAACTGCCAACATCGCTGACAACGACACTGATGGCACGGAAACGGCGTTTCGAACGTCGCCAGAGGAAAAGTATGGCCTGTTAAAATTCAATATCTGTCTTTTTCGAACTATTTGGCATTGGAACTATAGTTCTTGACAGTCGCATGAATTTTAACAGGCTAATTTGTGTAGATATTGAACACCCAACATCGCTGACCACGAGACTGATGTCAGGAAAAGGGCTTTTCGAACGTCGCCAGAGGAAAAGTATGGCCTGTTAAAATTCGAAATCTGTCTTTTTCGAATTATTTGGCATTTGAACTATAGTTCGTAACAGCCGCATGAATTTTAACAGGCCAATTTGTGTAGATATTGAACAGCCAACATCGCTGACCACGAGACTGATGGCACGGAAACGGCTTTTCGAACGTCGCCAGAGGAAATGTATGGCCTGTTAAAATTCGAAATCTGTCTTTTTCGAATTATTTGGCATTGGAACTATAGTTCGTAACAGCCGCATGAATTTTAACAGGCCAATTTGTGTAGATATTGCGTCTTCGTCTTTTCGGCATGTGGTCGTGTGTCATGATGTGGCAATTTTGTTTCTAAGTCCTGGCGAAAATGTGAGAAATTTCCCAAAAATTTTCATCGCCATCTTTTGATATGTTGTTCAGCAACCCATAAAAGGACTTTTCCGCATTTGATCGTATCGTCAAAATTTGGCCAAAAAAAAAACTTTAGCCCGGTAGCGTTCAAGCAGATGCTGTGGTGCTCGCTGCTGCCGCGACCTCAGCAGAAGCTGCCAGAGCCGTCGACGAATTACGTCGGGGTGCCCGTCAGGGGGTTAAGCTGCCAAAGATGACAAACGAGGAACCCCTAGCCGCTGCAAAGGGCCCTGTTGTAAGTATTCTTTAATTTTTAATACTGTTACCGAATTATTTCAGTGTGGGTAATTTATTTTTTTTTTTTTTTTTGATTTGTTGCAGTTATTCGGTCGATATCATGTCTCACCGCCAAAGCAGAGGAAGAAGCGCCCATGTGAGAACGAATTGTTCTCTGGCAAGGCGCTCCTTGACGCAGCTGAGAAGCGAAGACGTGAATTGTTTGAAAAACCTTCTTTAAGGTAGATGATTTAAATTTGCACATTCTCAATTGTTTTAAGGTGCAAAGTTTTATTAAATTTGCCATGACATGTTTAAGATACATTTTGTTTTAGTTTGCACATTGTGAATTGTTTTTTAGGTGCACAATTTTATTAAATTTGCCATGACATGTTTAAGATACATTTTGTTTTAGTTTGCACATTGTGAATTGTTTTTTAGGTGCACAATTTTACAGAAAATTAAAATCTGCTCAATCTGACTTTCATTCTGATTTTTAAGCCCTGGTCGTTATCATGATATGAACGGAAATAATTTTTTTTGAAGACTTTTAATTTTTTTATTTTTTTTGAATCTTAAAACACTTTTTATTTAGGCAAGGCTCTCTTGAATTACTTTAGAAACACCTCACTTTAAAATCTGCTGCAACAAATTGTTTGGAATAAACTCTAGATGGTAACACATTAATTCAGCCTTAATCGTCTCAAGGATCGGACAAGTAATGCTTTGAAAAGCAAAGCCTAGGATGCTTTCCTTATTTTCTTGAGTGAGTCTTTTGAAAGATTCTGTATCCGTAAAACCTTCTTTAGTACAGAAGTCTTGACTACGCATCATTACATTTTGCCAGCAGCCCTTCAATTTTTCACTGATAAGTTCAAGCTTATACAGTTTCTTTTTTATCATCTGACAGCCTGCTCTGTGCAACATGTCCCACGAAGATTGAGCTAGATTAATTTGAGTGTTAGAATCATTCCGTTGAAGACAGACAGATGTCTGAAGTCTCAATTTTTTATTTAAATATAGGCTGAGTGTCATACCGCCAATATTTATATGATTTATTTCACTCAGCCTCTTAAATGCATCTGAGAAATAAGTGTGAACTTCATCTGAAACAATGAGTTTTAATTCGGGGACACTTATCCTGATCCATTTACGATTTCCTTTTGAGTTTGTTTCCCCCAACAAAAGCACATAAGGTTCAAGAGTATTCAAATCCAGACCCAAACGGATTTCCTTCACATAATTTTTTGTCAAGGCATATGGCTTCACTTTAATTTGGAGTGGATAAATATTCATGCCCTCTGGTGGTGATAGAGGGTCAAGTATTTTAGACTGCTGTGTTATCCCAGGATGAGGAATCGCTGTGGCACCTTGCAGATACCCCACGTCAACATCTACTGTCGGGTGAGGCGCGGGGTATTGTCAGTAACCGTTCGCCGAAACGGTACCACTGAGAGTAGACGTCGCTGGCGCGTACGTCATCGGTAACGGATAAGGACATGTACCCGCAGGGGTGGAACCTGCTGTTCGAGTACTGTCACAGCCAGGGGCGGCGCCAGAGACCAGAGGCCGGGCGACGGGGACGACACCATAAGGAGTGTATCCTGGCGTGTTCGCAGGGGGTACGGGCCGTCGCCGTCATCATACCCCTGAGGCAGGGAGTGCATGACGGGGCGCATGTCCTGGAACAAGTCCTGGACAAGGTCCTCGTAGCGCAAGCACCGCTTGGACGTAGGCTGCAACGGGGCGTCGGTATCACAAGTGCGCTTGGTTGCCATATCTCGAAGTTAGAGTACGCTGTCGTTGACCAAAGTACAGACATTTACTGATAGGGCACTGCTGGAATGCTCTCTAATTTATAGAGTGAACATGGCGATCATGAGACACCTATCGGTCGGTAGTGAAACTTCTGCTGCGCTCCCATTGGTCTAAAATCGGATTTTCCTCCAATCACAGCCAGGGTCCGGAGCGCGCGGCTGGCCGCTAAGTCTGATCAGGTGCCGCGGACAGTACACTGTGCGTGCACCGACACGCACCGCACCCAGGGCCGCTGTGCCGCCGGGGCGCGTGCAGCTGCACTCACACGCTATTGGAGCAAAATCCGATTTTAGACCAATGGGAGCGCAGCGGGCGTCCCGGCGCTACCGCTGCCGCGCGCTCTAGCGACGGCGTAGATAACTAACGGCGCTACATAAAAGAGAGGTGCGCGCACCCATTCGCATCAGTCTTCGAGTTGTAGTTGGGGAGATCCTCTCTATGCATCGCCTTCTCCGCGCTCTCAGCAAATTTCTAACTGTCTTTTTTTAAAAGACTAGTTTACTTCGATTGTTTTCTTTGAAGTGCTATGTAAAGTCTGACTTTCAGACTTTTTTCGCTTCGTATTCAGTCATGGAGTCAAAAGTGGACGGTATTTTGACCGAGTGGCAAGAAGGGTGCTTCTACAACACGGAGTTTCTGTCTGAAGCTTACACCGTGTTATTGCTTGAGCTCCTAGAAGCCGCTCCTGCAGAACTTCATGACCCTCGTCTTCCAGGCTTCTTGAAGGCTGGATATGATGCTTATTTATACGAGCAGGCTGGTGACGACCCCGATGCTAAATCGACTTACGATATGGCTCTAAAGATGGTCGGACAGGGAAACGGTGATGTCGCCGTTGCGGATACTCACTCAGAGGGGGTCACTAATGAGGATCCTGGTCCCGGCCCTTCGGGTGCCAAGCGTCCACGTGACAATGAGGAGCAAGGAGGCGACTCCCCTACTCTAGAAATTATACAGTCTACAGAAAGGGAGCTGAAACGCTTCAAAGCAAAGTTTCGGGAGGAAGTCATGCTAGTCAAAGGTCTTGGCAGCACACTTCCTTCTGAAGATATCATGACACGAATGTTTGACAGCATGTTGGCGAGGCAGCGTGAGGCTGTCGCTGCTAAAGATGACGATAGAGTTATACTGGAGGTCCAGAATTTGGAGAGCACTGATAACCCTCTCTGGTTTTCAATGCGTCAGACAAGTCAGATAAATGGAAGGATTATACTAGACAAACTTACACGCGTCCTGAATTCAAATCAGAGTTTCATTACAGAAGGAAAATTAAGAGTAAGTTACATACATGTTCCCACACCTGAGGGCGGTGGCAGGAACAAAAGACGGAATAACAACCAACCATTTGATGACTGGCTTGCAGAAAAGATATCGAAGAAAACAATATTTTCTCCCGACAATGAAGCAGATTCGATGTGTTTGACACGCTGTGTGGCCGTTGCGAAGGCTCGTAAGGGGATGAGTTACATGGCATTCTCACGTATTAAGAAACCTCAGTCCGTTGTACAGCGGAAAGAAGCCCTAGCTTTATGTGAGCTAGCAGGGATAGACCCTAATAAGAGGTGTGGTTTAGACGAGGTCAGAAAACTTCAAGATAAAATGCATGATTACAGGTTGTGTGCCTTCACAGACAGAGCAGGCAGAGAGTGCGTCTTCAAAGGCCCCTCCACACAGCGGTGTGAGAATTTGTACCTTCTTTTACATGAGCAGCACTTTTATGCAATTCTATATCCGGGTGCTGCTTTTAACAAAAATTTTACATGTGAAAAGTGTGTTGTTTTCTTTGAACATAAAGGTGAGCACAAATGCGCTGGATCCTGCTGGCGTTGTCTTGCCTCCGACCCTCATGATGAGACAATGTCCCCACTTGTTCGCTGCCCGACCTGTTACCACCAGTTTGCCGGAAATGAGTGTCAGTGTCTTCAACTAAACAAAACAATTCAGCTCCCGAATAGTACACTCACTAAATGTGATGCATTCAAGTTTTGCCCTGCATGTGACACAAGCTACACTACGTTACGTGGACGTAAACACATGTGCGGTTTTAATTACTGCAAATATTGCAAAGAGAATGTACGCGAGAATCACCTATGCTTTATGACTTCATGGGAAGAGAAAAATAAAAAAAGGATAGAAAATGCATAACGATTTACTACGATATTGAGTCAACTCAGCATGATTCTCTCGAGGGAGGAGATGAAATTTTTGTTCACAAACCAAATTTGTTGGTATCTCAGGCAGTTTGTGATCGGTGCATAGGAGTGGTACAAAATGACTTCTTTTGTAATGTCTGTAAAACCAGGCAACATTTATTTCACAATTTGGACGCACCAAATATAAATGTGATTAGTCAATTCATAGAATATTTACAGTCTTTTGACTCGAAGACAGATATTCTGTTAATAGCACATAATGCAAAATCGTATGATTCTGTATTTGTTCTTCAGGAGGTTATCAAACGACAACTCCAGCCTAGCCTCATTCTACAAGGTGCAAAGATAATCTCAATGAAATTAGGAAATTGGCATTTTATTGATTCCTTAATGTTTCTGGCTATGCCTTTGAGCGCAATGCCTAAGTCTTTCGGGTTGAATGAATTAAAGAAAGGGCACTGGCCTTTCTTGGCGAACAAACCTGAGTTCTACCGATATGTAGGTCCTCTCTTACCGAAGGAGTTCTATTGTGTCGATGGGATGAAAGCGAAAGCAGCTTCTGAGTTTCACGCGTGGTATGACGCACTTGCATCAAAACACTATGTTTTCAACTTTAGGAGAGAATTATTTGACTACTGCATTTCAGATGTCACAATTTTGAGGCAGGCATCTGAGGCTTTTCGTAGACTGTTTGCAGGACTTGCAGGTTTTGATCCCATGTCAAACGCAATCACTCTCAGTTCAGCTTGCATGTCAGCGTTCAGGCGCAACTTTTTGCCACAGAACAAAATTGGAATCGTTCCGGCTGGTGGTTATCATGGAGGAGGAAAGCAGAGTGACATAGCGCTTAAATGGTTAGATTACGAGTCCTTTAAGTTAGGCCATGAGATCCAGACAATCTATACACATCGTGAGGTGTCCGTCCTTGGACGGCGTGTTGACGGTTATGTAGAGATACCTCGTGATGACGGGTCTGTAGAACGCAGAATATACCAATTTCATGGCGATTATTGGCACTCATGTCCAAGACATTTTCCTGTGACGTCAGATTCGCTGGAAAACAGGTATGAAAAAACCATGCATCTGACAGCTCTCTTTCGAAGATCAGGGTTCCTAGTTATAGAAAAATGGGAGTGCGAGTTCCTAAGAGACCTTGAAACCGATCCGGAGGTGAAAGATTACTTTGAAAGACACCCTACAACAAGGGTTCCCCTGCTCAACCTACGTGACGCATTAACAGGTGGGCGGACAAGTGCACTTCGGGCAGCATATAAGGCTGATCTCAGTAAGGGAGAGAAAATAAAAATGGTGGATGTACAGTCCGAATACCCGAATGCAAACTTGAGGGGGAAGTACCCATATGGCCATCCCACTATTTATCTACAAGGGAATCCAGACACACCACCTGTAAATGAATTGAATGGCATGGTTAAATGCACGATTCTCCCACCAAGTGACTTGTATATCCCCGTGCTTCCGTATAAATGCAACGGTAAGCTGATGTTCCCCCTCTGTAAGCTCTGTGTGGAGACTGAGAGCAGAACGTTAGATGATAATGATGAACGCCGTTGGTGCAATCATAACGATAGGGAGCGACAGCTAACAGATACCTGGTGTGCACCTGAGATTCAACAGGCTGTAAAACATGGTTACACTATACAGGAAATCCACGAGATCTATCAGTATCCCGGAACCATGGCTTATAATCCAGACACAGGCAGCGATGGGTTACTTTCAGCATACATTCGATGCTTTATGGCTGTGAAAATTCAGGCCAGTGGTTGGCCTGTAGGCTGTGATTCAGAGGAAGACAAGGCAAAATTTGTTGCCGATGTGCTAAAATACGATGGAATAGTTATCGATCCCGAGAAAGTAGAGTACAATGCTGCCCTTCGTACCCTCGGGAAACTCATGGCGAATGCATTTTGGGGTAAATTTGGGGAGAAAACTATAAGACCGAAAACAGAATTTATCTATGATTATGGCGAACTAATGAATTTAGTTGCAGACACTAAGAAAGAGATATGTAGCTTGATTCCACAGAGTGAAGACTGTCTTCAGGTCTCATGGAAACCAATAGATGATACAGACGAGTCGTTACCGACATCATCTATACTCCATGCAGCGTTCACGACATGTCTGGGACGCCTTCACCTATACAAGTACTTGGACATCGTAAAAGAGCGTGCCTTGTACCATGATACCGATAGCGTCGCATACATAAGCCGTCCTGGAGAACCGGATCTGCCATTGGGAACACATTTAGGGGACCTGACTGATCAGATAGAAGAAGAATACGGCCCTAAGTCGTACATCCTGGAGTTTGTAGCAGGTGGCCCAAAAAACTACGCCTTTAAGGTGGCAGTTGGCGGTGATCCTACGAGCGTTCAGTATTGCATAAAAGTCAGGGGGGTTACAATTAACAGAACATGTGACGAGCTTGTAACATTTGAAAATTTAAAAGCGATGGTAACAGGAGAAAGAGAGAAGATTTCAGTACCAATCCCACGACAGATTGCACGCCTTCAAAATTGGACTATTGTGACACGTCCTACATCTAAGGATTGGAGGGCAAAGAACTCTAAGCGGCGTAGGATAGATGTCGAACAAACTGTCCCGCATGGTTATAACCCAGAAGACAGTGGATAAATAGTGATTATTTCTTTTTTTAGGTCACACTATGCACTTAATTAATGTACATATGTGTAATCACTTTCACGGTGCTACAAAGAACTTTACTTTCTAGATAGTAGGTAGGCTGGGGGCGGCACACGGCGAAACCCAGAAACCACTATCTAGATTTAAAGACAAAAAATTAGTGGTTTGTATAGGCCTCCTGGGGATAGGATTTCCACTTTAAATAAAATTCTAACGACCACGTGACGGCAGCCTCATGGGCGTGGTTGGAATAGCCGTCAACAGTATAAATACAGGTTACACCGCTGATACAGCTCATTTCTGAGTCACGCGTCGAGATGGATCTTAGATTCCAACACCCGTGTAACGTTCTTATCGTTGGAGGGAGCGGTGCTGGGAAAACTTTCTTCGTGAAGAGAGTGATCGAAAATCGTCATTCTCTTTTCGACACGTCTTTTGATGACATAATATTTTATTATACTGAGTGGCAGCCGCTCTATGATGATCTATCTTCTGATCATCAGGTTAATTTCAGACAAGAAATGCCCGCTTTAGAGGACCACCCTCAAGGGCTGGGTCCAAAACTGGTTATGATTGACGACTTTATGCAGGAATTACAAAAAGAGCATAAAGAATTCCTCAAATTTTTCATCAAGGGATCTCATCATAGAAACTTGTCGATATTTTTCTTGAGTCAGTGCCTATTCCCTGCGGGGCTGAGACAACTCAGTCTAAATGCACACTACATCGTGCTCTTTAAGACATCGCGTGACTTGGCTCAAATACGCACCTTTTGTCTACAAGTGGATCCTCAGCACTGGCGGGCTTTGCTTGAGGCTTACGAGGACGCGACACAGGCAGGACACACTTACATCCTGTTTGATTTTAAGCCTAAACAGCTGGACCATCTGCGCATACGCACTCACATCTTTCCTGACGAAGCAGACGTGGTCTACATTCCGAAAGGAAAGTATAAAAGAGGGCTGCAGGGCATAGAGTAGGCATTTGTGAACGATGTCTCGTAGCGTGAAGACGCATAAGGCGCTGCTGCAAGCACTGCAAACAGCTAAGCCCTCTCTGCGTAAAGCTATTCTACAGAAAGCCGACCAAGCACTCATCTTCGCGATTTGTGAGTTGTGTGAGAACCTTCTCATAGGTAACATTAAGATCAGTGAAGATCAAAAGAGGAAGCTGAGAAAGCATCGTAGTCAGTTGCGTGCTATCGCTCAGCGAGGTGGTGGTGTTGGCTATCAGAGAAAAAAGAAAGTTGTTCTTCAGAGGGGAGGTGCTTTTCTCCCTCTGCTTCTTTCTATAGTCAGTTCTGTGTTGCCTGCACTCCTACAATGAATCACGTCAAGAAAATGATTTTAGTTCCACACGAGAGTGTGGCTAGAATGCATGACGCTCCCACGGCGAGCCCCCAGACTCAAATGAGTGCTCTTGACTCTGAGATGACCCACATTTTAAACAAACAGTATGTGGACGACTCAGAGAAATGGAAGCGCTACAACGAGGCACTACAACGCTTTCTGCACTTCTCCACTGAATCTCGAAAACCGATTTCGATACAATTAGAGTCGGTTGAGGGAAAGAAGGTGGAGGAAGACAGTGTTGCGCCCATGCGTGCACAGCTCAGCTCTGTGATTCCTAAGACATATAAGGAGCAGGCACTTAAGATCTTCGATTATCTGTGTCAGTCTGGCGCTGCGGTCACATGGGACACAGCAGGAACAGTCACCATCGGTGGTGCCCAGGAACCCCATACTAATATTATCGATTTAATCAGTGATCTTACGCGCTTCCGTAAAAATATCGAACCCACTGGCGTAGGGAAATTCATACTGGCGCTAGCACGTATGAACATTCCCTTGGAGTTGATCGGTAACGAGAAAAGAAGGAACGCGATTCATCAAGCTAAACAGTCTGGTGGTGGTTACGATGGTGGCGACACGCAGGTCAAAAATCGGAAGCGAGCCCGTGCCTCCTCCAGAACCATCCTCAAAAAGGACAAGGGTGTCGAAAGCCAGAAAGGAGGGTGGAAAACTTGGTGAAGTGTTCCACACTCCTTCCCACCCTGCTTCCTACAGTACGCCGTGGAAGCTGTGGCGTGCTACCGGCGAAAAGAAAGCACGTGTTGAAAGGTATTTGCAGGGGGAGGACGCTTACACGCTGCATAAGCCTGCGAGACGCCACTTCCCCCGTAATGTGACTTACGCAGATAACATAGACGATTGTTGGCAGACTGATTTGACAGATTTTCAGTCTTTGCGTGATGATAATCAGAACTATGCCTATATCTTGTGTGTCATAGATGTTTTCTCGAAATTCGCCTGGGCTGTGCCGATTAACGACAAATCTGCAAAGTCTATTATCGGGGGTTTCGAAAAAGTATTTAAGGACACGACACGACGACCTTCTCGTCTGTTTTCGGATAATGGAAAAGAATACCGGAACAAGGCATTTCAAAAGTATTTGAAGGATCAGGACATTCAGTATTTTCATACATATGATCCTGAAACGAAATGCTCTGTTGTCGAACGTTGGCAGCGAACCTTGAAGACTAAATTATTTAAACGATTTACGGCTACGGGGAACTACTGTTATGTAGACGGGTTACTGGACGCTACGGTCAATGCCTACAATAACACGTATCATCGGTCTATAAAACTGAAGCCCTTGGAGGTGACTCCCGATCGGGTCCTTGAAGTGTATCATAATCTCTATGGCGGGGAAAAAGAAAAGAAAACCCCCAAGTTCGGAGTCGGGGACTTCGTCAGAATCAGTAGAGAAAAAATAAAGTTCGAAAAGGGGTACAACTGGTACTGGAGCGAGGAGATTTATAAGATCGTTCAGGTCATTTCTCATGACTTGCCGGTGTACCGGTTGGAGGATCTCGATCAGGATGAGATTGAGGGCACGTTTTATGAGCAGGAGCTCCAGAAGGTCACCAAGCCCGAGACCTTCCAAATAGAATATATAGTGCGCTCGAAGACAGAAAAGGGCATTCGTAAACATCTTGTCCACTGGAGAGGATATCCGGAGAAATCTCGTTCTTGGATTCTAGACCGCGACCTAACGAGAAGCTAAGATGGATTTCTATGCTTATCTTCCGAGCAATGCTAGTCCAGATGTTTATCCAGACAACAAAACGTCCCACTTTAAAATTGAATTGTCAAAACGGATGGAACTCCATGGCAGGTGGCAAGCCGCTTTGATAGAGCTTCACTATCCTAATACGATAGCGCAGGTCTTGGAGGGTGAAAATGAGATCACGATTCAGTCTGATCACATCGTTGACACTGTCTGTGTGCAACCAGGAAGTTATCCGAACGAGGACGACTTTCTTGTTGCTATTAATCAGGCCATAATGACGTTTGATAATAATATTCATGGGAAAAAAAATGCTTTCGAAGAAACGCACGACAAACGCCTAGTGTTTGATTCATCCAGTACGGATGTGAAGGCTAAGGTTTCATTTTCACCTCGTCTAGCCCTTCAGCTAGGACTAGAGAACACGGGTCCCTTCCCTGCTAATGAGCGCGTCCATGCTGCGAAGCCGATTAATATCTCGCTGGGAATTCCCTCTCAGATGTTCGTGTACTTGGACGTACTGTCTGATCAGATCGTGGGTCACACGAGAGCCCCACTCCTCCGCACTGTGCCTCTGAGCATTAATTCGACTTACGGGAGCATGTCGATATTCCACTGTGAACACCCGATATATTTCGAGTTGAAGACGAAATCGTTTGACACCGTGGAAATATATATAAGGGACCACGCAGGCCGTTATGTGCCATTCGATCACGGGACGTTAACATTGCTGGTTCACTTTAAACAGCTCTGATGGCTCCTCAAACGCATTACAACGACTATTACGTCAACCAGGCGGGCGGCGGCGGCTCAGGGCAATACTACGCGGGCTCCCCTTATCAGAAAGGGTATGGCATCGGCTCGTGGCTCGGCGGTCTCTTCCGCTCCGTTCTACCGCTGTTCCGTAGCGGGGCGGTTGCAATGGGGCGTGAGGCTGCCTGCGCCGGTAGTTCTGTCCTCGCTGACGTCGCGGCCGGACAAAATGTAAAAGAGAGCATGAATAAGCAAATGCAAGAAATTGCTACTAGATTAAAACGGCGTGCCGAGGACGGCATGCAGGTGTCTGGTGTTATAAAAAGGCGACGTGGCGCACGTCGTACTCATTCTGCTTCGAGAGGGCGTAGGAGAAAGACGTCAAGTATCCAAGACCTTCTCTCGTAATGGCTTTCATGCACCCCCAGTCTAATGAGTGTCTCCGCTCCGAATTGGATTTGTGGTTGGTTCCACCCACTCAAACCGTTCTGGAGGGGACACACTGGGTGCCGTATAAGCCACTCACCACCCTCGATGCTGCAAACACGTTGGAATTTTCCGTACCGGGCGTGGGTCATGAATACATCGATCCTGCTCACACCATGCTGTATGTGAAGGCAAAAATTGTGAAAGCTGACGGTACTGATCTCACGGCTCAAGATGCGAGTGATGCTACCCCGATTAATTACGCTCTTCATGGTCTTTGGAGCCAGGTCGATATCAGTCTTAACCAGAAGGTGATCTCTCACTCCAGCATGACTTATGCTTATCGATCCTATATCGAAGCACTACTCAATTACGACACTGCGGCAAAAAACACTCACATGACCCAGAGATTGTGGTATGAGGATACGCCCGGTCGTTTTGATTCTGTGAATGGTGTAGAAAACACGGGCATCGCCGAAAGGCGTGCACTCACAGAACTCAGTCGTGTTTTCGAGATGATGGGTCCCCTTCACATCGATTTCTTCAACCAAGATCATTTTCTTCTAAACAATGTGGAGTTGCGTTTAAAATTGATCAGGAACAGGGATGCCTTCACGCTCATGTCTACAGCGGGGACTGAAAAGATACGACTTCTTGACGCCACGCTGTATGTGAGGAAAGTTGTTGTATCGCCCTCTGTTCTCCTGGCACACGCCCAGGCGTTAGAGAAAGCCCCTGCAAAATATCCCGTGAATAGAGTGGATATTAAAACTGTCACGATCACGCAAGGACTGAGAGATAAAAATATTGACAATTTGTTCATGAATCAGATGCCTCAGAGAGTTATCATAGGCTTCGTGGACAACCGTGCATTTAACGGTGACTTTCAGCGAAATCCTTTTAACTTTCAGCACCTGAATGTGAATTACCTCAGCCTGATGGTCGATGGTCACACCGTCACAGCACAACCTCTCACACCTGACTTTGCTAATGGTCTGTACATGGAAGCGTACAACACACTCTTCTGTGGAACAGGCCTTCATTGGAAGGACGAGGGAAACAATATCGCTTTTAGCGATTACCCTGGTGGTAACACGCTGTACTGTTTTGACCTATCTCCTGATCTGTCAGCAAACAAACCTCACTGGAATCTCCAGAGACAGGGAACACTCCGCCTTGAAGTGAAGTTCGGAGCCCCCCTCGCCCATCCTGTCAACTGCATCATTTACGCAGAGTTCCAAAACTTGATTGAAATTGACAAACACCGTAACGTGATTGTCGATTACAACGTGTGAACATGGACGGTATGGATGGCCACACTCTGGACACGATCATGAGGAAAGACAGACATGTCGCTCCTCTCTTTGAGGGTGTTTATGCAGCCGACACATTACCACGTCGGTTACATAAGCGACCCGCATTGCTCATATGCAACACAGACCCTATAGCGAAACCAGGCACCCACTGGGTCGCTTTCTACATCGACAAACATGGGGCCGGAGAGTTCTGGGATTCCTATGGAATGCCACCGGTAGTATCACAGCATCGCAAGTTCTTAGACCGTGTGTGTAAAAAGTGGACGTACAATCACACCACGTTACAATCCGTCGATTCAAAAGTGTGTGGAGAGTACTGCGTGCTCTATCTAGTGCATAGAGCACATGGCTACTCACTGCATAAGTTTGTAAAGACACTTTTCACAAAAGATGTAGATAAAAACGATGCCCTGGTACGGAAAATATTTAACCGCTTGTACAGTGTTCAGTGTATACTCCCTAATATGAAATCACAAGGGTGTTGTGCACGTAAAAAAGTTTAAGTTTAATTTCAGTTTAAGTTAAATTTAAGTTTAAGTTTAATTTTAAGAAACGTGTTTCATAAAAAAATTAAAAAAAGCAAACACAAAACGAATAAAAAAAAGTTTTAAGAAAAAATGTTGTACAAAAAAACAGTACCACTTTTTTCTTAAAACAAAAAATTTAACAAAAAAAATTATAACAAAAAAATTTAACAAATTTTTTTTTTCGAATCAGTAGAAAAATAATTAGCGGTTTTTTTGTATAGGCCTCCTGGGGACAGAATTTTCCGCTTGACCAAAAAAAATTCTAACGACGGTTAGGTGTACCTCATGGGTCCGTTGGAAAACACTAGGTTCGTACTTACGCGGTCCTGTCAGAACGTCATTAACAAAATATCGTATTGCCTCGCTGGCACGAGATAATACGAATTTCAATAATGACGTTCTGACAGGCCCTAACATAGGCCCCCCCTCGCCACCACGCACACAGAACAGAGGGAAGACCCTTAGGTTTAGGTTAGTACTTACACGGTCCAGAGGTAAAACGTCACATCAAAATATCGTATTGCCTCGCTGGCACGAGATAATACGAATTTCGACGATGACGTTCTGGCTGGACCTAACTTAGGGGGACGCCCCACACGGCAGGGGTTAGGTTAGGGTAGGTTAGGTTGGGTCAGGTTAGGTCATGTCCGAATTGGGAATCAAGATGGCGGCTTAGGTTAGGTTAGGCTTAGGTTAGGGTTAGGTTAGACTTAGGTTAGGTTAGATTAGGTTAGGTTAGGTTAGATTAGGTTAGGTTAGATTAGGTTAGGTTAGACTTAGGTTAGGGTTAGGTTAGACTTAGGTTAGGTTAGATTAGGTTAGGTTAGGTTGGGTTAGATTAGGTTAGGTTAGATTAGGTTAGGTTAGGTTAGACTTAGGTTAGGTTAGACACCGAAAAGATCTCAAAAAATAAAAAAATGGCGGCGTGTTAAAATGCACAGCCAAAATGGCGGCGTGTTAGAATGCCCAGCCAACATGGCGACCCGTTAGAATAGGTATACCATACTACTCTCATCACTGACATCTAAGTGCAAAGTGAAAGGTTCCTGCAAACCAGTTGAGAAATACTGGTTTAGAAAAATGTTATGACAATTAACTACGGCTAGTAACATTTTACGTTGATGGCATGACGTTTATACCTCAGATATATTTTGTTCCTATTGACTCAGTTCTTCCCCCGCTGTGTTTTTATCACCTTCCTGTATTCTCTCCCAGATGTTCTCTTGGCAAAATTAAAGATATTCATTATTGCCAAAAGAAAAAGAAGCGCACTGCAAAGTAAAAGGTTCCTGTAAACCAGTCGAGAAATACTGGTTTAGAAAAATGTTATGACAATTAACTTCAACTGGTAACATTTTATATTCATTGCATGAATTTTACACCTCAGACATATCAACCCGTAGCCACTCCCAGCGTAAAGGCTGTGACACTAGCACGCACTAGCAGCGCAACAACATCATTAAGAACAATCTTCTCCATCAGGGGCAACCCGTGAGAACAAAATAATGAAATGCAGAGAAGCCCAAAACGATATAATAAAGCACTTTTTAAACTAAAGTGAGGGCCTACTGTTTTTGTATTTTTTTTAAATATTGCTTTACTTTAATAACCTCTGTGTCGCTCTTGGTGTTGATATGTTTTTTTTTGGCATGTTGGCGAAAGTGGACCGTTGTGGAAAGCGCGGCAGTTTCCGGTTGGACCGGCATAGAGAGGCATTAGCGTACAGTAATCGGCTTCTGTTCTGTTTCACGCAGCATTTGCATTGTGTGAAGCGTGTGTGCATCTGTGCAGTATTGGGAAAATGGAGTTTATAAAATATGCAGGAATTGAGTGTTATTCGCTTTCCCACTTTTATTTTATGACTTGCTCCCAGCTCCCATATTGGAGCAAGGAGGCCCTCTTTGTTCAGTCGGGAATATCCTTTTAGGCCATGGTCTTCCAAACTGGCCTTCAGCGTCGGTATGGTTATCTTTGATACATGCGGAATAGAAATAAAAATAGTGTGAAATATGGAATCAACGTTAATGGTGGCTTTTTAAAAAATTCAACTTAAATTCAGTAATATTTCACTTGAACATTTTGGTTTGTTTTACCTGGGTTTCCCTTGGCGAATAGACTCCAACGGGTCGGTTTGCTGGCGGATCTGGGGACAAAGGATGAGCAACGATGGTCCTGACCGTTCCCAATGATGAATCTGAAAGGAATAGTAAGTGCTGAGCTGTAGATTTATTATTTGAGGTAAGAATTGACAAATTTTGTGCATCTTTGACAAGCAGCAGGTTTCCCATCGTTGTTCCAGGTGGTCATTGACAAGAGTTTGGTGTCACAATTTCCATTTAATTTACAATTGAAAATTAATGAAAATTAAATCTGTGCCCTTTTATTACAGTGGGTTTTTAGTCCTAAATTCGAAGAAATCTAATTTTGATTTATTTTCGCACTTGAAACGCTGATATCTCAAAAACCGCGAAAGTTACAGCGTTTTCCTTGAAATTTAAGGCCTTCAGGTCCTTACCTTAGTCGAAATAACCTTCGAAAATATTTCCAATTTTTTTCTGCAACATTGATTTTCACTGCTGTAAGGGGCAGTTATGCCCCATTCGGGTGCCCTGCGCGACCCCTTCCGGTGATCGAAAAAAAATTTCGGAAGTCGCAAAGATCTTGTATTTTGTTAGAGCATCCGAATTCGATCCCGCTCATTGACATTTTTGACTTCGCATTTTTTTGCCCCTCTCTACAGTGCGGGCCCCTGGTGGTGCCTGGTGTCGGTAGGGTTGGAACGGGCCTGTCCTGCCCTTTATCACACAGCGTAACTCGATTTTCGGGGATCCCTCAGGGAGGGGCTTTTTTTCACTAAGCATCAGAAAGGCTGCGGGCCTCGCGTGCGTCGTCCACTCTTGCCCTGCAGACACTCAGAAAAATAAAATTGAAGGACTCGCTAGCTCTCTTACCCCTTGCAGCAGGGCGAAATCCAGCGGCAGGAACCCGCTCGAGCGGCTACGGCTAGCGACTAGCAGCCGAGAGGTCCACAACTCTGCCCAAAAGTGTACACTGATTCTGTTGATTGTGTCGATTGTTGCGACTAATTTGCAGAAGATTTAAAATTTTAATCTAGTAATGACGTCTTACGGCTGTTTTTCGCCCTATAATGTAGCTCAAGCCTCATGTTAATGCAGTTTTTAAGATTTTTAATCGATGATTGTGTTTGATTGTCTGAAAATGTGTACACTCTCGAGTTGTGGACCCCTCGCTAGCAGCTACGCCGCACCTACCCGTCTCAGTCGCCCGTGATTACAAGCCCGACCATAACACCGTAACCCCATCAAAACGCAGGTTACCAGTGGTGCGTACTCGGGACTCGGGATTCATGGGGGTGTGTCAGGGGGAAACTAGACGGCACCGTTCCAAGGTAATTGATATGGACACAAAACGAGCACGGTTAAGGGTCAGTCACCGTCCAGAACCCGGGCCGCTCGCCTCTCGGGATACCCACCCGAGAAGGGCTTCGCTAACGCTCCGCCAAGAAGTGCTTGACAAATGTAATAACCCACAAACTCACCTTGAACTTGACGGGCGTCCACAAACGTCCTGGGATGACACCAGAAGGATTACGGTTGCACCCCTGTAGGGAAGACGCAATGAAAATGGACGTCAAACATTCAACGGGTTTCTTGGTTACCATAACCTCAAAACGTGAGCGCTGGATAAAATGTACGCAGGACCACAGTCGCAAACCAATTTGTCCTGACTTACTCTCAAGCAATTACACCTACCTCACAATCTTCAAATCAATTACTTCAGCTTTTCTACTTTTATAGTTGATGCAGACGATCGGCCGTTGGTGACAAAACAAGGAGCCGGCAGCGGCTGAGCGGCTGGTGCTTGTGGCTGCTGTAGCTCGGGTCTCCGGCGTCTCGAGTTTCGTTCAGTCGCCAAGAGCGGCGTTGCCAGATCGGCTGGACCCGTGCGCTGCGTTCCGGCGACACGGCTTATTCGCCCTGCCAAGCATAGCTCAGAGACACCTGGTGGCGGCGGAGCGAACTAGTCATGGCGGGAGAATTCGGTACGGGCTAGTCCCGGAGCCGGCCGGCCGGTGCTTGAGCTGTACTGGCGGTGCGATGAGGGGTGTGGAGGAAGCTCTCACGGCAAAATAAATCAGGTGGAATCGGAAGACGGGGCGGTAGGCGAGGGCCGCGCTGTGAGCGGCCCTTGGAACCAAAGAGTGTGCTGGCGGCGCGACCGGAGGCGGGTGCCACGCTGGGAACAACCAGGGATGACGCAAATTGCCGACGGCATCGGCTTTGATTAATTCTAACCGTTGGAACAACAGTGGAACAAAAGTATTTCGCTGAGTGAAAATGTGTGAATGGGTTTGCGCGACATGTAAATGACTGGGTTAAAATTAAAACCAAGCCAGACCACCGGAAAAAAAGTACAATTCGTCCGTCTTTTCGCAAAGACAGATTGGAACAACTATGGAACAAAGACGTCCTGACAAAGTGATGTCTGCATATTTTAGGGGGCCGCCGTTTATGTGACTTAGTCGGCGTTTGGAACGTGGCCCGCCCACAATCCTTTTTTTAAAAAAAACTAGTGCCCTTCTCGCATAGGTACGTTCGGAACAACAGTGGAACAAAATTGTTGACACATTTCATCTTCGACACAACGCACGTTTTTATAGTTTTAGGGTTTTTCAAAATTGTCTACTTAGCCGACCCAGTCTCATTTTTGTTTTCTTGCGTGGGGCTTACACTATAAAGGAACAAACTGGAACAAATTCAGAACATGAAAGAACAACATGTGATGCAGCCTTATCGATGGGCGGGCGGCCATTTAGCCATTCTGGGCTGGCCAGCTTCGAGCGGGTGACACTCAACCTACCGGACGAAATTATTCTCGTCATTTTTGATTATTTACACGTGCGGGACCTGAATGCACTTGTCTTAGTCAGTAAACAGTTTAGGTCACTAGCCAACCATCGCCTGCAGAAGATAGATTCATTACAGAAGCTGCCGAAACACATAATGTTAAATGTATTCAAACATCTGAGTGTCAATGATTTGTTGTCTCTTTCGAGAACCAATTCTCTTGTGCGAAAAGCAGCGTTCCATGGATCCCTTTGGAAATATGTTGTACTTCTAGAACCCTTTCTGGGTCAGAGAGCTTATGCTTGGCAACAGTTCATCGCAGAAAAATGTGGGAAGAGGCCTCTTGTTGCCTTTTTTGAAATAGAAGACCTCGAAGCTCAGAAGGACAGGTTTCATTTCTGTAAACTTCATCCAGAGGTTTATGATCTTAATGTTTTGTTCTGTTACAAACTTTTATACGACAAGCAAACGTAACTTGCAAGTATGTTCTGTTCGTGAATGATGCTGTAAACATCTTTTTCATGCCGAAAGTGGTGCATGTGTCACGTTTTTTTAAAAAGCCGCTTTGGGCGGGGTAGCTTCACATTCGTGAAATACCTGGTCATTCGTTAGATCAATTAGGTTATATAACCGGGGAGTTAAGTAATCGATAAGTTAAGACTGCATGAGCTCTTATCGTGCTTCTATCCTACTGTTAGGTGGAATGTCACGCTGGTTGCCTACAGGGGGTGCTTGCAGGCACTAATGCGTTGCGGGGCTGACCATGACCCTTAGTTGCGAAAACGCGAATCCGTTAGAAATCTTGAAACGAAAAACAAGGTGGCTTGTGCCTCTGTAAAACCGCAAATCGATTCCAGGCACAGGGTTAACCGAAAATCGGTTCCAATAAGAATCGGCTCCTCTCTCGACCGATTTTTGCCCGTCCGCGTCAGTCAACCGAGTTTCGCAAACCGCGGTTCTCCTCGACCGAAAAACGATTGCGCAGACACGGCGCGCCACATAGCGCAGCGTGCTGATCTGACGCCTGTTTCTACGCATGTCTATACGATCCGCCCGACTCAACCGAAAATCGGTACAGCTCTCCAAATGTTTTGGCCTATGGCGCACATTCTTAATGGAACAGATTATCGGGCACGTTCGTTTCTTCAGGGGCAGGGGGTTAGGGGCACGTGCACAGACTTTCGGTTTGCGGTTTTACTGTGCCCTCTGTCAAACCGTAACTTCAGTCTTATGTAGCGCCAATTCAATAGTCACCTACTCCTGTTTGAAACTCGTCATTTTGAAGTCTCTCAGAGTAACGTTTTCTAATGATAAATTCTCGGTTTCTTAAAATGCAGATGCCCAAGAAGCCGCAGGTGCCACACGAAACTCTCATTAAAGCAATCATTGAAACGCCGGACGTCATTGACGAAAATGGAGTGATAGCTTCAGTGACGAGTCAGGCGTGGAAGACTGTGCTGGAAAAGTTGCCAGGAACCGCCTCATTCAGTCCAGCATATGTACATTTGTTCCTGAGGCAGAACAGACATGGCTCATTGGACCAGTTGAGCAGTGATCGTGGGGTCGTGGCGCAGATTTTGCAAAAAGTTCTACCAACTGTCATTCAAGATGGGGACACTGATGGTTCGGATGAGCAGGATGATGGCCCTAGTGACCGCAATGGCGCCGACCAGGCAGTGAAAACTTTCCGCACAATCATCCCCAATAGTGAATATCTTAAAATTGAACCGGTTGAAAAGACATACAACAGGACTGATCGCCCAGGGGTAAGAGTAGATTATGTCTTGCCTGCTCGCCTCGCGTATGGGGCGATGTAATTGTTCAGAATCTGTGGCGGACGTGGCGGCTGCCATGTCCGTACGGCATGAACCACCCTCATGTGTCCCGGTCCTGTGATGCTGAACACTTCATTAAGTTCGAAGCTCACTGCAAAGAGTGCGGTGCCACGGCGACAGGAAAAATCGTTAGTGAACCAAAGGAGGGTGCGGATGCCATCCTCGAATGGAGGGCAAATGACACCAGACTCATTCCCCGCACTCTGAAAAGGTTCCTCCAGTCCAGTCGGAGAGAGGCCATAGGTCAACGCCTACAGGGGACTTCGGCCCACGCCTTACGGCTGGAAACCGCAAGAGAGGAAATGGATCAAGGGGACCAAGAGTCGCCTTTCCTACACACTAATGAAGTTCTTCGCCAGGCAAAAAAAGAGACGAGGGACTCTTTGATTAATGTTCCCACTGGCAGCAATGTGATTGAAAATATCCTCAACATGAAACATTCTGAACCGTACGCAGGCAGCATCGGGGAGGTGTCTATCGACAAGTTTTCAGTAATTTTCCAGAGCAAATCTCAACTGGAAATTTGGAAAATGGCTTCAACAGAGTACACGTCGCTGAAAATTGATTCAACTGGGTCCTTGGTGAAACCTTCACAAGTGGCTAATAGGACGACCGGTCACATTTATTTGTTCGAAGGTGTCCTTCTCGTTGGCACTGTCCAACTCCCAGTTACACAAATGCTGTCCGAGAAACAGGACACAAACACCATCTTATACTGGCTGAACGAATCACTGAGGGCTGGCGCAAAGTGTCCTGACGAAGTTGTAATTGACAACTCCCTAGCGTTGAAGAGTGCAACGGTTCGTGCCTACACGGGTTGCAGAGACGTCGGCGAGTACAAGTCAAGATGCTTTAAAGTGTTGCAAGGGAGCTCAGAGTGTCTTCCCCGGTGTTACATCCGGCTAGATGTCGCACACATTATGTCAGGAGCAGCTAAGTGGAAGATCTGGAAGGATCGTAACATACAACGGTTGAAGCAACTTTACATGCGTGTGTTAGGGCTCCTCGTCAAGGCAAGAAATGTATCGGATTTTAAAACTATCTTATCTCATGCTCTCTTCCTTATGGAGTCTCCAAACAATGGCGATGTCGCTGAAAGCGAGGACCACGCTCCGGTGGAGAAAAGCTTACATTTTCTGAGTGGAGCTATCAAAGGGATCACATGGCAAGATACTGAGCAGGACGAAACAGATGATGCCGAACTGCATCCCCATAGTTTGGAAGAGTCTCCCTCTTTGGAAATTGAAACAGCCATCTCCGAAATAAGTAAAGTCACTGAAGAGAATGTACAAGAACTTGCACAGTCCGGACAACTGAATCCCTATTATGCACCAGATCTCAAAGATAGATTTTTAAAGCTTGCCAAAGAATTTCCTCTTTGGACCGCTGTTATGGTGGACCATTTCAAGTCCCCTACTGTTACTGGATCGTCAGCGAGAGTGGAAAGCGACTTTGGCAATTTAAAAAACAACATCCTCTGCGGCGTCGCAGGCCTCTTGAGAGTGGACAAGTTCATGGCAAAAAGGAAAGATAAAGCAATATGTGAGTCATGTAGGGACTGTAGCATCATTAATATTAATTGGCAAGCAAAAACGAGTTTTCCATTTACAACACTGGTTTAGAACACCATTCGGCGTGAAGCCAATGAACCGGGACAGAGCGTGGAACGGAGATAACTGATCCTTGCAAAGCTAGTTTTTGTTGTTTTTTTTTTCAAATAGGTGGACAAATTCTAAGAGCTCGGAAAGTTTTTGAAGGCAACAAATTTTAACCAGCAATGATTCTGTTTTCAGGAGCACAACAGCCCTTTGGGATTTCCGCATCGACTGCGAATGGTGAAACATCCACTGAGGTGACCATTGATGACGCTCCTGACCGTGCCACAGCGGTGATTTCGTCCACAGTACCTTTGCTTGCCACCACTGGACCCTCTGCCACTATGCCTGCCGCCACTGAACCTGCTTCTACTGCACCCCTCGCTTCTCTGGTCTCTAATGCTTCAGCTTGCAGCTCTATGCCTCACGTGCCTGTTGGAAATAATGGACTCCAACACTGCGGTAATAACAATAATTGGTTTGCGCTTTGACATTGGTTCTGGGCGAGGAGAGAAGTACATCTGATTACACATTTAGTGCTTTAACTCGGTGAAAGAAAACCTTTTTTTTTTTTTTTAAAAGGATCAAGCATGTTGAACTCCTATAAAGATCTTTCTAAAAGATACTAGGTTTTCTTTTACCGTGTAAGTCTCAGCTTAAGCTCAATTCATTCTGCCTATTGTAAGTGAATATAAAAAAAACCTATATTTTCGATATTTTTAATTTTATTCTTCAGATGTGAACTAAGAATATTACCAAGGGAAAGATGGGTCACAAAAAACATGGTTGAAGGGCTTGACCTGGAAGTGAACTTTTATTATTTATTAAGACAGGAATGAGGCATGATCATCGCCCACACTGTAATCCCCATAGTGATGTAGATGTAAGCTGCCTCAGCTGGGTGTGGTATTTGTTTACGTGCTACAATTTCTTACTATAGCTGACCGTATAGGACTTAAAGCACATCAAAAAATAGTATTCTGAACAGCAAAATGCTTAAAGAGGCATTGTTTTAAAAAGAAAATGATGTTTTAATTGAAAATCGAGTGCTGGGGTGGACTCAGCTCGGTAATAGGATTTTAAGAATGGGCTCACATGACCTTCCGTGATAGAGAATGTAGAAGATTTAAGTTGAGGTGGCCACGATGAGACCCATCAATAACTTCTACATTAAACATCAGTAAAGTCCCTGATCACGACACGTAAATACTTTATTATCTCTGAATGCAGGTAATGCTGGGGACCCCATTGCTGCTGTTGTTGAGGTGCTTGTTCTCAACTCTACGTCTCCTTCAGGCATTTCTTCAATTCAACCAAATGAGACTGTCCTTGAAGGTAATCATTTGAACTTTCTTTCCGTGTAATTCTTTTTCCTGCCCCTTTCTGTGGGATGCGTCATGACAACCTGTTTTTGCAAGAAACTCAAACAGCCACAATTTTAAGAATGCTTGTTGAACAAAAAGTAACGTTACACAGGAATCCCATGCAAATAGCAGCAATTTCACTGAGAGAAAGGATAGGGTGTGGGACGTAAACGGGAAAACTTTTGTTTAAAGGCTTCACTGCAACTTTTGTAAATGTAACCGAGCTTTCCTGATAACTGGTGCTAAAATTTAGTCGGCACAGCTATTCTATACTGTCAGTGTAAAATTTCAAATTATCACTGCACTCGTCTGTGACTGCAGATCTGGCTTGCATGGTATAAAAACGCACCGGGTTAATAGTGTATGTATGGTAATTCGAAACTTTTTTGTGTGCCACAGACACCACAACGCAAGAAAATGAAGTTGCACATCTTGATGTTTGGAAGCGCCGAAAGAGTCAGGGCACAAAGGCAAGGAGACCGGGCTACCTTGACAATTACCCAAATCTCGATGCGGCTTTAAGGGCAAAGCAGATCACAGCCCCCAAGAAAAGATTGCTACGAAATGGAAACCTGGCGGGATTCGTCGCTGTGACTCCAGAAACGTTTGTGCAGATCAAGACGTGCAATTTTGACTCACTGGTGCAACTGGCTGCCTCTGCATACATCAACTTTGAAACCTACAGGCAGTACGTAGACGGCCACGCCGAGGAAAATGCCTTTCTACGTACTGCTAAGTGTTTGGCGACAAAAGGCGCCGAAAGGGAAACCTACATGGCACGGGCTGAAACTTTGACCAAAATTTTGGATCCGAATGGCTGCCTACCGTCTTTCGGCCTGAGAACGAAACGGAGCCGCTCGCTTATGAAGCTGCAGTACGACTGCTGGAGTAATGTGGAGGAATTAAACTCCAAACTCATGAATGGCATTCCCAGTCTCCTCTTTGACACTAAAGAAGTGGGGACAGTTCCCTGTTTTTCTCAGGAGTTGCTTTCAGTCGGACTCCAAGACATAGAGAACATGATCTTCCAGGGCATAAGTTCTAACTTGCCTTCTGGGAAATCAATGGATGACGTGCAATTTATGCCGCACCTATTTTTGGATGTTGATTTGTTCAACGAGCCCTCCCAGAAGACAAAAGGTGAAGCGGAATTGTTTACATGTTCCCTTTCTGGTTTGCCAGTGAGCCTTCATTTGAAGGGTAAATTATATGTACTGGTTGGAGTAATTGGGAGGGCACCTAACCACTCCTTTGCCGTTTGCAGAAAACCGACAGGAACATGGGAACTCTTTGATGATCTTAAGCAGAAAGTAACAGTGTTTTCACATGAAGGCAGTTTAACATCTGTAATAGTTCTCTATGTTCATGTTTAAATCCACATTTTGTGAACCTCTTCTCTAATCTGCTGTTGTAGGATGTTTTGGGACAGTGCATTTTACTCTCTCCGTCACTGTATAAACACTGCTTCTACTGATGTTCTTCTGCTTGTTTTCGTGTGATGCCTGTTAACGTGAAGTGTGCCATTCACCCAGAAGCGCACTCGCGCATTTACTTTCCTTTTTTTACCACTTCTTGTTTTCTAGTATAAGTAGAATTTTTAATTGGTCATGTTCGTTTTAGAATGCCAGAGGGACATGGCAAATTTCAGTGCTGGACGTTGAAATTGTTTGTTTTAAGAGAAATGTGTTGTAAGGCTAATCGATTGGTTTTTCAGTTGACATTATTCTCCTGCCTGTGTAATTTAGATCAGAGCGTGTGTATTTTTTAAAAACATTTTAGAATCTTTTTTTATTGATCAGATGATAACATAAGTCGTGGTCTTTTTATTTATTTAGACCAATTTTACACTGCGATGTTTATGGGAAATAAGTAAAGGGTCAGATACATCATGCAATTTGTAACTGTGTACGTGAAGTGGAAGGTATATCTTAAAGTTTTATATTTTCGTTTTTCGTTTCCATACGGCCAATGGCCTTCAAACTGCTACAGCTGTTTGGATTCTGAATCCCGAGGTTCTTAAAGCTGCTAATTAGGTTTGCTACAAAAAAACACAACAAAAAAATTACTGTAAGACTGTGTGAAACTTTTTAACCTGTAAAGAATTAGAAAGTCACATAGGTGCAGTTGATATTTTTATACCCTGATATTTTTTTCAATCAACGCACACCTATTTAAGATGTATCAGTTCAGAATCATGTCTACAATGTGCTTTGTTTAAATATGATGTGAACCCATCCTCTTTGCTGCTGATGTGAGATGTTTTCTGTGTTGGAACAGTGCATACCCTCTTTGTCCCTGTATAAACACTGCTTTCACTCATGTTCTTCAGCTTCTTCTCGTGTAATGCCTGTTAACGTGAAATGTGCCATCTGCCCAGAAGCGCACTTGTAAATTTACTTTTGTCTTTTTTTTACCACTTTTTTGTTTTCCAAACCATGTATAAATTTTAATTGGTCATCCTAGTTTCAGAATGTCAGAGGGAAATTTCAGTGCTGGGCTTTTAAACATCTTCGTGTGAAGAGAAATGTGTTGTACGGCTAATGAGCCATTGTGCAGGTGATTTTAATATAAACGAAAATTCCTGCCTGTGTAATAAACATAAGTGACAGTTCTTTTGTATAACTTCAAAGTTTTTTTCATCAGGTGACAAGGAGTGTTTTTCATGTTTGTTATGTTAACTCATTAAAAAAAAAAAATTGGAAGCAGTTGGTATTCTAGAAATTTGACATAAAAACTGTACCCACTCATAACTGTTGATGTTGTAGTTCTTGTTATTAAGTTGAAGTCAGCTCAGCATTGTGAATCCCATAAGTATGCCTAACTGACGTCAGAATAAAAAAACAAGTCAAATCATTAATTATTACGGCGAACACCCATCCATACACATTTTGGTAAACTTAACGCTCGCCTAATAACATTTCAAGCTACTATTCATATCGTATAAGTAAAAAATCACAGTTCAGGCGCATATGCAGACTTAGCTTATTTGGGGGAGGGGGAAGTATGTCGCACTTGTTGCCTACAGTCCAGGACTTACTCATGCAGGTTGCCGACCCTACCAGGTATGGGGTGGTTTGAGCCCCCCCCCCCCCCCTCCTTCGTAGCTACGCGCCTGTCAAAGTCGAAATCTTGGGAGAAAGGGCTGCAAATAACTTCTATACAACACTACTCTGCACTTCAATATGCCAGTCAAGAACCAGAAACAATTTCTGATTTCAGCGACGGTGAGGTGTAGACAACTTATCTTACCTAGCGATTGACAATCCAAGTTGGCGTCTTTTTTTACTGCCACTAACTTTTAGATAAGGCTTCGCTGCCCTTGGGACGCCTTAATAATACGGCGTTATGGCTCCGTTAACTAACGCCGAGGTGTTGATAACTTATCTTAACTAACGATTAACAATCCCAGTTGGCGTATTTTTCTTGACTGCGACTAACTTTTGGATGAAGCTGCCCCGCCCTTCGCACCCCTTAATAACAGAGAGTGATAGCAACGTTAACTAACGCCGACGTGACGATAACTTATCTTAACTAACGATTAACAATCCAAGTTGGCGTAGTTTTCTTGACTGCGACTAACTTTTGGATGATGCTGCCCCGCCCTTCGCACCCCTTAATAACAGAGAGTGATAGCAACGTTAACTTACGCCGAGGTGTTGATAACTTATCTTAACTAACGATAACCAATCCAAGTTGGCGTAGTTTTCTTGACTGCGAATAACTTTTGGATGAAGCTGCCCCGCCCTTGGCACGCCTTGATAATAGAGAGTGATAGCAACGTTAACTAACGCCGACGTGACGATAACTTATCTTAACTAACGATTAACAATCCAAGTTGGCGTAGTTTTCTTGACTGCGAATAACTTTTGGATAAAGCTGCCCCGCCCTTGGCACGCCTTGATAATAGAGAGTGATAGCAACGTTAACTAACGCCGACGTGACGATAACTTATCTTAACTAACGATTAACAATCCAAGTTGGCAGAGTTTTCTTGACTGCGACTAACTTTTGGATGAAGCTGCCCCGCCCTTGGCACGCCTTGATAATAGAGAGTGATAGCAACGTTAACTAACGCCGAGGTGTTGATAACTTATCTTAACTAACGATTTACAATCAAAGTTGATGTATTTTGGTATAGTGGGAACCATATCTGCATGAACCTTGCCTGCCCGTGGCATGCTCTAATGATATGGAATGATTCGAACGTTAACCATCCTTAAGATGTGCTTAACTTAATTTGTCTCATCATTAACTAAAAAAAAAGAAAAAATTGTGGCGGGATATTTTTCGTGGTGTGAAGGTAGCCCACCCGTTAACCTTTTTAAAAAATAGCAGCAATGAACGTTAACAATCCTTGAGATGCAGTTAACTTATTTGGTCTCATCGTTAACGATCGATTTTGAAGTTTTTTATGTGGCGGTATGAAATGGGCAAGGGTACCTTGTCGGAGGTTTTTATACTGATTGCCTTGCTGTTCCTCACCAGGATGTTTGATGCGCTCAAATAAATTTACATCATTATGAAGAGGCTCAAGAAGCACATCAATTTGATCAGTCCTCTCAGAATCTCGCTTAGCAATTTGTTCTAAGGGTTGGTTACCTGATCGTAAAGTTTGCTTAATACTTTTCAAATGGTTAAATGCACTGAATGATTCTAAATGTCCATGATGCCTGCATTCTTCAGAAAGGTGGCTTATTGAGTGTACGTTGTAGACAACAAAGTGCTCCTTAAACATTCAAGCACCATATTCAATAAAATTTCTAAGAAATTCTTCTGCCTCTCCCAAGACCATTGGCAACAAGTAAGGACTGGCCAAAATTAAGACTGCACCGTGAAGAAGCAGAAATAACTTATAAACATTATCGTCTAACTCTTTCAATGCAACAACACCATCATACATCAATAACCTCCTCAGCTCAGTAGCTTTGTACTTAAAATAAGCTTGCAGCTTCCTTGGTCTCCTATTGAAGTCTCTGGGGCAGGAGACAACAAAGCTGCAAAGCATGGCAGATATTGCTTGAATTGTATGATTACTGGGGTTCCAGGCCCCTTCCCACGTGATCAGTACTTCAAGGAATCTCAGGAAGACACCTTTGTAAACCAGATGCATTGTATCTAAGCGAAATTGTGAGACCATACCAATGTCGGCTATTTCTAAAGGTGACCGTCCACAGTGATGTAAAGGATCTTCTTGCCTGGAGTAAGATCCATCAGTTCTGGGTCTGCAGTCATCACCGGCATGAAGATAAGTCATTCTATGCTCTAAATATCTACCCACAATGGAACACTTTTCACAAGCTCCCCTACCAGTATGACCCACACAACATTTAACCATGGCCCTTGCTGGTGCATCAAGAATAAAATGGCGGACAAAAAATTGATAATTCTCATCATTATACTGATATCCATTAGTGGATAGGTCATGTAGCTCCACACACAAATCACCTAAGAAAGGGTCCATATCTCTGGGGTCATGGGTGCCAAAATACAACGCTATGATAAATGGCTCATTTTCAGAACCCGCTAACCTGCCTAAGATTGGCCAAAATTTCTTGATACCATTAAAAAGAGGAAGACTATCTATGTTAATATCAATTGTAACACATTCCCTTGCTTCCAGATATCTTCTTAAATTCATCTGATCAAGGTTAGTTTTAATACCTTTATACCAGAATTTACAACCACCAAAATCAGTGATGTCCAAATTTTGACGAGTCCTTAACAATGTTTTGTACGACTTGGGCACACTCTTGAAAACAGGAGACAATCTAGCGAGAAGTTTGTCTATTTTACGCATAGACAGTACACCACCACTACATGCCCACTTGCGGAGATTCAAGTCAGATTCAAGTCAGCAACCTGAACATTGTCGTTACGACTGTCAATGCCATTATCATTGTCAGTCCTATTTAATTCATTGTCACTATCATTACCTCCATCATTATCACTACCATCTCCATTTGATCTGTCATCTTGGTCATTGTTACCATCATCTGGACCGTTGTGACCATCATCTAGACCATTGCCACCATCATCTCGACTGTTGTCACCACCATCATTGTCCACATCTATGGGAAGTACTTCACCCTCAACATTGTGAATTTCAGCGTCTCTTTCTGCGTCAGAATCAGCACCGTCTCCCCCTGAAACTTCATTGTCACTTTCAACAGGACTTTCAACATTGCCACTGCTTGAGTCAGTATTCACATCTCCATCATGGGCACCATCCTGACGGCGGTTGAAAAGTGCATCCCTCAACTGCCGAGCTCTATCTAAATCGTAGACTGCCCTTTCAGCCCGTCTTCGTGTCCGCCGACCTAGTGCTTTCCGGCCCTAAGAAGAGAAATGATCAGCTCAGCTGAGTACATAACATAACCTACATTTACTAACATCATTAACGAATAACCCCAAACCATGGCACGATTGGCAACCACGCAAGTAAAGCCGTCAAAATAATGTATTAATCAGATAGCTCGTAAAATACACAGGAGAATTCTAGTGAACTAGTGACTGTTACCGGCTCGAACAAAAGAAGCCGGCCGGCGAAGAAAACCCCACTCAGCATGGCTTCGAAAATAATGTAAACTGACGATCCCCGACCCCATCTGACGCAGAGGAACCATTGGGAACTATCTCTCCATTTCGAAATATACTTACGGGGTGCGTGTCAGACATTATCGCCAGGATGGAACGACGAACACTTAGATCTCTGCTGCTTCCCGCCGAACCCTCCATCGACAATGGCGGTTGGCCCTTTCTGACTGACTGCAACTGGTGGTGACTGCGCTAGTCATGTGGGCAACATTTCGCCAAGGAGATCGTGGGGATTGTGAGACATTCTAGAAAAAAACCAAAATGAAAGCAGTTTCTTAACATTTCATTTTAAAATAATTCAATCATTTGCATTAAAACTGAAATGTTCTTGGTCCACGGCGAAGCGTTCGCTCCCGCTAAGCCGACCGCGGTACTTCTTGTCTCATTTCACTCGGGTACTTTTCGGATGATGTTCGATTAAACAGACTTGTTTCACTCAGCTCGTTTATTCAAGAACTGGGGGCTGGTTCACCGCCATCACATAACCAGAACACTTTCCGACCAGGGTTACAGAGTCACGGCCTTGTAGCAGTACATAACAAAAACTACGTGTAGGCTATTTACAATTTTCATCGAGAATAAATATGACTCCATAACCTCCACAACGGAAGTCAATGGACCAATGGATAGCCTGCACCAACGCCAATTCGGCGAAATAATATGACTGTTATTTTTTAGCGAGCTAAAAAAAATATTAAACAAAAAATTAAAGTACACACAATTCAATTTACTTACCCTCTTCTTTTGATTTGTGACACAGTGCCGATAATATAACGGTCAAAACAAAGTTCCCCCACCCCACTGCAATTGGCGCGACTTTCTAAAAAGAGCCGACGAGAGCACAGGAAAAAGAGCCTGCATTCGTTGCTTTAGATGTTGCGTAACAACGTAAAATGGACATTTTCGATTCCGACGTGACAATGGATGAGGTTACTACAAAAACGATTTAAGATCGATCGGTAAGAAAAGAAATATCTGTTGATCGTTCCGGCGATCTGGGACCCGAAAAGTAGAGAATTAAAAGGGGGAGGGGGAAAGGGGCGGAGGGAGAGAGGGTCGTAAATCGTTTTATCAAAAACTCTAATTTTGTGATCAGGCAAGGGCCTCTTGAAATTGAAACTTGTGTATATCCCCAGTTTGAGGTCAATCGGAACCGATTGGACAGTTTTGACTCCCTTCTAGTTGACAGAAAATTTCGGGGACTTGTAATTTTTTTTTTTTTTTGCGTGAGGTCGAAAAAAAAATGTCATTGGAGACCGTGTTGACAACGCGTTTCAATCATTTCAAATCAGTGGTCTTGTAATGGTATCCTGGGTCTCATCCAGCAAGTGTGTCGAGCTTGTGGGCCTTAGAATTTTTTCGACTTGAGTTTTTTTTTTTTTTTTTCTCTGTTGTCCTACAACTCATGGTAACATACTTCACACTCCACCATTGTTAATTGAAGTTTTAAGATGTCTATCGTCAGAACTTCCTACGCGCGCCTGGCGTCTCATGTCGAATCGACATCGATTCGATATCGACGTCGACGAGATGTGTCATTCCCCATTTTTTCCACCAAATTGATATGGAAAACACGATGTAATGATCACGCATCAATTCTAACAGGAAAATGATGGTTTCGGAACATCATCGAACTGTTGTCGATATTGTCATTGGTTTGACCATCGACGGGCGGTCGATGGCTTCGACGTCGATTCGACGTCGATTCGAGATTCCATTTCTCACTGCCTGCACTCTAACATCTGCACTCTGGGGCCCTGCACTCATACTTGACATTCTGAACTCTGCTCTCTCAAACATGCCATGAGTGCGTCGTGCACTCTCCAGGAGGGTGCGAATTTCTGATAGGAATTGTTGCACTCAGAAGTCGAGAGTGAGAGTGTTATACTCTGGACTCTGGAACTTTCTTAGTGCATTTTCAGCAGCGGTGGGGCGAGGAGCAGCAAAATGCGTTTAATGCTGCCATAATCGAGCTATGTAGTGACCGGGTACTGGTGCACTACTCCCTGGACCTGCCCGTCGTCCTGGCCGTCGACGCGAGTCCTTACGGCGTGGGCTGTGACATGACCCATGTCATCGACGGCGTCGAACGGCCGATTGCCTAATCATCCAGGACCTTGACCCCAGCAGAAAGGAATTATGCCCAGTTCGACAAGAAAGGACTGGCGATCGTGTTTGGCAAAACGAAGTTTCACCAGTATTTGGCTGGCAGGACCGATCATAAGCCCCTTGTCGGGCTTTTCAAGGGCAGGACGCCGGCGGTCACGAGTCCGAGGATCTTGCGGTGGCTGTTGACTCTGTCGGCGTACTCATTCGAGGTGCGATACAGGCCGGGACACCTCAATGGCAACGCGGATTGCCTATCGCGCCTGCCGGTAGAGGGCCCTCGGGAGGACCCTCCGGATCCACCGATGGGGTACCTCGCCTGGACCTCGAAGGTAACCGGCAGCCGGACAGACCAGCCTTAAAAGCAGACGACATCGCGAAAGCATCAGACGACGATCCTGAGCTCGGCCAAGTGCGAACGTGGGCGCGTGACGGGTGGCCTAAGCTGCAGCCACCGGGGGAGCCGGGCGAGCTGTGGCGAACACGGGGTCAGATATCGGTCACTGGCGACTGTGTGTTGTTGGGAGGCCGGGTAGTAGTGCTAGCGGTACACGCCGAATAGGAGATCAGAATAGCTTTCAGAAATCAGAAATGCTATCAGAAAATACTTTCAGAAGCCCAGAAAATCAATCAGAAACTCAGATAAGCTTTCAGACAATCAGCAAAAAAGCAACCAGGTAATCAGGGGAGCTATCATGCAATCAGGAAAACTATCAGGTAATCAGAAATTCTATCAGAAATTTCTGATAGAATTTCTGAATACCTGACAGAATTTACGCCAGTGCCCTTCAGCCAACCCATTGGACCACGCACAGTGCACGGCAATGGTCAGCTGTTTTATTCCTCGATCGCGCAGGAAAGTCTGAAATATTTCGGACGGAAACGCGGACCCGTTGTCCGAAACTACTAAATCGGGGTCACCGAACCGCGCGAACGCGTCCTGCAGGCACTTAATTGCGGCCACCGAGGAGGGGCCCGGGGCCCGGCACCCACCAGTCCTCCATCCACTTCGTCGTCGAGTCCACGGCGATCAAGAAATACTCGCCTTGCCGCGGCTCTCCGAAATCCAAGTGGATTCTTCCCCGGGGCCTGTCCTGCGGCCACGGTTGGTGCGGTGCTTTGAGCGGGTCGGCTCTGTGCAACTGGCAAACCTGGCATTGTGCTACCATTGCCTCGATTTCTGCATCCAACCTCGGCCACCAAAACACCGTCCTCGCCGTGCTCTTGGCTCGCACCGCTCCCCGGTGCGACCAAAGCAGGCGAGCCAACGCGTCAGCCCGCATGGCCTTCGGAATCACTATAGTGCTGGCGGTAGGCCTAACCTAACCTGCAAATCGACTAACAAGCAAGTGCTTCGGCACACTTGTCCCTCAATATGTTTCTTGGATTTGAGTCGAAACGTTCAATGAAAATCTCGTGCAGACCCCCTTTTTGGGGGGGTTGACTACCCCCTCCACCCCTTCTGTGGAAAAAGTTACAATGTCGTATATATGCAATGTTGGTATCGATTTCGGAAAATATGAGCACCAGAAACTCATTGGTGATGTGCAAAATTGTCGGCTGGAACCAGAAGAGGCAATTTGGCCGCCATTTTCCAAAATGGCGGCTTGAAAATGGCCAAATTTGGAAGATATTCCTATATAGTCGTGCGGGTAGTCGTTTTAGTGGTTTCCAGTTGGTTTAATTTCATCTCCGGTGTCTTTAATAGTGTCTGGCTACCGGAAGTTACGAGAAAGGCTATCTGAATCTGCAAATCGACTAAGTATGAAATATTCTGAACGGTTTAAGGATTAAAATGTAAAATTGGCATGTTGAAAATTCTGGTATGATCGTGTAATAGTATCATCTACATACCATATCGTACATATCAAGTGAATAAATGTATGTACAATTGTGTGCATAACATATTAACATATACTCTATGTAGACTGGTGCGTAAAAATACATGCATAATTTTTTATACATACCATACAAACATGAAGTCCCAAAAATGAAAATGTTAAAAATCTTCAGCGGTGTTCCGTCAGGTACTGCGACCTGAAATTCAGAAGGGTGCTGTTAGCCGCTGTAACTTCTATCGTTGGTAAGTAATGACATTGCAAACTATTATTCTTGTGATTGATGCAGGACAACACCATCAGTGTCTGAGCTGCAAACATGACCTCCATATTTCCTCCTGCTGATAGCTCTCCTGATAGCCTAAAAGCAGTTTGCTTTCAGCGTAAGCTATCAGAAGTCTGCTTTCAGAGACAACGCTGTCAGGATGTTCTGAAAACTTCGATTTAACAGGGCCATAAAACCGAATCTTCTCGGAATTTCTGGTTGAAATTTGGTATGCGACATTAGTTTGCTAATTTACTAGTGTAATGTGTATTTGGCCGTCTCTACAGATCCTCTATTAGCAGTGCCCGGCTAAACCTCATAGAGTGGCCGTGGGTGTTCGAACAGCTATCGTATGAATAATTTTTATTTATTAGGGCGCCATCACACGAAAGAAGACACGGAATACAGAAGGCAAGGCAAGGTTTTTATTCAAACACAGAAATTTGCAACTACAATCACCCCTATTTCCATATATACGTATATACATATATATGCATTACCCAATGAGCGGTGAGTGGATCCGGGTAGCAAAAAAAACAGTAAACATAGAGGCACCCTGTCCTCGACACACAGAGCAATAGAAACATGAAACCCACACTCAAGAAGGAGACAATAGAAGTCGCAAAGCGACCTTACAAACAGAGAAAATAAACAATATAACGCGAACAATGATAGACGGGTCATAATTTGATTTGCAGCTGGACACACATCAATGACGGCATGGAATAGGCCTTGAAAATCACATACTTCCTAGCATTAACTGCCGGGGAGCTAAAGAGGACCCGTAATAGATACAAGAACCACCTGAGTCATAGGCCGCGGCAAAATACAGTCAAAATATGAATAACCAATCGCACCACTGGACTAAAAATACACAGTGACCGAAACGTCCATGCCATCGAAGGCCAACAATAGCATTTCCCCCAGTCCAACCCGTCCCTACAGCACGAGATGGGGGGATGGACAGGGAGCGTAAATTCAGCAGTTCTACCCATCTTGCCAATTGATCTAAGGTTGCGTGGAGAGTCGCGTACGACGGCTTCTGGAAATATCTCGGCTTGGTTACCAAGTAGAAAACGTAGCGGCTTCCGACTTTCCGCCGGGCGACGTCCCCTACTTGGTACCCTTCCTCCAAAAGTCCGGCTTTGTGCCCGAACCGGGTCTTAAATTCAACGGTGACACCGGCCGACATATGGAAGTCTGTCGAGACACAGTGCGCCAAGTTGTCCGGCGAAGCGAACAAGTGGCCGCTGACCTCCCGTAGCCGCATGGCTAGGGGTTTCCAGAAAGGTATCCGACGGAGATATTCGGCAGTTGCACGCGGTTCGCTGGTGTTCGGTGACTTCAAGGCAAGATCAATTGGCAGGTGTACTAACAAGGTCACATGTTGTTCGCGGGGGGGGGGGGGGGGGGGGTTGGAGGCGTGGTGGAGCCGGGAGGGAGCTAGGGAGTAAACCGACTTATCCTGGTTACATGTCGTCTTCGGTAGAAACCTGATGCTGCCCCTGGCAGCGGCCGGGCCGAAAACGTAGCTACTCCATGCCCGAACTTTTCTCTCTCACGCAAAAAAACTCAGTCTCCGACACCCCTGGCCGAAATCACCGCAACTGCGCCACGTGGAACAACAGTACGTTTAGATGGAGGTTGACAACGGAGGTGTTTCCGTCACGACGGCTGTGGCGAGAGTGCTGGCCGGCCGGTCAGCGCGCGCCGCCTCCGTTCGGACGCGTCGGGGCGAACGGGCGAGGGGAGGAGAGGGGTCAACCGGAACGGCCAGCCGCCGCTGGCCGCAGCCAAGCGGTCCGGCTCGACGAGGAGGAAAAGAGCGAGAGGAGGTGGAAGGGGGGGGGGGGGGGTTACTGCTCGGCGGGCAGGTGGGCCACCTCCGGCTCCCAAGCGCCTTGTGTGGCCTAACTCCCGGGCGCCCCACTCCCCTGACCCGAGACGCGATCCAGAAACGTTACACTAGGGCCATTTTAATTTTATCAAAATCCGACACTTTTTCTGGCATCTCCAGAACGGTGCGCGGTAGCTCAAATCTGACTGCGGATTTGGATGAGACTCGGTTTTCACTGCCTACTGACAATTTTAGCGCGACTCTTAAGTAACCGTGTCACTTATAAAATGTTCTGAAAATGTTTTGAACTATCAGACAATACTATGAGCAGCATATTGCTTTCAGAGATAGAACTACAGCTATCAATACTTTTCTATCAGGGCAATGCTATCAGAAGTTCCCTATCAGAGGTACGCGAAAATTGATCAGAAATCAGAAATATTCTGATAGCTCAGGTCTGATGGCAAAACTCTGATAGCTTTTCCTGATAGCATTTACACCAGTGGGGGTGTCAGATCAGTCAAGGAAGCGTTGCCACGGTTCGAAGGGACCAAGCAACAGCGCCTGAGGCAGGTCCTGGAGGCAGCCCGCTTCACAACTGGGCCGGATGGATCTAGCCCTGCCGAGCGCCTACTGGGTAGGCAGCCAATGCGCCCTCTGCGACGTATGCTGCTGCCTACCGCTGGGCGCGCCGAGGCTGAGGCTAGGGGGGAGGGGGAAGCAGGGCAGCAGCTGACCGCAGCCCAGCTCTTCCGCCCAGGGCAGCAGGTGTGGGTTCGAATACACCGAGGGAAGAGGCAGCCGAAATGGACGCCCGCCGCGGTGGTAAAGCGCAAGGGAAGTAGGCTGTGGATGTGTAGGGACAAGAATGGCCTTGGTTTAAAGAGACATATTTCACAGATGCGTGGACGAGGAGACCAGAAGTCAGAGACAGGCAAAGACCCACCTCCCCCCCCCCCCCCCCGCCGAGACACAACCCGGCGTTGGGGCTTCGACGGAGGCTCAGAGGCGGCCAGGCCAGACTCGACCCACGTTACCTCCGTCTGATAAAGAAATGCTGCTTGGCAGCGAAGATGAAGAGCCCGCCCCAACCAAGGCGCGAGGACTGACGGAAAGGGACCTGGACGAGTGGTACGAGCAGTTGGAGCAGAAGGAGGAGCTGGAAAAGCTCCGGGCGGCTACCCGGGACTTCGTGGTCTCGGAACAGACCCGACGGGCCACGGGGGTCCTACCGACAGTGGCCATCACCGGCCAACACAACGAAAACGGCTGTAAACCGTGGAAAAAAATATCCTACATCCCCAAGATCGTGTGACAAAAAATCCTAGACCCTCGTAAATGACAAGAACAGCTCCTAGACCCCCTAGAACATGTCACAAAAAATCCTAGACTCTCTAGATCGTGTGACAAAAAATCCTACACCCTCAGATCGTGTGACAAAAAAATGAATGACCTTCCTAAAACACAAAAAATGTTCCTAGAACCCCTAGAATCTATGACAAAAAATCAAAGACCCTGTAGATCGTGTGGCAAAAAATCCTAGACCCTCTAGATCGTGTGACCAAAAATCCTAGACCCTCTAGATCGTGTGACAAAACATAAATGACCCTCCTTAAACACCAAAAGTGCTCCTAGACCCCTAGAACCTGTGACAAAAAATCCTAGACCCTCTGGATCGTGTGACAAAAAATCCTAGACCCTCTAGATCGTGTGACAAAAAATCAAAGACCCTCTAGATCGTGTGACAAAAATCCTAGACCCCCTAGATCTATTGACAAAAAATCCTAGACCCTCTAGATCGTGTGGCAAAAAATCAAAGACCCTCCAGATCGTGTGACAAAAAATCCTAGCCCCTTAGATCGTGTGACAAAAAATCAAACACCCTCTTGATCGTGTGACAAAAAATGAATGACCCTCCTAAAACACCAAAAATGCCCCTAGACCCCCTAGAACAAGTGACAAAAAATCCTACACCCTCTAGATCGTGTGACTAAAAATCAAAGACCCTCCAGATCGTGTGACAATAAATTAAAGACCCTCCAGATCGGGTGACAAAAAATCTTAGACCCTCTAGATCGTGTTACAAAAAATAAATGACCCTCCTAAAACACCAAAAGTGCTCCTAGGCCCCCTAGAACCTGTTACAAAAAATCCTAGACCCTTTGGATCGTGTGACAAGAATCAAAGACCCTCTAGATCGTGTGACAAAAAATCCTAGACCCCCTAGATCTATTGACAAAAAATCCTAGACCCTCTAGATCGTGTGCCAAAAATCAAAGACCCTCTAGATCGTGTGACAAAAAATCCTAGCCCCTTAGATCGTGTGACAAAAAAATAAATGACCCTCCTAAAACACAAAAAATGTTCCTAGAACCCCTAGAATCTGTGACAAAAAATCAAAGACCCTCCAGATCGTGACAAAAAAATCAAAGACCCTGTAGATCGTGTGACTAAAAATCTGAGACCCTCTAGATCGTGTGCCAAAAAATGAATGACCCTCCTTAAACACCAAAAGTGCTCCAAGACCCCTAGAGCCTGTAACAAAAAATCCAAGACCCTCTAGATCGTGACAAAAAATCCTAGACCCTCTAGATCGTGTGACAAAAAATCCTAGACCTTCTAGATCGTGTGACAAAAAATCAAAGACACTCTAGATCGTGTGACAAAAAATCTTAGACCCTCTAGATCGTGTGCGTGTGACAAAAAATCTTAGACCCTCTAGATCGTGTGCGTGTGACAAAAAATCCTAGACCCTCTAGATCGTGTGACAAAAAATAAATGACCCTCCTTAAACACCAAAAGTGCTCCTAGACACCCTAGAGCCTGTTACAAAAAATCCAAGACCCTCTAGATCGTGTGACAAAAAATCCTAGACCCTCTAGATCGTGTGCCAAAAAATCAAAGACACTCTAGATCGTGTGACAAAAATTCCTAGACCCTCTGGATCGTGTGACAAAAAATCCTAGACGCTCTAGATTGTGTGACAAAACATAAATGACCCTCCTTAAACACCAAAAGTGCTCCTAGACCCCGTAGAGCCTGTGACAAAAAATCCTAGACCCTCTAGATTGTGTGACAAAAAATCCTAGACCCTCAGATCGTGTGACAAAAAAATGAATGACCCTTCTTAAACACAAAAAATGTTCCTCGAACCCCTTGAATCTGTGACAAAAAATCAAAGACCCTCCAGATCGTGACAAAAAAATCAAAGACCCTGTAAATCGTGTGACAAAAAATATTAGACCCTCTAGATCGTGTGCCAAAACATGAATGACAAAACACCAAAAGTACTCCTAGACCCCCTAGAACTTGTGACACAATATCCTAAACTTTCCAAATCGTGACAAACAATCCTAGACCCTATAGATCGTGCCAAAAAATCCTAGACCCTCCAAATCGTGTGACAAAAAATCCTAGACCCTCTAGATCGTGCGACAAAACATAAATGACCCTCCTAAAACACCAAAAGTGCTCCAAGACCCCCTAGAGCCTGTGACAAAAAATCCAAGACCCTCTAGATGGTGACAAAAAATCCTAGACCCTCTTGATCGCGTGACCAAAAATCCTAGACCCTCTAGATCGTGTGACAAAAAGTAAGTGACCCTCCTAAAACACCAAAAGTACTTCTAGACCCCCTAGAACTTGTGACAAAAAATCCTAAACTTTCCAAATCGTGTGACAAAAAATCCTTGACCCTCTAGATCGTGTGCCAAAAATCAAAGACCCTCTAGATCGTGTGACAAAAAATCCTAGACCCTCTAGATCGTGTGACAAAAAATAAATGACCCTCCTTAAACACCAAAAGTGCTCCTAGACACCCTAGAGCCTGTAACAAAAAATCCTAGACCCTCTAGATCGTGTGACAAAAAATCCTAAACCCTCTAGATCGTGTGACAAAAAATCAAAGACACTCTAGATCGAGTGACAAAAAATCGAAGACCCTCTAAATTGTGTGACGAAAAATAAATGACCCTCCTTAAAAACCAAAAGTGCTCCTAGACCCCCTAGAACCTGTGACAAAAAATCCTACATTCTCCAGATCGTGTGACAAAAAATCCTAGACCCTCTAGATCGTGTGCCAAAAAATCAAAGACCCTGTAGATCGTGTGACAAAAAATCTAAGACCCTCTACATCGTGTGCCAAAACATGAATGACCCTCCTTAAACCCGAAAAGTGCTCCTAGATCCCCTAGAACCTGTGACAAAAAATCCTAGACCTTCTAGATCGTGCGACAAAACATAAATGACCCTCCTGAAACACAAAAAGTGCTCCTAGACCCCCTAGAGCCTGTGACAAAAAATCCTAGACCCTCTAGATCGCGTGACAAAAAATCGTAGACCCTCTAGATCGTGTGACAAAAAATAAATGACCCTCCTAAAACACCAAAAGTACTCCTAGACCCCCTAGAACTTGTGACAAAAAATCCTAAACTTTCCAAATCGTGACAAACAATCCTAGACCCTATAGATCGTGTGCCAAAAATCAAAGACCCTCTAGATCGTGTGACAAAAAAACCTAGACCCTCTAGATCGTGTGACAAAAAATCCTACATTCTCCAGATCGTGTGACAAAAAATCTTAGACCCTGTACATCGTGTGACAAACAATCCTAGGCCCTCCAGATCGTGTGACAAAAAATCCTAGACCCTCAAGATCGTGTGACAAAAAATCCTAGACCCTCAAGATCGTGTGACAAAACATAAATGACCCTCCTAAAACACCAAAAGTGCTCCAAGACCCCTAGAGCCTGTGACAAAAAATCCAAGACCCTCTAGATCGTGACAAAAAATCCTAGACCCTCTAGATCGCGTGACAAAAAATCCTAGACCCTCTAGATCGTGTGACAAAAAGTAAGTGACCCTCCTAAAACACCAAAAGTACTTCTAGACCCCCTAGAACTTGTGACAAAAAATCCTAAACTTTCCAAATCGTGTGACAAAAAATCCTTGACCCTCTAGATCGTGTGCCAAAAATCAAAGACCCTCTAGATCGTGTGACAAAAAATCCTAGACCCTCTAGATCGTGTGACAAAAAATAAATGACCCTCCTTAAACACCAAAAGTGCTCCTAGACACCCTAGAGCCTGTGACAAAAAATCCAAGACCCTCTAGATTGTGTGACAAAAAATCCTAGACCCTCAAGATCGTGTGACCAAAAATCCCAGACCCTCTACATCGTGACAAAAAAACCTAGACCCTCTAGATTGTGTGACAGAAAATCAAAGACCCTCCAGATCGTGTGACAAAGCAAAAATGACCCTCCTTAAACACAAAAATTCTAGCGCTTACAGCACTGAGTTGCCCTCGTTAACCGGACGATGAGGGTTGATAATAAATTGTTTCTCTAAGCTTGGAAATTTAAGTTTAGAAAAAATAGAAGAAAAACGGAAAGGTCTATCATTCGAACCGGTGACCCGCCGCACGCTGGACCGGTCCATCACACCGCGCGGCCAAACCGACATTTTTGACGAGGTTTCGTGTGGCCGACCATCACAAGCCACCGCCGGGGTGCGGTGCGCCAACCAAAGCGCAGAGCGATTCGAATATGCAGCCAAGTTGGCGATAATAGGCTTCCTCGTTGAACCAGGGACGGTTCTTAAACTAATCGGAAATGAGGCGATCACACACCTAATTCTTGAGTATAGAAGGTTGGTTAAGTCTGCTTCTGCTAAATAGACTGGAATTCTTTTTAAAAGTATATTGGTACAATCGTGTTAGGTTCTCCGTCCCATACGTGCGATGCCAATGCGTCATTTTGAAATAAAAAGTAGCAATGTTGAGATGGTGTGAGATGGACATGGTGCAGCAGTTGCCACAGGTTCAATTAAATTCTATGATAAGGAAGGTGTAAAGTACAATGTGGGAACAACAGTATAAAATATTTTTGAACTTAATATAAATTTCTAAAGTTGGCAGAATCGCAGCATAGCTTCGCCCATTCTTGTGGTGCCATCTAGCGGTAGGCGAAATAACCCAAATGAATATAAACAGTAACACTTGCTGTGAGGAGAATAAAAAAATTCCAGCGCTTACAGCACTGAGTCGCCCTCGTTAACTGAACGATGCGTGTTAAAAATAAATTGTTTATCACAAGTTGGAAATTTAAGTTTAGAAAAAATTGAAAGGAAATATGGAAAGCTCTGACATTCGAACCTGCGACCGGCCACACGGCGAACCGGTCTATTAAACCGCGCGACCAGGCCGACATTGTTACGGGGTTTTGCGTGGCCGACTATCACAAGCCACGGCCGCGTTGTGAGGCGCCAACCAAGGCGCAGATCAATGCAAATGTGGATTTAAGTTGGCGACAATAGGCCTCCTCATTGAACAGGGGACGACTCTAAAACAAATTGGATTTGATGTGATCATATGCCCAATGGTGCACTCTAAATGTTCTACGGAGAACTTTCTCTGTAATACGAACAAAACCCATTGTACCTTACAGTAAATTCTGCGCAAACATAATACGAATCAAGGCCATCATAAATTACGGTGCAGTTTCACCGTAGAAAATAATTATCCGTATGATACAAATCAAAAGGGGCCCTGGCTATAAATCCACTCCGCTCCTTCGTACAGAGGTTGTTGACTTCGTAAGATACGGTCCATTCAAAGAATTATTGTATACTACGATTCTTTACGATGAAATGACTGAATATCGATGCATATGCTCTTCTAATATTGTGATTTGTCATAAAATAAGCTTAGAGATTCATAGCATAATTCATTATACAATCAAAATCCAATCTATAATGGCATCCTTGCCTCTCAGCTTAAAAGCAAACCACAGAGATTCTGTGAACTAGCATACCATTTCTGACAACTGATTTTCATTCAGTGAATATGTCAAAATTATTACTAACAGTACTCCAAACCTTTACCTAGATGCAAATGTGGCTCCATTAAATCTTGACAAGTTGGGAATGGTTGGGAGATAAAGAGCTTTATGGTTACTTGCCTCCTGTGAATTGTTTCATACGGATCTTCTCAGTGATAATATGAACCACACAGGCAAACTTGATATAAATGTTTGACTTTTGAGGTAAAAAGACATGTTTGCTATGGGAAGACGTTTGGTAACACAAGTAAGAAGCATCTTTTTTCGTAAGATTAAAACTTGGTAACTAGCTGGCTAAAAAAAAACATAAACAATCAGAAGCAGAAAGAGGGGGGGGGGGGGGGGGGGGGGGCTGCTGCTTTTCCGGTCTTACCAACTGTGCCATAAGATGACTAAAATTGCTAAAACAACTGTTCACACGCTGTTAAGTTAGCAGTGCTAACATGAGCAAGGCGCAGAACTACACAGATAGACAGCCGGACAGCAGACTAGCAGACGGCGATACCCCACACCCGAAGTAAAAGCTGCTCAGCTGGTAGGAGGACATGTTAATGTAATTGTTAGTGTAAAAATGGTATGAAACCAATCCAAGTTTAAAATAAAAGTATTACAAACACAAAACGATTTATTCACTTCCACTGCAAAAGAAGTTTTCATGACTAAACTGTAATAGAGGTCTTCAATAGAATAATTTCACAAATAAAAGCACAAGTTCAATAGCAATATTAAGTTTAAGTTCAATGGTGTTGTTCCAAGGCAACATTACAATTTAACAAAATGCAGAAAGCTTATGACAATTTAACATAAAAGAGCAGCTAAGGTTTATAGCACATTTATACCAAGGAATTCCTAACATATTTAACCTTTCACAAATCAGAATTATATTACTAACAGATGGTGAAATGAAAATTGACAAACACATTCAATAATAACCAGTGACTAGGTGATTATTTTGGCATTTCTCCAAAATAATAGAACATCTATTATTGTTTTGGCCAAATATTTGAGACAATAGTGGCTGTTTGGAAATAATGGCCCTTCACGTGACTTCTCTTGATTATACCACAATGACCACAATCAATGTACACACACAAACATCCCCACATTCACTAACACTCACAAACACAGAAATAAAAATTCATTGGCAGTCTTACACCATAGCCATTCCAATGCATTTGTGGACATTCAGAAAATTGCAAAACTCAGAAACACTGCTGTCATCAGTGATATCACACTTATGCCAAGCATGATTCTTGACAGCCATCTCTCGCAGTCAAACCAACTTCTCTTAACGAAATCAACTGAAAGCTGGCCTCCTACAAAAAATTTTTTTTTTCTTCTGTTCATGAAAAATTAAGCCAAGTCTACTGCTACACAACCAGCCATGGCAATTCTATGAAACACACTACCACGCACAGATCCTGAATTTGATGTTGAATCCTTTTAGGGGACAATAAACAATGCACATAGCAGTAATGAAAAAAAGAGAGAAAGGATTTAACACATCTGTCTACTAGAGCTAGCAGACTTACAATAGAATCTTAGACATCTTTTAAAGTACACATCCAAATGATAACAGACCACACAAAGCAAACAAATTAACAATGAAGAATAACATGGGACATTTGTGACACAATTGAAATGACAGGAACCCAGAAGCCTAATCTGGGCACAATTTTGGCTTGTATTTTATGAGAGCACTTTTATGTTATTTTACACTTGCAGGATAGTGGAGCAAAGAAATAGACAAGTACTTAACATATGTACAAGAGAAAGGCTCTATGAGAAAAGGTGACATTTATGAGACATGGATACAACATAGTAATGCACAAACAATTACATCTACGACTGTCAATATAAACAAAAATGCTTCACTGAACTGAAGATGCAAATTTACTGGCTGTCTGCAAGCCGCATGATCAACAAGGCTGTTCAGTCTACTGTGTTTACCCAGTGGCTTCTAGATACATTCAAGAGTACTTAGTTACTTTAACCAATTAAAGCTAAGTACTTGTCCGTATAAGCAGAGTGCCTTGGATTGTCAAGCCCTATCTTAAAAATATTAGCTACAAGAAAGCGCATTACGCACTTCCATCCCAAATAAAAGGGAGCATTTAGGACATAAAAAGACTTGATTAAAAGATCCACTGCCTTCAGTGGCATTGTCTGGCTGGGAAGAACGATAAATTTACTGTCACCAAGCACAAGAGACAAGCTGACTAGTTTCTGGGGTGTGCCTGTAGCAATAATATAGGGCTGCACAGGAGAATTTTCTTTTCTTCTTTTTTTCATTTACTATGCTTGTCACATCAGACCCCACCTGAAAAATATTACATATCAGCAGTAATGGGAATAATTACAAGATGGCCAGGGATGTATGACAAAATAAAGTAGGTTGTTGCAAAGAAATAAAAATTAAAACCTCAGAAGGCAGAACTGACAGATAAATTGCAACAAAAAAACAAAGGGGGGGGGGGGGGGGGGGAGAAGGAGAAGAAACTTGAAAAGATACATGACAAAATACACACTGGCACGACATGAAAAAAATCTTCCAGTACAGGTAGGGGATTCATGTTTGTCTCCCAGTATGCTTCTGATACCCGTCTTGGTTTTGGCAAGTACTTAGACAGGATGATCAAAGCATTCAGTGAGCCTGCAACAAAAAATTAAGGCAGAGGAGAGAAAGTGGAGAAGTTAGACAAGGGAATAAATTACAGTATGTAACTCACAGTCATTGAACTTAGAACATTCAATGGGAGGAAATTTCTGTTCATTTTTAGCAGCAATTTCTAGAAGTTTAGGGACCAGATCTTGAAAATTTTTAATCAACATTGACCCTTTTCCTTTATGCATCATTTCAAATTCAAAGTCAATCTACCATGAAAACAAATACTGCATTATGACGTGTAGGCATAACAAGAGCAATCTAAAATCTGTAAAACAAAGATGGTCCACTTTACCATTCTGCCTCCAAAGTCGCCTAGTTTAGGGTAGGCTTCAATGAGCAGCCGAACTGGGCACCTGTCATCAAGTGCCAGTTTACGCCGCTCTTCAAAGGTTTGTTCCATAAGCCTCTCTATCTCTTGCTTCTTCCGATCATCGGGCATTAACAGTTTCAGATAACTAGACTGCAAAAGAAAAAGGAATTAACTGGTTCTGTGAGGAACTTATGACAGAAAAAATGGTCAGAGAAAAGTAAATACCTCTTTAGACAGCTGCAAGTCGTTTAAGTGAGCATACATAACAACATCTGCCTTTTCTTTTCGCTGTTGCTTTTGCTTCTTGCCACCACTACCACCCCTCTTAAGCGTGCATCCCCGGAGCACTTTTGCTTATGAGCATGATAATTTGCAAGCTTCCCCTTGTTGTTTTTTCTGTCATAGATCCATGACTAGAACAAAAAAAAAAAAAAAAAAAAAAAGAGCATAAGCATTGGGTTACTAATACCACAGAACCATTTACGTGTCTAGTTTTCTTCATGGCATATAGTAAGTTTGATATGAAAGTTTAGGCACATTGATATAATGCATCGTTATCATAAAACAGATTGAGCAATGCAATGAACACGTACCCATGGCATTTCATTTGGCAGCAGGGGCTGATGAGACATTTTTGGGTACGATGCAACCAAGGACACAGCTAAGGCCTCCCTCATTTTTGCAGTAATCAAATTGATGTTGCTAAGCAATCAAACTTACATGAAAACATGATCACGAGATATGAGGACAAACAAAAATAATTTACATTTCAACACTTACTCAGTTTGGTTGTAGAGATGGTCCATAAGGGTTTCCACCAACTTTTTCAAGTCATTTTCAAAAACAACACCATTGGCCTCTAGCTTATTTTTCAGAGCTTTGACCTCTTGGCTGGTCTTTGCTGCATCAGAAAGTATTTCAGATATGGAATACTGCAAAAGAAAAGTTACAGAATAAAACCCTATAGTTAGTTCATTACCTCCAGCTTTCCACATACGGAACAATGAAACTTACATTGGGGTTGAGTCTATCCTCCAGAAAGCTTCGGATTTCTTTCTTCTCTTTCCCACTCTGTAAGCAAATATATGCCAGATTTTTTCAGTTATCATTAAAAAATAAGATATCAAAACAACTCAATTCAAAATATAAATTACCATTCCGGGGTATTCAAGAAAAGCCCGATGTTCTTCTTTTATCTCAGCACAGGTGGGACGAGCCTTGTCAGCCTGGCAAATAAAACAGTTAGTGAGGCAAGAGAAAGGAAAGTAACCAATTGATTTTGCTGTGACAGAGGTGAGCAAGTCAAGTAATAAATATTTAAAATTACTCTTGCATCAGTCACCACTCCTTCAATTCATCACAAGAGGAAATAAAAAAAAGGCACCTTTTTGGAACATTTGCGATGTTTCCTCCACTTATGGCTCGCATCATTATCCATATCCCCACTTTTCCTCTTCCTGAATTTCTCCTGCTTTGATCCCTCAGCCTGGTTCTCTTTATCCCCACTGCTGGTTTTCTTATGCTTCAACTTTTTTTTCTTCTGGGACTTAGCACCATTTGTGAACACGGTTGGCCGCTCAACTGGAACACCTGTTGCAAAAAAATTAAAAGGTCCACACTTAACTCTTACATTAAAAAGCAATGAGTTTAGAGATAATGTATTCTCCTACCTTCTGCAGAAAGAACCTTGAACTTCTCTATGTGGCACTTGAAAATCAGTCTCTCATAACTGCTGAGAGGTGTTATTTCAGCTCTTGCCGCAAACCCATCAAACACTTCATCATCACTCGGAATGGTATAATGGTCCTCAGACTCGTCAGAGCTGCTTTCTGACACCTGAATCAATTAATAATAAACACGAAACAATATAAGTAAATGACTTCTTTGAGTGTCCAGCAACACAGAATTCCAAAAGATTAAAGAAGAAGATTTCTCACTTTTCCCCACTGTTCATCATCGCTACTATTCACAATAGTGTTCCTATTTCCCTTTCTTTTAGAATCAGCGTTGCCACTGTCACTGATAACATCATCCTCCAACCAACTATCAGCAGTTGATGTGGATGCAATAGGTGAACTTTCTCTGACAAATGAACCAGTGGATTCTGATATGGATGTGCCAGATGATCTTTTCTTTTCCTTTCTACTATCATTACCAAATTTAGATGTGGAAGCATTTTCCATGACAGAGACTTTAGCATGAACCAGAGTTGCATCCTCACGAAACAAGTTGTCACCAGCATTCTCTTTGGTCTTCAGTGTTTCATACTGTGCATGCCTGTCATTCTCAGTCTCTGTGACCTGAAAATAAAGATAAAACTAGAATTATGTACCCTGATTATAGACCATAGACTAAAATGATAAGTCTAAAGCATGCAGATAAGATTTAAAAAAAAAAAAAAAGAAAACAAACAAGTACCTTGGACTTGACCAGCTCAAACAGGTCCAAGAGATCAGCCAAACTCAACCCATACCTGTCTAAATCTTGGCAACTGAGTTTAGACAGCATCTCTAAATGTCGCCCAGCAATACCTTTCTCTGCAAACAAAGAGAAAAGAAATTAATTACACAAACAAAAATAAGAGAAAAGGAATTAATAACACTAACAAAGAAAGAAACAATTACTTTTTCATATTTTTTTTTAAATTACATTCACAAAGTTAATTGTGACAGGAAAGCTTTTTCATAGTTCATAGATAGAGTAAGTAATTAAGAACTTAAATTTAACACGAGAAAATCTTATTCCCAAATTGAAAATGATAAGATGGACAAATGTAACAAGTTTAAAAGGAACTAAAGAAACACAGTACAGTTCTAAAAATTAAATTAAAAAAAAAAAACAGCTATCATACACAGCCAATAATTACAAAAAAAAACTTATGTGACAATGCCTAATGTTAACAAGTCACTTTAGATATTATGCTAAACTCCTTCGTGGTGACAAATAGAAAGTCTCATAATCGACAGTCCATGGAGTCATAGGTTTATCAGGTCCAAGATTGGTGGCCAACAATGCCCTAACAGTAGGGTTGACTTCAAATTCTATCAGAAATGCCCCGAACCTAGCATCATATAAACCTCTACATTCTTTAGTGATTACGAACACATCTTCATTGTGAACATAAATGTGACTGATGAGTCCAAACAAAGGCACATCACTTTGCAGCTGCAGATTAACATATAGTCCTTTTTCATACAGGTAACCAGCAACAGTAACTCGCTGAACTTCTTCCACTGCATCTTCCATGACAATGCCATGTGCACTGAGGACTTCAAAGAAAGGAGTTTCTCCAGCACCAATAAATGCACCTTTAGAAATAATCACTTCCTTTTTCACCTCCATTTCAAGGTCCAGAAATTCAGCACATTGATACATCTGTTGCAGATCGACATATGTCACAGGCAGGTTTTTAAAGCAGCCAACGATTGCACCAAATCTTTTAGGTAGAGCATGTTTGCCTTCAAACCTACATAAGCGAACAAAACTTTGCATCAGGAAACAAAGACAATTGTGACAAAAAAAATCAGTTGGGAAAGTCCAAGAGAAAGAATTTATCCATATACAGCAACAGTATGTAAAAGATTTTTGAAACAGTCATATCATGTAAATCTAATTTAGAAAAGAAGGGAAAGAAAAGGAAATGAAAATCACCTCATGCACCAGTACAAGACAGCTGGACCATAACGTTTCATCAGCTCCACATAGTGCAACAGGTGGTGATGTTTGTTAATGGGTCTTATTTTCTTGGGCGTCTTCCTTTGTCTGCCATGATTTGGAGATGAACTTGAACCCGACAAAGTATCTAAAGGCTGGTTCCCTTCGACACTATCCTCAGGATCAGACTCTGGTCCAGATAGGGATGATTCCTCCAACAAAAAATTCTCAGCTTCTGGGTCATCTTCTTCATTTTCTGCTTCAATTGGACGATCAGGGGGATACAAATCAAAGAAAAGTCGGTGGTGTTCACGAATAAGATTGTCAAGATCTTTCAAGTCCAGTTGAGATATAACAGTGCTGAATATGATACAACTCAACCTTTTTAGGAGCACTAGCAGCCTAAGATGAGGGTTGTCTAATGGAACTCTGTCACCAACTAGAAAAGGAAAAACTTGCAAAAGACACCATGTTTGGGCAGCAGTTTGGTGTATAGTATAACATCCTTTGTTTTTAACTGAATCAGGAGTAAAGTTGGGTGATGGCTTGTTTTTCACATCGGCTGGCCCATAATTAAATGACTGAATTTTCACATTAAAATCAGCTACATCAAAAAATTTCTGCACAAAGCAAAACTCATGCAGAGCAAGTTTAATTTCCATGGGTGCTACACCTTTCAAGATGTCATGCATGCCATCCTTGATAAAAGCTTCTGGAAAATTAGCAAACCTTGACTGCTCAAACAGGATACTTCTTTTCAAAACACCATAATTAAATCTTACAAAATTCACTGACTTTACATTCAATTCACTAAGATGAAACTGATGGAGTTCTCTTGTTCTCATCTCACCCTGGGCAAAAATGTTCTGGTGAAGTTCACTTCTTGAAACCATACACAAAGAACAAAATTTTGAGCACTGAGGAGGATAAAGTCCAATAAGTTCATGAGCAGCAAGGGCATCAGCAGCACCTGCCACCAATGTGGCACGAAGTGTGTAGGGACGCCCATGCACATCAATTTCAATTCCATCTGGGGTTTCCAGTTCTTGAAGCTCCAAGAAAAGAGGCTGTAACATAGCATCCAAGCCAATACCTTCTGGAAGATCCTCCTTGTAAGCGTAGGCAAGGATAAATACACTGCGCAGTCTAGCATTTTCTTCAGGAGGCAGATTCTGAATTTGGAATTGCAGTTCTGATATCTTGTGAATTCCAGTTTTAGAACCTAATGGATTCACAGAATCAGCATCATCAACATGGATAGTAATACGAATAGTATAAGGATACTCAGATACTAATCGGTTATTTCCAGCAAGAGAACCATCAAGGTAGGACCGTAACTTTCCATCAGTACTTTTTTTCTCGGAATGGATAAGGTGATAAAGAACTCTGTTGTTTAGCACAGCAGTCAGAGTTTTCTTCAATGGAACATATTGGAAGGACTTCTTAATTTGAACAGGAACTGGAACACCTTGATTATTAATATGTATATCCTCTCTATGTCCAAGAGATATGGTTTGTGGCTCTACGTAATTAAAGTTCCTTTTAAAATAATTTATTTGCTGTTCCTTGGTTTTGAGAGTCTTAAATGGTTCAGAAATGACCACATTCGAAATACACTGGTCAATGATGTCAGCTGCCACACCTGCATCCTTCATATTTCTTTCTATGCTGTCTTTAGTGGCAGCAACAACTGAATTTAAAAATCTCTGAGTCTCCTCTATAACTACAGAGATAGCTGCCCCTGTCACATTGCCACGCTTGCGTAAGTCCAGAATCAACCTTGCAGCAGCTCTTTGCAGACTGCTGTTAAAAGTACTTTCGGTTTCAGCTGGAGGATCTTCATGTTCACTATCTGCATTGTCATTATTAATGGTTCCATTACTGCCATTGTCAGTGCTGGTATCATTTACTGAATCTCCTGAACTAGTACTGCTGTCCTGACTAAAGCTTGAGCCAGATTCACCAGAATGGCCACTTTCTGATTCAGAAGACGACAGACATTCATCAAAATGATGGTCTCTGAGGTGACGGTACAACGAGGTCTTCACTGCGAACTTTCTTCTTTGGCAGTCACCTTCGCAGCACAAGTATGGTGGATCGTGCCTCTTGCCAAGATGCTTCTGAAATGTGCCCACTCCACCACAAATTCTCCTTTCACAATGAGCACAGAATATACCCATTATGCTTATAACTCTAGAATACAAGGTAATATAAAAGAATATTTGTAAAAAAATATAAAATATAAATAAAAGTTACATACATAGAATATTCCAGAAGTAAATTCATATCTTGCTTTAGATAAAAATGCAATATTAAAAATAAGACTATTCTAAATAAAACTATTCTAGATACTATTGTAAAAGCTTTGCCAGATTAATGCTATGACAGGATGATTGCAAAATTGAGTTTTAAATTGAAAGGGAATTGAAGGGGAATGAAAACAAATAATATAATAAAAACTTACCATACAATGCAGTCACTGCGTCATTTGGAATATCTCCAGCTGTGGCAATCGCAGATAGCTCCTCCCTTCCTATGCGCTTTACAGCTGGCTGAGACAGAAACTCCATCATCCAGAAGCTGAAAACCAAACATATAAAATTATGCAGAGTCAACAATGAAATGTAAACTACAGGGTTTCCATCAATTTTTCCAATTTATTTTTCATGCTTTTCCAGACCAAAATCTATTTTTCAAAAAATTCCAAAATCTAGAAATTTTTCAATTTCTCCATGACCTAATTAAGATTTCCATGACTTCTCCATGTCTTTAATAACCATGTTTTTATTCCATGACTTGCCAGAGGTTTTCTAGACTTGTACCAGCTGCAATTTGGTCCTGCAAATTCACTTTGATCATACAGTTATCACATCTTTCTATTTGAAAATAGCCAAGTTTATGGTTGAATCTGAAAGCTCAATGAAAATGCTACTGACTGTATTCTTTAGAACTATTTTGCACCAGAAATTGGCTTAAGTTGCCTCCTCAAAGTTACCTTGCTGGGCCAAACTTCATAGTGAGAGAGCTTAGTCCTGACCTGAAGGAATGATTGCAGCCACAGCAATATCATATGCTGCTTCAAATTTGAGCTCAATCTTAGTTAAACAGTTGTTTTTGGTGATACTAATTTTGCTGGCCCAGAAATAGTGCATGTCTCATAATTCCTCAACACCCTCTCACCTGTGAAAAACAGCTAAGTCAGCCGAGGACAACGTAACGGCTTCTACGAAGGCATAGACAACGCACACTGTGCAACCATCTGCCACAATGGAGGGTGGCCGAAAACGCGGTACTGCGATAAGAAACTTTTCAAATTGACATGACCCTCGATGTAAAGAAGTACGGTTTTCAAACAAAAGTGTGCACGAAATGTGATACAAACTCACCTTGTAATCTTCATGAAAACATGACAGCGACAGCTGCGGAACTGCGGAACTGCGGACAACGGTTTCACGTTTGCGGCTCGCGGTGCACTGCAATTTGAAGCGTAACCGCCACCCGCCAAACCTGTCGCACGGGACACTGCTGCCAACCTATCAAGTGACAGAAAACAAAGACAGACAGACTTGACCTGATCCGATAATTTCTCATTACAAACCGAAATTTAGAAGAAATAACACCCAGTTATATAATATAATTTCACACCCTGCTCTAGGGGAGATAACTGATCTGTGGGAATCATTTTAAGTTTTGGTAGTTGGCAGAACGGAAAGTACGAGGAAGAAAGAAAAATAGGGTCCACATGACTGCCTGTCATTGGTTGGGCATACAAAAAATTCAAATTCAGTCTTTTAAAAAAAAATAGATTTAGAAGAAAAAAAATGCACTTTTGCGACCCACTCAACTTTTAGAGAAGGTTTGGCATGCATTGCCTTAATCTAACTCATTAGTTTCATTGATTAATTCTTTGTTATGTTTAACAAGTTACAAGATTGTAAAAAATTTAACATTTAAAACTTTTGCAAATTAATGATTTCTTCATTTTGCACAGCTGTACTGCATGCCCAAAATGAAAATCCACAACCAGCTAGGGATATGTCAGACTGCAAAGTTAACAAATCTTTTCAGCAAATACCTTTCACATATATTGTGGCCCATCATTAACTTGTGATAAAAGACACACTAGAGGTAAATTTAGTTTCGTGCGTGATGGCTGAGTGCTAGCCTCCTTGCTGGGTCACTTTGCAATTGTCTTTCCCTAAAGATTTGATTAACAAAAGTTCAGTGCGAGCCATGAGCGAGGTTTACCACTCACCCGTCACTCAGAGAACACTCACGAAACTAAATCCACTCTCAGAGACTGTCACTTGGTCATTCATTTTAGCCTGATAGAACTAAACACTAACAATGGCTGGTGTTAGTTATCATAATGTCAACTTTGTTACAAATAAATAATTATGACACTGCATGAAACAATCCACATCATTTGAATGACAATTTTAAGATTTTCTTTAGCATCCAAACACAAAGGTACACAAAGCACCTAATTGCTTTCCTCTTGTGTATTAACACACAAATAACATGCATATATTAATGTGAGAAGTATCTTAGAACTGACCTGCATTTCAGATTTTGGAACAAACTACGCGAAACATTAAAGATGTTAGTTATTGTCACCACTACAGAACAAATCTAACTTCAAACATCAATTGTCTAAAAAATTATGTTGAAGCTGAAACTGGATGGGTACGCTTGTTCGACCTCTGAGTAAGAAGATCTATGACCAAACAGGGCTATCATTTGTTTATTTAGTTATTAAGATTGAGCAATTTCTTATTTTTTAAGACAACAGAACAGAAATTAAGGTGCATCTGACACTTAGCTTTTTAGGGAGGCTCGTGCAATCCATTCCAAACGGCGTTGATGTTACTGCTGCGTACAAAGAATACACGGACACGAAACCTGAGAAAACTTGTTTCTAGCAGTCAAAAGACCCGACACCTCAAAACCATGCATGGCATGCAAAGCATTAACACAAGTTTTTAGCCACACAATTAAAATCTTTGAGAAGCAATAATGTAAAATTGCAACTGAACTAGGTTAACTCCTCCTGCAGCACAAAGGATACAATGCGAAACAGTAAAACACACTCCGAAGTAAACTCGAATTATATCCTCTTTTCCATTCACTAAACGAAAATCTTCTTGTCAAAAGACGCCAATTCATAAACATGTAAACACCACCGTGTTGCCATTCCGCGTCGTGCAGATAACGAATGTGTTCTGGTTCGAACGCAAACTGCGAATACGCGAATCTTGAATCTGAATACGAATCAGAAACGGAAACTCAGACCTGTAAACAGTCGACGACGCCTCCGCAAGAGCGGCAAGACTGCGTTTAGTGTTTATTTCATGTTTGTTTGGATTTGGTGCTTGGTTCCTTTCTTGGAGTTCTACGGTACGGACTCGCATCGCAAGTTTTTGTCATGACTATCATGTGTGACGGGAGTATATTTGCTGTCTTGCCCTTGTTCCGACTTGATCAAAAGTACAATGGGACCCCTCGGGTCCATTGTTTACAGTGGGCCGACAGTACTTACTTTGCTGCTCACTTCGATGGTTGATGATTTTAAAATTTCAACCTATCTTTTCATAAGTTCGTGGACGAGTTGTCACCAGATTAGGTTAGGTAGCATTTGTGTGTTCATAGCAGTCCATAACTGCACTTAATGTAAGACAGAAACAATTAATGCATTTCACTTCTAAAAGTTGTCTTTGGCTTGATTGCACTTGTCATCTTGAAAAGTTATTGTACACTTCCACTATTTTTCATGCTGTTTCTGTGCAAAATAGCTATTTTCCACTTTACATCCATAAATTATAGACTCTCTGGTCTTCCTAACTGTCTCCGTACATTACCAATGAGTATGGTAGTTCCTTACGAAGACAGTTCACCATAAGTTACGGATAAAGAGTTCAAGACTACCCTAGTGTCAGTACTGATCTATATTACGAGCAATATCTTGAATTATCATTGTAGTATACGGTGAGACAAATATGTTCGTAACATATAAATCAAAGTTCTCCGTAGAACATTTAGAGTGTGGACTCTAGCAGATTGGTTACGTCTGCTTTTCTTAAATGAACTGGAATTATTTTTTAAAGTATATTGGTACAATTGTTTTAGATTTTCCGCCCACTCCGTCCCGCTCCGTGCGGTGCCAATATGTCATTTTGAAACAAAAGCAGCAATGCTGAGATGATTAATATTCTGTTAATTTGCAGTTAGATACCAAAGGTTCAATTACATCGTATGATAAAAAAGATGTTAAATATAATGTAAGAACAACGGTAATTAATATTTTTAAAATATCTATATGTTTTGAAAGTTGGTAGAACCGCAGCATAGCTCCGCCTACTTCTGTGGCTCCATCTAGCGGCATATGAAGGAACTTCAATGAAACAACAAGAGTTACCTATAGCAACGACACTTGCTCTGAGGGAGAAAAATAAAAAAGTAGAATACTCGATGCAGAGAGCTCCTCGCTCCGCTCGGGCTCAAAAAGTAGAATAGTCGATGCAGAGAGCACCTCGCTCCGCTCGGGCTCAAAAAGTGCTCCTAGACCCCCTAGAACCTGTGACAAAAAATCCTAAACCCTCTAGATCGTGTGACAAAAAATCCTAGACCCTCCAGATCGTGTGATAAAAAATCCTCGACCCTCCAGATCGTGTGACAAAAAATCCTAGACCCTCTTAATCGTGTGACAAAAAATCTTAGACCCTCTAGATCGTGTGACAAAACATAAATGACCCTCCTGAAACACCAAAAGTGCTCTTAGACCCCCTAGAACCTGTGACAAAACATCCTAGACCCTCTAGATCGTGTGACAAAAAATCAAAGACCCTGTAGATCGTGTGACAAGAATCAAAGACCCTCTAGATCGTGTGACAAAAAATCCTAGACCCCCTAGATCTATTGACAAAAAATCCTAGACCCTCTAGATCGTGTGGCAAAAAATCAAAGACCCTCCAGATCGTGTGACAAAAAATCAAAGACCCCCTAGATCGTGTGACAAAAAATCTTGGACATTCTAGATCGTGACAAGAAATCAAACACCGTCCAGATCGCGTGACAACAAATCCTAAACAGCCTAGATAATCCGAAAAGCCACTATGGGGTATTGATGCTGAATAGCGGAGGTGCTGGGTCAGCGCGGATTTCCCTTAGGGCTGTGCGGACGCTCTATTTTTGTTTGGAACGAAGCCAAACGATCATTTTGCGTGAAACGTTACAACCAAAGTGATCACCAGCGATGTTTTTCAATCAAACGGAGCGCTTCTCAAGAAACTTTAAGATATTGTCGTACAACTTTTGCGATCGTAAGTATGAATATTACACACATCAGTCAGATTACAAATGCAATGTGGCAAAAATGTTTTTTACCGTTCTCTTTTTTTTAAACGTTTTTTTTTCACGTTTTTTTTACCGTTATGTCTTTTCAGCAGCCTTTTTTTTTTAAGCTGAAAAGTGATGTTAAACTGTCTAGAAAAAAGGTAATGGTTGCTTTTTCATCGATTGATTATCTTGCAAATCAAATCGTGAAATTTAAAGGATCTTGATCCTGGGAAACCTGAATAAGGTGCGAAAGTAGGAGGGAAACAGTATTTGTGACATTTGAATTAAATCAGGGTTGTTACAAGGTAGGAATTTTCAAATTTCCATGACTTTTCCCTGACCAAATTCGAGCTTTTCACTGACATTTTCCCTCAAATGCCCCAGGTTTTGGGGAAAATTTGAAAATGTGAAAAAAGATGTGAAAATGTGAAAAAAATGTGGCAAACGGAGGAAACACCATCGCGCGGCTGCGCCGGCGTGCGGCGTAGCGCGGCTGTAGACGATGCAAGCGATTCCGCACTTTTAGGCCTTATAGTAGGACCCAGAATTTGGCTAGCATGGCCCCTTATGAGAGCTGACATTTGAGAAGAAAACGAGCGTTGTTTCTGTTAAATTTTGTTTAAAATTAAAAGAGGAGTACCCCTGGTAATCCTTAAAAGATATTTCTGAAGTCTTCTTAAAATATGTATGGAGAATTCTGTGATAATAAGAAGTTAAATTAACGGAGACTCGACTCGGGCCGGGGCTGTCACCACCTGTCTTCTCTCTCATTCCCGTGGTCAAGAATAGGAGAGAGAGAGAGAGCGATAAATTTTTACTCTAACACAGCCAAACACAGCGCCATCTGCGAGTCGATTGTCGTTGTGGCCGAGCCGAGCCAACGTTATTTGCTTCTCTTTCTTTCTCGTGTAAAACGACAGAGAACACAATGAAAATGGTTGGACAACTCATACGCCATTTTCGATATCATTCTATCTCTTTTACTCCAAAGCGAAAAGACGGAAGTACTCCTTTTAAAAACGCAACTCCTCTTGGTCTTGCCATCTCATGACAGAGAAAGGAATCATACCAAGCCTTTCGCGCCGCGCACAACGCATTCCCATAGCTTGCACACTAAAAATCTGTCGTAAATTTACGACACTGGAGTCGCTAAGTTTGACAGCGAGACTGTGAACAGCCGTTTCCGTTGTTTTCATAGGACAACTATAGTTTAATCACGACAGAAGTCGTTCCGTTGTCGTATTATGACGACTTAACTCTCGAAATGTAGTGACATTCCTGTTTCGGCAACGACCTTTTCGTTATCTTACAATAAAAACGACCATGATATTTATGGAACGAAAAGTTCGTCAAGAATAATGTCGTTATCTAACAACTTTTTTAAGCGGTGCAGCTGTGCGCTGTGCTGGCGTTGACGCCTTTTAATGAACTTCCAACGCGTGTAAAGTTTTTTTCTCTCGAATTTTGCAATGCTTGATGTGCTATAACACTTCATACGTTTCATTACTTGAAATATGAGTTTGTGTCAGAATTACGGATTGTAGATGGCCACGGTTGTCTTCCAGCGAGAAGTCAGATAATTGCTTGAACATGCAAAAATAATATTGAAGGATGAGTTTTAGAGTAGGTTCAGGCTTTGCTGTGATGGTAAGAACCGAAAGGATACACTTTTCGCCACTTGGAACAGCAAGCACAGCTAATTTTCAGAGTTTTGCAAGTCTGAATATTACCGAAAAATACCACTTTTTTCGAGGTCGGGTAATATTACCGTAAGTAACGGTATAACTTACCGAATCTTACCGGTAATATTACCGGCCTTTAACTCCCTATTCTGATCGTACATTTCTTATCGTACCGTCGTATTCTTAGATTACATATTGTTTATCAGAAATACCGGTGGTACGGGCAGAAATGGTACGATCAGGATAAATGAACGATCAGTTAAAAGAAAATGGTTCAAAATCCAGAGGCTATAAAATATAGTTTTCGGAATTTTCGCCTGAAATTGGATATCTGACATCACGCAAATTCACTAGGACCATTTCAATTTTATCAAAATCGGACCACTTTTTTCTGGCATCTCGAGAACGGTGCGCGATATCGCAAAACTGACCTTGAATTTGGATCGAACTTGATTTTGACCCTCCGACAAGATTTTTAAGACGTCTCTAAGCTCCTAAGTTAAGGTGGAGTTCACCATAACAAGTGCTAGCTAGCAACAGTACTATCAGGGGAATAGCACAGCACCAGTGCATGTGACTTCAGTACATATACCATCAGTACGTGTAAGATCGCAGTGCAGGAAGGTGCGCGAATTTGCATCAGTAAATTGTGATCTGACATGGTGAGATCAGTTACGTCGAGATCGTGAAGAAAATCGGATCGTATTTATTGTTGTGGTAGCAGTACTTGCTCTCATTTACACCAGTGCGGAGCATCGCAGATAGACGGTTCTTACAGGTGCGTGTCGGTTTGAGGTTCTTGCTTTGTTGTGGGTCCACGACACCTCGCTGACGACTGCGGGCTAGCGTTTCTTTCGACAGGAGCTTCTAGCAGCGCGCGAAGCAGCAAGCACTCCCACAGCAATCCCTGCTCGCTCGATCGTGACTGGAAATGGTTAAACTCTCCGCCGCCCAGCAGCATCACGCAGACTACAGGTCAGTTACGCCCACGTGAGTGTTATTAGGAGGGAAAGTAAAAGAGGATCCATCAGTTACGATGCGTCTGCTGACGTCACCACTTCATTTTCTCGGTGACGTCAGCAGGCGCATCGTAATCCACTATTGTGACAGATTCTATGGGTGAGTACTAGTCTAAAAACACTCCGGGCGCATGGGATGAATGTGAATTAATGCTTCAACTTACATCACCACGATTTTATAAACTGCAAAAATTCGTATCCACTCTATTTAATCATGGTTTAACCAAGATTTAGCGAACGCTTCTGACGATCGAAGCAGCGGGCAGAAGTGGGTTAAGGTGCCTTACGAAAAACAACCTCTATTGACCCCACCTACTCAACGCGCATTAAAACCCACCTGGGTTCATGTGTCTTGCGACAAGCAGTCTTCCATAACCTCACCTACCCTACGCGCATTAAATCCTACCCAACACGCCTTACAGCCCATCACACCTTAACCCACCCCTGCCCGCTGCTACTGTGCCCGGCACGACAACCACTGTGTTCCGTTGTTCCGTCGGCTCCGTCTCCGTCTTGATCTCTTCTGCTCGGCCATTTCAAATCAGCGCGCTCAAACGTGAGAAACAGAACGACTGTGGCAACTCCAAGCGTGTGCGAAAGAGATAGCGCTCAACACGGTGCCAACTCATTATCACAAATACAATTTAATTTATGTACAAAAACAGAAAGTAACACTCAAGTAAAGAAAATGAATATTTGAATTAATACCGTGCCGCAATTATGTGCCTTAATAGGGTATTCCGGAGAAAAGCTGTGCCGGAAGTGAGAAGAAGGTACGAATCTAAAAGAGCGGAAACGGAACCAGAAAAATCGCGCGCGCGGATGAGCTTGCTTCCGGTCAGCGCGTGTTTTGATTCGTGCCACGCTCACTTGTGCAGACTATACTGAAAATTATAAAATAATTGTCACACTTCGCCAAATATTTGTTGAGCAGGACAGCGAGATTATTTCAGGCTACTGCTAATCATTTCTCTGCATGTCGTCATGAAAGAAAGATACAGTCTTTTCCAGAATAAGCTGGAGCGGTGGTCGGCAGAGGTTAGCAGACGCGTATCATATTTGTTTACTAACAACTTGAAAAGGTTAAAGGTTTTAATACAAAGCGTTAACAGAGATAGGGGATACCGAACACAAATTAACTTAAATTTGAGTCATATATTTATAACCATCTAAAAACATTAGAGGCACTTGTCCGACGGCGATTCTCACGGACCAAAACACATAATGGCGGCACGGCAGCCGGAAACAAGCACATCCACGCCCGCAAGTTCCGTTTCAGCTCTTTTTGATTCATACCTTCTTCTCACTTCCGGCACAGCTTTTCTCCGGAATACCGTATAGTCTTTCGGGCGTAGAACAGCACTAACGAGAACAGAGAATCTAGTCAGCGTTTCATTTGACGTTGTGAGTTGAGATGAGGTACGTGAAGTGGACTAACAGTGTACATAACACAGCGACAAGTAATAGTGCACATTAGTTGCACATTGTGAACAGAAGCATGACAGCATGAACATGCTATGCAGCCTGAAAAAACCGGAAGCGGACATCAGAAACTTGCACAAACGGCGGTCATGAAGACTAACCAGACCTTTTACCTCATGTTCAAGACGAGTTTCCCTCACGTGGTAACATTTGAATGATACTTTCAGGGCATATAAGCTTGCGATTAGCAAATTTTTTTCAGATACATCCCTGAGTACCACGAAGTATAGCATTCAATCAAGATTTCAAGACGGCTGCCAGGGTTGAAGGTCAATAGAAAACCTGTGTGGTAATATGAACGAGTGCGACAGGATGGACCAACGTGGCTCAGTCCTTTAGATAGCAGAAAGCTGAAACATACAACTTTCAGGTTTAGGCTGAACAAAAGTTAAATCTGGGTAGAACTATTTCGGTATATGTTCAGGGACCGTTGGAAGTATTTTTTAAGCATTTGAATCATTTTCACCGCTATGCCGCCTCTGTACTGTTGTATTCGCCCATAAATAAATCGTCCTCTAGTCGAGTTTCTCGTTCTCGTTGCTGGTTCACGGCGTGGTGGTATTTCTGTTCGTTGACTTCCATTTCAGTATACGCCACAGCAATAGGCGGGCACTTCCATTGTGCAGCTCGACGGATGCGCGTAGCCGGGAAGCGTGGCAGTAAGTGTTTTATTATATTCCACAGTGATGAACTAGAGCCTATGTCAAGGAACGTTGAGTCGATCCCGTGGCGCCTGTGACGTCGCCAGAAATGGCAAGAAGTTGAGAGGAATCGAAGCCCTGGCTTATCGTAGTTATCACTGCGCATAGGAAGACGCAATTTTCAGCATAACAAAAAGTCCGTTAAGCAAGCGCAGTACAGGTCAGCCCTTGTCATTCCTTTCTTTTATCTTTGTGCCGTTTCCGGTGACGTCAGCATTTTCGTCAATCAAGCTTCCAATAGGGTATTTCACTATATCCAAATCGGAAACAGGGAATAATATAGTGACTGCCATAACTGTGTCCGGTATGACAAATCGCATATTAATAATGCCGTTGTCAACAGACTGTTTATGATGTTATGTAGTTGGTTCGAAGACAATGGTGAGTACTTGCACCCACATTCATGACCCGGCTGAGGACTTATTCCCCTCGTACTTTGGTGATAGTCACTGTCGTAAAATTCAACTCGGGATTCCAACATGGCGGACGGTCGTTGGCGCAAGCAGGTCCTTCCACGGCCTCGATTTGTCATTTCGGATACAGTTTGCGGCGTTCTCCTCTTGTTCCGGTTTGGTCAGAGTGAAACACTATTTGTTTTCCTGCATAACATTTGGAAATAATGTGAAAGTAACAACAGAAGACAATCAAGTCTCGGGCGGGTGTCGTCTCCCACAATTACTGTTGCGTTGTTCACATCTAAAGTAATCGGGTATTCCGCTGAACCCGAGAACGGAAGTGGGATGAAGGCAAGAAGTACTGAGTGAGGGGGAAGGTGGGACTGTTTCCGTTACCGTCCAACACGTCCCTTCTCGCCCATCCTTATGTACTTCTTGCCTTCTTCTTACTTCCGTTCTGGGGTTCAGCGGAATACCCTATTCAAAACTAGATCCGGCTGTGACTCATCGATTTCTCACAATCATTTGCACGGTATACGCTGCGCCGATCGACGAAATGCACTTCAGAATGTGGATTGGGAAGATGAAACATTTTAAGACCTCCGCTTCCCCGGCTACGCGCACCCGCCGCTCGGGAGTTGTCACCAATTGGTTGTACTAACCTAGCCCATTTTTGACAGACCAGAGGCACTACGAAAATCCTACAAAGATAACGAAGACTTCGTAAAGTGCTACGTATAGAGGTTTCTAATGAGAAATGGACGCGGAAGCAGAATAATAAAGACTCTTGCAGACTGCAAGCTATCACAGGATTACAGGTTTACAAGAAACCTGTAAGGCGTTTTGAGTGAATTTCAAGGTTGGTTCACCTATTTGGCGCGGCCCTTGAGTATTTCTCAACCTGCTCTAAAGAGATTCCGATCTGGAAGTGTTTTCTTTGGGTTCCGCTTTGGAGCCTCGCTGGAAACCTCTATTACGAAGTTCTTCGTAGGCTACGGTACAGTTCTTCGCCGGCTACGAAGAAAAGTATCGTAAAATGAATAATCGTACGAATACCTCATTTTGTGCCCAATACGTGGACTTTTTCGTAGCCTGAGAAGAGCCTCTTCCTTAGAGTTTTATCGTGGTTGTCCTATCATGTCTGGTTGCGGTTTTCATGCTACTTCACCCTTCTGTTGCAGCGACCGACTCTTTGGACTTCTCATTGCTCCTGCTGTAGTTCTCTTTGAGAAATGGGCATTGACACTGGGCAGTGGCGTGCCGCTATTGGCAGATACTCTGCTACACGCGGTGCGATTCCAGCACGATTTGCCGACGATCAAGATCCAGCAGATGTGCGGAAAGTTATAAACCAGGTAAACTTAAACATTGTACGTCAATTAGGTATTCTTTTGGGGATGCGGTGAAATAATTTTCTAGGGTGGTCAGGTCTGTTCAAATTTCGAATAGGAATTTCCCATGATGCACGAAGACGGAAGTTGAGTGTTAAATTTGCATTTACAGAGCCGCTGTGGACGTTTGTCTGCTTCCGTTTTCGAGTTTCATTGGATTTACCAGTTTAACAAACGACGTCTTGTGTCGGAAGCTGAGAATCATTCTCTCGGTTTAATCTTACATGATTTTATTACAGCATTTCTTCCGTTATTTCCTGGTGGCGGTGGTGCTTCCTGAGGACATCTGCCAGAGGAAACAGTTTTTCAATGGGCTGGTGTGCAGCCTACTGTTGCTTGCGGCGGGAGTGGAGCCTAACCCGGGACCCGTGCCAAGTCTGCAGGTAAGTGGTTGTAGCAGATCTCTGGTCTACCCCTGATACATTTACCTTCGCGTTAATTCGGTTCGCAGTTGGAATTTGAATCAGGAAAAACGAATAAGCTTGCCTGCGGAAGCCATTCTTTACCTACTTCGTTTCTTTTAAGGAATTGCTACTATATTCTTCGTAGAGCTTTGCGTCGGCAGTGGAACGTAATCCAGTTCTCTAGTTCATTTTCGACGGGCAGCTAAGGTTAGCTGAAACGAAAATAAGAGTTCGTAGCGAAAAAGGCTGGAACAAATATTAGAAATAGGGTATTTCGGAGAAGTTCGAACGAAAGATTCAAAGCATTTCAAAACCAGAAAACCACGGAAACATGATGCGGGGAACCCCAGCCCCGACGTCTCAAAATTTGGGAGGTTTAGCTCTCGTTATGATCCGATCATTTGATAAGGTTGGTCAGAACTGACTCCCTTCGCGTGGACTGAGAAGATACTTCGATAGAAATACAGCTTTTACAACATTTTGATTTGCCAGTTTCCGAGATGAATTTTTCTGAGTTGCGTGATAAGGGCGTAGGATATCGGGACAAAGTTTGTTTATATTTTCCGAAAGCGTGGCGTTTTGGATGTATTAATTCGAAGTTCAGATTGGTCCCCTGTAACGTGCCAACTGAACTGGGTCCCGCCCTCGCGTTCTAGCCGGCCCAAGTCCAAGATTATATCTTATAACGTCAATTGACGTCCGTCGTTACGTCTCGGATTTTTACTGCGTAGCGGAGGTAGACGTGGACATACACAGCCGCGGATAGGATCTGAAGCTTAGGACTCTGTGCAATTTTAAGTCCAACTGCAAAGACTTGTGCATGATTAATGCCTTACACAGTTGTGTGCATAGGTGCATGGATTGGATAAGGGGTCGTCCATAAAGGATGTCCGGGTTTTTAGGCGGGAGGGGGCTCCTACAAACCGGACATGGGTGGACGTGGAGGGGAGGGGGGTGGTACAAAAATGGACGTCCACGTAAATACCGCCAAAATAATGCTATTTCCACCCAGTGCGTCCCCCACATGCTTAAGTATCTTTGAAAATGTACACAGCCACTCTGAACACACCCTCTTTCGGAAAATTAACCCTATTTAAAAGCTAGACACTAAATATTTACACAAATGGCACTTTTTGAAAACCGGACGTCCAGGGGGTTGGGGGTTCTCTAAAAGCGGACATGGGTGGACGTGAGGGGGGAGGGGTTAAAATTGTCTGAAAATACCCGGACATCTTTTATGAATGACCCCTAAGTACAAGGCCATTAGTTCGCTAAGTACACTTGAGTTTCGTTCCGTGTATTTCATCGTGCAAATTTACATTGATAGGTGTGCGCATTTGACAACTCAATTTTTACCCGTTCTTTACCGACACATACCATACCATCCATGTACATGGTATGCAGGAATGGGTATTTACACCAGGTCCTGCTTATTTAGTCCCCCCCCCCCCCCTTAACTCTTTATTGGCAACAGACATATACATGATAATGATAATGTTCGTTACGGTTTCGGAGCAACATCGCCCGCTAATAATGTTTTTTTTTTTTCGACTTTGTACGTAATATTTTGAGAAAATCAAGAAAATGTTGAGGAGGAGGTTAGTCGTCCTATTTTCGCGGTTTCGTTTTCTGAAATACGAACGTCATTCGCGCCGAAAGTTAGTGATTATATTAAACTTCTATGTGCTTTGTCATTTATTTTGGCTTGTTTGCAAATGTTATTAAAAAACTTGGTTTTCGTAGAAACGTCCTAGCGCAGAGGGAAGACCGACTGTGAATTTAGACATGTCAATGGTGTACAGGGGATTGATGGGGGCATTTTGCATGTATACATCATGCATACATGCGGTTTACTTCGAAAATGAGGTCATTTTGGCCGAAAGACGCGCCGTTTTCGAGTTGGAAGTTATTCGTGGACGCAGGGACGGAGCTCGAGAGGACAGAATACAGTACGCATTTTAATTAACGTTCATTATCATCCATACATCTGTTGCCATGAACTCCTTTTGAACGGGGAAAAAATTGGTGATTTCAGAAATATCACAATATGTTTTATAAAATACAATCGTTCTCAACATGGTAAAGAACGGGTCTCTTGCCCTTTATCAAATTATTTTGATAACATTTTCTCTTTGTTTTTTATTTGTAAGAAATATCCATCTCCAGTGAACATCATGAAGAGCTGATGGACTTAGGAAAATTGGAACATAACCTACAGTTTTAAAACTGTGGCAAAGGACTGTGGCCTTAGATTCAATTAGGCAAGACCGAAAATGGGCAGGGGCCATTTGGGATTAGGGCAGCATAGCGGGGGCGAGATGTCCTAGACTCTTTGCGGACTGCTCAGTATTTTTTGAACCCACTACGCATCCGAAATTGACATGCCATTGATTTCGTCCATATATGGTGCGTCACTTGTAGTCCGGGCTTTGATAGTCTAACAACCTTCCATTTCGTGACTACGCAAATTCGGTTTGCGCGATGTTTGTACGTACACATCGATACGTTAGCGGTACGCTGTCAACTCCCGTAGGAGCACTCTATGCGTGGCAGCCCATCCTTCAAGGGAAGATGCCGAAAAAACGCTTCCGCGATGCAACGGCCTCAAATTGTTCGTGTTGACTTATTTGTACCGTACGCATAGTTGACCGTTACGCGTGGGTGTGTTGCGAGTTGGCGTTTCGAAAGTTCACTGTTATGTCGGTATTTCTCATCCGATCCAGAATTAATACCGGTCTGTTGTGTCCGCTAAAACTCGAAAGCGGTATAAGATTACGACTTTTCAACATATGAGCGGTTACCATAATAACATTCGAGCGTAGTCAAGGTCCCACTTTAATATTTACGATTCAAATGGAAATCGAAAAAACTACCATAAGAATTACATGGGAGGGGTTGCGGAACGTTACACCAAAAACCCAGGTCACGGAACGTTACATATACACTCAAACTGGTTTTAAACACACTTCTCTAGCGATATATTGACATGGGACCTTTCGCAACTGCATTCATACTGATGAGTGTTATGCTTTACAGAGAAAAAACGACTTCGGTCCGCGCTACGTTTCAATGAGCAGTTTACACGTATTCTTTGAAAGTACCAAATTTCAATCTCTCCTTTGTCGCTTTAGGCAATTCACGTGACTTTCTATCAACGCGTCTCGGCCCGATGTTAGTCAACATGTTGGTATAAAACATGGTTGAAGGGTCGGTAACATTAAGTGCAACGTGATCTCGTGAAAGCTCTTTATTTAAATGTAACGTTCTGTGTTCGTGTTCGCGGACACGGTGGACACTTTTCATACGTGGCTCGTAGGCAGGCTACACTTAAAAAAGCTTTACATTTCTAGATTTTATGTTCAATCGCTATACAGCTCTTTCGTGTACTTTAAATTTTTAATATATGTTGTATTTTAGGAGAAAATCGCAGTGAAACATTGGTCTTTTGAGATATGGACATGACAGAACGTTACAAATTGGCCCCTTCAGACAAATTATCGGTAGTAAAAGGTTTTAAGTATGAATGTTTCATAGCAGGATACAAGTGGACGAGGTGGAGCTCTTCACAATGAACCAAATCGCATCTCGAAAAGTCGAAAAATGGCGTTACTATGAGCAAAAAACACAAAGTGGCCGTTATTTTGACGAATGCTCATGTATGGGGGCTACTCACATATGACGAAATCATTAGGGAGGGGAGTGGTGTTCCGAGGCCGAACATATTACGTGGAAAGGGGCTGGGGGGATACGGCACTGATAACGTAATCAAATATTTCAAAAACATTGCCACTTTCGGCGGTCAATCCTATACAACTGCACGCACCATACCGACGTCAGAACGAGTGAGACGCTGGCAATGATCTAGCCGTCCACACACACTGTAGATCTAAGTGTAGTGTATTCCACACCGCAGATAGCTGCGGTGTATCCTTGTAACCACATATACCTGCAGGAAAGGGCGGTGTGGCGTGTGGCGCTGACCCCACTTTTGGGGGGTGTGAAACGCAGTTAAGCGTGGTGCACACACCGTGTTTCGAGCTTTACCAGACCTCACTGCGGCGAACACATCAGATCACAAGGGGTTAGATTTACACCACTGCGACACTTACCTCTGCATTGTAACCGTAGTAAGCGCGCACAGCATGCACTGTTTACAGGTAACGCGCTACCGCAGTTGAAATGGGTGCACTGGTGAGTGCCGTATGTTTCAATTTCATCTTTTACTGTATACGTCTTATACTTAATTTTTCTTGGTTACGTTATAGGTGAATTGCCCCATGTTCGACCCCCTTAAAGTGGACTGGAACACAGTGAAGCTTAGACACCGGCACGTTTATTTGCTTGCGACAACGCGAAAGAGATGCGCGATTGGAAAACCTTGGCCGGGCATCTCTCTCGCACTGGCGCTCGCCTTGGCCAGACGCGGGTTAACGGTCACTGTTGATAATGGCAGAACCAAAACGAGAAATAGAGTAACATGCGAGAAATCGCGTTTGCGTTTGATGCAAGGTATACGGAGAGAAGGAAACGGAAGCGTGATTTCTCATAGATGACCATCCTCTCGTTTCGATTCTTCCTCCTATTTCTAAAAGAAGCCTGAGCAAAATGGTGTATGCCTGCCCCGTAAGAGTCGTTTAGGGTGGAGGCTGCCACCGGTATTTCGGTCATTACTGCATCAGAACTGCGTAAAACACCACCCTATTGATAGCGGGGATTCAAACGCGACCCACCAGACGGATCGGAACATAACATGCGCGACCGGAGCATTTCAGAGGCGGTGATGATCTCTTGCTTGCAAAAGAGGTTTTAAGTGAGGCTCAGAGGCGGATGCTGAAAACACTTCCTGACCGACAAATTTCGAGAGCCAGCCTGATGCAGAAGAGCCGCGCCAAATATGGGAAATAGCCTCCAGATTCACTGAAAACCTCATTCTTGTTTCCCAAACTTGCCCTCTATAGTTTCCGGTCTGGAAGTGCTTTTGTTCCTCTACTTCCGTTTCCATGTCTCATTCGAAACCTCTATTCTGATAGAGGTTCGGTGCACGCAAACCATACTGAAACGCGCAGTTTCGTCAGTTCTGAATTCTGTGATTTTACAGGCTACCAAAATGTCCAAGGGAAGGCCGCCTGGCACCTACAAGAAGAGGAATAATATCTCAACTGCAGTGCTAGCCAAGGCGCTTGCCAATTACTCGTTGAGCGAAATTAATGCGAGTGGGCGCGGCAAGGCTGGTGTGTTTGCGAACGTTGCTGAAGCCGTAGGTGAACAGCGTAATCTGACAGTAGCCACTTTCATACACCGGTGGTGGCACGAGGACCGTGAACAGATCCAGGCAGAGAACCACAAGCAGCGAATGCACGTAAGAGGTAAGTTTTTGAATGTGTTTTTAAGGTGGCAATGTTGATGTTACTGGACATCGGAAGTGGGAGTGATTTCCCCACCATGGTTTCGTCTTTCAGCAGGGTTGGGAACAGTGTCAGTAGACGGGGAATCAGGTGTTCCAGCCCGACATTTGATTTGCCCCGAGAAACAGAACTACTGCCACCCTTTTGTATACAGCGTCGATTTAAATGTGAACTGTTTGATACTTGGCCTCCAGTGGGATCGGAGTCTCCGATAAGGGGGGGGGGGCACCGTGTCACGTGACATGAAACGATTCATTTTTCATTTTTTGCTGATAGTCTTCTTTTTTCTTCTTGTGACGGGCCTTATCGAGGCCATTACAACACACTTGAGCACTGAAACGCTTAATTTAAACGGCAAATGCTAGTAAAAACACGAGAACCTGTAATTAATTGTTAAGACACATTCCATGTGTCCATGCAATTTTAGCAACTAACAAAGTAAGGAAGGCCGATGTCATCTGACAACTTAATTGATCCTTTTTCGTTTATATCATAGCCTCGCGTGCACAGCCGGCTCAGGATTTTGTAAAGGCGCTACCCGTGAAGGATACAACTGCCACACAGCCCAAGAATGTGTCTTGCAAACCCCGCAGCTGCAAAGGTGAGGCAAAATTTAGACTTCACTGATGTCAGCCGCTGGCACGCAATGCTGGGAAAGCTTACTGACGGACCTGTTTTTATTTTCCCGTAGACGGCACTGAAGGTTCGTCGCTTGGAGACGCCGTTGCACTTAGAGAGTTCGTTAAGGATTCTCCGAAGAGAGAACCACCTGCAAATGTTGTTTCGGCCACACCGCCCAAGAATGTGTCCTGCAAACCCCGCAGCTACAAAGGTGAGACAAAATTCACATTTCACTGATCTAAGCCTATGGTACACAATGCTGGTAAAGTACTCTGATGAACCTGTTCTTTTCCAAAGACGTCACTGCAGGTTCGTCGCTTGTGGACGCCGTTGCATCTGGAGAGTCAGTCGTTCAGGATTTTGGAAAGACAGTTCCGTCACAGAATGGTAAGTCGAATTCCGCAGCTTACACAGCAGGACCACGGGATACAGCGTGACTGATTGAAGTGCGCGCGCTGATGTAACAAACGAAGTAGTCAGGTGCAGTTCACCGCCTGCTACGCACGTATTTCTATATTGCAATCCATATGCATTTCTAGGGGAAAAAACGGGAAGTCAGGAATTTAGTATTACAAGTATTGCTTTACAATTTCGTTGAAGATTACTTCATACAGGGTGGTCCAGGACGTTTCCTTAAGGAGTTACAGGATTTTTTGTGTTGCGCCTGGATGGTAGGCAATTGAAGCTACAGCATTTCACCAACGCATCATACTGAACAGGCGTTGGAGGTTGAATGTTCGATGAAAGACGACAGATTACTTTTTTTTTCTTCGGGAAACAAAAAATTATCAACGAAGTCAGAACAGAACAACTTGAAGTGTCGTAATTTAAAGGAAAAGTTCGCTAGCACCTCTGAAAAACGGTGACTTCTCCTCCAGGCCTGGCGTTCACCTACCTTGGCCTTTCAGGGGCTTGTCACACATTGCAGTCACACATTGCAAAAGCAAACAGAACTTTCGATGCAACCTTAACCTAGCGTCGACTTTCAGCTGCTTCCCCTGAAAGTTGGTACAAAAGGTTCTGGACCACCCTGTATATGACGTTTTTTTTTTTTGTTTTTTTTTGTAAAAAGTATGTGTGTTTATTAGAAGTTCTCGCATAATCAAACACCTTAAAGAAAAAAAAAATAAACCAGAAATTTCGCGTTTTACATTTAATTTTTGTTTCACTCTGTGTCAAAATTAGCAGTTCACTGTTTCTTAGTCTCGCTGCTGAGTCCCTGTTGTAGCCAGAGCTCCGAAACTTAACGAAACTGCGAATTTTTGGGATCTATTTCTCGTAAACGGTATGAGTTACAACCGCGTTACGCATAGAGTAACGAAAATCGGAAATTAAATTCCAAAATTTTGTTATTCTATGGGTAACGGTTGTAACTAACACAGTTTACGAGATATGTGGCCCTATAAAACTCAGTTTCGTTAAGTTTCGGAGCCCTGGTTGTAGCAAGGAATGTGGTCTACGTCGGACTTCACGCATATGGCATATGGGGTGTCTATGGGTTATGTCTACTTGAAGCTCTCTGAGTGCGAAGTTCGTGCGCCACCCCTGTCGCCGTCAGCAACCCGTAGAGTAGGTTTCAATTTTAGACACTGTACAGGTACGTGTCTCTGGACAGGCGTTTTAGCCCAGAGGCGCATACACTGTCAGGGTATGTAGCCCAGTTCTGGTCTGGGGGACCTTAGGAGATATAGTCTGGGATAAGGAGCAATGAGCCCAGGATTACCTTTGTATAGCCCGACTGAAGCTTTTGTACCTGAGTCTCCCCCAGGCAGCACCTCGGTCCCTTGGCTGACACTCACCGACTGACGAGCCCGAGGCGGCTCGGCAGTCGGCCGGGCTGGGCGGCCGGCCGGGTGTTCCAGATTGAGAGGGCAGAGAGTGCAACTCTGCACTCTATGCGTTTTGGTGTGGGGTGCGGGCGTGACCCAGTTGCGGGTTCGCGACAACACTGTTTTATTTGCCAACCAGTACAAGGCGTAAAGAGACAGTAGCTTCCTTATAGTGACTAATGAAGCGGTTAATTGTATAGTCGGTTAGTTGTATATGGTTTTCATGCGCCCTAGACCTGGGTACTTGCACGTAAAAGTCAATAGCTCTAGCACCTACTTCTGCTGCTCTACCCTTCAAAAACGAAACGCATTATTGGAAAATTGCCGTTTTTAAACACCTTCCTAATGTATAGGGGGTGAAAAAACTTGATCACGAATGGACTAAGGGTGTTGGAAAATCCCCGTCTAACCCTATCCGCAAGTTGGAACTCAGCCTGATAGGCCTTTACCATTTTTTTAATTTCAGTTTTGCTTACTTTTTAACTCTTTCAGAAAAGATGCCCGGACAGATGCTTTGTTGTGTTATGTCCCGTGACGACGAGATAGAGTTCTCCAACGTATTCGACTCCAGCAACCTTGGCAGTACTGACACGAGGGCAGTTATACGGGCCGTGGCATATTGGGAGGAAAGTGGCGATATCGTCACTAAGCTTTTAATGCCAGGGAGCTCTACGGATCTTGTTTATCCACGGTGCGAAAATGTTGAAGAACGTATACGACGTGTGGATCTGCTGAAGGCGGCTATATACAGGACGTACGGTGGGCCAGAGTACGACCCATATCGAGTACTGGACCGTAAGTTTTCGATTAGGGGCTACGTCGGTGAAATCTCGATGCGAACAGCTTTAATAAACATAATTGGCTAACTTGACTCAATTCCTTTCTCTTTATTTTGCAGATAGCTTGCTTAACGATGAGGATAAAGAATGCTATGATTTTTACACAAGAGAAATTCATGGGCTACCTCGCAATGTAGTGGGAATCCCAAATGTAGGAAATACCTGCTACTTAAATGCCCTGCTTCAAATGATGAACAGCGTACCTGAGCTGATAGACGCTTTCATCTGTTTTCCGGATGTGCCTGCAGAAACTGATTGTGACGAGATCAGCATCATGTCGGCATTCCGAGACTTCTTTCTGTCATTACAGGCAAGATAGAAACATTAATCGCCTCAATGATAACCATTATTCGCATTCACTTCAAATGCACTCCTCGTGTACAATTGATGATGCACAAAATGTTCCATTTGCACATGTCAGTGCATGAATTAGTTCACTGAAATGCCTGAACGGCCTCTAATGTGCCTTTTCGTGCATTTGTATGAACAAATTCGTGCACATATCGACGTCCGGACGTCGAAGAACAATATAGAAGAAGAATATGCATAAACGCAGGGTAGACTGCTTTTCATTTTCAAAATTTTCGAATTCAATTTGGTTCCGGGTCAGAAAACAGCCCTTTCGGGGTCCTGATCAACGGCCCGAAGTGTAGTAGCGGTGTGACGTCATTTAGTGGTGCCGCGGGGGGGCCTAAATGCCCCTCTACAGGGCAGAAAAAAAAATTCTTATGAAAATCTGGTAATTTTTATGATGTCGATTTGTGAAGAGTAGCGTTCGGCAGGACTAAAATTTCAAGGAAAACGTCGTATCTCTTACGGTTTCCGAGATATCGGCATTGGAAGTGCAAAAAACAAGCAAAACCGAGAAGAACCGCGGTATACGCGAATTTTTCACCTGCGAGAACGATATATCCGAAACCGGAAGTGATACGACGTTTTCTTTGAAATTTTAGCCCTTTGGGCCGCTACTTTTATCGAATTGACATTGGAATTTTTGCCCAGATTTTTTGAGAAAATTAATTTTTTGCCGTGTAGAGGAGAGGGGCATTACGGCCCCCGCGGCACCACTAAACGTCACACCGCTACTAGACTTCGGGCCATGGATCAGGTGAAAGGGTTGTTTTCTGACCCGGAACTAAACTGAATTGGAAAATTTTGGAAATAAGAAGCAGTCTAACGCAGGGCGCAGGGCTCTCTTAAATGAGTTTTCATTCTGTTTTAGAATGGTGAACCGGATCCGGAACGTCTTGTAGAGCTGATGTTGCATCAATTCGATTGGCCCGACTTACGTCAAAATGACATCCATGAAACGTTTTATCGTTTGATGGAGATCATTAGGGTAGCATTACTAAAAGTCGGAAGGTCTTTTGATATATTTGATGGTAAGTGCATTGTGAAAATTTGTGTGTGTAGGCGCCAACTCTGGAAGTGAACCTAACGCTTATGTTTTTGTTTAAACAGGGATCCTTGCATCTACGCTGTCATGTCTGGATAAGAATTGTGGCGACTGTAGGCTAGCGAGCGAATTGACGATGGGCCTTTCCCTCGAGCTGCGCTCAGATTTGGTAAGGGCTTCATATGATTGCAATCCTGGCAAAAAAAAAAAAAAAAATGTTGCTCAGCTGATCTCCCTAGTCGGGCCCAAACCTAAACTGTTCATTCTACTCAGCAAATCACTCGCAGCTGAACTTTTGTATAAAATCATCTCTATATCTTGATCATACATCATTTCGCAGCTTACTTAAACGGTTGAAACCATGTGCTGTTTTGCAAAGTATTTCGCCTTTCATACATTTGAAAACGAGTCAATAAGAAACAGCGTTAGGGAATATACGAATTAACGCGTCATTCGTACATTGCTAAACGAATGAATATTGCCACGAATATTCACACACTTTGATGAACTGTGTTACAAGTGACACGTAAGATCGGAACATTTTGACACTGTGCTTAGAATCGTTTTGCGGGAGGCTTAAAAAGGAAGTATCTGATCATTTTGACACATGTTGTGGCGGCTGCGAAGGTGGCACAATGGGACCCAGTAAACGAAATGCAATCCACAGCGTTGTTACAGGTCAGGAAAAACAAATCGAGTCAGGAAAATCTTTATAAGAGTCACGAATTTTTGACGTAGGTCGACACTTTACAAGATATTCGCGAAAAGCCAAAGGAAAGGGCATATATACCGCGTCGATTGTCGCGCCGTAACGGCCGTAAATGTGTCTGTAAAAAGTCAGGATGAAGTCAGGAAATACGAAAAATGGTATCTTGTAACAACCCTAAATGCTCTTCTCAAATATAATATTATTTGCAGTGTTTAAAACGGATGGCATACCGATACGTTCCGTTTGAAATGGACGTAAAGATGTTACTTTAGAAACGTAAAAGTTAAAAAAAAAAAACAAAAAAAACGAGTAGCCTTTTGGTAAGAACTAGCCCATTTTCTATGCCTTGGATCCTTGTCATTTCCAGGCCGAGTCTCTACGCATCTTCAGGGAGACAGAGAAAGTAAAGAATGTGAAATGCAATAAGTGTGGTCGCGTTTCTATGCAGAAGAGAATCACCCTCAAGAAATTGCCCCACGTCCTTCTATTGACGCTGAAAAGATTTACATACAACTTGAAGCGACAGGCTTCAGAGAAGGCGCATGATAGGTACAGCAAAGCAACACCAGTGATATTGTGCTCTCTTAAAACGTTCGCATTTATCGTAAAGTGAAACTCTTTTTCGCAGGTGTGAGTTTCCCCAGATTATTACAAGTAATGATTTGACAGGAGTGTCATCTCCAGAGGTAGTAACCACATGCATATTTTATTGATAAAACTTCGAAACATTAATTGGTGCCTGACGTTATGAAGTCAATGATTTGGTTTCGGGTTTTCCAGGATAAAGTGTATGAAATCATAGGAGTCGTTGTGCACAAGGGGACATCGAATGGAGGCCATTATACTTACCTTAAAAGGGAACGATTGACAAATCAATGGATTTGTTTCAGTGACAGCGTCGTATCCGTGGTCAGTGCCATTTTTAGTCGTATATATGGTTAATAACTGCATTTATTTAATTTACACGGCTGTGAACCTGTTACAGGTGAATGAGGACACTGTGCGGAACACTTTCGGAGATGGTACGCCACATCAACGCACAGAGGCATTCCAGACGAAAAAAGCCACCCGTTTTTCGACCCCTTCCGAATTTGATCCCACACGGTTTATGGGTTCCTTTCATGCATAGGGACTGCCGAAAAGTCCCTATAGCAATTTCCGATCATTTCTATAAGATCTATAGGGGTCGCAAACCCCCCAAAACAGCTGTTTTAGACCATTTGGGACTAGATGGGTTCTCGAAGACTGCCGACCAAAAAAAGTCCCAAATAGGTGTCGTCAGACCACAAAAGTACGCTCTATCGAATTCCGTTCCGTTAAAGGGTCTACGGTTCATGGTTTGGGCACCAGAGCCACGCAAACTTTCACAAAATTAAACATTTTAGTTATTTTTTTTATAAAATTTTTTAAAATATTTTCCAAGGGTAAACACATCAAAATAGAGCCCTTTGGGCGAAAATTTTAAGGAAAATGTCGTATCTCCAACCGTTTAGCCGCTATACTTTAAAAATAACCAACAGTTTTTCTTTTCTTAGTGAATAAATACTTTAAAATCTTTCCTTATTAAAGTATTTATTCACTAAGAAAAGAAAAACTGCTGGTTATTTTTAAAGTATAGCGGCTAAACGGTTGGAGATACGACATTTTCCTTAAAATTTTCGCCCAAAGGGCTCTATTTTGATGTGTTTACCCTGGGAAAATATTTTAAAAAATTTTATAAAAAAAATAACTAAAATGTTTAATTTTGTGAAAGTTTGCGTGGCTCTGGTGCCCAAACCATGAACCGTAGACCCTTTAACGGAACGGAATTCGATAGAGCGTACTTTTGTGGTCTGACGACACCTATTTGGGACTTTTTTTGGTCGGCAGTCTTCGAGAACCCATCTAGTCCCAAATGGTCTAAAACAGCTGTTTTGGGGGTTTGCGACCCCTATAGATCTTATAGGAATGATCGGAAATTGCTATAGGGACTTTTCGGCAGTCCCTATGCATGAAAGGAACCCATAAACCGTGTGGGATCAAATTCGGAAGGGGTCGAAAAACGGGTGGCTTTTTTCGTCTGGAATGCCTCACAGCATACATGCTAGTGTACCGTGAGCTACATTGGTGGCTTCCGTTGCCGTCGCAGGTACAGTGACTTTTACCGTACAACTGAACTGCGCCATGGAAAATTACTGTGCTCAATGGCTGGCTGTTAATTGCTTGCAGATAACCAGTGCAGACGACTACAATTCAGGAAAGAGGAACTTGGACGATAGTTCTGTCAAGAATTTGGACGGTAGTCTGGTCAAGGGTCTTGCAGAAGGCAATTCAAGGTTGGGCACCTTGGACGATTGTTCTCTCAGTATTGTGGACGGCAGTCTGGTCAACAATTCCGAGGATTTGACTGACCTAAAGGTACTTATTCTGACGCTACCCAGAAAGGTTTACCTGCCAATCGGCCATTCGTCGCAATAAATGCAGCATTTATTTGGGGGCGTCCAGAAATTACGTGGGGGGGGGGGGGGGGTCCTCATCACCTAAAACCGTCCTTGACAATAGCGTTCACACGTTTCCGTCCGTTGTTCCACAAGACGCTGCAATTTTGTACCAAACAAGAGGAAGATACAATTGGTACAAGCTGTTTAGTAAAAAAATGGCATCTTACAGTCGGACGAATTGTATTTTACGACTGTACTAACTGATCTTCCTGGTGTTTGGTATGAAGTTCATGTGAAGGCGCGTCGAACAGGGGTGGGGGTTCAAAAAATATGTAGAACAGAATTACGTATTTTCTGGACGCGCCCTTGTTGAATGGGAAGGTCAACGATCACAGCACATTTGCATTTCTATGAAAAGGTTACGCGTAGTATTTGCTGAACGATTTGGGTAAGAGCGTCCGCTTTCAATTGCTACCATCAAAACCGCCGGAAACAAAGGGTTTTTCGAAGGCAGTAACCAACCACATCGGGGTTTTACTGTAGGGAATGCATCGTCAGTTTATCAAATGCGCAAACTACACACTAATAGTAATAGGGCAATTGTGTACCACGAAAGGATGCATTTTTACGCTAAACATGGGTGATTTACTACCGTGACCTAAATATGGGGCAAATTGTTGGCTTGGCGATAGCAAAGCCGTTACTCGGGAGGAGCTGAAAAAAGTGTCACTCTGTCTGTTTTTTTGCACGATATCTGGAATACGGTTTGATGCACAGCGGGGAGATTGGAAGCGGTCTTTCCTATGATCATAAGAAACAAACCATCTCCTCCTTGAATTTGTAGCCCCAGTAGTTCGAAAGAAGGTTTGCGGCCTGGGCTTTATCGGCCAAAGTATCCGAAAAGGGTGAGGGGAGGGGGAAGGGGGGGGGGCATCATTTAAGAGCGGACTCAGTCCAGTTCCAGTACCGAAAAGGGCAGGGCCTTACAGAGCCCGCCCAATGACTGCCGCCGGCAGGCCAGGGCTCCGAAACTTAACAAAACTCCGTTTTTTAGGGGCACATATCTCGTAAACTGTGTTAGTCACAACCGTTACCCATAGATTAACAAAGTATTGGAATTTAATTTCCGATTTTCGTTACTCTATGCGTAACGGCTATAACTCATACCGTTTACGAGAAATAGATCCCAAAAATTCGCAGTTTCGTTAAGTTTCGGAGCTGTGCGGCAGGCCAAGGTTGGGGTGTGCCAGGCGCGGAACAGTGCTTTGCGATGAGCGAAGCCTGTTGCTGGGCGCTGTCTGGCGTACTCCTACCTTGTAACTATTAGACGCCGTTTGTCTCCTATTTAGGTCACGTAGTGTAACTTATGTTCGGTTTGAATTTTCATTTATTGTGTATATCGAATACGATTTACCCACAGTGGTCGGGTTCACTTCGTTGTTCCTGCAGGATACTGGAACTTTCTTTACTGTCCCTTAGTGTACTGAAGCCGGCTACGCATTTCATAGACTGTTTAGATGCATTGGTGTAGGACACAAAATGCGTGACAATTGTTACAACCAAAGTTTGCAACTACAGACGACAAATGTTGATTTTTACTCGTTCTTTACCCATTTCCACCTATATATGCATATATGTGGGTAAGATGAACGAGTATTGTACCCGATAGGGATGTAACTTAGTGACACACTTTCACCTGGCAAAGTAACACAGTTAGACATATGTGTGGGGTATCAAACTAATGGTTGTGAATCTCTTCCAAATAAATATTAAGAGTTTTTTCGAGTTGTATATGTGGTTTTTTTTATAAAGAATTATGTAAAAATAAAGTTTGAGAGGTTATGTAGCTCGAAGGGAAATCAAACTTTTGTATTTAGTTGCCGAATATCATGTAAAGATTGATGAATAGTTTATTTTTAGGTTTGGAATGACAAATTTTGATAGTTTTGGTTTTTAAGGGCGAAAAAAAAATCTAAGTTGTGCGGGTGTGAGGTAGAGACCGAGGTGCCCTCAAGCGGCCATGAGTGAAAACATTGCCGGAGCATTGTACAGGGGTTCTGGATGCCGATTGCCTGTGGATGCGATATAGCAAAGAAGGAAAGATCTCTGCATCTCAACACAAATATCCATGGTTCAAATCCAGCGTAAATATAGAATGAAGTATCGCAAATTTATTTTTGGTGAAGTTAGTGTGGTATATCTTTTTATTATTTGAATCTGGTATGGTAAATGTTATGTGCGCAAGGAATAATTATAATGAAAATACTTCTTCATCTTACTTACATGTATGCAGATGTGATGTTTTCTTCAATGTTAATCATTATTTTATTTTTCAGTAAGAGTGTCTTTATTAACCAATTCCTTCTTTTTTCTAACTGTAAATTTTAATAAACTGGGTAAAGAACGAGCCCACTTATTACCATGTTAATGATGGATTTTCTTCTTGTTCCTTGATATGCTTACAGGGAGGTACTTCAAATATCGAAGTTGAATCATACAGAAACATGTCCTCTTGTAATACGGAAAATGTTGATGGAGATTTCAAATTCTCAACGCCGATAAAAAACAGAGTTACACAGGAAAAAGGGAGCAAGATTTTCCGGTAAGTTTATTACCTTACGCTTATTTATATTCTATTTTCTAAACTGTAGTGTAGTGCCGTAACGTTAGTGTTCGTAAAACACATCAGTGGTTAAAAAAAAAAAAGAGTAAAAACCGGTAAAGAACGAAAGTGGGGTGCTTTTGTATTCTCACGCTATTAAAACGGCAAGGAACCTGTTTCATCGGTCTTGTCTTGTTGGCTGTTCTTATAACTTAATCGTCTTGTTTCCTTTCCTTCTCGATAAATTTACAGGGTTGTTACAAGTCAGGGAAATCAGGGAAGAGTCAGGGAATTTGTTTTTTGTCAAGAAAATCATGGAAAAGTCAGGGAAATCGCTCGCCGCTTCAGGGAAAATAGAAAAAAAAAGTAGAATCGCCCGCATCGTCTACTGCCGTGCTGCGCCGCGCGCTGATTTAGTTCAAATGTCACAAATACTGTTTCCCTACTATTTTCGCACCTTATTCTGGTTTCTCAGGGTCAAGGTCCTTTAAATTTCACGATTTTATTTGCAAGATGATCAATTGATGAGAAAGCAACAAAGACATGACTTTTTTTTAGACAGTTTAACAACACTTTTCAGCTCGAAAAGAGGTGCTGAAAAGACATGACGGTAAAAGAACATGAAGAAATCGTTAAAAAAAGGGAACGGTAACAAACTTTTTTTTTTTTTTTTTACCGCGTGCGAACACTACGTAAGGTTCACATACTTCGATTCTTCCACACCCTCTCGCATTCGCGTCCGTACGTGCTTGGATCCTGTCTTCGGCGGCTCACGTGCAACCCACTTCTTAGACGACTCCACAAAGTAATTGTAGAGAGAAAATAGTGTACCACGAGTAGCATATATGGTACAAAGTCGTACGCCAGACCACGTCCTGGCGTACGAGGCTTCGTTCATCGCAAAGCACTGTTCCTATCTTATCTTCGCCTGCCGGCGGCTACCAGCGAACCGTGTTGGGGAGGGTGATTTTGATTTTCTAATTTCGTTTCGAATGTGGTGCGGATAGCCCCCAAAACACCCCGATTCAAATTTAGGCGATTAGATTTCACCCTAGGATACTTGATTTGAAACCGTAAGGATACAGATAACGCTCTCTGTTCCGTTAGCTCTCCCGTTGTCCGGTATGAATATGGGTAAAAATTCTATAAAGGGAAGGCATCAAATGACAGCAATGCAAAGTTTGCCTACTCGATTTGCCTTGAGTGAAATCCAACCTGCCGATCACATACATTGTAACTTAATTAGGCAAAATATTTTCTTAGTGTTTTGTGCAGTGTAGCAGTGGTGGGTGGCGAAGTTGTATTTTCGGCAGTTCCGGCAGATTAACGGCACCCGACGCCCTATGGGACGGACATATACGGAACGTGGCATCCTGGTGCGGGAGTGTGGGGCCCTGCGGGGCAAATTATGCGCAGTCATCCCTTCTTCACGTGACTCAGAATCCGATTGAAAGGAACATTGTTTGGGTTGGGGGGCTCCAAGGCCGTAATCCCACCTCTTGTCGAAATTTTCGTATACCTTTGGCACTGACGTGAAAATAATCTTGCAACGTACTTGTACTGCACACTAAACGTCATGGGACACTTTGGTCCCACTAAATGAAGCAATTTCGCTCTAATCACGAGGAAGATACCATTTGTACAGCAGTATGATACAAATGGTATCTTGGTCGTGTTTGGTATACAATTGCAGCATTTTGTGGGACACCAAATGATCCATGCCATTTTGAGTGTACAGTGTCCCGCAGAGCAGGTTGAATTTAAAGTAAGAGCAGAGTGTTTCGAATTTGAACCCTCTCGGACAAGCCGTTGTCGAGAAACTGCGAACGAACGAACAGGAACCTTTTTTTTTTTTTTAAATCCCATGAATTGTTGAACCACTGCATTACACTAATTGCGTGTGACATGACACAATTTGTCAAATATTTTTGGTATAAATTGTCCCACGGTTTAGTGTGTGGCGAGAAACGAATAAAAAAAATTCCCAGGGTCTGTACGGTTAGTTTTTGAGGTGGCGGAACGGTGTGAAAGTTAAGAGGTGTGTTGTGTAAATTTAAATTCTGACCTGGAAAAAAACTGTATTGGTCCCGTATAAAGGACCCTTAATTAATTTCAATGGTGCGAAATTTTCGTCCGTTTTGCTCTATCTCGTGACGTTTTTGAGTCCATGGCAAAATATTATATACATAACGTTTTACTGCAGTTTTACTGCAGTTTCATAATTTGAACTACCTTTTCGTCACTTCTGAAACTCATCGTACGGTCCCTGGGATTATTTTTTTTTCCTCCTTAATAGCTATTTACCGGCAAACCAGAACGCCTCTTACCATTTTCAAACTTTTGCAACCGTGCACAGTCTAATGCAACAGTAACAGTCCATACATTGTAGGTACATGTTTGCATCGTGGTTTAAATGATGTTAAACTTCTTTTATTGTTCTGTATCTGTTCCAGGATTCTGACCGTGTGTCCTCCATTCAGAGATACAAAGAGTTCATGGGTACTGCACAAATATCGTTTCAAGATTACCAGCAGTGTTTGGATGGCAACAATGATCTGATAAGGGACAAATGGAGACCTGTCGTGAAAAACACCTTTTCCCGAGTGGTCCAAGAATGTCCCTTAAATATCAAAAATTCCGGAAAGAAGATTAATTCAAAGAAATCAGTCTCAGACGAAAATCCTAGAATGGTTTTTGTAGGTTATGGTTACTGCGTCTACCCTAGATGTCGCTCCTTCCGGCTCGAAATTATGAGGAAAAATGAAGAAGTATACCTGGATGTGTACGCCTCACGCCCTGAATTCAGCCATCAAGGGAAAATGACCACGCCCCTGAAGTCGCTTGAAAGGGAGATTGAAAAAGAAACCCTCAAGGATACGAAACCTAGCAGCTATCAACGACAGTGTGTCATTGAGGCCAACCCGGATGTGGTTCTATCTGGCAACGCACTAAAAATCAGGAATGATGCTACTGCACGAGTTGTGAGAAGGGAGGCCATGGCACGGGATTACTTACATCCTGATCCTGTGTTCGATGCGATGTTGCATTTGAAGGAGGAATTGTTAAGCGGCAAGTCTCCGGCGTCTCTGCTGGTCCAGGACATTGGGTTTCCATTGCACGCATACCTCTTCAGTGACCTGCAAATTGAAACAGTTAGAAAAAAGTTCAAGGATCCAAAAACATGCTCGGTGAAGTTTGATGCGTCAGGCAAAAAAGTGGGAGCTCTGACCTACGACCCCAGAAATCGTGTTCTTTTGTACTCTGGAGTGGTAAACATTGATGGTAACATATTTCCACTTTTTGAAGCTATTTCAGTTAGGCACAGTCAATTTGCAATAGGTTCATTTCTTGAGCTTTTTCGTGGGCTGTGCCACCAACTACATCCGGATTGCTGGCCTCTCTTTGGTCGCATGGTAATAGACTGCAGTTACCCATTGCTACACGGTAGCATGAGAGCTCTAAATGACATGCGACTTGTCGATTACCTGCGGACATTATTTAACTATCTTACAGGCAAATACACAGCAAAAGATATTAGAAGAATCATTATTATCACTCTGTGTAGAAACCATTTCATTGCCATGGGGACAGCTACCATTAAAGATAAGTTTGGTAAAAAAAGCCCAGCTCGGAGGTTCCTTTCAGAGGCTCTTTGTGCTATGCTTCAGGCCCAAGACCTCTCGGAATTTACTGAAATCTACAAGGGATTTCTCATAGTGACCCTGAGCAAAACAATAACTAAAGAAGTAACAGTGGCATACCAAAAGATCCTTAAAGTATCATCTACAGTGGAAATTGAAGTTTCAGAAAATGTTGAAATTGAAATTGACGAATTTCTTTTTGAGCCCGATATCAAACTACTTGACAGTCCTTTCTATACCTTCTGTTTTGAGATTTACATCTCAGTCAAGAATGAGATTCGGAATGAACCTGGTCGGACTAATGAAAATTACTGCCCCGACTACGTTACCGATGTATTTTTAAAGAGGTACGCCCCAATTATTCCTTTGTGGACGGAGGTTCTGAAGAAAGACAGAGGGCAGGACTTCGTATCTTCAAATTCGGACGTAGAACAGTACTACAGGATACTAAATGAAGATATTTTGGAACATGCGCCTAGTGTTCGCATCCGAAAGTATATTGAACTGGTTGGGGGATACATCCTAGCCTTAGTGAAAAAACTTAACCTCTGCATTGAAACAAAACCGTTAACAAAGTCTCAGAAAACTCTAAAGGGAAATGAGCGGCCCCATTTAACTGTAGTTGATGCACCTGCAACAGCTGGAAGTGCTGAGGATCCCAATTATGATCCAGATGACCCTGCAGACGACCCCAACCTGGAAGATGCCTGGAACAAAAGAGTTAAAAATCCACAGTCTCACCTCCACCTTCTGCACACTCGAAAACTCCTGGAGCAGTCTAAGTCAATGAGTGCAGGAACTGATGTCCAAGTGAACATGGCTGAAAGAAAAGAACACCAAGTACAGGTTAGTGAAGAGTTCAGTTAATTTCGAATTCAAGACGCTTAGTAGTTACATTAAGAAATTAACTTGATTTGTTTATATTTCGCAGGTTCCTGATAAAGATGCCTGGGTGCATTCATTGAGCGCGCGTAATGAGGACGTGCTACTTTACGTGTATGGGAAGGATGACCATCCACTTTACTTTTCATCCATACTATCGCTCCTCCAAAACGGGCGGCTGGACACGTCTTTGGTTGATACCTGGGTATATATTTTAAGAGAGAAAATGCAAATCACGGACATTTTTGTTTCATCAACAGCAATGGCAGGGATGGTATTTAACCAAGACGTACGTAATTTTGATCAGTCGTGTGTTAACATAGGTGGAGCTCGCACGTTATTATTCCCCGTACTCCGCGATTCACATTGGTGGCTAATTTTATGCGATCTCAATGGAAAAACACTCACCTCCTTCAATGCACACGAAACAGTGGAGGATCAGAAGCTGTTAGAGAACTTCTTGAGCTTTCTTGACACGTGGAGTCCTTCGACGGATGCTATGGGATGGAAAATTTCTGAAGCAGATCACAGGAGACAAGGGACAGACGAAGTGAACTGTGGGGTATACATGATATGGTACCTACGAAACACTGTGGGGGGTCAGTCTCTGACTGACCACCTGAACATAACGGAAGAGAGATGTAAAATTGCAACAGAGTGTTTAGATTACTCGCCCAATGCTACATTTGGGGAACTGTCGTTCACCTCTTCCAATGAAATGCTGTTGCCAAATGGCTTAGTGAATAACATACAGTATTACAATGCAGAAGGTAGCACCGAGATCGATGGCACCATTATGTCAGTAATCGGCGGCCTTCCTCCTGTAAGGGTTGAAGATTTCAGGCGGTTAATTCAAAATGACTGGCTAACAGGACCCACAATAAATGCAATCGTATTTGAACGTTGCAAAAATCGCGATGATGTCTTGTTCATACCTACACTAGAAGCTCCTAAAATATTTGACCGGAATTCAAATTTAAACAAACAATCTTTCCTAGTCACTTCAATTCTTAAAGATAAGAAAATGGTTATACCTTTACATGTAAACGGCAATCATTGGTGCCTGGTTGTAGCAGATATGAAAACAAAGAAGTATACCTACCTGGATCCAATGCACCCAACCGAAAGAAATGATCTTCAAATGGACAACTTCTTAATCTTCCTGAGGAAAAGAAATAGTATGACCACTGACAATGTTGTGACGACGAGATGGTCGGCGGAGTGTTTCCTGGGTATCGCAACTCAGACAGATTCAAACAACTGCGGTGTTTATGTGTGCGCGTATGCTATTGCTTACCTGAACAACACCCTAAAGAATCTCACGCAGATTGACTGCAATGGAGAGCGTGTCCGTTATGCGGAGGCCATCCTGAAGAGCGCCCCCTGCTGCAAACATCTGTGCCTTTCCTGTGGCCAAGATGAATTCAAGAAATGCCGCATGAAAATGGTTCTACAGGAAATGGTCCAATGTAATATTTGCCAACGTTGGATTCACATGTGGCCATGCCTTAGGTATCTAAAACTGAAACCTAAGCAAATTCGTGCCAACGATTATACGTTTCATTGCAGGTTGTGCGAGAAAAATGGCCACCTTCTTAGGCCACTTGTGTAAGTTTTGTTAATTGTACACACACGTCTGTACCTGTTTGTATTATACGTAATTTTGTAGCAAGATGCAATTTTAAAGGAAGAGTAAAAAGCTTACCATTCGTGCTTGGATGAAACTCATACCTTTCTGTGCGCGGTATTTTTAATTATGTTTCGCTTGATCCCCTGTTAATTTAGTTCATGTACTTTAACTTTATTCACATACTTCAGTGTGTTTAGTCTACAGTGTGAAATAGCCGCGCATTAGGTAGTGTCTATTCACTAGAAACGTTGAGTGCCCAGCAAAGTTAAATACAGGTGGACAAAATTCTTCCAACTTATTTTATTTTATTACAAATTTATACGTTGCTCTGCCTAGTGTTGACATTCCTGTAAATACATAAGAAACCGCAAAATTAAAACACTAAAGCAAAAAGAACTATGAGCTACAAATCCATTGTGTCCTGCTCCATTAACACATAAAAACTTACTGTCCGCTGAAAACAGCCTACTTATGCCCAACGTCCCAAAGCGTATAAAATTTTTCTCACACGATCTAGAGGGTCTAGGATTTTTTGTCACACGATCTACAGGGTCTTTGATTTTTTGTCACACGATCTAGAGGGTCTTTGATTTTTTGTCACACTATCTAGAGGGTCTTTGATTTTTTGTCACACGATCTAGAGGGTCTTTGATTTTTTGTGACACGATCTAGAGGGTCTAGGATTTTTTGTAACACAATTTGGAGAATGTAGGATTTTTTGTCACACGATGTAGAGGGTCTAGGATTTTTTGTCACACGATGTAGAGGGTCTAGGATTTTTTGTCACACGATGTAGAGGGTCTAGGATTTTTTGTAACACAATTTGGAGAATGTAGGATTTTTTGTCACACGATCTAGAGGGTCTAGGATTTTTTGTCACACGATCTAGAGGGTCCTTGATTTTTTGTCACACGATCTTGAGGGTCTAGGATTTTTTGTCACACGATCTTAAGGGTCTAGGATTTTTTGTCACACGATCCAGAGGGTCTTTGACTTTTTGTCACACGATCTAGAGGGTCTTTGATTTTTTGTCACACGATCTAGAGGGTCTAGGATTTTTTGTCACACGATCTACAGGGTCTAGGATTTTTTGTCACACGATCTAGAGGGTCTAGGATTTTTTGTCACACGATCTACAGGGTCTAGGATTTTTTGTCACACGATCTAGAGGGTCTAGGATTTTTTGTCGCAGGTTCTTGGGGGTCTAGGAGCACTTTTGGTGTTTAAGGAAAGTCATTTATTCTTTGTCACACCATCAAGAGGGTATTTGATTTTTTGTCACACGATCTAGAGGGTCTCGGATTTTTTGTCACACGATTTAGATGGTCTAGGATTTTTCGTCACACGATCTAGAGGGTCTTTGATTTTTTGTCACACGATCAACAGGGTCTTTGATTTTTTGTCACACAATCTAGAGGGTCTTTGATTTTTTGTCACACGATCTAGAGGGTCTTTGATTTTTTGTCACACGATCTAGAGGGTTTAGGATTTTTTGTAACACAATCTGGAGAATGTAGGATTTTTTGTCACACGATGTAGAGTGTCTAGGATTTTTTGTCACACGATGTAGAGGGTCTAGGATTTTTTGTCACACTATCTAGAGGGTCTAGGATTTTTTGTCACACGATCTAGAGGGTCTAGGATTTTTTGTGACACGATCTAGAGGGTCTTTGGTTTTTTGTGACACGATCTAGAGGGTCTAGGATTTTTTGTCACACGATCTAGAGGGTCTAGGAGCACTTTTGGTGTTTTAGGAAAGTCATTTATTCTTTGTCACACCATCTAGAGGGTCTTTGATTTTTTGTCACACGATCTAGAGTGTCTTTGATTTTTTGTCACGAGATCTAGAGGGTTTTTGATTTTTTGTCACACGATCTTGAGGGTCTAGGATTTTTTGTCACACGATCTTAAGGGTCTAGGATTTTTTGTCACACGATCTAGAGGGTCTAGGAGCACTTTTGGTGTTTTAGGAAAGTCATTTATTCATTGTCACACCATCTAGAGGGCCTTTGATTTTTTGTCACACGATCAACAGGGTCTTTGATTTTTTGTCACACTATCTAGAGGGTCTTTGATTTTTTGTCACACGATCTAGAGGGTCTTTGATTTTTTGTGACACGATCTAGAGGGTCTAGGATTTTTTGTCACACGATGTAGAGGGTCTAGGATTTTTTGTAACACAATTTGGAGAATGTAGGATTTTATGTCACACGATGTAGAGGGTCTAGGATTTTTTGTCACACGATGTAGAGGGTCTAGGATTTTTTGTCACACTATCTAGAGGGTCAAGGATTTTTTGTCACACGGTCTAGAGGGTCTAGGATTTTTTGTCACACGATCTAGAGGGTCTAGGATTTTTTGTCACACGATCTTGAGGGTCTAGGATTTTTTGTCACACGATCTTAAGGGTCTAGGATTTTTTGTCACACGATCCAGAGGGTCTTTGACTTTTTGTCACACGATCTAGAGGGTCTTTGATTTTTTGTCACACGATCTAGAGGGTCTAGGATTTTTTGTCACACGATCTAGAGGGTCTTTGATTTTTTGTCACACGATCTAGAGGGTCTTTGATTTTTTGTCACACGATCTAGAGGGTCTAGGATTTTTTGTCACACGATCTACAGGGTATAGGATTTTTTGTCACATGATGTAGAGGGTCTAGGATTTTTTGTCGCAGGTTCTTGGGGGTCTAGGAGCACTTTTGGTGTTTAAGGAAAGTCATTTATTCTTTGTCACACCATCAAAAGGGTATTTCATTTTTTGTCACACGATCTAGAGGGTCTTTGATTTTTTGTCACACGATCAACAGGGTCTTTGATTTTTTGTCACACAATCTAGAGGGTCTTTGATTTTTTGTCACACGATCTAGAGGGTCTTTGATTTTTTGTCACACGATCTAGAGGGTCTAGGATTTTTTGTAACACAATCTGGAGAATGTAGGATTTTTTGTCACACGATGTAGAGTGTCTAGGATTTTTTGTCACACGATGTAGAGGGTCTAGGATTTTTTGTCACACTATCTAGAGGGTCTAGGATTTTTTGTCACACTATCTAGAGGGTCTAGGATTTTTTGTCACACGATCTAGAGGGTCTTTGATTTTTTGTCACACGATCTTGAGGGTCTAGAATTTTTTGTCACACGATCTAGAGGGTCTAGGAGCCCTTTTGGTGTTTTAGGAAATTCATTTATTCTTTGTCACACCATCTAGAGGGTCTTTGATTTTTTGTCACACGATCTAGAGTGTCTTTGATTTTTTGTCACACGATCTAGAGGGTCTTTGATTTTTTGTCACACGATCTTGAGGGTCTAGGATTTTTTGTCACACGATCTTAAGGGTCTAGGATTTTTTGTCACACGATCTAGAGGGTCTAGGAGCACTTTTGGTGTTTTAGGAAAGTCATTTATTCATTGTCACACCATCTAGAGGGCCTTTGATTTTTTGTCACACGATCAACAGGGTCTTTGATTTTTTGTCACACTATCTAGAGGGTCTTTGATTTTTTGTCACACGATCTAGAGGGTCTTTGATTTTTTGTGACACGATCTAGAGGGTCTAGGATTTTTTGTCACACGATGTAGAGGGTCTAGGATTTTTTGTAACACAATTTGGAGAATGTAGGATTTTATGTCACACGATGTAGAGGGTCTAGGATTTTTTGTCACACGATGTAGAGGGTCTAGGATTTTTTGTCACACTATCTAGAGGGTCTAGGATTTTTTGTCACACGATCTAGAGGGTCTAGGATTTTTTGTCACACGATCTAGTGGGTCTTTGATTTTTTGTCACACGATCTTGAGGGTCTAGGATTTTTTGTCACACGATCTTAAGGGTCTAGGATTTTTTGTCACACGATCCAGAGGGTCTTTGACTTTTTGTCACACGATCTAGAGGGTCTTTGATTTTTTGTCACACGATCTAGAGGGTCTAGGATTTTTTGTCACACGATCTAGAGGGTCTTTGATTTTTTGTCACACGATCTAGAGGGTCTTTGATTTTTTGTCACACGATCTAGAGGGTCTAGGATTTTTTGTCACACGATCTACAGGGTATAGGATTTTTTGTCACATGATGTAGAGGGTCTAGGATTTTTTGTCGCAGGTTCTTGGGGGTCTAGGAGCACTTTTGGTGTTTAAGGAAAGTCATTTATTCTTTGTCACACCATCAAAAGGGTATTTCATTTTTTGTCACACGATCTAGAGGGTCTTTGATTTTTTGTCACACGATCAACAGGGTCTTTGATTTTTTGTCACACAATCTAGAGGGTCTTTGATTTTTTGTCACACGATCTAGAGGGTCTTTGATTTTTTGTCACACGATCTAGAGGGTCTAGGATTTTTTGTAACACAATCTGGAGAATGTAGGATTTTTTGTCACACGATGTAGAGTGTCTAGGATTTTTTGTCACACGATGTAGAGGGTCTAGGATTTTTTGTCACACTATCTAGAGGGTCTAGGATTTTTTGTCACACTATCTAGAGGGTCTAGGATTTTTTGTCACACGATCTAGAGGGTCTTTGATTTTTTGTCACACGATCTTGAGGGTCTAGAATTTTTTGTCACACGATCTAGAGGGTCTAGGAGCCCTTTTGGTGTTTTAGGAAATTCATTTATTCTTTGTCACACCATCTAGAGGGTCTTTGATTTTTTGTCACACGATCTAGAGTGTCTTTGATTTTTTGTCACACGATCTAGAGGGTCTTTGATTTTTTGTCACACGATCTTGAGGGTCTAGGATTTTTTGTCACACGATCTTGAGGGTCTAGGATTTTTTGTCACACGATCTAGAGGGTCTAGGAGCACTTTTGGTGTTTTAGGAAAGTCATTTATTCATTGTCACACCATCTAGAGGGCCTTTGATTTTTTGTCACACGATCAACAGGGTCTTTGATTTTTTGTCACACTATCTAGAGGGTCTTTGATTTTTTGTCACACGATCTAGAGGGTCTTTGATTTTTTGTGACACGATCTAGAGGGTCTAGGATTTTTTGTCACACGATCTAGAGGGTCTAGGATTTTTTGTAACACAATTTGGAGAATGTAGGATTTTTTGTCACACGATGTAGAGGGTCTAGGATTTTTTGTCACACGATGTAGAGGGTCTAGGATTTTTTGTCACACTATCTAGAGGGTCTAGGATTTTTTGTCACACGATCTAGAGGGTCTAGGATTTTTTGTCACACGATCTAGTGGGTCTAGGATTTTTTGTCACACGATCTTGAGGGTCAAGGATTTTTTGTCACACGGTCTTAAGGGTCTAGGATTTTTTGTCACACGATCTAGAGGGTCTTTGATTTTTTGTCACACGATCTAGAGGGTCTTTGATTTTTTGTCACACGATCTAGAGGGTCTAGGATTTTTTGTCACACGATCTACAGGGTCTAGGATTTTTTGTCACACGATCTAGAGGGTCTAGGACTTTTTGTCGCAGGTTCTTAGGGGTCTAGGAGCACTTTTGGTGTTTAAGGAAAGTCATTTATTCTTTGTCACACCATCAAGAGGGTATTTGATTTTTTGTCACACGATCTAGAGGGTCTCGGATTTTTTGTCACACGATTTAGATGGTCTAGGATTTTTCGTCACACGATCTAGAGGGTCTTTGATTTTTTGTCACACGATCAACAGGGTCTTTGATTTTTTGTCACACAATCTAGAGGGTCTTTGATTTTTTGTCACACGATCTAGAGGGTCTTTGATTTTTTGTCACACGATCTAGAGGGTCTAGGATTTTTTGTAACACAATCTGGAGAATGTAGGATTTTTTGTCACACGATGTAGAGTGTCTAGGATTTTTTGTCACACGATGTAGAGGGTCTAGGATTTTTTGTCACACTATCTAGAGGGTCTAGGATTTTTTGTCACACGATCTAGAGGGTCTTTGATTTTTTGTCACACGATCTTGAGGGTCTTGGATTTTTTGTCACACGATCTAGAGGGTCTAGGAGCACTTTTGGTGTTTTAGGAAAGTCATTTATTCTTTGTCACACCATCTAGAGGGTCTTTGATTTTTTGTCACACGATCTAGAGTGTCTTTGATTTTTTGTCACACGATCTAGAGTGTCTTTGATTTTTTGTCACACGATCTTGAGGGTCTAGGATTTTTTGTCACACGATCTTGAGGGTCTAGGATTTTTTGTCACACGATCTAGAGGGTCTAGGAGCACTTTTGGTGTTTTAGGAAAGTCATTTATTCATTGTCACACCATCTAGAGGGCCTTTGATTTTTTGTCACACGATCTACAGGGTCTTTGATATTTTATCACACGATCTAGAGGGTCTCGGATTTTTTGTCACTCGATCTAGATAGTCTTTGATTTTTTGTCACACGATCTAGAGGGTCTTTGATTTTTTGTCACACGATCTTGAGGGTCTAGGATTTTTTGTCACACGATCTAGTGGGTCTAGGATTTTTTGTCACACGATCTTGAGGGTCTAGGATTTTTTGTCACACGATCTTAAGGGTCTAGGATTTTTTGTCACACGATCCAGAGGGTCTTTGACTTTTTGTCACACGATCTAGAGGGTCTTTGATTTTTTGTCACACGATCTAGAGGGTCTAGGATTTTTTGTCACACGATCTAGAGGGTCTTTGATTTTTTGTCACACGATCTAGAGGGTCTTTGATTTTTTGTCACACGATCTAGAGGGTCAAGGATTTTTTGTCACACGATCTACAGGGTATAGGATTTTTTGTCACACGATGTAGAGGGTCTAGGATTTTTTGTCGCAGGTTCTTGGGGGTCTTGGAGCACTTTTGGTGTTTAAGGAAAGTCATTTATTCTTTGTCACACCATCAAGAGGGTATTTGATTTTTTGTCACACGATCTAGAGGTTCTCGGATTTTTTGTCACACGATTTAGGTTGTCTAGGATTTTTCGTCACACGATCTAGAGGGTCTTTGATTTTTTGTCACACGATCAACAGGGTCTTTGATTTTTTGTCACACAATCTAGAGAGTCTTTGATTTTTTGTCACACGATCTAGAGGGTCTTTGATTTTTTGTCACACGATCTAGAGGGTCTTTGATTTTTTGTCACACGATCTTGAGGGTCTAGAATTTTTTGTCACACGAGCTAGAGGGTCTACGATTTTTTGTAACACGATCTGGAGAATGTAGGATTTTTTGTCACACGATGTAGAGGGTCTACGGTTTTTTGTCACACTATGTAGAGGGTCTAGGATTTTTTGTCACACGATCTGGAGGATCTAGGATTTTTTGTCACAAGTTCTAGGGGGTCTTGAAGCACTTTTGGTATTTTAGGAGGTCATTCATTTTTTGTCACACAATCTAGAGGGTATTTGATTTTTTGTCACACGATCTACAGGGTCTTTGATTTTTTGTCACACGATCTAGAGGGTCTTGATTTTTTGTCACACGATCTAGAGGGTCTAGGATTTTTTGTACCACAATCTGGAGAATGTAGGATTTTTCGTCACACGATGTAGAGGGTCTAGGATTTTTTGTCACACGATCTAGAGGGTCTAGGATATTTTGTCGCAGGTTCTTGGGGGTCTAGGAGCACTTTTGGTGTTTAAGGAAAGTCATTTATTCTTTGTCACACCATCTAGAGGGTATTTGATTTTTTGTCACACTATCTAGAGGGTCTAGGATTTTTTGTCACACGATCTACAGGGTCTAGGATTTTTTGTCACACGATCTAGAGGGTCTAGGATTTTTTGTCGCAGGTTCTTGGGGGTCTAGGAGACTTTTGGTGTTTAAGGAAAGTCATAAATTCTTTGTCACACTATCTAGAGGGTATTTGATTTTTTGTCACACGATCTAGAGGGTCTTTGATTTTTTGTCACACGATCTAGAGGGTCTAGGATTTTTTGTCAAACGATCTAGAGGGTCTAGGATTTTTTGTCACACGATCTAGAGGGTCTAGGATTTTTTGTCACACGATCTAGAGGGTCTACGAGAACTTTTGGTGTTTAAGGAAAGTCATTTATTCTTTGTCACACCATCTAGAGGGTCTTTGATTTTTTGTCACACGATCTACAGGGTCTTTGCTTTTTTGTCACACGATCTAGAGGGTCTAGGATTTTTAGTCGCAGGTTCTTGGGGGTCTTGGAGCACTTTTGGTGTTTTAGGAAAGTCATTCATTTTTTGTCACACTATCTAGAGGGTATATGATTTTTTGTCACACGATCTGGAGGGTCTAGGATTTTTTGTCACACGATCTAGAGGGTCTACGAGAACTTTTGGTGTTTAAGGAAAGTCATTTATTCTTTGTCACACCATCTAGAGGGTCTTTGATTTTTTGTCACACGATCTACAGGGTCTTTGATTTTTTGTCACACGATCTAGAGGGTCTAGGATTTTTTGTCGCAGGTTCTTGGGGGTCTTGGAGCACTTTTGGTTTTAGGAAAGTCATTCATTTTTTGTCACACTATCTAGAGGGTCTAAGATTTTTTGTCACACGATCTGGAGGGTCTTTGATTTTTTGTCACACGATCTAGAGGGTCTAGGATTTTTTGTCACACGATGTAGAGGGTCTAGGATTTTTTGTCACATGATGTAGAGAGTCTAGGATTTTTTGTCACACGATCTAGAGGGTCTAGGATTTTTTGTCACAGGTTCTAGGGGGTCTAGGAGCACTTTTGGTGTTTAAGGAGGGTCATTTATGTTTTGTCACACGATCAAGAGGGTCTTTGATTTTTTTGTCACACGATCTAGAGAGTCTAGGATTTTTTGTCACACGATCTAGAGGGTCTAAGATTTTTTGTCACAGGTTCTAGGGGGCCTAGGAGCACTTTTGGTGTTTTAGGAGGGTCATTCATTTTTAGTTACACGATCTAGAAGGTCAAGGATTTTTCATCACGCGATTTAGAGGTGCTAGGATTTTTTTCACACGATCTACAGGGTCTTTGATTTTTTGTCACACGATCTAGAGGGTCTTTGATTTTTTGTCACACGATCTAGAGGGTCTTTGATTTTTTGTCACACGATCTAGAGGGTCTAGGATTTTTTGTAACACAATCTGGAGAATGTAGGATTTTTTGTCACACGATGTAGAGGGTCTAGGATTTTTTGTCACACGATGTAGAGGGTCTAGGATTTTTTGTCGCAGGTTCTTGGGGGTCTAGGAGCACTTTTGGTGTTTAAGGAAAGTCATTCATTCTTTGTCACACCATCTAGAGGGTATTTGATTTTTTGTCACACTATCTAGAGGGTCTAGGATTTTTTGTCACACGATCTACAGGGTCTAGGATTTTTTGTCACACGATCTAGAGGGTCTAGGATTTTTTGTCGCAGGTTCTTGGGGGTCTAGGAGCACTTTTGGTGTTTAAGGAAAGTCATTTATTCTTTGTCACACCATCTAGAGGGTCTTTGATTTTTTGTCACACGATCTACAGGGTCTTTGATTTTTTGTCACACGATCTAGAGGGTCTAGGATTTTTTGTCGCAGGTTCTTGGGGGTCTTGGAGCACTTTTGGTGTTTTAGGAAAGTCATTCATTTTTTGTCACACTATCTAGAGGGTATTTGATTTTTTGTCACACGATCTAGAGGGTCTTTGATTTTTTGTCACACGATCTAGAGGGTCTAGGATTTTTTGTCACACGATGTAGAGGGTCTAGGATTTTTTTTCACATGATGTAAAGAGTCTAGGATTTTTTGTCACACGATCTGGAGGATCTATGATTTTTTGTCACAACTTCTAGGGGGTCTAGGAGCACTTTTGGTGTTTAAGGAGGGTCATCTATGTTTTGTCACACGATCCTGAGGGTCTTTGATTTTTTGTCACACGATCTAGAGAGTCTAGGATTTTTTGTCACACGATCTAGAGGGTCTTAGATTTTTGGTCACAGGTTCTAGGGAGCCTAGGAGCACTTTTGGTGTTTTAGGAGGGTCATTCATTTTTTGTCACACGATCTAGAAGGTCAAGGATTTTTCATCACGCGATCTAGAGGTGCTAGGATTTTTTGTCACACGATCTAGAGGGTCTAGGATTTTTTGTCACACGATCTGGAGGATCTATGATTTTTTGTCACAAGTTCTAGGGGGTCTAGGAGCACTTTTGGTGTTTAAGGAGGGTCATTTATGTTTTGTCACACGATCCTGAGGGTCTTTGATTTTTTGTCACACGATCTAGAGAGTCTAGGATTTTTTGTCACACGATCTAGAGGGTCTTTGATTTTTTGTCACAGGTTCTAGGGGGCCTAGGAGCACTTTTGGTGTTTTAGGAGGGTCATTTATTTTTTGTCACACGATCTAGAAGGTCAAGGATTTTTCATCACGCGATCTAGAGGTGCTAGGATTTTTTGTCACACGATCTAGAGGGTCTAGGATTTTTTTTCACACGATCTAGAGGGTCTTTGATTTTTTGTCACACGATGTAGAGGGTCTTTGATTTTTTGTCACACGATGTAGAGGGTCTAGGATTTTTTGTCACATGATGTAGAGAGTCTAGGATTTTTTGTCACACGATCTAGAGGGTCTAAGATTTTTTGTCACAGGTTCTAGGGGGTCTAGGAGCACTTTTGGTGTTAAAGGAGAGTCATTTATGTTATGTCACACGATCTAGAGGGTCTTTGATTTTTAGTCACACGATCTAGAGAGTCTAGGATTTTTTGTCACACGATCTAGAGGGTCTAAGATTTTTTGTCACAGGTTCTAGGGAGTCTAGGAGCACTTTTGGTGTTTTAGGAGGGTCATTCATTTTTTGTCACACGATCTAGAGGGTCTTTGATTTTTTGTCACGATCTACAGGGTCTAGGATTTTTTGTCACACGATCTAGAGGGTCTAAGATTTTTTGTCACACGATCTGGAGGGTCTTTGATTTTTTGTCACACGATCTAGAGGGTCTAGGATTTTTTGTCACACGATGTAGAGGGTCTAGGATTTTTTGTCACATGATGTAGAGAGTCTAGGATTTTTTGTCACACGATCTAGATGGTTTAAGATTTTTTGTCACAGGTTCTAGGGGGTCTAGGAGCACTTTTGGTGTTAAAGGAGGGTCATTTATGTTATGTCACACGATCTAGAGGGTCTTTGATTTTTAGTCACACGATCTAGAGAGTCTAGGTTTTTTTGTCACACGATCTAGAGGGTCTAAGATTTTTTGTCACAGGTTCTAGGGAGTCTAGGAGCACTTTTGGTGTTTATGGAGGGTCATTTATGTTATGTCACACGATCTAGAGGGTCTTTGATTTTTTGTCACACGATCTAGAGAGTCTAGGATTTTTTGGAACACGATCTAGAGGGTCTAGAATTTTTTGTCACACGATATGGAGGGTCTTTGATTTTTTCTCACACGATCTAGAGGGGTTATTGATTTTTTGTCACAGGATCTACAGGGTCTTTGATTTTTTGTCACACGATCTAATGAGTCTAGGATTTTTGGTCACACGATCTAGAGGGTGTAGGATTTTTTTGTCACACGATCTGAGGGTGTAGGATTTTTTGTCACACGATCTAGAGAGTCTAGGATTTTTTGTGACATGTTCTAGGGGGTCTAGGAGCTGTTCTTGTCATTTACGAGGGTCTAGGATTTTTTGTCACACGATCTAGGGGATGTAGGATATTTTTTTCTACGGTTTATAGCCGTTTTCGTTGTGTTGGCCAGTGATGGCCACTGTATAGTCGATCGCAGAAAAGCTGAACTTGTGGCCACCCGTTTTTTCGTGGCCAACTTTCTGCTCGTCCTACCGACCCTCAAAGTGCCACCGTCGAGGCCGTCGTAAGCCAGCCCGCGGGCACTGTCGAGGCCGGCAAGGTCGCATTCAGGGAATCCTTCTTGGCCTTAGCTAACTGCTTGGCTTTCCCAGCCTATTGGCCTGTGGGCCTCAGGCGTTCACCCGTGGGAGCAACCACTCGTTTAAACTATGTACACAGATTTCAGGATTTCGTGGGACTGCACCCCGTGGTTATCGTTAATTTTAGAATTTTATTGCTTTTCTATCTATTTCAGCTTATGTAGGTGCTATTTTTCGGCATGAAATCCAAGTCCAACTTTAAATTCGATTTTTCTTCAATTTCTTTTTAAAAATTTATAGAATTTTGTACACATGATTTCGCGAGTGATTCGCCCCTCGCGTTCACCAAAAGCTGATGAAAACTGATTACCCGACGCTGACCGCTGGTTGAGCCTGCCGCTATGACCGCTGGCCACGCCCTTGATGTGATAGGTCAGCTTCCCTTTTCTTAATAGATTCTTCGATCTCATTGGCCACTCTATCCTTCGGTACATTAACCTCAACTCACCACATGTGCCACTAATATAGTAACTCGGGTCCCATGGCAGTAAAACAAAACAAAACCAGATCGAACTAGGGAATAAAAATACTTTGAACGACACAAATGAAGCTAACTGGCATTCATATTAATCACTAACGATAAGAAAATTGTGTCCTTCCCTCCTAACCCGCTACGGGTTTAATAACGAAAATTAATTGAAGTACGCTGCGAGCAGTTTCTTACCATATTCTGAACAAATGAAAACTGGACACGCGGTCTCCTTGAAACTTTAAATGTAACTAAGATGTGACTATTCAAACCTTGATAACTTAAAACAAAAATATTAGAACGTTCCACCGTTAGCCAGGCGTGCCGGATCTTGGCGGCAGCTACACAATTGGCCACACGAGGTTGGGAGCCAACCCATAACCCCACCGTTACAAATTATACTTACTTGATATCAAGCGCACAACTGCGCGATGGTATTTGTTACCTATTTTAATTGTCGTTGGTGCTCCTTGGTACCGGTCCTCTTCATTGACGATATTCATATCCTCGATGGACACCTGGTCAGTGTCGGGCCACAACAAAAATACTTTGTTCGTCCCCATATTTATGGAGACGCTTCACAGCAGAGCGAGTTCGGCACAACTTAAAGTGAACCCTCGTCGTCCCGCGTTTACGGAAACACGCGTAAATTTACTTCTAATGGACTAGAGAGAACGTTGCGAGAACCGTTGCATGCCCGTTGGTTGAGCTACCACCGCAACACCTCGCCCAGCTCCCGATGCTCGGCTGTCTGAAGCCACGTGGCCCGCCACACGTGATACGACTAATGGGAGGGCTCGACAAAGGGTGGGTTATTGCAGCCGGTTCAAACAGCGTGGAATATCATTACACCGATATCATATTGAAAATTGAATCTACGGGCGAAAATAAATGTTTATCGGGTACGTTACGCTTCAGGGCGCTGCCACGTAACCCCTTGCCACGCGGAAGGAAGCCCAACGCCCTTGAATAGCATTTAGAGACGCGGGCACCTTGCCACCCGCAGGGTCGAGCTGAGTTGCCTGTCTCTTCCCTGCCCTGCTGAGTCCATCTATAACGAAACAAAAAGGCCAAATAGAAAAAGTAGATGATTTAAATATAGCAACACTATCTGTGTACCACATAAATAATAAATTATTTGGGTTCTTCAGAAATCCATTATCTATCAGTTCTTTATAAACCTGGCCATCATATATATCTTCAATATTGTCATTCTGCTGCTTCCTATTGGCTTTAAAACGAAACTGAAGGTCATGATAAAAGTTTGCTCTCTTAAAAAGATTTTGAAGTTGATGGAGAAGAGGCAGTTCCAGAAAGTATGATACATTATCTATCTTTTTGCATTTTGAACATTAAGTAGCTTTGGTCTTTAAAGGACAAATGCAATCAGCACAAAAGTAGTGAAAGACCATAAGTGCAGCACCCACTTTGGAAAGATAGCTCTTAAATGTAGCCAATGTCTTCCCTCAGGACAGTGGAGAGCAATAAGCTGCAATATATAAGTAATAAGTCTTCCAGATAGTTTTTCAACAAATAGAAGAGTAAATATTGCCACTAGACTTTCATGTAATGTTATGGGTGCTCCAGGGTAGATCGGGTCATTGCCATCACCATCATAGTTGTCACGATCTTCCTCATCCGATGAAACAGGAACATCTTCTTCTGACTCGGCTTCACTGGCATCACTTGCCTCACTGTCACCTCCAGATTGCTCACTAGAGGCATAATAATCCATATCTGTAAACAAATATACAAAATTTTACATATGTCCTTTTAAATTGGGGAATACTCTTGACGAAAAGAACAAAATTTCTTTACCTTCTAATTCACCCTCACTGTCATAATGGTTATTTTCATCATCAGATCCATCACTGCCATTTCCACTATTACTCAGTAAAAACAGAAAGCACTCTCAGAAACTACTCTGTACCGAGTGATCAGGAAAACAGACCGCGGAATCCGAGACGTAAAAAATTCTATCCTGTTTATTGCATAGAAATGGGCAAGATGTAACGGCATCTGCCACTACACACGCATGTACCGTCGCGCCATAACACGGTCGGGCACGGCGCTTGCACGTTCGGCGCTGTTCGAGTCGGTTTCTGAGCTGGGCAGCCAGTAAGTGGAGCACCGGCATGTATTTAGCTTGCTACGACCCCTCGCAGTTCATTCTGACTTCCCTCGGATTACTGATGCCTCTAAATCGTCGATATTTTAAAATTTAACAATAATCGTAAATGGCAAGTCTCATAGCCAGAGAAAAAAGGACAACAAACATCTCTGCCCGGTGAAGATGGCCAAGGGTGGCCCACGCCGCAATTTTGTGGAAAGCTGCCTCGGTCATTTTTGGGCTTCATTTGGCCTGAATTACTTCGTCTGGTCGCGGACGCCGAGGATTTTAAATTAGTCAGTCTCACTCATATCATTCGTGGTTAGCAAATGCGTTACCTATCCATTTGATATCATTTTAAAGTATTCGTCTGACACGTTATTTACATTGCCAAGAAATGTAAGGAAGTTGTCACATCTCATTATGTTGTATCGTGTGGCCTTGTATTGGTTTGGTATATTCATCCTTTTGGTTCCGATGGGTATCTGATTCTGTGTTCCTTCCGTCGTGTAGTATGCATGTAATCAGTTACTAACTTTTTATTTTTTATTTTTTGAAGTACTAAGCCTTAGCTGGATTAATTTGTTTCACAGGGAAGTTGGTGTGTGTTCAGTGCCTAATGTTTCAATGCTTTTTATCTTACCCTCTTGATTTCCGAGCATATAATCATGTTATGTGTCAAATGTGGAGAGTCTGTGAAAGACGGTAAACTGCTCAGACATTTGAGGGAATATCATCATGAAGAAAAGGACGCTGTGATAAAATTTTCAACACTGTGCCCACTTACCAGTAGCACTGGTATGCCTCCCATCATATCGAAAAGAGAGCAAGATCATCTAGAGCCATTCCCATAGTTCAAGAACAAGCTAGTGGAAGTGCGGTGTCTGTTACTGACAGTGATAGTGCTACCAGTGCCGTGTGTAATGTTCCTGAAGTGGAAGTGAAAAGTGCTCGTACTGAAGTGATTGCAAGTGAAGAGGGCTTCTACGTTCACATGCTATTTCAGGATTCAAAGAGGGCTTTACAGCTCACCGCTTGTGTAGGTATTGTTCAGCAATTTATGAACAGACAAAGACCATGACTTCAGAAGATCTTACCTACTACGGTAGGGGCGGTCGAGATAACACTTTTAGCGATATTTCAATGGGCCTTTGGCTCGATTTTGGCGATTTCGTGCGTAGATTCCGAAAATATTTTTTTTTTTGGACGACCCCTAGAGGGTCCGACCTGACCCCTATTTTTAGAGAAATGCGTAAATAAAGTGCAAAATAGGCAACCTGCAACACACGTGTTATCGCACATACATAGTGACCCTGGCCGGTCAAAAAAGTGAGTGGAGCATGGTAGAGGGGTTCAAACCAACCATGCCCCACTTACCTCGGACCATTGACCACCCAGCGCCACCTGAACAGCGACGATTTTACGTTATTTTTCGGCTCGCGTGCACAGCTCTTCGCTGATTTTTCGTGTAAGAAAATCACCCAGGGCTCACCACGTGGAGGTGGCTGTGCTTCGAGCCCCACCCCCACTCCCTCTCCCTCCCTTATACCCCCCCCCCCCCCTCCCCCTCCCTCCCTTATTTTCCCCCCTCCCCCTCCCCCCTGTTATCACCCCCAAAAAGACTCTAATTGGCCTTTTCCTTCTTGAGTGGCTTATAGACTTTTTTAGATGTGAATTTGCCTCCCATTTCTTCTCTTGCAGCAAATCTTGACCTAAGGAAGCCGTCTCTCGCATCAAACCCAGCAACACTCTTTGAGGCCTTGCTTACCTCCTGCACGATTCTTTCTACACTTTGTGTGTGACAGGGTAGCTGCAGCACGGACACGACTGGAGGTCCGTTTGGCTTGGACAGGTAAGTTTGGAGCTCCTCCGTTAGGAGGTTGCGCAAAAGTGGCGGCTCTGTTAAGTTCACAGCACTCCAGTCAATCATGTCGTAATAATTCTTGGCTTTGTACTTGATTGCAGGCACCTTGAAAGACCGAGGACCATCACCAGGACCATGTACTGACGTTTTTCTTGCTTTCAGAATTATCTTGATTCCTCGTCTCCTGACATCGGGATCTTCATCGGTAACCATCCCAAGAAGAATGTTTTCATGATGCGCAAAAAATGCATTTGTTTGGATGACAGGATCGACCACTTCTCTGCAACTCTGTGGTAAGTAGCGAGTTAGCTCTATGTACTTGTGCAGATGTTTCGAACCAGAAGTCACAATGGGATCCATGCGGATCGTGAACCACATAACAACATACACTTTGATAATAAAGGTTGCGAGAATCTTGAGTTCCTTTGAGGGCCGTTCCGTTCCTACATATACGCGCATGACACGGTTTCCAGTAGTAAGCCACCTAGAATGGTTGATAGGGCCTGGCTGTCTCTCGGCCAGACTGTCAGAGACGTGACCACTCGCAATGGCCCGTGCCATTTCCAGCATGTATTTCTGGTTGCTGCTTAACCCTTCCGCATCCACGTCAGGTAAGGAACACTTTATGGCCTTGAATTTGACGACAGGCAGACCAAGACAAGTCTCTAATGTCTGGCCTATTGGACCGGAGAAGCTATACGGACCTGTTGTGTGTCCATCCAGAAAAATGACGAGGTGCCGTAAAGGTAACTCATTAAAATGAAGCATACAAACTATTCTCTGTAGTGGCTTTCCTAATTGTCTTTCCAGAATCGCCATCACTCCTCCTCTCCATCCAGTATTCACAGGAGTGCCGTCGCCCCCAATAGCACAGAGCTCGGATGATGCAGGTTCAATGTAAGTATAGATAGCCGAAGCTTCTGCTGCAGCGCCGGTAGTGACCGTAAGGTGAGTTAAATATTCCCCGTCCGGTTGACGCAAAATAGTAAGATGATCCTCCTCTACAAATTGTCCTTTGTCAGTTAGAGTATGTTTATCCTTTTTCGAATGAAAGTATGATGCTTTAGGAGGGTTTGTAATTAAATTAGTGTCAGCATGCTTTGTGAATGTACTGCGTGTGCTACGCCTGACAGGAGCTATCTTTTTCCGATCAACGACCTCCCTAGTGCTTTCAGGTTTGACAATATCATAGTCTTCAAGAACTGCGGAAGACAATGCTGCAGCTGCGCCCGAAGGAATGCTGTACTGATCGGCCACCTTTGCAGTTTTTGAGAGCTTGGTGAGGTTTCTGTTTGTAACCCTTTCAGTCGTAGCCTGCCGTAGAGGTGGCTCCCAATCGCTGATAGGAGACCCACCAGTGCTGGCGCTGTCATCGATCGAAACCAACACTGAACCTGCCACATACTTGGCCACCTTAGCTGCACTTTCAGCGCGCTCGTGTTCCCTTGCCCTTTTCCTAGCTAACCCTGACGATTCCTTTAGGTCAACTTGTCCTATGCAGAGCTTCCGCTCATTTCTTTGATCAATAATGAACCCTCTTTCCATTACAGGAATTTTAATATCACATCTACAGGCATCGAAGTCCTCGCAACTGCACACAGCGATGTCAAACAACTCACATCCCCTCTCTTTCAGTTTCTGATATCTGGCCGAGATATTGGGCATGTGAATCTTTGCCTGACTCTTTGCTGCAATACGGCATTTATCATAGAAGAGGATTAATTTATTTCTGCTTGATGAACTTCACGGCGACAGTTGGAATGGAAGCCCGTCCCCAGATTGCCTTCAGTTTGGCGACGACCGTGTCTCTAACCTCAGACGCCGTTGGGGTCTTCCCTTTACCCTCCGCTTTCTTCTGTCCCATGACGAAGTAATAACACCGAATGACATCGCCGTACGTTGGAAGTACGTTACCGGGGAAGTCTTTGGCGTATCCAAATAGAGGACACTTAAAATCCGACTTCGAACGAGTGTGAGATGAACTCGGTCGCGGCATCTTGAAGAAGACTTTGACGTATACCAAAACAAACAGCTCGCCACACCGAAGCTACGCAGCGATCAAGAGAGTATTCCCCAGCCCGGCCGGAAGGGGGGGGGGGGGGGAGCTTCTCACAGTGCTGCCATCTAGAGACTTCTTCCCGGGCTACAGCGCCACTTGCCCGCACCCGCCAAGCGCGCGCTAAGTTCGTTCTGTTACAACGTCTGGGAAACCCGAAAATAACGTAAAATCGTCGCTGTTTAGGTGGCGCTGGGTGGTCAATGGTCCGAGGTAAGTGGGGCATGGTTGGTTTGAACCCCTCTACCATGCTCCACTCACTTTTTTGACCGGCCAGGGTCACTATGTATGTGCGATAACACGTGTGTTGCAGGTTGCCTATTTTGCACTTTATTTACGCATTTCTCGAAAAATAGGGGTCAGGTCGGACCCTCTAGGGGTCGTCCAAAAAAAAAAAAAAAATATTTTCGGAATCTACGCACAAAATCGCCAAAATCGAGCCAAAGGCCCATTGAAATATCGCAAAAAGTGTTATCTCGACCGCCCCTACTACTACGGGATAAAGCTACTCAGAGCAATGTGAAAAAATTCAAACTAGTAGAGGAAAAAATGAAGCTCTAAGTACAAAGTTTGAAGTGAACCGTGATTCTATTCTCAATGAATTGCAAAGTTACCATGTTATTGAAGGCCTCCCAGCAGACATTTTACATGATGTGCTGGGGGGGAGCATTACTACTGACGGTCAAAAAGTTTCTCCACCATCACCTTTATGTGGTCAAGGCTGAAGAAAGGAAGTTTACGTTAGATTTGCTAAATGCTGCCGTTTGTGATTTTGACTATGGCTATGCCGAAGTGACCGACAAGCCCTCTGAGCTGAAGAAGGATTGCATTACAGACCATTCTAGTGCATCTTTGCATCAGGCAGGGTGCCAAATGTGGATGCTTGCAACTATCCTGTCTCTAATATTGGGCCCCCACATTGATGTGCATAACAAATTCTTTCAGAATTTGTTGGGTCTTCTTGAAATTTCTAGAATTTTATCCTCAACTGAATTTCCAAATGGATGGTTGTATATTTGCAAGATTTGATTGAACTCTATTAAACTAATTATGTTGGTTAGGTTCTTCCCTCTAATTCCTAAGCAGTATTTTTTACTGCATTATCGAACTTTGATAACACTGCTGGGTCCTTTGGTCAATTCTATGTGCATGAGATGCGAAGCAAAGCACAAGTATTTTAAGAAAATTGTTAATGTGTTAGATAACTACAAGCATATTGCAATAGACATCAATTTAGTCAGGGTGTTGCTTGGAGTAAATCTTTGTTGAGGTCACCCAAAGTTGGTCCCTTTTCCTGGAAGTATGTTTCCGATGTCAGTTATGGATCTGTCCTTGATCATGGCCCATCAAAAGTTGTAGAGGCAGCTTGGCTGGAATTTAATGGTGTGAAATTTGTGCAGGAAAAGAGTTTTATTTGTGTAGGCTCCAATGATTCCATGCCTGTGTTTGCCAAAATTATGAAAGTGCTAATTTATCCAATTTGCCAGTTTGTTTGTCTCAAAGTTCACACAAGAGTGAAGAAGTTAATCTGATGTCTGACTTTTGTATTGTCAGACCACAACAGGTGATTCCCCATAAAGTGTTCCATGCCCGTAGAGTAATTGATAAGGACTTTAATGTTAAGAAGCAGTGCGCCAAAGATGCTCTGTTTTAATTGTGTGTCTTGCAAAACTGTTTTTTAGAAATTTAATTTTTGCTTTTGTGTATATATGTTTTAAAGTGTGGCTGTTATGTCTGTACTAACCAGTAGCGTAGAAAATATTTGGGAATGTCGTCAAACCTTTCATGACCCACCTTCATTTCATCATTTCATTTTTTGGTATGGTATTATTTATTATGCTCTTGTGGTATTCATTTTGATCTGCTGACTGTTGACTTATATATACAAAGTTGTGTATTTTTGGGGGTTTCAGAAATGAAGGACCCAAGAAATATCGAACGGGGAGCGGGCACCAAGTGTGAATGAAAAGCGTATGAGCTTGAAAAAAATGCAACTAGGGCAGCCTGCTCATATTGTGACTGCTCTGCTCCGGCTCATGAAAACTTGTCTGAAAGTGAGTAGGGTAGTTCTAGTTCAAGAATTTATATTCTTTTCATGTTTTTTAATCCCAAACTCAGCATCAAGTAACATTGGCAATGATTCTGCTCTGAACAGGAGGCTGCACTTCTTCCTCAAGCTCTTTGGCTTCCTCGCTCTCCCTTGCATCATCTTCTTTTGATTCATCCTTGGCGGGCTCGTCAAGCAGTGCCTCAGATGTGAGTGTTATGTGTCATTCAAGAATCATTTTTTCTAAAGTTGTTTTATAAAATTTGTTGTATTCATGAATAATGTACTTATATTTTTCTTTTACTTTCAGGTAATTATGATTGATGTGCCAGGTACTCCTCATGTGACTCTTCAGGATTTGTTCAATTGAAGCCAGTCTTCAAACACTGCCGAGGTATGATATTCTATATTTATAGCTTGTTATTCATTGTTATTCCATTGTCGATGATTTGGTTCACCTCGGGTTTCTTTTCTGTATGATTATTAAGCCTACCAGCGATGACATAGACAAGGTCTTGCCAGTTAAGTTCAACCCAAAAGTTGAAGACGCCACGAAAAAAAAAGAACGTTCTGGGAAAGCACAAAGACAAAATGTGCCAGAAGATTGTGGACAAATTACAAGAACACAACTACGACAGCAATACTTGTCTTAAATGTTAAACCATCACTGTAAGTGCGGCAACTACAGGTGCAAGCACAGGCGACGAGTAAACAGCATTACACATTAAATCAATGACCTTTTATCCAGTAGCCGTTGTGGAGTTTTGTGAGCCATGTACTTTGGGAACCGTAGCGATGAACGACTTCACCTTGGTCTCAAAATATTCATGAATCATCAGTCCATACATCTTTGTTAATATTTACTAAAATCAACCTCGCTTTTCGAGGTAACCTCAATACGGTAGCTTGCGCGCTCGGTACGGGTAAAATGTCTATTAAGGAATTACATCATCTTTCACCCCCATCCTAACTCCCCATACCGACAAAAAGGGTATCCGAACGTTGTTTAATTATGGCATGATGGCGAATTTCAGGAGGCATATGAACACTACTGACACATAAAAATTACCAGTGCTAGAAAATTACTTCAGGGTGGGTTTAGACTGTGAAGCTGACGGTGACGCTGACGGCGTTGATCAGTTGTTTTGGGTGCGTTCGTGACGCTGACACTGCATGGGCCACTAGGGTGGCGCCCTAAATATCTTTGTTCGAAAAGTTTATGTGCTGTTGCGTTTGTGGGTAGTCTCTGGTACAAAAACTTCCCTAAAAAAATTTGGGTCGGCTCGGACCACTTTTAGTGGTCGCCCGAGACCCTCAAAGTTGCGATATTTGGTGCTGGTTGCCTATCCCGTGCCCCTGAAGGCGTGCTTTTACCGGGGGCCAGCATGCTGAAGTTTCATAAATTAAATCATCATATAATACGGTCGCAAACCAAATTTCAACCCGCTCCGATAATTTTTAGTGGTCGCCCGGCAGCCTTTTGTGCAGCGCCGCGCCGCTCGCCGCCGACACAAGTTTGAACCGGGCTGCCGCCGGCCGCCGTAGAGCCCGCTGGCCAACAGCGCCGCCACCTATCGGCCTGTAGGCGAACCACGTCTTTCCCCCCCCCCCCCCTCCTGCCTCCTCTTTTTAACTTAAAAGGAGATGAGAGTGCTGAAATTAAATTTTTTATCGATTTTGTACAATTATTTTATTTTGGGGCATTTGATATTATGTTGGGTGCGGGTGCGCCTTGATGTGTTCTTGAATCACATGCACAACACATTGTTTTTGGTCCTCCTTGATGGTGAGGATGTTGTTCACCCTCTTGGCCAAAGCGACTCCTCGCTCTGCAGCATCGTTGACGACCAGAAGGTTGCGGAAGAGGTGGCGGGCGTTCAGGTAGCTGGGGTTGACCGGCCACAACTCCGGGTCCTGCTGGAGCAGAAAGCTGCCGTCCACTCGGAATGAGAGCAACAGCTGCCAGGTGTTGGCCGTCACGAAGCTCGCCAGGTCCCTCTGGGCGTAAGCTGGGAGATCGGCAGCGGCGACTTTGGGGCGAATGACGCCGTTCTTGGGCTTCGTCAAGTTGTCCACCATGCGCCTCTTGCACTTGACCGACACGTCCTCGTCGAAGAAGGTCAAGCCGACGAGCACCTCGTTTGTGTACCACAAGTGGTGTGCCAGCTTCTTGGCGGTGACTTCCGATATTTCTCGGTCAGTGGTCTTGTAGCTATATAAAAAGAAAAAAGTGCGAACAATGTGCGCTAGTTAACACTCCATTTGTCACTTTTAGTTAATAAATATGTACCTCAGAAGCTTTTGCAGGAGGGCCAGGTCGTTCAGAGGTGAACCTCGGCTCGCTGAAAATATGGATGCTGAAGAAGCAGCTGCCCTTCAGCTCGGAAGATATCAAACAAATTGAGCGTATCTGCGTATTTTTAGTGAAGGTGTTCGTACAGGCTTGGTACCAGTGCACGCTTGCACCCCAGGCACCTCTGAACGACCTGGCCCTCCTGCAAAAGCTTCTGAGGTACATATTTATTAACTAAAAGTGACAAATGGAGTGTTAACTAGCGCACATTGTTCGCACTTTTTTCTTTTTATATAGCTACAAGACCACTGACCGAGAAATATCGGAAGTCACCGCCAAGAAGCTGGCACACCACTTGTGGTACACAAACGAGGTGCTCGTCGGCTTGACCTTCTTCGACGAGGACGTGTCGGTCAAGTGCAAGAGGCGCATGGTGGACAACTTGACGAAGCCCAAGAACGGCGTCATTCGCCCCAAAGTCGCCGCTGCCGATCTCCCAGCTTACGCCCAGAGGGACCTGGCGAGCTTCGTGACGGCCAACACCTGGCAGCTGTTGCTCTCATTCCGAGTGGACGGCAGCTTTCTGCTCCAGCAGGACCCGGAGTTGTGGCCGGTCAACCCCAGCTACCTGAACGCCCGCCACCTCTTCCGCAACCTTCTGGTCGTCAACGATGCTGCAGAGCGAGGAGTCGCTTTGGCCAAGAGGGTGAACAACATCCTCACCATCAAGGAGGACCAAAAACAATGTGTTGTGCATGTGATTCAAGAACACATCAAGGCGCACCCGCACCCAACATAATATCAAATGCCCCAAAATAAAATAATTGTACAAAATCGATAAAAAATTTAATTTCAGCACTCTCATCTCCTTTTAAGTTAAAAAGAGGAGGCAGGAGGGGGGGGGGGGAAAGACGTGGTTCGCCTACAGGCCGATAGGTGGCGGCGCTGTTGGCCAGCGGGCTCTACGGCGGCCGGCGGCAGCCCGGTTCAAACTTGTGTCGGCGGCGAGCGGCGCGGCGCTGCACAAAAGGCTGCCGGGCGACCACTAAAAATTATCGGAGCGGGTTGAAATTTGGTTTGCGACCGTATTATATGATGATTTAATTTATGAAACTTCAGCATGCTGGCCCCCGGTAAAAGCACGCCTTCAGGGGCACGGGATGGGCAACCAGCACCAAATATCGCAACTTTGAGGGTCTCGGGCGACCACTAAAAGTGGTCCGAGCCGACCCAAATTTTTTTAGGGAAGTTTTTGTACCAGAGACTACCCATAAACGCAACAGCACATAAACTTTTCGAACAAAGATATTTAGGGCGCCACCCTAATGGGCCACCTAGACTTTTGTATTTACGGCGCGAATATGGTCAAAAATCGGAAGAATCCTCGGGGCATTTCCAACGTCAGTGCAGTGGTAAGAACGCACCCAAAACAACTGATCAACGCCGTCAGCGTCACCGTCAGCTTCACACTCTAAATCCATCCTCACAACGAAAAATAAAAACAAACTAACCTGGTTGTTCGTTGTGGTCTGAATCTGACAGCGAATCCTCTGACGCTTCCGAATCAGAAAGACAGTGGATGACAACAGCTTGCCCTGCCCTCTGTCTCTTGGCCCGCACGCGGCGAGCTTTCAGTCGGTCGTTAGCCTTTCTTTTTTTAACTTCTTCGTCCATCCTTCTCAGCCAATAATTACTGTAAGAACAATTTGGTGAAGGAGATATGTACATCGTGATGTACACAAATGGATCGTCCAATCACGGACCGTCGTGCGTTGTTGGCTGCCTATCTTCAGCTGTCATCGTGGGCGTGGGTGCCCGTCGCCCTGGCGGCCCGGCTTCCCGCGTGGGAGGATGTGCAGTTCAAAGTATTCACCTGATTTATTGACAAGCTTCACTTAAAAATGGAGGTGGTTAGCAGCTTCACTGATAACAGAGTGATCCTGTTGTGCGAATCAGATTCCACTTTAATTTGTAGTGTGAAATGCATTGGATCTGCAAACCAGCAGCTATGGTTGGTTTATAGGCAGGGTGCAGTTAAGTGTAGTCTCAACTGCACTTAACTGTACCTAAACTGTACACAAACTGTCAAAAAAGTAGTAGTTTTTTCGGACGTTTTCAGTTTTGACTGCAATTTGCAGTCCCAGTTCCAGGCAGTTCGAGACTGCAGCTCAGCTGCAGTGTCATTCCAAACTTACAACAAATATGAACTTCACTCTGTTTCGTTTTTAAGTGTTCTTTTAAACCTCACTTTGCAGTGCCTTTGAAGTGCTAAAGTTAATTGCATTTTGAGTGAAGTCCTTTCTGCAATTGCTTTTTATATTGAAGTATTAAAGTAGTGCAGCTAATTTTATACTTAAAAGTGTTAATATGTCAGCAATCAGCAGTTCCGTTCGTTCTACTATTGTAAGTTCGTATCCATCTGTGCTCTGTTCTGTTATCCTCAACCCTATTTTCACTATAATAATTAAGTTCAACTAAAAAGTAATAAAATATATAAATTGATAAATATTTATGAATTCTGTTTGTGTTCATGGGACTCCAGGATAAGTAAAGAGAGGCAATTCAGTTTCAGTATTAACCATCCATATATTATAAAACGGAATTACTATTTACAGACATAAGAACGCAAAAATCCATGATTCAAGCCTGACCATGTAAGATGGGGTGCTGTGGATAATGGTGAACGATCCAAGACCTGGAACTGATCCAATAAACCAATAACAGTGAAGTATGTAAAACTCAAACTCTAACAAAACAGTTCAAAATTACCAAACATACCTATTGCTCAAAGGGCGAAAAATAAGAAGCATGAGTACAAGCTAGGCCAGGAGCTCTGCAACAGAAAGTTTAACACACAGAGTAACAAAAGAATAGTACTCGGAAGTAAAAAGAAAATTATGAATCAATACCCTTCTTTGCTGTTTACATTGCATCATGGCGTAAATAAGAAGTCCTCTGTTCACCTCCAGCAGCCTGCACGCTGTGTCTCTCAAATCCTACTGGAGCCAGTTCTGGAGTCAGATGAAATATCAAGACAGTAGTATATTGAGTGAAATACAAAGAAAAGCAGATAACAAAACACTTAATCATCGAACCTGTTAATTGCTGGAACTATGATGCGGGACACAAACTGACTTTTCACCTGCCTGCATGAAAAAAGAAAGAAACGAAGAAAGTTAAGACCACTGAGACCATAACCGCAATCTCAGAATTCACAAATGAACAAAGTCAGAACAGAAACAAACTCACAAATATCACACCTGTGCTTTAAGACAGAAGTAGGAAGTCGCTCAAAATGAGAGGATACATTCTCACATGCATAAGGTTGCACTGCTCTGAGTGGAGTTACGTTTCCTTCCCAGTGAACACGATATCACAGCTTGGTCTGGATTTGACTTGTGTGTCACACCTTCAGGCAAACTGAAACCTGGAGAAAGAACACAGAAGATTCAGAAAACAGCAGCAAAGGATCGGATTCCTAACAAACAATGTTGCAAATAACCTACCTTACCTAGTCAATTGAGTTGAGGTTACCTGCTAAAGGGGCCTACTCAGACTATAGGTTGTGCTGCAGGCATATTGGTCCAAACATCTTTCACAGGACAATGGACCTATAAACACAGTACGAAAAGATAAGAGCCACTTCTAATCTTCAACCTACCGTTTAATAGCAACGAATTCGTTTGTCGCAGGTCTAAGGGACTGCTCAAGGAACATAACCAACAAAGTAATGGTTCATTAACCTCACATGTAGTACACGCACACGAAATAAATAAAAACTGAGATGCAATGTCAAAAAGAGATTCAGAATGTTTTCCAGATTAAAGCAATCTGTGAAATCTTTTATAAATACATTTCCTATTCAGAACAACCAAAGAAATCGCAAGACCTAAAGGCCTAGGCCAGCCTCGGAGCCTAGGCTAGCCCTAAGCGTAAAACGAATGCACACAGTTTCGCTCCACTTTGATTTCCTCTTACAGAAAGAACCCCAATTACATACCTCATTGCTATTCTACTTACCTTTTTAACATAATCGCAACAGTTTCCCCGAAACTATAATGCAGCGTATTTGCTTCGGAACAACGTCGCCTGCCGTGCCCCACTAGTGCCACTACTGCCACCGCAGCTGACCAATGTTTTCGTCCGTGCTCTGTCTGCTTGCTGCCCACGAGTTAATGAAAGGTTATGAACTTCTTTGAAATTAATTTTAATTTTCTTTTAGTTTTCGTTTGAAAAACGAGTTTGACAGTATGAATCAATCTGGAACAATTTGATACTGCAGATTTGAACTACTTGCATTGATTTATCTTGCTCTTATCTTTTCCAGGCCAAGCAGAGCACAGGCAGATGTGTAGCTCGAGCTTGGGTTTTCACAGTTGGATAACTTAAAGTGTACAAATAAATGGCGGGTTACAGAATTGAAAAGCACTTGTACTATCTTATTTTTTATTCACAAGAATCCAAATTTGAGAAGAAAATGTTAAACAACATGAGCTGGTTCTATTCACCGTCACTTGCCATATCACTCTCCTCACTTTCATCTACGAACTGCAACAAAGTCCCAGAAATGCAAAGTCATAGAGGCAGCATGTAATGAAACCAAAACGAAATTAAATATTTCCTCACCTGTTTAGCTGGGCGCTTGTCAACATTTTTGCCCACACATGCATTCACCGCATGGCCAAAAGAAGATTGAGAAAAATACTTAAAGCGCTTGGTCACAAAATCTGAGGCCAGAAACATTCATAAACAAAATTAGTACAGGAAAGCAATATCAATTCAGTCTACTCATGGAGTAAATGTGTACAACTTACTTTGAATATCCTTCATTTTCCTATACTTCTTGAGAGATGGCTTCTGGATTTCAGTTCCATTGCGCATTCTCTTCTGTCCTGCATATGTTGACTTTCGGAACCTTTTCACAGAGAATGCTGCTCTAACCAAATCCATTGTCATAGAGGTAGGAGTGCGTGCTAATGTAGCCTCTGTGTAGGCCGTTTCACTCAAGAAAAGAACTTCTCCCACTTTCACCTGCAAGCAGAAAAATTTTAATGTCACCAAAATTCGATGAGGCTAAGAACAGTTACTTGAAACACTACAGAGTTGCTGGTGCTTTCATTCTAGCTGAGCAAATAAGGAGTTCAAACTACACTTGCCTGATTCTCATTAGGGCCATGAGAACTGGGAAGTGACTTCACTTCATTCCCCTTAACAGCTCGAGAGAGGAAGGCAGCAAATAGTTTCTGAATATCTAAAACAACAGATAATTAACTAATGCAAGTTGTGACCAGTTATGGCAAAAATTAAGAATTTTAGCTCACCCTCATTATTAACTCTGTCATTAAGAGTGCTAGAAGTCTTTGGAGTAATTTCACTGGCATCATTCACTTCAGCTTCATCCTGAGAGTCTGCACTCTGTTTCCTTTTCTCTTCAGCCATACGACGCTTCAGGAATTCCAAGTCGTCTGAGAAAAGACCCAGAGTGTTACCAAAGATACAGAGCACACTAGACACTAAATCACATTGTTTCCCATTCAGACTGAACTTAAACATCCAGTGATTAAATAAGTCTGTATTTAAAAGAATTTGCTTTGGTCAGAGTTAAAGAGAGTGATAGATTCAAACACAGCAAATTGAAATGTCATGACCGTGAAAGCTCAATCAATAAACAGGGACCACATTTTCAAACTACCTCACTTCCTCAGGTACACAGTCAAATGAGACAAAGCTCTTTGACAATAGAAAGGAAGGGGTGAAAATACAGGCCAAAACAACGGGGTAAGACCAGACCAAAGCACAGTACCCAGTACTCACCACTATACTCCAAAACCTGGCAATCATAAACTGGCCACAGGCCGTTTCGTGGTATCGGTCCAATTCGCCACTCAGCGAGGTGTGACTCGCTGCTGTAGTCAGAATCTGGGTTGAAATCACGGATCCAAGCCGGGTCGACGTCGTGGGTGAAGGTTCCAGCATACCTGCCCGTCAACCACTTCACCAAAGAACGGTGACGGTTCAAACCGTTGGAGCCACTGGCCCCAGGCTTGGACAGTAGCTGTGTTGTTCTGGAAGAACTTACTCTTGACATGTTGCAGAACTGAGTCGTCACAGATACACTAAAAGTTGCAGGAACACCGAAACTGGCTAACGAAGGGAAGTTGCAGGTGTATTTAAAAGGAGGAAGGGGTGAGGCGGAAGGGAAGGGAAGGCAGGAGCTGGCGAGTGGTGGCTTGTGTGTAGGGCGGTGGAAAACTTGATGATGGTATTAAAATATTAAACTGTATTTAAAAAATGGGTGCATAAAAATGTCACGCAAAACTTAATTGAACGTCATGTAAAATATCACAAAATATTTTCTTTTGTGTAAACCGTCACCAACCATCGCTGCCACCTGGTTTCTTTTCTTCTTTTTACTTACCCCTTTTCTTCTGTTTATACTTCCCCCACTCCAGCTTCATTTTGTCTGCTCTCGCGTTTACAGTTCTGGTCCCTCTAAGCACAGTCTTGAATTAGCAGTTCAAGTGCAGAAGTACAGTGATCGTCCCAAATGTTTTAATTAGTCTGACAAGAGTATCAGAATATTTTAACTGTCGACCATGGAGTCACTGGAAGGAAAAAAACGAAGAGGACCATACAAGAAATGGAAATTCGAGGGGGGCACCATGCCGAGAAGTACGAGACACTCCCGCCTCACTTCACTAGACAGTAGCCCGGCAAACAAGACGTAAGTTGACAATTTAATGCTAGTCTCTCGAGAACTACGGTTCCATGAACTTCCATCTTGTCATTCATACAGCATGATATTTCCTAAATAACCTCTTAAATTTAAGAATGGTATTGTTACTTAACCTCTTTATCTGACTGTGCTTTTGTACATTTCTCATGTGGTTGTTGTGTTGGCAGGAAACCTCTAAAAAGGCTTGGAAAGAAGTACAGCTCACAGCAGCTAACAACAAGAAAGCGCGCACATTCACTGGAGGTGCCATTGCCATTAGTGCACCAAGACAACATTGTGGAGGAGAACTGCCCAGATGACAATGTGTCCACTTCCAATTTTGATGCGTCTGATGGGTCTTGGTTGCTGTTACCTTCAGAAGGAAGCACTAGCGCTGATTTAACGGTGAGTAATCAAGGCATGTGCAATAGTTTTTGATACGTGGCTGAATGCTTTGTTCTCAGTTGTGTTCTTACAAGGCATAAGAATAAAATTTTCACTATCGTGCACTACGGACAGAGGTACAGCTCCCTTTTGTAAAAGTAACACCGTGGTTTTTCCTAACTTTGTCAGGTTTTGGGCAACTGCGAAATGATGGATGAACACGATCTGGAACAACATCCTACCGATGGTGATTCGAGTGGTGATTCCACTCTAGAGCAGGTAAGTTTGCTTTGCTACCAGCAATGTGATTTATTTTATCATCACTCTGAGTGTGTTGATTTTTCCTAAATTTAACTCCTGTTTAATTTCTGTCAAGGTTCCCCTTTCCTGGCAAATTGTGGAGGTCCAAATGGAAGAGGGTACTGAAGAAGCAGCCTTGGATGAAGAGGTATAGAACAGGAACATGATTTAACTTAATAATTGGCATATGAATCAATAGTTAATGATTATACTTTCTGGGGGTTGGCAGGAACCATTTATCTTGCGCCTTGATATGGATTCACCACCACCTGAAGACAACTCTGAAGACAACTCTGACAACTCTGTAGACTCTGATGACGAAGAACTCGATGTAGCTCCTGATCTCCATTTGACGATTGAAGAAAAGATCAAACTTCTATTGCTACTTGCCACCAAGAAAAGACACAAGCTAAGTTACACTGCTGCAGAAGATGTTTTGGAGTTGGCAGGAGTTCTCTCTGGTGATAGTTTTATGCCCTCCCGCCACTTAATGAAAAGCGCCATTGAAAAGTATTCATTTGGTATTAGTGAACATCATGTGTGCCCTTTCTGTGGGAAATATAAAGGCATTGTTACAGAAGATTCTTTTCAATGTTCTGGTTGCAACAGAGAAACTGACATTAATGAAAATAAAACGAAGGACAACATGTTTTTATATCTTCCTGTGAGAGACCAGTTAAAATCAATTCTAGAATCACTACCAGAAGATGACCTGGTCAATCATGAGAACCGTCTCAAAATGAATCCATTTAACTATGAAGACATATATGATGGGAAAGAATACAAACGTATCAGTGCTCCAGACAACATAACACTTAATTTCTTCATAGATGGAGTTCAGGTGAGCATTTTGTATTGCTGCATTGTTTTAGGTAGCAATGAAAATAATATTTATCTTCTTTTTTTCTCCTAACATTTTTTCTTATTTCCCCCAGGTTGCTACCACAAGCAAACAATCGGGTTGGCCTGTTTTAGCCACTATAAACGAATTGAAATTAGTGTTGAGGAGGAAATTTATGGTGATGGCTTGCCTATGGCTGTCTAAGAAGAAACCAAATTGTCAGGAATACCTGAAGCCATTTGTTGCTGAGCTGAGAGAGTTGGTTAGGACTGGTCTGTCTTTGAAACGAGATGGAATCATCATTACATTGAAAGTGAAAGCTTGCTGCTGCATCCTGCATCAGTGACTCCATTGCTCGGCCCATGATCCGGAACTCCAAGCAATTTAATGGTGTGTCCAAGTGTCAAACACTTTAATACATTAAGTAGAATGATGCAGTATTGTTTACATTGTTTATGCAGAGCCATTTCATTAGTCAGAATTTCAACATGGAGTTTCATTTTTACTTTTCTTCAACTAATATTTCATATTTCTTATTTTCATCATTGTGATATATATTGTTGCCTACTTCATTTCGCTTGCCAGTTTGTCTCATGCCTTGTTTTTTTTTTTCTTTCTTTTTTCCTTTTCTAGGGAGATTTGGCTGTGGATTTTGTTACCATCCTGGAGTTTTGATGCAAATGGGTAGAGGGGAAACAAGATCATACACAACATCTGGCACTACTTATCCACTTCGAACACATCAGGAAGTCATGGAACTCGGTGTAAGAGCTGAGGCACGGGGTGTTCCGCAGCAAGGTATTAAAGGACGATCAATTTTGTCTGGGATCCCAGATTTTGATGTTGTTCGTTGTATTGATTTAGATTCTTTTTATGCTGTGGTCAATGTAGTTAAGAGATTTTGTAATTTGTGGTTTGAAAATCCACCCAAAAATGTTCGTGTTCCTGACTACAAGATTAATACTAAGATGAGTGAAGTTGATAAAAGGTTGTTGGCTATTACACGTACCTTAGAAGTTTCTCGAGCTCCAAGGTCTCTCTCTGAGCGTTCAGATTATCGTGGGCATGAGTGGTTTTACTTTGTTCTAGTTTACAGTGTGCCTTTACTTAAGAATGTACTGCCAATGAGGTACTTGAAGCATTGGTCTTTGTTTGTGAAGGGTCTTGCTATGCTGATGCAAAACTCAATTGCTAAGAGTGAAGTAGAATATGCTGATAGGTATTTGCAGCAGTTTGTTTCTGAAATTGACTTCTTGTATGGAGCTCAAAATGTAACTTTCAGTTGCCACCTGTTGACTCACTTAAAGAGAAGTGTTGAAGACTTTGCTCAACCTTTCACACACTCTGCTTTTATTTATGAAAGCTTTAATAAAGAAATTCAAGACTCTGTACAAAGTAGTAATGGTGTAGCAAAGCAAATTGCTAAATCAATTCAACTTAAAATAGCATTAGTTGAAATGGAAAATGAGTTAAGAGCTAGTATGAGTCAACAGCAAACTGCCTATCTTGATAAAATAAAGTTGAGGGGGAATAAATAAGCCGCACCTCATTTAGTGCTCAAGTCGATTTCTTTGTTAGGAAAACCGCGAACAGGCCCTCTCTCTCAGGATATGAGATTAGCTATTGTACGAGCAAGGGCAGTATGTAATGATGATACCGAAGCTTCTGTTTATGAAAGATCCGTAATCAATGGAGAAGTTTTTCATGCTACTTCGTATACTAGAGTCAGTAAATGCAACAACTGTGTTGTTCTTTTGAACTCAGGTCAGGTATTCCTCATTAAGTTTTTTGTGGTTATTTCTAGTCAGGGCTTTGTATTAGGGCATTATTATGAAGAGAAAAATGAGAGATTATTTGACTTGCCCCATTTTCGTGTACTCAAAGAATCTCCAGAAGGAATCGAACAATGTGTTCGACCATGTGATATTGTTAGTAAACTCATAAATTTCACTGTTGATATATCAAGAGGTGAAACCCTTCATCTAGCTTGTATCAATGTGTTGTTAATGGAAATGTTGAGCTAGTGTTTTCCCAAACTAAGAGTTCATTTCTTATTAAATAGTGTGCACATATTTTATTATAGGTAAAATTGATCTGTTTTATTCCTCAAAATAAGTTTTTGAGTATGACTTGGTTGGTAATACAACCTATCACTGAGTATTAATTGCCTTTTGTTTGAATGTCTCTGACTTAAAGCAGTTTATCTGTGCTCAAGAATGCAGTATAAATTTTCAAGCAGTTAAAGTTGCAGCAGTTCTGATCAAAGAATGTTTAGTCATTCTGTGTGACATGTAACTTGAAGAGTTGCTATATTTTATCTGTATTTATGATTGACTTGCATTCTCCTATCTTTGTATGTAACTTGATTCTCTGCACATTTTTTTTAAATTTTTTGCAACTGCTCTCTTCAATGACTTTACTGTTACAAATTTTTTTTGAAAATTCAGTATGCAAGTGCTGCAGTCAATTTACAGACCATGTAGTCTGAAATTCCAGCATTAGAGCTTGGTATTAATTTTAGGACCAATAGGCTGCAGTATCTAAGTGCTGAAAGGTAATTCTACAAAATTTGGTAAAGGGTGAGCAGGCCCTTGCGGTGGTCAACAGATGAAAATATTATGTCCTGGACCGACCTCTAAGGTAACTGTACGCTTCCAAGTGGGCAGTATGTAATCCTCGATGTATTGAAGTGGACTGTTTTAAACTGTTGTATAGTTGTAATCTTTCAGATTCTTTGTTTGTATTCTCTCACCCTGTATCTCTAACAACTGAATGTTTTCAATCGTAATAATCTAATTGAACACTCCACCACCTGCTTATATATGTCCTGTACTGTATCTTGGCATGACCCTCGCTAAGAATAAATTCTTCGTTTACAAAGCTTTTGTATTATTATTTAATTCATGCAGGTTAATGATTTCAAATTCTCTGCGCACTGTGTGCCCATACATCTTAGGCTCCATGCAAATACTCGCTCCCTCCAACGTCAAGAAGGTCTAATTTTAAGTCAATTCATACAACTTCTACATTATTAGACTGCGTCATTTAATTGTTTTGAGTAACAACCAATCATTTTTTACAACAAATTAGAAACAAAAATAAAATAAAAATTAAACAGCAAACATTGAACTTCTACCAGCTTTCTTCAGTTCCTGCAGGTGCGGTACCTGTAGTTCCCATGGTGGTTCCTCGCACGTCTTTGAGGAAGCTAAGGCAGGTCGACACCATCTTCAAACAACACTGAAAAAGAAGAGATAAATTGATAAAGGGGAGAGACATTGGAAAAGTCTAGTAGTCTTATTTATAGAGTCAGCATGGTGTCTAAAAGACTGAACAGGAAAAAGGAAGGGGGAGGAGGTATCGAGGGAATTCCGGGTACTTACTAGGCAGGTGCCCGTAACGAGCTGGCGCTGGTGGTGATTCGCTGGCTAACTCGTCTTCTAGCAATTCCAGTAGGTTTCTCAGCCTTCTGATGCTTTAATTGATGTGAGAAGGAAGTCGCCGAGCTCGCGCCGGAGGCGACTGATTTCGGCCTAGAAGCAATGGCAAAAATCATCAATTTCAAAAAGCAATTGGAAACACGCGTTGTCCACACACACACACACACACACACACCAAAAAAAAATCACTTACGTTGACCCACGATCGGCAATCGTAGAGCATAACTCTCCTTGCCCTGCTGAGATCCTCGAAATAAGCTCTGCTACCGTGACACTCAATGACATAATCTGTCCAGCCTGTCCGAGCCCTCTCAATTACACAAGTCGGCATAACGTCAACAATGGGTTCTCGTCATTTGTCTGGCAGCGCCGCTGGCGCCAGCGGCGCCGGGGACGCGCGACGAGAATACGCAGAGTGCAAGCGCCTGTTGGGAGTAGGCTAGGCAACCCGTCGATCACCGCTGTACGTCCGCCTGGCGGTTGCCGAACAGCGCAGTGCGGCGCTGCGGAGTGAGACCACTTTAAGTGTACAATAACTTCGGTTAAAGGGAATGGAAGAAGTACGCTAATAAATACTTTTTAGAGAGAAGTGAGTACTGACGTCGGGGTGCAATTAGAAATGCGATTTTCAACTGCAACGTAAACAAATCTCTTTGATGCAGAATAATGTGCAGCATTAACTATAATCGTTCTCAAGCCGTAAGTGCAAACCCACAGTAGCTAATAAATGAACTTATGTTCCGTGCTTTCGTCTCCATGCTGACAGTAATCCCAACTGCAGTTGCAACAGAATTTCGGTGTGCACTCGTGAAGTGCAGTTGATGCTGTCGACTGAATGCAGTTTGACGACAGTTTTCGCACATCCAAATGCACACTTCAAACTGCAAAGGCAAAAGTAAAACGCGCTGCAAGTTCAATGCTCTTGTGGTACAATTTTTAACTGCGGACACCGGCTACAGATGGCGGCAACACTTTCAACCATACTTTAACTGCTGATCCTCCCACGCGGGACGAGAATCGCTTTTCTTTTTCGAGATTCGTCTTTCCATTTCCGATCATCATGTTCGCGTTTTCACCATTCAGCCGGGTATATCGTACCACTCGATTAACCGTCTGAGTCAGAATTAGTCGGCGAGTAATTCTGTGCAGGCGGGACATTTTTTATTTCATGGTGCAATGTGCATGCCAGCGTTGCGGGCCGAAATACGCACATTACCTGTCTGTGTTTCTTTGACCGCGTGTTCTTAGATGTGATTTTTACAGTTACCACCAGTTTTCGTATCATTTTTCGATTCCATGTGCCATGGGCTTCGTTGAAAATTATTTTCGTTACTTTCTTATTTGGCGTGCAGGGTTCGATCGGCCAGTTTTTTAGTTGGGTATTCCCTACTGCGGCGGGCCACAAAACGGGTAGAACGAAGCAGGCTGTAACCAGCATAGAAAAGCAAGATCACGACACCTTCTACCGTTATGTGGCCATACTGAAAAGGTTCCGGGACGCACCTAAACTGGGATTCCCATTCCTCTCCCCGTCCAAGGGTTTTGTTGTAAGTAAAATAGTGAAAGATGGCAATTTATTCCAGGCTTTATTTGAAGCTTGCTTGAACAGTGATGCACCCTTACTTGTTTGGGGTCAGTAATCAATTCTACTTATTTGGGATCGGTAATCAATTCTTTTAATACCTCATTTTAATAAATTTGGTTTAAATTTTGTGGCTTTCATTTCTCTTTGACCTTTGATTACATTTTAAAAAAATATTGAAATAAAATATTTAAATATTCTGATATTTGAACCAGATAACCTGCTACTAAGTTTTTTCTGTCCACGTAGGAACACACAAATATTTACCGACGGATGAACAATTGGCTTGAAAAAAAGGGGAGGAAGCACTTCACATGTACACTACTTCGGAAGACGGTTGAAACATCAGCTGATCTGTATGGCACATCAAAAGAAAGAGCAATGGTTGGATCAGCTCTCAATCACTCGGAGGGGGCTGTTTTCAAGCACTACAGAGTGCAAACAAGGTAAGACGTTTGGAACTTACAGTTTGTGGTTTAAAGTGAACTGTGGTTAAAATAATCATTGTAACAATGTTATGTTTATTGCTACAGTGAGAAGGCAGCGGCAGAGAAGGCTGCTGTTAAGAGATTCACAGCAGAGAGTAAAATCAGGAACATGTTGCTCGAAGCCCCAGCTCCGTTTGAAGTTCATATCCATTAGGGTCCTCTGCAACCTCCAGAACTTGGCCACTGGATCAAGTCACAGGTCGGTGTAGAAGTCCCTGTGACGGAAGATCTGTACGCAGCCTACATGACCAGCTGGCAAAATGCTGCAAAACCACTTCTAGTTGAAGAGTGCCAGCAAGCACTACACAACAAGGTAGGCGTACGCCAGACCGCGTCGGGGCGTAAGAGGCTTCGCTCACCGCGAACCACTCTTCCTGAGTGTATTTTAAGCAGGGTCGGTTCGCCTCTTTAAGTTTAAAAAACTGCTTTTGTAGCAGTTTTTTTAGAAGATGTCGGTCGCCATGTTCAAGTTTGAAAATCGGCACGATTTAGAAGTTAGCCCTCCTGTTCCAGTTCTTGCACAAGAAGGCCCTGGTTTGCCAACCGGCACCTGCAGCAGCACCTGAGGTAGGATGCCCCCGAGGTGAGGTTGACTCCGGTATGATGCAAGGAGATTGTGGTCCAAATTTGAGCCCTCTACGATGAACCGTTCTCGAGAAATTGCGCGGACAGACACGCACACAGACACACAGACACACAGACAGACAAACAGACAAAACATTTTTGGGCCAGTGGGGTAAGGGCTTCGCTATCGCTCAGCCAATGATGCCAGCTGGAGTGATATAGAAATGGTTTTGAGCGCCAAAGTATTTCTTCCACTCAAGGCAGAAATCTTGATGCAGTTGAGAGGCCACTCCAGATGAGAGCTTTGTCAAAAATGTTGTATTATTTTAAATGAAGACTAAAAAATTCAGGTCTTTTTATTGTAGTGTATTTTACTGTATGCAAAATGTAAATAGAAGAAGTATTCCTGCCACTCAATGCAGAAATCTTGATGCAGCCGAGAGGCCACTCCAGATGAGAGATTTGTCATCAATGTTGTAATATTTTTATAGGCTTAAAAATTCAAGTCTTTTCATCGTACTGTATGTTATTGTATTAAAAATGTATATTAAAGTCAATGTTGAGATTCCAATTTCTCCAAATATTTCCCTACAATTTTATCGTTTTGATAGTCTCTAATAGAGGAAACATGAGAGATAACTTAATTTAAATTGTTTAACTAACACATTTGCAATGATGAGGAAATGCTCAATGGAACGTCCGGCAAACCACAGGGCCAATCAGCAATGGTTAAGAAATGGGCTGCCGCATCAGCATTAGTGAATGCAGTCGAAGGCGCATTGTGTGCTAAAAATGGTGACCAGTGGCGAGCAGTAAGTGCTTGCTAATCAGTTGCATTCTATATGCTGTCTTGAAGTGTCGTGCCTGAAAGGCACAGGAAAGCAGCAAGTTCTGTACTGGAGGCTGGAGAGGGGCCTCCCCCTGTCAAGGGGCTGGGCCTGAACGCTATATATGAAGGGGTTGTCCAAGGGGGCCCTCACCACCCCTTTTTAGTGTACACTGATTTAAATCATGGTCGCTCAGTTGATATCGATTAACTTTCATGATTTCATGGCAAGCTCATGATTTTGTTTGAATTTTCTGATTTTTTTAAGATTTATCTGATAGTTTTGATTTTTTTTTGATTTTTTTCGATTCTTTTTTTATTTTTTTTATTTTTTTGGAGAAAAAATTTGATTTTTCACCGAAATTGATGACTTTTGACTACAACAACCACAAAATCAACTAATTGAATCAAGAAAGATACGTACACTGGCTGGAGGGAGGGAACACACCGTAAAGGGCCGGGCCGAGGTACACAGCTGACAACAAACACTACCACAGGAGCAAAACTACTTTGGCCATCTCTCAGCACATGGCGCCTGGTGGGTAGGCAATCTCCTCTACTGTGTGCACGCGTGTCGTGCGGGTCGGCCTATTCTAGCTCTCGCAGGTGCTCGGCATCACTCATATAAAAGAGTGGAGCTGAACTTCATCAAATTATGTTTTTCAATGACTAAGCTTAAACATCCCAGTGAATCGTAAACCCTGTGATGTTACAGGCATAACTAACTTACAAGTTTTTCATACTACAATCTCATTAACCATCAGATGCAGATGGTCATAGAAAGCATTGTAATTTTCTTTCATTACTTTGCTATAAGCTGCGATGAAATCTTTATCATATAAATATCAATAAATAGGTTTCATTGAGTATTAGTCGTGATGGAAATCCTTCTCTTTGTTTGTACGACTTTACTAATTGTCTTCCAACTCAAACCATGAGTCATCTGCAGGTAAAAACCAGAAAAGGTTTTATTATGAGTTTCCTTGCTGTTAGTTGAAACCAGATGTAAGTGTAAGGCGCAAGAAATAAGAACAAAAGGTTCGGGTTCTATCCAATAAATTTTGGTGTTGCTGTTTGCAGTATATGTAACAGCATTCTAATTAATAGACACTATATTAAAACGCGAATACGTCAAAAAAAAATTCATAGATTTTTTCTTCTCTTGCTTCAAAAATTAATTCAAACCAATGACCTGCTTTAAAAAATACAAAATGCCTTACTTTTGAAAGCTTATTAAGCTGTAGGCCTGTGAATCATTGTAACTCATGCACAACGTTTATGAAGTCAATGAGTATTCTTGTATTTCTAAATGTATTTGAGCAAATGTAGGCAGTTTGAAAATTATGCATTGTTGGGTTTCACCCCCCTCCCCAAATAATGTTTGACAAACATGTCATCAAGAAAATCAAGATTCTATAATTCAGGCAAGCAACATCACAGAATTTTTGCTTAAGCATACTATGCATACAACATTTTGGTAACCTTGGACTAGACCCTAAGAAACTAAAATTTAAATTTACTTAATATTTCTAATGGCCCTTCTGGTTTCTTCTGAAAGGATTAGGTGACCATCTTCAAGTTGAGGAGCACCAATGGTGAGGCGGTAATTTTTCATAGATACAAAAGAATGATGAGAAGTCTTGACCATTACTAATTTGCCGTTGGCTCCCTCTCTCCACCACAAAGCCAAACAACCCAAACCCCGAGCTCCTTGCTCAGATGGATCGGTAGGTGCTGACTTCAAAGAATACAACTTATTTTTTCCTGTGAGATAAGAGAACTCTAGAATTTGACCATACATCATAGTTTTGCTTGGTTTGAAGGCGCACCAATCACCTAAAGAAATTTCATCATGTCTCTTGTCATTAATTTTGTGGTTTCTTCTCTTCCCCACCGATTTCAGGACATCTGATTTAACTCTTTCTAATCTCTCACTACTAATTTTGTGGCCCTCATGAGTCAATAACCAGCACAGCGTGCTCTTTCGCATGGCTACAATATTTTTGTCAGAGTTCTGGAACCTTACAAACCTTCTGTCCACCTCACTGTAAGGTTCTACACTTTGGTCATTAAGATCAAGACCCGCTGCTTGGTCTGGGAACGCAGCAAGAATATCTAATGGGATGTCATCATCTGTTGGTCCTTCAACCCGTTCTTCTTCTTCGCTAACATCATCATCATCAATCAACTCTTCCAGGGGCAGGTGGGTGGCAAAAGGAAAGTGCCCATTGATTTTGATGGTTCTCGTGACAATGCCGAGTTTGGTCAGGACAATTTCTGCATCTTTGAGAGCCTTATGGATGGTAGAAAAGATATCATTGTCACAGGGCATCTTTTCAGCCTGAAGACTACCAAACCTGACAAAACGTCTTCTCTCCTTTGGCATACCATAGCCCAAAGATGACAACTTTTGGTTGATGTATAGAAGGAGATCTACTCTTTTAACTTTTTGTAGTAGCTCTAGCAGTGTGAAGTTGACGACTGTCGACTCAGTTGTGGATAATAAGCGTAAGAGGCAAAAAAAGCCCTCACAACCCTGGCTGCACAAATGCCGTGGAATCATCAGATCATCTAGATTGTTTTCACGGAGATATCTTGTCAGTTTTACCAAAGAATGAGCATTAATTTCCAGACATAAGTATGCGTTTGAAGTAATAAAATTATTCTTGAGAACATACTTGTTGTGAGACAGCAGCCAGGATCTCCAGATTCTCATAAAAAATGTAGAATACCACATATAGTAAATTCTTTCAAGAACTGTAATGGAGGTTTCCATAAAAGCATTCATAATATTCCTCATTACATTGAGGTATTCAATTGCTCCCTCACTGCCAGGAATATCTTCAAGACACTTACAGGATCTTTCAGAGCACATTGTTTTGGAGGCATTGAAATTCATCTTATCCTTTTTCTGAAGATCATAACAGTTCATACCATGTCTGGCTTTGTCAATGGTGTTCACCATTATCTTCAGGTAAGAAGATGACACAATGAATTTCCCAATTGGTAGCACAATGGACTCATTCAGCACCCTTGTTTTCAATTTATTTACAAGGTGAATTGTATCTTGCACAACTACCTCATTTAGTTCCTCATCACAGTAATAGTAAGGACACTCCACGGGAGACTTTGAATTTGAAGAAAATAATCTACACTGCATAGCACGAAGGACTGCAGCTGCACCATCAGCTCCAAATCCAATCACTTCTATACCATCTTTCTGTAGTTCTTTCTTCACAAAGTCCCATCTGAAACTGACAGATTCAGTCCCAAATTTGTTATTTGTTCCCAGAATCATCAAACAGAATGGTGCTGCGGTTTGTGACATTGGCTGAGCCATGATGACATACGCAGTACCAGCAGGTTCTGCAGAAATGAAATGATGCGCAATCATTGCAGCTGAAGAAGCTGGAAATGCGTCCACTCGAGGCATACCATTAGCCATCAACGGTAAAACTTGACAAACAATTTTGTCTGATTTGACATCATACTGAAATTTGGACACTATATTGGTGCCATCTTCCTCGAGAAACACTTTCAAAGGATAGGAATTTTTGACAAGGTACTCCTTCAATTCTTTAACACGCAAGTGCCCTTCTCTCACTGGTTCTGTTGTCTTTGCCATATGCCACTCAACAGTAGCAATGCTGGGAAGACCACCTTCACAGTTTCTAAAAAAAAATTCATACAGCATCCTTCCCCCAATAATAAACAAGTATGTTGAAAACAATTTGATCTCCTCATCGTATTTATTTCCTTTTGAAATTTTCATTTTGTTTTTTTGAGCAGTTTGCATTAGGATGTGGAGAATTCGAGGGAGATTTTCTGGGGACACATAAACATCAGGACATCTGTTTAACACTAGAAAGACGGAAGGGGTCATTTTGACCCTTTTTTCTTTTCCAAGCCAAATTTTTCATTCTTTTTTTTAAAGCCTTGGACCCGACAATTTTTGACTTTTCCTGAAACATCTTAAACTGCAATCCCTCAAAATTTCAGTCTCCTAGCTCAATTTTTGTGGGAGTTACAAAGCCTTTTACCCTCTTCGTCTGAAGGGGTCATTTTGACCCCAGCCACTAAACACGTTGTACATTTCTACATAATCCACTCTGATTGCCCCTAAACACTGCGTTCTGGTTTTTTAATTGTGCGCAAGTCGAAGTGAATGGTTGGGGAAGGTGACGGAGACCACAAATACGCCTTATCGAGAAGGGAATACCTTCCGCGCGAGCGAAGCGACTGCGGTCGTCTGATAAGCCTGATATGCCCTGTTTTGACCTCTGGCACCAGCAGTAAACACCTGAACTCCAGTTTAAAAATGTAACTGGGGTCCTAGGATTATATTAGTAGTAGTCGGTTCCTGTTGCAAGTTTGAAATACTGCACCCTTTAGCAGTTTGCCCTCCCGTTCCAGTTCCTGCCCAAGAAGGCCCTGATTTTGACCACTGGCACCTGCAGTAGCACCTGGGGTCGATTTGGTAAATGTAAGTGGGATCCTAGAATTAAAGTTGCAGGGGTCGGTTCCCATGATCAAGTTTGAAATACTGCACATTTTAGTAATTTGCCCTCCCGTTCCAGTCCCTGCCCAAGAGGGCCCTGTTTTGCCCACCGGCACCTGCAGCAGCACCTGGGGTCGATTTTGGTGCCTGAGTGACTTTTTGGCATTGAAGCTTGGTTCCTGTGGCCGGCCAACAATGCGGCCTGCCCAAGAGGGCCCTGTTTTTTTGTTTTTTTTTTTTTTTTTTTAGGGGGGTCCGACCTCGCGAAAAAGTTTGCATCTCACGATGGAAAAGTTCGCATTTCGCACCGTAGTCCCGTTCCAGTTCCTGTCCCACAACGCCCTGTTTTGACCACTGGGACCTGCAGCAGCACCTGAGTTCAATTTTGGCAGTTTATCTTGTGTTTTTGGGTCATTTTCAGGGGGGCGGGTCTTTTCTTATAGAAAAAATCGTATCTCGCACCGTTCTACCCAGACATTTACATATGATCTATGCTGATACGAGTGATGTACGCTGCGCTGGTTGCCTACCTACAATCAAAATGTTAAGTTAGGTCTCACTCTCACCAATGCGTGTCAGAAGCACTTTGAAATATAATGAAAACATAATTTATAGGCCGTTTTCGGCGACGCGAAACACGCAAATCGACCAGGGGTCAAAATGACCCCTTCAGACAAAGAAGGTAACCCGGAAAGTCAGGCTTTCTAGTGTTAATGATTTTATTGTCATCAGTCTTTATACCCAACTCTGATAATATATGACCTAAATATGAAATTTCTCTTTGAAATAATGAACATTTCTTTGCTTTTAACAGGAACCCTGATGCTCTTATTCGGTTGAACAACGCTTCTAAACGTTGCAACATGACTTCAAAGGAATCACCTGCAATGCATACATCATCGAGGTATACTGAAACTGCATCACCCAGATCATTTTCTGGTGTTGGCTTCTTGGCTGGTGTTATTAACCTATCAGTGACACATTGGAATGCTCCAGGTGCTGCTGATAACCCAAAACTAAGTCTAGTGAATTCAAATTGTCTGCTAGGCAATCCTAGATCTTCTGGCAGAATGATAGCCGTTTTGGGCTGATCATCTGGATGAATTTCTAAATTATGGTAGCCATGAGCCAAATCAAAAGCATGATACAGTTTCTTCCTCCCATTCTTTGTAACAAGTCCTGTACCCTTGGTATAGGTGTAGCAGGTACTCGTGTAATTGCATTTAATGCTCTATAATCAATGCAGACTCGTACTTCTCCGGTTTTCTTCATAACACAAAGAATTGGAGAAGCCCAAGCTGACTGACTTGGTTTAATTGCTCCTTGCTGTAGGTACTTCAATATGGTTTCCCTCACAGCCTCTCTATAATGAATCGGTACCGGTCTCGCGTTTTGTTTAATCGGCGGATAATCTCCCGTATCTATTCGAAACTTTAACCACGGACACTTCCCGAATGTAGTATTATCTTTAGCAAATACGTCACAATGCTTCCTTAACAAATTTTCCAGACTTTTCTTTTGATCTGGTGTCAGATTTGGAGTTTTATCTGCTAACTCTTGCAAGTCTGATGGTAAAGCTTGGTCCTTAGCAATTGAGTCTTTTGGCTTTGGGTCAAATTCGGCATCTTCAAATTTCACAGTTTCGTGATCCACAGTTGTCGCTAAAATTGGCATATCTACCGTGTCTATTAGATTTGACTCTTTACTACACTCAGCTATTTTCTCATTATCTTTATCTTGTTCTTTTGTTACAGAATTATGATATTCAAGTGGGTGCAACACATAAACTTCTCCCAGGACGGCATATTTTGGAATAGCTACACATTTATCCCCGAAGTTCTGCAAAGTTACATCTAATGGAGCAGTGACACAAGGTACTACCCCTGACTGAGCAAGTACTGAGTTGGGTAACCTAGTTACTTTGCTACCCATTCCTGGAGTTGTAGAAAACACTCCCAATTTGACTTTATTCTCTGTTTTGAAACCCCTTTGGACTAAGCTTTCTTTTGTTCTTCCATTTTCTAAGTCGAGTTCAACGAACCCACTTCTGTTTACAGACACTATGGTGTCACTTTCTAAGTCATTTTCCTAGTCATATTCCATTTCTACGTATGTGATCGTGTTCTTTGACACGAGGGGCCCCTTCTGATCACTTTCCATTTCTATGTCATTTTCCACGTTCACTCGACTCCCTGCTTCTATCCCATCTCGGCAGTTAGGTTGTGAATGGGGCTTGGACAGAGCGTCATCCAGTTTCCCACTTGCCTGAATTGGGGTAACAGTAGAGTCTAGTGTCATATCCATATCCATGTTCTTAGCAACACTGTCTATTTCATAGTCAGTGTGTAGAACAGTGGTCAATTTGCTTTCCACGAAAGGTCTCAAAACAGTCTTTTGGCCTGCTCTGACTGGATAGAAAACTTCCCCAGCCCTGAACTTCCCCTTATTAAGAGCTTTGCCAATTCTAAACTGAGTACTAATGATCTGTGACTTATCTGGAGTTGGAAACTCTATGATTCTATTTTTGATTCTAAGTGTAGCATCAAAATAATCTAAGAAATCATATTCCAATAAATTCTCTTCTATATCCGCTTCATAAACATAAAAACGGAAAGCCCATTTAGCAATAATAATTTGCACCTGGACTGGCCCATAAAGCATTGCTTTGTGAGAAGTTGCACTTTTTAATCTTAACTTAGCTGGTTGAAGTGTTTTGCCAGATCTTTTGAAAACTGTTATTACAGCTCCTGTGTCAATAACTACTTCAGCAGGTTTTCCATCAATAGAGCATTCTAACACAGGTGCCTTGCTTCCCAATGAGCAAACATTACATTTTTCTAAGCCTATGGAACTCTCTTCCTCAGCTTTCAATGGCTGTTCTGGCTTAACTTCTTCCCGTGCTTTCTGTGCTTGCTCTACTGTGGGGAACCGCTGTTCTGTCTCTGTATGTGGTGGTTGTGTTGTGTGTACCCCTGGTCCCACCATCACACTAGAGGTACTTAACCATTTCCCGAATTTGTTGCAGGATTCTGTGGTACAAATGGTGTGTTGGCAATGGCTAGTTGCCCGTGTCCCTGTCCTGTTCCCTGGTTTTGGTTGGCTGTTCCCCCCGAGCTGGAAGCTTGGCCTTGATTGTCTCTACTTCTGTACCACATCATGGCAGCATGCACCATATCAGGTTGGTACTCCATTTGCGGTAAATACCCTGTCCCTGACCAATGCCCTCTATTATTATTCCTATAATTCCCTGAATTGCTATTATTTTGTCTAGGTGCCCTGCAATCTTTTGCTATATGCCCTGACTTGCCACAGTTATAGCAAGTTCCTTCCTCCTTTCTCTTTTCCCAGCAATCCCTTTCTTGATGTCCTTGTTTACCACAAAAGTTGCATTCACTACCATTCCCGCTATTATTGTTATAGTTGTTGAAGTTACCTCGACCTCCTCCCCTATTTCTAGACCCTCTTGGCCTGCCTCTCCCTTGGCCACGGCCTCTACCTCTGAAACCACTATTATTATTTCCTTGGCTATTCCCATTACCATTACTATTGCAATTAGCATTCTGCTGGTTCCCATTGCTATTCTGACTATTTCCATTCCCATTATTATTTTGAACTTCAGTATTGCTTCCAGTTGGAATAACCATGTTAACAGAAGCATCAGAGGTATTGCCATCATCATCCTTTGAGGTCGATGGTTGGCTTTCTACTTTAACTAGCCTGGCCTTTTTGGCACTGGGCTCCCCTATTATAGCCCTAGCCTTGCTGTATGTATTGACAGCGTCATCTATAGTATTGGACATTCCAAATGGTATGCCCTTGGCATAAGTCTGATCTATTAACCCCTTGCAAAATTGCTCAACTAATGCCTCTTGAATATCCCTTTCTGGAATATTTCTGAAGCATGCCCTACCTGCACGTTCTACTAGTCTAGCGAATTCCCTAACTGACTGATCTGGCTTCTGTTTAAGAGAAGTGAACTACTGTTTCCTTTCCCAAAACATAGGTTCTTTACTATACTGCCTTAGCAATATTTCTTATAAGTTCTCAAAAGTCATAGGTTTGCCCTGGTGATGCAATGTTTTAATTACATCAGTAGCATGCCCTGTTAAAGCTTGGAGCAAAGCAGTTTTTCTTTCCTGCTCATTCCATTTATTGGCCTTTGCCACCTCCTTAAATTGGAGTTGAAAAATAGCATAATCTGATTCCCCATCGTATTTATGAAGTTGAAATTTATTTTTAGAAGTACCCACTCTCTCCCTTCTATGCCTATAGGCCCTAGGTTCCTCTACTCCCCCTTCATTTTCTGAGTCTTCCCTAACACTTTCTGTTTCTGTCTCTGGTCCAGTTTCTACTTCATGTTCCCCATGGTCTTCATTTTCCTCATCAAAGCCATAACGCCTAACACCCCTTCTAACTCTAACATGTCTTCCCTGTCCCTGGTGGTGTCCCTCTGCTGCGCGTTGGGCTGCTCCCGGCCACGGCCCCTGCCGCGGCCTCTGCCCCTGGGGCGCCTGATGGGCTCACCCCTCATAGCTATGACGGCTGCTGCCGGCCCTTGTATGGGCTGGTTAGCCTGTTCCTGTTGGTCGTCCATGATATTAACTGTGTGTTTACAAGTGTAGTGTTTGTGTGTTTAGCCTATGTGTGTTCTAGCTGGTTGTTGTGATTAGCCTGTGTGTCTACCACCACCTGTGTGTGTTACTTGGCTTTAAAGTCTTTGCTTTAAATCTAAGTTGGGGATTCGTTCCCTCCTCTCTAGCTTGCTGATAAGTTTTCCAATGCTCTTGAGGAGCGTTTGGATATGGCACGAAATACGTAAGCGGATCCGACGTATCCTCTTCCCTATCCTCTAACGGAACTTGCACTTCGTGCCTCTCGACGGCAAAATGTTTAATCACTAATTGGTTGTCCTGACCAAAGGTCCAGACTTGCCTAGTATCTAGCGTTGTGGGCCTGACCTCTATTTCCTGTTCACAGCTGCTGACTGGCTCTACTGCTTCTACTGAGATTGGTGTCCAAGTTTGATCCGAGCTCGAAGAGATCCCGGAGTCACTGCTACTGCTTTCAACTTCCCAATCTTCCTCTGATGGAGGTAAAAGTATCCTTTGGTAGGGATACAACGGGTGAGATAGTGGAATGTTTGTTTCCAAATCCCAGTTTTCCTCTGAAGGAGGCAAATGTATTCTTCTGTATGGATACAGTGGGTGAGCAAGTGGAATTATGTCCTCTTGTCTACCCTTAGAATACATTGACTCAAAAGTAAAGCTTTTTGTGTCTTTACTTTTTCCCCTTACTACTTCCTTCCCCCTTTTTGAAATCCCCCTTGACTTTAGGAACTGAATGTGACTGTGAAACAGTAAAGATCAAATTGTCTCCACACCTAGCCCAGACAAACACTAATTTGTAGAGGTTTACTCTAAAAGAAAGCTTTAACAAAAGCTGTTTCTTTAGAACAGGCTTAATATTTACCATGGAATAATTTCCAGGCAAGTAAAAGCCACCAAAGCAACTACGAACAACAACTGCAACAAAGCAACAGAAATCATTACTTCAAAAGCACAAGAAAATACTGTTTGCAAACTACCCAATAAAGCACGATCAAAAGAAAGGCCACGTATACTATCTAATAGAGCACAATCAAAAGACAGGCTCATTTAGACACTTAAGCACACTAACTCAATAGAGCACGATCACTAGGAAAGGCTCAGTTAAGCTATTCAAACACACTCAATCCAATAGTGCACAGTACAAGACAGGCACAGTTAAACTGACTCAATCACTCGACTACTACTAAGCTTAACTAATTAAGACTAAGACCCAATAGAGCACTCCCAAACTACTTGCTATACTAATATTCAATAGAGCTCTCCTTTCGGGGCTCAGTTGAATAACTAACTACCAATTAAACTAATATTCAATAGAGCACTCCTTTCGGGGCTCAGTTGAATAATCTACGACTACTTTTAAAACTATTCAAACTACTATCCTAACTACTCCGCTAACTACAGAAAACGCAGGCTCAGTTCCAAGGAATAGAGCACAACGATCTACTGCAATAGCCGACTACGCTAAAAGTGAGGTTAGGTGAGGTTATGTGAAGGCTCAGACCACGTAGGGTTAGAGCACGACTCAGCCTCCCGGTCCCCGCTAAACTAGAGGCAAGCTCGTCTCGCGATTACTCCGTGGCTACGGCCTTGGCTCGTCCCTTCCTCCCTTCCAGTTAAACCGCTGCCACCAGTGTTACGTAGAGGAGGCGGAATAAGAGTCGGAGTGTAGGGTTGAAGCCAATGTATTGACCGTAAGGAGTCGCTACACGAAGTGGCGCCGCTTGGAAAGTGGCGCCTGTATTTATAGGACGAAGAGAGGAAGTAAGGAAGAATAAGAAATGGTGGGGGTACTAGTGTGGGAGGTACTCGAGAGATGTCAGCAGCAGATAAATAGATGACTATCGTATGTCAACACTGGAAAGGGTTATGTTGCCCATAGACTGATCAGTTTATGTTTTATCTCTTTTAATATGCTGCTCTATGTAACAGTGCATTATATTGAGATAAAGCTGTTAATAAAAATGAAGTAAAGATGCTTAAAAAAGATAAACAGGAAAAATGAAATAGAATTTTCATAAAATTATTGAGGAGAGGAACCCCTCACCTGAAGAACATCTCGACGGCTCCTATCCAAACACAAGTTATTTTTTTGCTCGGATTCAAACCCTTGCATTGGCTCTCCCGCAGTTCCAAACCATCGTTATTGCATGACTCGCTCCGAACACTCGCTATTGCAATGCGTGGTTCAAACCCTAGCAACTAGCACTTCGGTGGTTTCGAGAAAAACAGAAAAGAAAGTTTCAGCCGAGAAATCAATTCAAGAGTGGTGTATTTATTTCCCTGCATCATCCCTGCGCATGAGTTAGGGTCTCGGGAATGCTTACTAGTCATCATATTGCCAGATAAAAGCGTGTTATGCGTACAAGAACGGAAAATACGACGGCCTGTCCAGCCCAACCCCGCTGATGATTTGTTTCCATGGAACTGTTTTCGTTTGGTGAGTGTGAAACACTTAATAATTACTATGAATGCCCTGCTTTCACTCTGCATAGTTTAATTTGGCAGCTTAAACTTGTAAGAAACTTTCTATTTATATTCTTATCACATTAACTGAAACCCACTTCTATGATCAGACTTATCGTCTGCTCTCTTCTAGTATTCGGAATATTATGGCTAAGAATCTCTGTGAAGTTGCAGATTTGTATAAATCAAAGTGTCGTCCAATATGTTCTTCAATGTTTTTGATATAAATGCATTTAAGTTTGGAATCCTATCAGTGAACACATAAATATGCTCATTAATTGAAGAATAACACAATGTGATTAGTTTTGAAATAAGCAAATACAGAAAGAGAAGCAAATCAAAATTCTGAATAGAAATTAATGTCTGTCGATGAACTACACATATGAGCCTGTTTAATTCTTTAAAGGACTGACAATCATCTTTGAAGCTCTGTGAGCGTAGCAGAGAAGGTTCCCTTGGTTGCATCTTGAGCGCTCTATCCGGCTCTGATTAATTCTTCAAGTTATTTGAGTAACCCATACACTATAGAAGTATCCCATAAGAAATAGTTTAATAGTAATAATAGTAAGAGTTTAATGAAGAAGTCTAGAATGGGGCAAATTGTTCTGCTTGCTTAATTCACTCAATAAGTCAGTACGGCGCCCTGCGGGCGCCGGTCTTGAGGCGCGTGGGACGCTACGCTTTTAACCTAACCGCTGGACGTACCTACTCCCACAGTATTGTGAACTTCTCTACCGTACTCAATCGTGCTCAACTCTAACTTAACCTACCCTAGCCTACTCCAACCTTACCTACCCTTCCCTACTCTGACCTAGCCTACTCTAACTTCCCCTACTCATTGTGGACTTCCTAACCTACCCTTTCCTACTCTAACCTAGCCTACCCTACTCTAAACTAACCTACCCTACTCTGACCTAACCTACTCCAACTTCAGCTACTCATTGTGGACCTCTCTACCGTACTCAATGCTGCTCAAACCTAACCTACCCTAGCCTAACCCGTTCCGGTCCAAGGAGGCCCTGCTTTGACAACTGGCACCATCAGCAGCACCTGGGATTTTCTTCAGGATTGTGATTGAGGTCCTGAGTGTATTTTAAGCGTTATCGGTTCCCATCTTTAAGTTCAAAATACTGCTTTTTTTAGCAGTTTTTCCTTTTGTTCCTGCTCCTGCTCAAGAATGCCCTGTTTTGGCCCCCAGCACCCGCAGCAGTACCTAAAGGTCAAATTTGGCATTTTGAATGGGGTCTTACAGTTGGGGGGGTTTACCATGTTAAAGTTTGATATTCTGCACGATTTAGAATTTGGCCCCCTTGTTCCAGTTCCTGCCCAAGAAGGGCCTGTTTCGACCCCTAGCACCTGCAGCAGCACCTGGGGTTGATTTCGGCATGTTGAATGGAGTCTTGGGGTGATGTTAGAGGGGGTCATTCGCCATGTTTAAGTTTGATATTCTGCACGATTTAGAATTTGGCCCCTGTTCCAGTTCCTGCCCAAGAAGGCCCTGTTTTGACCCCTAGCACCTGCATCATCACCTGGGGTTAATTTCGGCATGTTGAATGGAGTCTTGGGGTGACTTGGCTATGTTGAAGTTTAAAATTCCGCACGATCGAAAAGTTTGCCCACATCTTCCAGTTTGTGCTCAAGAAGGCCCTGTTTTGCCAACCGGCACCTGCAGCAGCACCTGGAGTCCTTTTCGGCATTGTAATTGAAGTTCTGAGTGTATTTTAAGCGGGGTCAGTTCCGATCTTTATGCTCAAAATACAGCTTGTTTAGCAGTTTTTCTATTTGTTCCTGCTCCTGCCCAAGAAGGCCTTGTTTAGACCACAAGCACCTGCAGCAGCACCTGGGGTCGATTTCGCCATCTTGACTTGGGTCTTTGGGTGATTTTAGAAGGGGTCGGTCGCCATGTTAATGTTTGAAAATCGGCACGATTTAGAAGTTAGCTCTCCTGTTCTAGTTCTTGCACAAGGAGGCCCTGGTTTGTCAACCGGCACCTGCAGCAGCACCTGAGGTAGGATGCCCCCGAGGTGAGGTTGACTCCGGTATGATGCAAGGAGATTGTGGTCCAAATTTAAGCCCTCTACGATGAACCGTTCTCGAGAAATCGCGCGGTCAGACAGACAGACACGCACGCACACAGACAGACAGACAGACAGACAAACAGACAAAACATTTTTGGGCCAGTGGGGTAAGGGCTTCGCTATCGCTCAGCCAACCAGTGGGGTAAGGGCTTCGCTATCGCTCAGCCAAAAATGGACCAGGAATGTTTGTTATCTTTACAGAGGATGAAGAAGGGTTGACATTATGAAAATTAAGACTCTTTACACAGTTCTTATTTGATGTAAGAGCTGTATTACTTTTCATTCCCTCCGGTGTTCGAATACTGCACACCCTCTTGTTCGCAGGACTGTGCTGTGATGCTTTTAGAACAACAACAGATACAATCAGAGCATGTGTCACAGTAACTTTATAGTCACACAAGTTTTAAACAGCAGACTTAAAATGAATCATGTACTTTCAGCATGATTTAGGGTGTTCGTAAACATTCTTAGAATACGAAGCAATTGTGATTTGAGCAGGTTCTTACCTTCCTCACCATTCCACATTTTCTGCCTCTTGGCAAAGCACCGACATTAAAACCGTTACCCGCACCCGCAGCGAATAACCTGCAGATAGCGCGCGCTCTCTTGATTGACTAGTGTCGTTGCTCAATGCTGCCAACCCCAAACCACAAAAACGAAAAAATCAACCGCAAATATAATACCTTTTCGGAAAATAGGTAGCCAATTGGGATATTTTAATAGTTTTTTCGTGCTTTTTGACTCTATTTCAACCTTCTAAATAGTCGGAATCGCGGTTAATATAGCCCAAATCTGGTAACACTGTGACTACTTTCATCAAGACTACACCTGTCAGGAGGAACAAGTACAGTGATCTGGACTGCGACAAAGTTGATGCTCTGATAGCATAGTAAGTCAAATAGATCACTGATTGTTCGCAACCTGGACTGGTGTGAACTTGATATTGGAACTGTGAACAGCAAATACATGGAATGAATCTCCATACAAAAAACACTAAAAACGGCAAACTCAAGAACCAGGAAAATAGGTTCACTTGGCAGAAATGGACCATCAAGTCCTCATAAGAAATTTGAAGACACATACTTGTATTGCTGTCACTGGGAATGAGGCGTTTGGGCTTTTTCATTCCAGCCCTTATTGGCCTCTTTGTGTTGAGGCTAAAAATGGGAGATGAAGCTGGTCTTTTGGACTGCACCAAATTTGCAGATGTGGCTGGAAATTAAGCAGAAACGTAACATTGATGAAACAGAATAGGCAAGATATCTTTAGTCTCTTCAATGTTGTAAAGGTAATAAAGTAACCTTTATCAGGTCCGTTCGTGAACACTGGTGGATTTAGAAAGAGAGAGGGCCGAGAGGGTCTACTTGTAGCAGTGTCTAAGAAAACAAAACAAAAAATTAATAACAGACTAAATAAAACACAAATTCAATACAAGTTGAACATTGCTGAAATATTGTCAGCTGCCTCTGAGCTTGAAAGGACTCCCCAATATAATGCAACACATTTATTTGGATGAATTAAACTTTTAACTTGCATGGCAGTGAAATGAAATGAAACTAAGTATCAAAGAAGTCACTCACATCAAGGAATGCAATAAGATACATATTCCAATAAACTGAAGTTTGACAAATGTAAGCAAATTTTACCTTGGGTGTTTTCTCTTATTCTCATAAGTCTGTCAAACATTATAAAAAATTACACACCTGGCATAGCAGAGGCAGCAGGTTTCAACTGGACTGGCAAAAAGTCATCTAATGTGCGCTGTTTATCAGAAGGCGGTCCTAAGCGACAAAAATGGTACATAAGTTCACGGCATTCATGGATGGAAGGTACAACAAAACCCTCAAAATGTTTCTACTTACTTTCCTTATTTGGAGTTTTCTTATCTACCCAGTTCATCCACTTGCAACGTGGGGTCGTCACATTTGGGTAGCTTGTACAGGTGTAAAATCTTCGTACATAACTATGCGGTTGACGTGATGTTCTCCTATTCGAGATGGAGAGAGAGAGAGAGAGAGAGAGAGAGAGAGAGAGAGAGAGAGAGAGAGAGAGAGAGAGAGAGAGAGAGAGAGAGAGAGAGATTTAGATTTATTAGTCTTTGGGCTTACAAAAAGCGCTAAAGAGCACCACTGGCATGTAAGCCCGCCCTCTTAAGTAAATATACAAAATATATTTTGGAGAAAATAAAGATAAACAAAACGAAAACAAAAACAACTGAATTTAACAGAAACTTCCATAAAAGAGAAGAAAATACAGAACACCGCAAACGATGAATAGTAACACTCAAGAACAATATAATATTTAACAGCTCAATTCATAGTCACATAAACTTCTTTCAATAATACCTTTTACAATATTGAGTGATTTGCCTACATGTTCAAACAAATGTAGATCATTCCAAATTTTACTTGACTGAATAAGAAAAGAAAGGTGAAATTTTTCTGTCCTATGAATAGGTATTTGTAGCTGTAATTTATTTGATCTGGTTGAACATGTATTGCTAGTAGAGGTAAATTTATATTTATTAAACAAATAGGATGGAGTTCCATAAACAATAATCTTAAATACCATAATTGCAACTGCAAAGATTCTTCTATTCGCCATCTTCAGAAGTCTCAAGTATTCATAATAAGGAGTAATATGCTCAAATCTAGAAGCTCCTGTGATGAATCTCACACAAGCATTTTGAACTCTCTGGAGTTTCATATTATTGCAATCTGATATATCAGTTAAAAGCACAGAGGCATAATCAAGATGAGGCATAGCTAAAGTCAAAATCAAGATTTTCCTGATATTTGGTGGAATAAATGAAAAAGAACGTCGCAACTGAGCTAATATCCCTAACACTTTCTTAACTAGTAGAGTACATTGATCTGTCCAGCTCAGTGCTCCATCAAATAGTACACCCAGGTTATTAACAACAGTCTTATAAGGTATAACACAGTCTTTAACAACAAGTGGTGATAGAGACACACCAGAGAGCATATTTTAAAATCTTTGGGATCCCAGTATGATTGGTTGAGTCTTAGATACATTAAGTAATAAGTTATGTTTCTCACAATAATCTATAATGCTTTCCATATCACTGATCAGATTATGGAGGTAAGTATCAAAGTCATGAAAAGGAAAGTGTATATAGAGCTGAATGTCATCAGCATACATTACATAGTGACAATACTTCAGGACATCAGGTAAATCAAACAGATATATTAGAAACAGCAATGGCCCAAGAACACTTCCTTGTGGCACACCTGTTATAATTTCAGCCCATTCAGATATTTGGTTAGTTGACACAAACACTCTATGACTTCGAGAACTAAGATATGATTTAAACCAATTGATTGCCAAATCTGAGAAACCTAGATATTTTAATATAACACACAACAAATCATGATGAACACAAACGAAGGCTTTGCTTAGATCCAATAACACCAATAAAGAAAGTAGTCTCTTATCAATAGCTTCTCTGATATCATCAGTCACTTTGAGCAGTGCTGTAACAGTACTATATTATTGTGTCGTGGTGTTGGGGCGTTCAGGGAAAATCAGGAGAGCGAGAAGTCAGGTAGCGTTGACTGTATTCCAGTATAGTGTGTGTACAGAACAGCTAACAACCAACGGTTGTCATGGTACTATCATTGCAAGGTGCGCATGCGTGTAGGGCTCAGGAGAGGGTACAAAAGTAATACCAACTTCACAACATTACTCCCTCTTTTTAAAACGTTCTCGAACGAGCCTCTGACACTACAACATACAACGGAATCAATAAGACCAAATGAAGTGATTCCCTTTTGGGTAAATGTACAGGGGAGTTTCACCTGACAAATCAGCCGCATTTGATCTATTAATTCCATTTCCAACCAATTGAAAACGCCTGAAACGAAGTGTCCTCATTTGAGCAAAGGTTCAGGGTACTTTGAGACCTGACCAACATCCGTATTTCAGACATTTCAAATTGATCGATCTGAAACTAGATTGATACGCCACGATGCAGTGACCCCTTTTGGGCAAGAAACAGGAACCTTTGACCTGTTTAATCATCCACAACTTGACACACCAATTTACTTCAGTGCACCGAAGATTCTCTGAAGCTCTGAGTTGATTTCGGCTTTGCAACACTTGCGAACTCAGTCTTGACATCACAAACTACTCCGGCGTGTCGTATCGCAGAAACGGAAACGACGTCCGACATTCCTGAAAACAACAGAAGTTTTCCTTGGCCAGAAACAATTTGTTTTGCGTAAGTTTATTACCACTTTACTGTTAACTCCTGTGGTGACTAGTGCGAACCTAGCTAGCTGACCTAACCTCACCACTGCAGTTTAAGACTGCTTACTTCTACACATCCTTAACCCTTGAAAAGGTTTGTACCACTTAACTTTTATGAATATGCATCTGCTCGTCGTACTCTTGCCAAAGCTTGGGTTGTCATGTCGCTGATCAGTGCGAAAACTCAAAACAAGTACTCGTTCCTTGCATTGGAGTTGGTGAGGGCACGGACACCGGCTGCATCATCTGGAGTCCCATCTCTGCTGCGTGCCACTCTCATAAGGATCCATGAAACTGCAAAGAAGCTGTACAGCTAAATCTTGAGGAGAGTCCGACAAGCCGTGTTTCCCAGAAGTTGACTCCGGACTCCCTGGTCCTTCATCTGAAAAGTGACGAAAATGTTAACGAACGATCCAAAATGGTTGGTGTGCATGCACTCACGATCATCAGGTGGGTGAAACGTGAACTGTGAGGTTAATGTGCTAGCTGAAATTGATTTGAAACTAATGTTTATGATGTTCACAGCAACTGGAGAAAAGAAACTAGAAGAAAAAGGAAACATGGAACAATTTATTTTCAGAAACAAAATAGGTAATACTTGAGCAAACGATTAATTAAAATTGAGCATTGGTATACAATAGGAACAGCAGAGGCTGTAAAAACAACAGGTCACAAGTAAGTCAATCACGATTTAAAAACAATCCTTAAGATTGACAAGATTAACAAAGCACTATTTACAAAATCAAAATCATCTCCTTGTGTGCCACAGAGCAAAGTTATTCGGATTCTGTGGGCACGTCTTATTGATATGTCCAGAGCGCTTGCAGCGATTACACCTCTTCTTATGAATTGGCTTCTTGGTCTGGACAACTTGGGGTGCAGGGTCTCCCTTCCCCTTCAGCAACTGGGCAGTTCTTCGATAGACCACTGCCTGTACCACGGCCAACTTTTCAGGTACTTTCTGAGCTGACTTCGTAGGTTTCTTCTTTTGACGCTGGCTAATGGTGCCCGACTTTTTGTGTTGCAGCTCCTTTCCTCTCTTGGCGACAATCTGCCGAATTTTCATACGGAGATCCTCCTTTTCTCCAGGAGTGAGCCTAACCTCTCTGGGCACTGAATTCACGGCTGGTGAAACCACAGATATTGTGGACTTCAGAGAAGGCAACGGGGGTGGTGTCACCTTGTAACGCCGATCTGGTGGCATCTTGATGGAGCAGCAAATACCAATTCAAAACAGACTCCAGCAAACAGGTTGTTGACGCTGTTGCTATGGAGACTGCAGGACTGTCAGCCAGGCAGCCTGCGCAGGTGTCTGCGGTGTCTGCCAGCTTGCCAGCTTGTCCAGATGCACAATGCGGGTGGTAAAAGGAGCTTCTGCTAATTTAATGGCAGCAACTGTGTCATTTAAAATTTTCATGACAATGTATGGACCTTCCCAGGGAGAGTCCAGCTTAGCAGTTCTTCCTCTAACCCGTTTGGGATTATGAAACCACACCAAATCACCAGCTTTGAAAGGTGACACAGTAGAGTGAAGATCATAGTAAGTTTTCATCCTGTGAGCTGCTTGACTGCTGTGTTCTCGTACTTCTTTGTGAATTTGTTCCAGAACACTGCGAAGCCAGTAAGGGTAATACTCCAGGTTGACTTCCACACTGGTACCCACATCTAGTACAGACGTTTCTCCAGCTGTCAGTACCAGTCATTCCAAAAGAAACTGTCGTTCTCTTTCCCACTCGATATTATTTGCGGACTTCATCACGAATTGCTACTGGTAACGAATTCTCGACGTGAAGAGAAGGCTGAGTAGCATCCGGAATTTCCAAACGGAATAAGAAGTGATCGAGAAGAAAGTAAAAATTCTGCAGAGGGCCAAGGGCCCCAGTACGGCAAGCTATTTACATCTAACTTATTTGGGAAGGTGAGCAATAGTTTTGTACTGCGGTAATCGTGTTTCTTACGATGTGTGTTGCTGAAAACGTAACGCACCCGAAAAAGTATGTTGCCTTATTTACATAAAATGCACTGCATTCTGTCCTGTTTGTGTTTTGCAGAAAAGTCAATTTTCAGTCCTGAAGCTAGCAAGGAAACCTAACAGACTTGAAGGAATCGTCTTTATAAACAAGACAAGAAAAGTTTCGAAGATTTGTTTTCTCACCACAGCATTTTTGAGGTTTGTAGCATCTTTCCATCCACATTTTCAGTTGTGAAGAACTCCCCGGCTACTTGTTTTCATTTCTTAATTTTTTAGAAATAAAACTGTATAATTACAATCAAAACCAATGGAAACAATATTTCTTAATATTTCTATTTTAAAGTTTGACTTGTGTTCTTCCTCCCAAAAATCTGATGAGTATCGAACCACCTTTCATATACCTGAACTAAGTAGCATTACATCTTCTCCTTGGTTTTGGAATAAGTGTTCCGAAACGCAACCTGTCTCTGTATGTACTGTGAGAAGGACTTTTCATTCACCACCAACAAAACATCGGAAAACCTCTACTCAGTTATGTCAAGTCATGTGCACTGGTAAAACTAAGGCGTAAACCTACCTGATTCCTATGCTTCCCAGAGGCGTTAACTCCAAGATTTTAACCAAAATTGAATTTTAAATGTTCCAATCTGTGTTTTTATGGCCACAATAAATTTAAATAAATCATTAATTTATCTTACTGTAACATCTCTGAAAATAGGATCACTTTTGCATCTGAAACATTTCAGTCAGATGCTAAAACTGATTAGTCGCTCTTTTCGTGTGAAAATGGGGGATGGCTCACCTCGTGAAAATGGACTTCTACAAATATGGTTTGAGAAAGACTTCTGACCCCTGTTTCTTAAATCCTCTCATTGCACTGAATTCAATAGTGCAATTAGTTTTTTTTAATTAAAATAGAGATTTACTGGGAAAATGCAAAAATATTGGGAAACTGTACTTAACGCTTCAGTAGAGCACAAGGTGGCGCCTAAGTCTTACCAGAGAGTATGTGTGTTGTGTGTAATTTTAAGCACTCTCCTCTTGCTTGTTGTGAACTTAAATGTTTCACTATTTCGAATTTATTCTAATTTCATATCTTCTTTTTATGTCTATTACTTTTAGTGACTTATTTATTTATACTTTACATTTTGATACATTACAATAAGTTGCTCCTCTGATGTGTGTGTTTGATATTGCCATAACCTTACCTCCACCACGTTCTCAGAACAGCTATGTTTCTTTTAATGTAACTATGGTGCTTATTTTGCCCCAGCCATAGCTGTAGTCACGCTTACTACAACTGCGCTTGATAGGACACATGCAGTTAGTCTGAGCGAAATGGCATGCTGCTAGTGGATGCCGCTATCACTATCGTTGGGTCCACGATACTACCATGTGCGCCGACTGCACCCACTGTAGTTGCCCCAACTGGAGAGCGAGTCGGCCTCACTGGGGTCGCGCCACTAGCGCACTGCAGTGGAGCCAACGATAGTTAGAGTGGGCCCGTATTCGACTGCAGACTGCAGTTGGCCCAACTATACCTATGGTCTCTCCAACTGCACTTTTTTCTCTGTGTAATGTTGCGATGAAACTCGCTGGGTCGGCGCTCAGATGATGATTGAGAAAGGAAATGTCAAAATTTCATGCTCAATTTAAAGGACCTTAAAAGACTTAATTACTTAAATGCCCTAAGATTTAGATGGTTTGATTTCTGTAGTTTTTTCACACGCGTTAGCATGAGACGAATGACATGCCATTTGATCGGAATCTCGGGGTTGTCCAAGCAAAACGCTTAGGAGCCCAACGAACGCATTTTTAACAGGGCGCCTTGTATCTCTTTTTTAACCCGAGATCTCAAATGTTTTCCAAGTTCCGAGTTAAATACAGATGTCTGAGGAAATTTAAAGTCGAGGTATCCATCTGAAACTTTCGGTCTCGACGTTTCATTTCCCACCTCTAGTACCACACCCTCCCCCTAAACCCACATGACCCCCTCAAAATGAAATTTGTCAGCACCTTCCTCAGACAGTCGACCCGACCCGGTTAGTGTCATCGCAATCAGATTACTTTCACCTTTTGCCGTCCCCTTGTAAGTGGTCTACGCAACGAAGTGTGTGAATGGTAAACGAAAAGTAATGAGCGCATTACAGAAGAGAGACCCGCTGCATTCAAGTATGATGATGTCGAGTGATATGTTAAATAAAGTTAATATGAGTACACTAATGAACTGGCGTTTGTGTTTTTATGTCTAGATTAAGCTTGACTAAACACGGCGCACTACAATGACCCCATGAAAAATACAGAACACTTTTAACAGCAATGAGTGATAATATGCAGCAGGATCGAACAGGAACATGAGAAGAGAGACTTGGTGTGCATGCAGGTGTTATGACATTGCGTAATTTACTTGATCCAAATAAAATAAATCAGGTGTGATAATCAAGTCACTAAACAATGCGATCTACCCTGAAAACAGGTATTAGGGATGTACAGAAAGTCGCGTTGACCAGACAAGCAGAAATTAAATTACTATTCAAATGTACATAACAAAGACTTTCACAATGAACAGATTTCCTTGGACTTAATACAGACATACAACTGCACATTAGGGGCGGTCGTCGAGCACCTATTTTCAAAATCAGTTCGGCGCGTTAACTTTTTCGCGGCCATGTTTTACGTAGTTCGAAAATATTTTTTCAAAATTTTCTGAGGTCATCTGCAGCCCCCGCCACGGGCTCTATTCTGCAAATAGTCCCTCTACAGGACGCAAAATAACAAAATTTGGAACAACTTTCCAATGCCAATTTGATGAAGGTAGCATCCAATAGAAAAAAAATTTCGAGGGAAACGTCGTATCTCTTACGGTTTCGGAGATATCGGCATTGCAAGTGCAACAATCGCGTATACCGCGGTTTCGCTCGGTTATACTTGAATTTTTCGCCTTCAATGCCGATATCCCCGAAACCGTAAGAGGTACAACGTTTTCCTTGACATTTTAGCCCACTTACATTAGACTGACATTGGAGAGTTTTCCGAACTTTTTTTGAGGAAATTTATTTTTTGCCCGGTAGAGGGGCTATTTGCAGAATAGAGCCCGTGGCGGGGGCTGCAGATGACCTCCGAAAATGTTGAAAAAAATATTTTCGGAAACTACATGAAAAATGGCCGCGAAGAAGTTTACGTGCCGAACGGATTTCGAAAACAGGTGCTCGACGACCGCCCCTACAGCACATGCGGTCAGTCTAGAGTCACACTGATGACTGGTGTGCGCCCATGAAGCTATGCCTACTGTTATATACTACAGAATACACACGTCAATAGATTGATATTGTTTGACGGAAACCAACAGGAACATGAGAAAGAGAGTAATAAATGCGGGTTTCAGGACAGAAGTGAGATGTGGTGCCAGTGGTGCGGTGCCGCGCGTTGGGCTGCCTACCTCCCCGGCGCTGGTGTCGCGTCCGCGGCGCTGTTGTCTAGGCGTCGTATGGGCTGCCTACCTCCCCGGCGCTGAGGTGGTGTGTGTGTGTGTAAAAAGTTTGTGTGAAGTCAGGAATCGAACCGTTGTTCTTCAGGACGGGAGTCGGTGTGCTTAACCGTTAAGCTGCCGATTCGCCATGGTTGTGTTTCTCGTGGTGTGGTGGGTACGTGTTGCGGTGAGCGCCGGCGGTGGCTCCTCCCGCGTGTCGCGCCCCTGCCCCCGCCCCTGCCCCCGCGTCGGCGGTGGCTCCCCCGCGTGTCGCGCCCCTGCCCCTGCCCCCGCCCCTGCCCCCGCCCCCGCCTCCGCCTCCGCCTCTGCCTCCATCCCTGCCTCCCCCCCCCCCCCCCCCCCCCCCCGCCCCGCACCTGGCTCACACCCGCGCCCCTCCCCCTGCACCCGCCCCACACTCGCCCCCCGCCGCCCCGCACCCCTTCCCCGCCCCGCACCCCTTCCCCGCACCCACCCCGCACCCGCCCCGCACCCGCCCCGCACTTGCCCCGCACTCCTACCCCGCACCCGCCCCGCACCCACCCTACGCCCCTCCCCTTGCATCCGCCCCGACACTGCTGCGAGGTAGGGCCTATATGCTGATTGGCAATATCGGAGTGAATCGTTAGGCTGTCGCTAGTGAGTTTAGTGTGTAGTCGGACCGAGCCCTAGCCACACGCGAGTGAGCTGTGATTTTATATTAAGAAGCTGGGAGTTGTCGTGTGTTTGCGAGGCGAGGCTGCTGATTGTGAATCCTGTGTGAATCCTCAGAGTGACTCAGGTAAGTGTGGTCCTGTGTATTGAAGAAGTGAGCTGTGCGTGTGTTTGGTGCGGTATGTGTGGTAATGTGTGCGTGTCTCCTTCCTGCTCAGTTGCCTCAGCTGTTCGAGTACTATGTCAGCGGAGCAGGACGACTCTGTAAGCAGCTCCACTGCGCAAGCGTGCTCGCCTGTGGTAAGTGACTCGTTAACATGTCCTTACTCCCTCGAGAGCTTCCTTGCATCGGGTGGTTGTCAATAATTATGTGCCTGAACTCTGTCTATAGGGTGACGAGGTGCGTGCTTCATCACCTGTGAGGCAACCGCGGCAGAAGCAGAGAGCCGTGTCGCGGAACAAGAACGTCGTGGGTCACTTTGTAACGAAGAAAATCATCCCACGAGTGGGTGGTTTTCTCATTCGCAAAAAGAACGGCCAGTACAAATTCGTCAGCACGCTGGATTAAAGGTGAGCATGAGTGTGTGCGGGTGCGCATCATGTGTTTAAGTGATGTCTAAGCGTGCGCTGTTCTAAAATACGTGATTGGATTTACAGTGATTCGCCATGGAGTGCATGTGGTGCAAGGAGGTGTTTTCGGATGCCGTGCTTCTCGTGGGCCACATCGCTGCGCGTCATGCGCCCGCCCCCTCAACCAGTGCTGCGGGACGAGGTGATGCGGGTGGCGCAGGTAAAGTTGCCACTCCGTCGAAATTTGCGGACGGTTTCACGTGTCACACCTGCTCACGCCAGTTCATGCAGAAGAAGAGCCTCAATCGGCACATCAAGGAGCAGCATAGTGATTCCGATCTGCAAGAGTGCTCAGTGTGCAGCAAAAAGTTCAAAACCAGCCGGTTATTGAAGCAACATGAAAAACGGACACATGAAGGCAAGTGCTTCCGGTGCGTAGTGTGTGGTGCATCGTTCGGTAGTGTGGGGGTTCTTAACGAGCACAGGAAGCATAAAAGGTGTGGGTCGTCTCAGTCTCTCAGGTGTCAAAAGGGTTCAAAGTGCATGGCATGCAAAAAGACATTTGCGACTTTCGTGGAGCTCCAACGCCACAAACTGACTGCTCACCCTGTCCGCTATTCCCGCCATGTGTGCCGATGGTGCTTCAAGCGCTATCGCACGGGTGCGATGCTCTTGCAGCATCAACGGCACTGTGGTGTGAAACGGGAGAAGACCGAGCGGTTCCAAGCGATGCGGGTTGCGCGACTGTTTGAGCCAGTCTCTGCCGCAGAGGCGGAAACTGGTTGGACTCTGGTGAAATCCGCACTCGATGGGCTCGCTCGTGTCTATGAGTTTGACATCACAGACCTGTATGACTTGCAACTGACGCTACTAAAACACAAGAGCAGCATGAAACATGTTCTGACTAATTGCTTAAAGGATCTGCGGCGCATAAAATGGTACCTAACTGCTTTCATTCAGATTGAGGTGGGGGAGGGGCGGGACCCAACCGATAACACCCGTTACATGCGCAGTGAACCTATCCTGTCACTGCGTGTGGGTGAGTTGGAAGAAGGGGTTGAACAAGCGATTCTTGGGGTAATTAACTCTTTCGACAAAGCTGTTGATGAGGGCTCTAAAATTTTGTTCGAGCGGGTGATGAAATTGGAGATGCGGGTGGCGAAATGCTCGATGCTGAAAGGCTCCTCTTTCATCCCCCTCCCTGAGTGGCTTGATAAGCCCTCAAAAGGTCTAGTTAACATTCGGAATTTTGATTCTAAATGTTTTTTGTATTCATGTCTGGGGGCTTTACGCCTCCCGCGGCACCACCCAGAGCGTGTTCGCAATTATTTGCGGCGTGTCGGGGAGCTGGACATGCGGGGCCTAAAATACCCAGTCAAAATTGAGAGGATCTCAAAATTTGAGGAAAACAATCCCGGGATTAGTGTTTCCGTGTTTGGACTGGAAGGGAAGGCTGTTGTCCCGTTACGGGTTTCAAAATCTGTTCAACCCCGACATGTCAATCTGCTGCTCTTGCGTGGGAATGAAGACGACGACGAAGGACATTACGTACTTATAAGAGACCTCAGCCGCTTTCTGGCGCACTTGTCTAAGCAGAAACGGCGGTTGTTCTGGTGTGAGAACTGTCTCACATCACACTCCACCGAGACTGGTTACCGGGGGCACAGAGAGCGGTGCGTGCGGCATGCTGCGCAAGCAGTGCGCATGCCGCTCGAACGTGACAGCATCCTACGCTTTACGGACTTTCACAAACGACTAAGACATGACTATGTAATCTACTGTGACTTGGAGTCCGTCTTGGTACCAATCATGACGGCGCTACCGGACCCATCCCGATCTGCGACCACGAGGACCAATCACCACGTGCCCTGCGGGTACTGCTATGTGGTCGTGGGTCCGGATGGGGGTCTTATCAAAGAGCCGGTGTTGGAGCACGGTGGGGGGACATAATTAAACGTTTGCTCCTGCGTTTGAAAGAGGAGGAGAAGGCCATCACCGATCTCCGTGGGGTTATTCACCCCATCGATATGACGCCTGAGACGACAAGACTCTTTGAGGCGGCCACAACTTGCTACATCTGCAAGAAGAAGGTGCCTCGTGCTGATGCGCGGAAAACCCGCGATCATGACCACACCAAGCCCAGAGATAACTACCGGGGTGCGGCCTGTCACGGCTGTAATGTAAATTTGAAGAAGCGTGACTTCATCCCGGTAGTTATGCATAATTTAGGGGGGTATGATGCACATCACCTGATTTCGGCCATCGGTGAGCTAACTGATGGTACTGACATGTCCGCCATTGCCAAGACGAAAGAGCGCTACATTAGTTTCTCGTGGGGGCGACTTCGCTGGCTGGATAGTTTTAATTTCCTTAGTAGTAGTTTAGATATGTTAGTGCAGGACCTCAAATCGGAGGATATGCGAGCCCTGCGCTCTTTGTTTCCCGATGACAGTAAGAGGAGTATGGTGAGTCGGAAGGGTGTGTACCCGTACACATACTTCGACTGCTTTGAAAAATTTAAGGAGGAGTGCCTACCCCCAGGAGTGCTTTCCGCAATGACCTGAGGGGCGTGGATGTTAGTGAAGACGACTATGTACACGCCCAAGCAGTATTTGCGGGGTTCAATATGAGCTCGCTATGGGATTACCATGATTTGTATCTTTTGACAGACACTCTCTTGCTGTGTGATGTAATGGAGAACTTCCGCCGCGCAACCATGTCCGAGTATAAAGTGGATGCTGTGCACTACTACAGCACCCCTGGTGTTGCTTTTTCAGCAGCCTTATTATTTACAGGTCAAGAATTGGAACTAATTACGGATATAGATCTCCACCTTATGTGGGAGGCTGGTATGCGCGGTGGGATTTCTTCAATTAACTGTAGGTATGCTGAGGGCAATAATATGTACCTCCCTCAAAATTATGACCCCAGTAAAGAGAGTTCATTCGTGATGTATTTCGATGCTAATTCTTTGTATGGTGCCGCAATGAGTAGATCGCTTCCTGTAGGTGGCTTTAGGTTTCTTAGAAACGAAAAAGTGGCTGAATTTGATGCCGAAAGAATTTCCAAAATTACTGAATCTGACGCGGTCGGATTTCTGCTTGAAGTGTCATTGGAGTACCCAGACGGGCTGCATGATGTTCATAATGATTATCCTCTTGCCCCTGAACACCTCAGTCCTTTGTATGCGAATCTGTCACCCCTGCAAAAATATGCATAAAAAATTAAAACTGCCTAAAAATCCAAATGTTAAGAAATTGATTCCTAACCTTAGAGATAAAGAAAATTATGTAGTGTTCGGTACAACCCTAAAGCTTTATCTAGACCTGGGGTTGAAACTAAAAGCGGTTCACAGGGTCATAGCTTTCGATCAGGAACCCTGGCTCGCACCATTCATCGCATACAATACTGAGATGAGAAAAAGGGCCGCGTCAGCATTCAAAAAAGGTCTTTATAAGCTTTTCACGAATGCTGTGTTTGGGAAAGGGTGCGAATCTGTGAGAAAGCGGAAAAACCTGAATTTTACTAAAAATGGTGATCGATTTAGAAAGTATGTGAGAAGCCCGCTGTTTCACAGTTTTGAGATTTTTGACCATGGCCTCATTGCGGTCGAAAGAAGGAAGCAGACAGTGTGGCTGAATCGCCCATCGTATACAGGTACTGCAATCCTGGATATTTCGAAAGAAATCATGTATGACTTTCATTATAATGTTATGAAACGGCGCTATGCTGATAAAATCAGCGTCCTTGCCACTGATACTGACAGTCTCATTTATGAAGTGAAAACTCCTGATGTGTACTGTGACATGAGTGAGATGATGGGTTTTTTTGATACCAGTGATTACCCTGTTGACCACCCCCTGCACTCTGATGTAAATAAAAAAATGTTTGGTAAATTTAAGGATGAAATGAATGGTGTTCCAATTAAGTCTTTTGTTGGTCTTCGACCAAAGATGTACTCCTTCCAACGAGGGGATGATGTAACAAAAAGTGTTGGGAAGGGTATTCCTAGAGCCACTCTGAAATCTCAACTCACTTACGAAGACTATGAGACATGTTTGAAAGATAAACTTGTAAAAAGCGTAAATTTTTCAAAAATAAGTACAGACCAAAAGCACCATTTGTTCACGACGTACTCTACAAAGCGCGGTTTGTCATGTTATGATGATAAGCGATACATTCTGAAAGATAATATTAATACTTTGGCCTACGGGCATTATAAACTACGCGAATTACAGCTGTGTAAGCGTGACTCTGATGATGAAGGGGAGGAGTCTGAGATGGATGATGATGATTTGGATGACAGCGGTGCTTGTAATTTGCGCTCTCTCTTGCTCCTAATGCGAGATGATGGGACTTGTGATGAAATTGTAAAATAAAATGAGCCATCCTACTAGTGCTAATTTTGTGTATTTTTAGTGTACATTTGAAAACTGATGTGTGTAAATAAATATGAATAAATTTTTATGTACTTTGAAGTAGTGTCCTTTATCCTTTCTTTGTCCTTTCGGGTGCAGACATGAACTAGTGCGTTGTGGTGGGTTGATGGGAGTGTAGGCGAGAGGGAAGGAGGGGCTCGGCTCCGGTGTCAGAGATCGCCGTCAGCGCGGGGAGAGTGAGGGGGAAGGGGGACTCGGTCACTGTGTCGACCACAGCGTGTGTGGTGCGGGGTTGTGGGTGGGTATGAGTGCGGTGCAGATAGCTGAGTAAAAATATTGGGAGGGGGAGGGGGTATAAAAGAGGTTGGTGCGAGGCCTCACTGTCACTCTCTTTCAGGTAAATATGTGGCAAGCACGTCACCCTTTCACTGCGTGTCTCGCAGCACCAGCGGGAAGTGGAAAAAGTACATTCGTTTTGAAATTTATACGTCATCTTTCACAAGTCGTTAAGGGACATATAAAGCACATCGTGTGGTGTTATGGTGAGGAGGCAGGAATCCCATCTGAGGTCCTGGAACACCAAGCCATTAGGACATTCCGCGGTGTTCCCACGGAGGAGAGTGGTGTACTGAGACCGGACACTCTTCTCATTCTCGATGACTTGATGAATTTTTGTCTGAACGATGTCACAATTTCCGAGCTGTATACAAAGGGCTCGAGACACCGTCGTATATCTGTTTTTATTTTATCTCAAAATCTCTTTCATCAGTCGAAATATTCTCGTTCAATCTCACTTTCAACTCGGTATTTTTTCCTTTTGAAGTCCGTCCGAGACAAGACGCAGTTTATTCATCTGGCACGCCAGGTTTACCCAGAAAATACGCAGAGTCTGTGTCGAGCCCTAAGGGACGCGTGGGCCACTGGACCATTCGCGTACCTCGTCATTGATTTGGACCCATTTACCCCCGAAGCACTGAGGTTTGTAACAAACATCTGGCCAACAGACCCCTATCTGACTGTGTATGCGACCGACAGCGCCATCGAGCAGTATAGAGACAGCGGTGGTAGTGGTGGTAGCGACGAGAGCAGCAGCAGCAGCGGCGGCAACAGCGGTGACGGTGGTGGTAGCAGCAGTGGCTGCGGCGCCACCAAGCAACCATGTTCCCTTTGGAAAAATTAGCAAAGTTCAAACATTACCTCCACGTTTTGCGTGATAGCACACCTGCGATTCAGAGAGCCATAGTTCAAGACGCTCCGGAGGAATTGATTTTGATTCTGTGTCAGATCTGTTTGAATTTATTAAATGGGAACATCGAGGTTTCTGCTCAGTCGCGTGCTAGCCTTCGAAAGTACAAGTCGTTACTCCGTGACCTCGCTTACGCTAAGGAACCAGTAGAGCAACGTCAGCGAGGCGGGGGTCGTGGTACCCGCAGCAGCAGCAGCAGCGGCAGCAGCAGCAGCTGCAAAAGTCGCAGTCACAACGGGGGTGCAGCGAGAAAAAACAAAAAGGAGGTGGCGGTGGTGGATTTGATGCGCTGAAGAAGCACTGGTTGCGTGGTAAACGATCCTATTTGCTTCAGCGCGGCGGTGGTGGTGCGTTCTTGTCAACAATACTCAGCGCTGCTCTGGGTGGTGTTGTAGGGAAAATAATCTCTCGCGTCGTGTCGGGCGAAACAAAAAAAGATGGCGGCCACGGAGCTTCGTAAAATGCTAGTGATTTCACCGGAGCAGCTCGAGAGAATGAAAGGTGATACTTCGAATGCCACAAAAAGAGAATTGAAATCTAAAATGAACAAATCTTTGATGCAGAGTAATGATGATGGCGATGAGGTAGAAATAAATCAAGATTGGGACACATATCGTTTACTCCTTCAAAAATTTCTCGATGTAAAGCGAGATGAACGGGAAAATAAAATTCATCTACCGATTTATGAAGTGAAAAGTGGAGGTTCTGATGATGGCTCAACGGAGGTGGGGAAGCTTTTCAATCGTGTGCAACAACAACTGAATGATAAAAATAAAGTTGTAAAAAATGAAACGGAGGGGGGTGAGGGGGGGCAGAAGGATTTCAAACCTCCGCCGCCGTCGTCACCGCCACTGCCGCCCCCGCCGCCGTCGCCGCGAGGTACACCGAAACGTCGCCCGCAGCAAGGCAGCCCCCTACCCTCGCCCCCGCCCCCGCCCCCGCCCCCGCCTACGCGAGGCGCGCGCCTGCCCAGCATGACCCAGCGGCGTGCAGATGGGTCATTGTCGTATTTGAGGGGCGTTCCAGCTTTCGCACACAGAATGACTCCTGAATTTAATTACGATTCTGATGAAATTCCACGCGCCACCCCCCTTAAGCGAGAGCATGAAAATCTTAAATTTAATAATGGTTATGTTGATGATGATGATGATATCAGTGACACGCAGAACCTCAGCCTAGAGTCCATGCTCGATATAATTGGCAGTCATGTGAGCGCAAGGGAACCAGTGCAAGAGGAAGAGGTGGGGGCGACGGCGACCGCGGGGCCGTGGCGAATGAGTGACGAAGAAGGAGAATATCCATCGATTTATACGTCTAATCTGGATGCATTTCATGATGATGACGGTGGCCACACATACCAGATTGCCCTTCCCTCCGCAAGTACCCCCAAACCCACACAACCTACTTTAGGCGCGGAAATATTTTTTTCACCTCATTCGGAGACAAGCCCTCCTCGCGAACGTCGCCTGCGCTTCGGCCGTGTGGCGAAATGGACACCCCTGCAAATTCTTCCGCGCCCGCGGAAGGGGCCTGGTCGCGGCCGGCCCGCAATTTGATCCGTCCCCCTCATCGCGCGATCGATTCGAAGTGCCGTGCTGGGGTTTATTTGCCGCACCCAGTGCCCGCCAACAGCACTGGTAGGAAGCCGGCAGCGACGTCGTCCGCACCAAGTGCTGACGCACCACAAAATGCGCGCCAGCGGTTCATCGATGACCACCTGAAAAAAATCTATTACGATCTGAGTCGGGTTTCCGCATATTCTTCCATGCAAAATGTGAAACGTGAGGCGAGTGTTCATGGGATCAGACCACGGGAGGTGGAGACATGGCTACTGGGTCAGGAGGTGTACGCACGACACAGACCGGCGCGGAAACGTTTCCCCTTAAATTTCTATAATATAAAGGCCTTAAATGATGTTTTTGAAGGTGATCTAAATGACATGCGGAAACTGGCTGTTTATAATGAAGGCTACAATTACTTTCTAACAATTATTTGCTGTCTGAGTCGTTTCGTGTGGGCCTATCCCTTAAAGACAAAAACAGGTCAGGAAATGGCGACTGTTTTGCAGAATCATTTTTCCGCGTGCGGGAAGGTGTGCAGACTGTTTCAGAGCGATAAAGGCAAAGAGTTTATTGCGAAACCAGTGCAGAAAGTCTTTTCCCATTTTAAAATCAGATTTCGGACGCTTGAAAACCACGGTAAAGCTGCCATGGCCGAGGCCATGAATAAAAATTTGAAGGCTCCACTTTGGAAGCACATGCATTACAAAAACACCTGGCGCTGGTTAGAGCCCCTTAATCAGATCGTTCACAGACACAACCACACAGTTCACCGTACCACTAATATGAGACCGGTCGACGTGACAGAAAAAGACGTTTTCCAGATCTGGTCGACAGTGTATCTTCGTCATGTTGCTCCCCACCTGCTGCCACACCGCCGCCGCCGCCACCGCACGCAGCGAGCGGCCCAGACGACAGCAGGAGCAGGGCCAGGGGTGGGGGCTGGGGCGACAGCAGCTCAACCACTCCAGGTGGGTGACTTTGTGCGCGTGTCACTGACAAAAAATTTCACTGAAAAGGGGTACACAGGGCGATTTTCGAGGCAGATATATAAAGTGAGGGACATAACGCGATTCAGCCCATTCCACACGTACTCGCTGACCGATCTGAACGGTCACCCACTCCGGGGCAATTTTTACCGTCAAGAGCTTTTGAGAATCACCCCTCCAAGTGCGGAGACTGAATTCCGTGTTGAAAGTATCCTCGATCGTCGTCAGCGTCGGGGGCAAGCCCCTGAGGTTTTGGTAAGATGGCAGGGCTATGATGAGCAATTTGACACCTGGGAGCCTGAGGCAAACTTGAGAGCAATTTGATCTCGCTATTCTGTCTTTCGTATTGCACAGGAAAAAAATGTTTCTCACGCTTTCAAGCGATAGTTCGAAAAATTTCTTCAGTGAGAATACGATAGCGCATTTTTCGACTGAACTCATGCAACCAATTTGCGTACCACGGGACAAGTCGTACGAAGTCGCCGTAGTTGAAGTATTTTTACCCCCAAGCAAACCTACATTCGCATCTTCCCCGATCTACCTTTATACAGACGTGACCAAACCCGTGATGGTATCTGACACAGCAGCCCGCCTCCTTCGCGTACTCACACCATTTAATCCGACAGGTCACTACGAATTCTCCTCGGTGTACTACACCCCTGTCGAGAAGCAAAACTTTTCCACAATCACCCTTTCGTTTCACACGAAGACTGGGGAAAAGTATCCTTTCTCAGACGGTCAGCACCCTTCTATAGTCGTGCTTCATTTCAGGGAGGGTGCACTCCCATAAATACACACGCTCCACATCACACCCCCTCAGTCACGATGGAACAGGCGTACACGAACTATTTCTTGAAGCAGGCGGGGGGTGGGGCAAACAGGGGTGGGGTGGGGCCCGTTTATGAGGCTTCATACACACGTCAGAACGGGAGGGGTTGTTGTGGGTTGACGGGTAGGTACATTTCATCCGTGGCAACACCCCTCATCGCGAATGGTTTCAAGGCAGTCACCGAGGAGGCGGCCAATGCGGGATTCGGATTCTACCGCGATGTGACCGGTCCGGACGGAGCCACCTCACTCCGTGAGGTACGCGACGCGGCTGTGACCCGGCTGGCGGAGGCTGGTCGTAATCTAAAACGACGCGCACGCAAGGCACTGACGGGGCGCGGAAGTAAACGTACGAAAAAGAACACTGCAAAAAAGAAGAAAGGAAAGGCAAAACCGAAAAAAAAGAAGCCAAAAAAGGGTTTAAAATCACAGCCTAAGACGAACAAGACTCAGAAGGGTCGCGGGCGTGCTCGCGTACAGACGGCACCGGAGGTACCTCCGGACATATTCTCCTAACAAGATGGACTCAGCCACGGCTGTCATCCCCAGTGAGCTCGACATATTCTCCACCTTGAAAATCCAGAATGCGATTCTGGGGCAACAGGTCATCTCACACAAACCGATAAACTCAGTGACACGTCCTTTATCTACATTGGAATTTGTGAGTCGCGGCACAAATGATTTGTGTAGAGATCTTGATGAGACATTTCTCGAACTGAGCGTGCGTTTAAGATCGGAGGACGGTGGGGTGCCCCTAGTCGATCAGGACAATGGGGTTATTTGTAATTTATTGTACAGCCTGTTCCAAACTTTTGAGGTTTTCATCAACGATAAGTGCATTTGTAGAATAGACCAATTTGGATATTTTTGCTATGTGCACTCTCTTCTAAATTTCTCCCAAGACGCGGCTAAGACATTCCTTACTACTTCAATGTTTTACTTGGATGACCCAGAGGATATGACCACAGCCGGTGAGGTCAACTCAGGGTTCAAAAAGAGGAAAGATTTACTCGCCGGCGGAAAGACCTGTCAGCTGTATGGTAGATTAAGGTGTGGGTTTTTCAAACACCCGCTGCTGCTACCACCAGGGCTAGACCTACGCGTCAAGCTCACATTTGCTCCCGAGAGCTTTTACTTATGGTCAGCACCGGGGGCCGGGACCGTGCACATGCACGTGGCGGACGCTACCCTACACTGCAAAAACGTGATTGTTTCCACGTCACTCCTTTTGTCTCACGCACGCGTTCTCACACAGACAAACGCTCGCTTCCCGATGAAGCGCATCGAGACAAAAACATTCACATCGTCACCAGGAGCCCGCAACATTAATTTAAATGCTGTTTGCACGGGACGCCTCCCTACATTTATCTGTCTCGCTATGGTGGAAAACACAACTTTTAATGGGGACCACCTTAAAAACAGCTTTGCTTTTGTTCATAAATCCGTCACGGGTATTTCCTTTTTTGTCAACGCACAGGAATTTAAAGTGGGACCGCTCGATTTTCACACGGGCGAGCCCTCTTTTGCACGCGCATATCACGCCCTGTTCAGCTCAACGGGGGCCGACAAGCGTCCTTCTCCGCACATGGTCACTCCACACATGTTTTCAAATGGTACGTTTTTGATATGTCAGGATTTGAGTCCAGACTGCTCCGGTAACACGTCCCACACCACCATACCGAACAATGGGGTGGTGCGTATAGAGATTTCGTTTGCCAACCCCCTCGACACGGCGCTGACATGCTTGGTCTTTCTGGAGTACGACACACTCATGGAAATCGACGCATCCAGAAACATATCACTTTCTTAGAATGGATACGGACGACATTGAACTCGTGATGTCCGAAAACACACACACACGCAGACAGTTTGCGGGAGTATTCCCAGCGGACCTTTTGCCCTCATCCCCCTTCCCCGTCCCGCCATCGTCATTGCGAATGAAGATACGCATTCCCTCCCCGGCTCACACTGGGTCTGTTTTTATTTACCCGATTTTAGTGAAGGAGTGCATTATTTTGATAGTTTTGGGGAGAGCACTTTTAACCCACACTTCCTTCGTTTTATTGGTTTAAACGGTGGTATACTTGCATACAATGAGCTCCGCATACAGAGTGATTACTCCGATGTCTGCGGCGAATTTTGCTGTACATACGCTTATAATTGTAGCCTAGGTTTACCTCTTACTTCTTATCATCATCATTTCACCCTACGAAGGGTGGCTAATGATACCACTGTCGTCGCATTGTTTAATGCGATATTTAGCTGCACCGTTCATTACGCGCGACCATCATTGCGCAGCACACACGTGCAGACGTGCTCGGCCCTCTGTCACACGCGGGGGAGGCGCTGCCCCGCGGCCCCTCCCCTCCCCTCCCACGCATCGCGCTCAGGGCGTGCAGCTCGCATCGACACGACCGCCCGCGGTACCCGGTAGCCGCCCCCCTACTCCCCTCCCGCCCTCGTCCAGCCCGCGAGCACTCTGCCGCTTAGAATATTACTGAAATCAGCAAAAATCGTCTCGGCGCGGCGGAGCGGCAGCGCGACAGAGCCCGCGGGAAAGCCTTGATCGATCAGTCTGCTCACGGTACCCCCTGCGACACGACACGACGCCAGCACCAACCACCATCTTCGCCTTCGCCGCCCTCGCCTTCGCTACCCTCAGCACTACCACCTCCTCGCCGCTTCCAGATCGACTGATTACCCTTGTAAGTACAACATAGTTTGTTTTTCCCGACTAGACCCACCCGCTTTTTAGCACTTAGACGCGGGTCCCTGTGCTGGTGGTACCACCACTCTTCACGTTTTAGAGTTGCTAGGGAGGCGAACCCAGAGCGGATGTGTGCGCTCAGTGGACACAAAGGCGGTTTGGGACAAGCGTTTCAGACCGAGTTTACGAATTTTTTGGTGTCTTTTGACATGTACCATCGGGGCTCTCTTCAGCTCTCGGTGTGATGCGGTTCGCTTCCTCCAGAGCACATATGCGCGGGCCGTGGGTGTGATTATTTTTTCCTGACGAACCCCACACCCCAACATAACCTGGTACATTTTTGTGTGTTGCAGCACCGAGTGACGCTCTGCTCCCTCGACCTCACCCTCATCCCCAACCCGATCTACTTCAACCACACCTCAAATCGTAAGTGAACTATCAGTGCGTGTTTTCTCAGTGCTCCCCAGGGACAGAACGAAGTTGTTCTTTTGTAGCTCGTGATGAAGGGGTCTCCTGACCGGTGCAAGTGCCTCCGCTGCGGATGCGAAATGACGCTAGACGAGTGGTTCTACGTCCACGCAGACAGGCACTGGCGAGTCCGCCGAGCCCTCACGTTTGAGGGTATGTGACATGTGTGTGTGTGTGTGTGTGTGTGTGTGTGTGTGTGAGGACTCTCGCAGGGACGTAGGCGGGGGCCCCCGCGGGGGCACTCGCGGGGGCTCTCGTGGGGGCATAGGCGGTGGCTGTGCGCGAGTGTGTGTGTGTGTGTGTGTGTGTGTGAGTGTGTATGAGCGAGACAGAGAACTCATGTAGCTCTCTCTGTCGCTCTGTGTGTGCGTGCCCACCCTCTCCGTCATAGACACGAGGTAGACACTCGCTTATCTTTTTGTTTGTTTTGTTTTTGACAGATGGAGGCCCAACAGAACGAGGTACAGCAGCAGCAGGAGCTGCAGGACCCGCAGCAGCAGCAGGAGCCGCAGCAGCAGCAGCAACAGGGGGGCCCCGCGGCAGTCCCCCCAGCACCAGCACCCCAGGCCGTCTTCGGAGCCATTGAGGCTTTTAACAATTTAAACGGGCTGGGTCAGCTAACCAGCGTCGGCTCGCTTATCCCCAACCACCCATACCCGCTGCTCCATGTGCAGCGGGTTCAGACTGTGAACGGGGAAAAGGTTAAGGCGCGAATTTTGTCGCCTAACGGCCCCCTGCAAGTTATTTTCCCAAGCCGTTTGAATGGGCTGACAGATGCCCACCTAGTGGAATTTAATACTCTGATCGAGGCGGGGCTTGCCCCAAATTTTGTCTTCGTTGGTCGCTGGGGAGCAGCGTTTAATGTGAAGTTAACATACCCGTGGGCTGAATAAACAACCTGCACTCATTGAATGAGCTTTTTATTTCCCACCTTTACCCTGTCAGAGACGAATGCAAAGAAAAGAGCATTTTTTTCGTATTCATTTATTGCATATAAGTAACATTTTTGACTATCATTAACAGTTTTTCCTCTTGCGACAAAGAGATGGACCAAAGTGTAAGCGACACATTTCATGTAAGGTCTCAAAAAACAATTTGGCATGAGAACACTGACCCAACACGCACCCTCCATTCTTCACACACTGCTGTGGATGAGACTGAATTTCGCTTTTCACTTTCACTTGCTTCCGACCAGGAGAGGCTCGCTTACCACCGCGATTAGAGCAAGCTCGTCCTCGCGTACCTGCAAAGCGTTATTGAGCATATTAGATCTCACACGCGAGTACCCCCATAAATTCAGTTCTCAGTTTAATATCACTTCACAATACATACCCTTTGCCTCCTTCTCATTTCGCACTGCATTCAACATCGCAGCACGATCACCACCCTCATACACGATTTCTTCTGCACAGAACAGAGCATATTAAGCACAGACACGGAAACCTAACCACACTTTTTTCAAATATATAACACTTACCATAGGCAGGGGCTGATGGGGTTATTTCCGCCGATTCCACACCCCACAATAACCGCGCTACCTCATCACTAGTCATACTATTAAGATCCATCACCTGGTTGGAAGGAGAGGTTAGGTTCGGTAGAGCCATTTCGAACAACGACCGGACAACCTCAGAGTAGCACACTCGCAGACAAACTGATGCTCTCACTTTTTCCAATCAGGCTTAGTGTACGACGGCCAGGCAGACCTGTTCAAACTTGCACGAGCCCCCACTCCCCCCACCCCACCCACCCGCCCCCCACAGAAAAATGCCAAAACAGCACGTTCTTCTTTGCTAAGAAAGGGGGGACGAAACATTGCCACATATATCTTTTTATCGGGCGTTTGTCATTCGCCATTTACCACAAAAGAGCAATTGCTCAGGGAGGAAACGGCCAGCCGGGAACCGAACCACCAACCTTCCATTCCCGAATCAAGCACACTTACGTTCATCACTGAGCGATTGCTCTGACTGAACTGTGCGTTCATACCACTCATTACCTACCCTTTAATACGGTACCCACATAGCGCCGCACGCTCATGCTGGGTAGGAGTGCGGGGTGGGTGCGGGGAAGGGGTGCGGGGCGGGGAAGGGGTGCGGGGCGGGTGCGGGGCGAGTGTGGGGCGGGTGCAGGGGGAGGGGCGCGGGTGTGAGCCAGGTGCGGGGGGGGGGGGGGGGGGGGGTGGAGGCAGGGATGGAGGCAGAGGCGGAGGCGGAGGCGGGGGCGGGGGCAGGGGCGGGGGCAGGGGCAGGGGCGTGACACGCGGGGGAGCCACCGCCGACGCGGGGGCAGGGGCGGGGGCAGGGGCGCGACACGCGGGAGGAGCCACCGCCGGCGCTCACCGCAACACGTACCCACCACACCACGAGAAACACCACCATGGCGAATCGGCAGCTTAACGGTTAAGCACACCGACTCCCGTCCTGAAGAACAACGGTTCGATTCCTGACTTCACACAAACTTTTTACACACACACACACCACCTCAGCGCCGGGGAGGTAGGCAGCCCATACGACGCCTAGACAACAGCGCCGCGGACGCGACACCAGCGCCGGGGAGGTAGGCAGCCCAACGCGCGGCACCGCACCACTGGCACCACATCTCACTTCTGTCCTGAAATGCAGGTGAGGTATGTAACCGCATTTATTACTCTCTCACACCACGCAGATGAAACCCTTGCCCATGAAACTCCATCGTGACCGGGACTTCACTCAGCCTGCACGATAGCGGTATTTCCACGGTCCCCACGTTGCTAATGCCTGTGTGGTTCCCAGGAACAGAAATCAGCAGCTGAGAGGACGGGCGGACATTGTGCTGGCGGGTACCGGCGCACCAAACAAAATGCGAGGTGGAAGGCTTGGGGGGATAATTGTCCACAAAGTCGGGGGTCTTCGGCACTGCGGCAAGGGCATCTGCATCGTCGAATATGCGCTTGCATTCCGAGAATGGCCCAACCTCATTCTGGAGCACGGCGTCCTGGAGCGCCTGTATGCCATTTGACTGAATGACAGCCAGGCTTGCGGTTACGCTGTGCACTTGGCGGATCTCTGCAGAAGATGGACAGTGCCTCGACGAGCATGTACTCACGTCCAAAAGAGTTGGAGGGACTGCTAACATCCGAGCTAATTCGGAGGGTGTCTTGGCACACTCAATATGCAGCACTCCAAGCTTGCCATCTCCGCAGTCCTCTCCAAGTGCCTCGAAGAGCATTTCTGCACGCATTTTGTACGCTGGCGCCTTCACTCCCTCCTTCGTGATGAATATAGCCAAATTGCCTACTTGGCTATTGGCGGAGTCAAGGAAGGACCGGAAAGGCTGGCTGTCGCAGTATGCAGTCGCGTACAGGTGAACTAGGGAGTCAACACCACAGGTGTTAGCAAGCGAGACTGTTACGTCTTTGGACAGCCTTTGCGATTTCACCTGGATACGACCACCATTTTGCAGGACTTGGAGCTTGGATTTAAAGTTATTTTCAAACATAACGGACAGCTCTGGAAATGGTTGGCCGTAGTACCCAGACTGTCTGGTTTTGGGCTTGCATGCCAAATTCTTCCAGTTTTCCTTCTGGGATAGGTTCAGGGCACCTAGGGGGACGGAATACAAAGATCAGCTGCAAGAAGCACGAAAACTATCATGCAGTCCTACTGTGGCCATTGGTCGACTAAATATAAGATTAATATGATAAGCGAATACATTTTAATATTTTCATTTGCGTTGTCGATCCTTTTCATTCGACCAAAACTGAAAATTCTTTCTGGTTGGCATCTTTCAAAATTACATGTGGTAGTTACTTAGGAGTTTTCTTGTCTTAGCCCTGTTTAACGAGTCCTTTTCAGCGGGCTCTACCTCGAATGTGCGTTTCAGGCGGCTCTATCGCATCCTTTTAACCAGGATGTGGAGCCGCCTAATTCGGATGTGCAAGTTGGAGTCCGATAAAAGGGGTGCGCGAAATATAGCTAAGACAAGAGAAATTGTGAATCGTCTTGGTATTTGATAGCACTGGTATTCCAGGAATGTGACACCACGTTCCAACGATTGTGACAGGTGTCACATTCGTTGGAGCGTAAATCGGGCGTCTTTCTTACGAGTCACGTTTCCACGTATGTGTCACCACATTCAAAGGAATGTGACACTTGTCACATTCGTCGGAGCGTGATGTCACGTTCCTGGATTACCAGTGAGACGAGAAAAACGAATCGCCTATCACGATTCAATAGACAAATTTTAATCCGAAAAAAAAAGAACGACTTAAGAAAGCGATATTTATTCAGAACAGGCGTAGAGCCAACGACGGTTTTCAGCCATTGTGGAAACTCTCCATCAGGGTGGCGTACGTAGGCTGTAGGCTTGTAAAGTCGACGACTCCTATCTGGTACACCCGAGCAGTGGTGTGGGATGAGCGCAGCGGATTTGATGGCTTCTACGACTATTTTCAGTGGCAAGCAAAAAGCAGTAGTAGATACATGCAAAGCGTTAGTGCACGGGAAGCATAAGTGCAAGCAGACTTCTCGCTACCCTTTGACGCAAGGTAGGGATATTTCAAAGGGAATTTTCTTTTGCGGAATGAAGAACACCTCTTTTGGAATGTGTAGGACCAGTAATTTAAAAGTTCATTTTCGGTCTCAACTATTTTTTCGTTCAACAAAAATCCTAAACATAGTATACAGAGTGCGTCTCGTAATTTGAGACAAACTTTCAGGGTAGGTAGGGGCCCTATGAGGATCAATTTGAGATAGGGCACATGAGGTCACAAACGTCTCCTTAAGGATGTACAGTCACTTTTCTGTTGCACCTGACCGGTAGGAAATCGAGGGCACCGCATGACACCACCGCATCGTGGGTTGCCTACAGCCAAGGGGCTTGTGCATCGGCGGAACTGCCGTTGGAGTTCTCTACGGCAGCCAACGATTCGGACACAGATGCGAGCGCAGCCGTTCGCTTCTGCGTGTTGTCAAACGCTGCCTCGCGTTGTCAACTTGTTGTGAACTTAGCTTTTTGTCACATCGGTTGGCGTCCAAGTGGCGTTCCGTATGGACTGTCTCTGTCAAGATGGAAAGATTCACCTTTCAGGAACTCGCAGACATGCACTTCATGTACGGCCGCGCTAACGGCAATGATCGCGAAGCGCAGTGTTTGTACGCCTTGTAATTTCCCAATCGGGTTCAGCCGGACCGTCGTCGGTTCTCTAGGTTGCACCACACACTTCGGGAAACAGACTTGAGCAGCGACAAAGCGAGAACCGGATGCGCGGGCTGTTTGTCAGATGCGACAAAACAGCGTCCTACTCTGCATCGCGCACTGGCCGAGCATTCGCGCGGTATTGTTAAGCCTGTGCGACGGGGTTAAAACTTTTACAGCGACAATAATAAGTTGCGCGGCAACAAACAATGACCTAAGATCCACTCACGACTAATTTCCTGTTTACCAAAGTGTCTGGAAAACCGCAGACGGTCCGGCTGAACCCGATTGGGAGATTGTAAGGCGTACAAACGCTGCGCTTGGCGATCATTGCCGTTGGCGCGGCCGTACATGAAGTGCATGTCTGCGACCTCCTGAAATTTACTGTTTTAACTATAACAACTTAATTTAACTTTTAAGGTATTTGCAAGAACACATATAAAAAGTTGTCAATGGTTGTCAATAACATTAAAATGGACAACACTCGACAATTGAGTTAATAATAAAAATTGTCAATTAATGTTTCTAGAATGAAATTTTTAGCAGCGGGCAACAGGACTTCGAATTGAAGAACGAAGATATGGGATGTCTTACGGGCCGAGAGACCAGAGATCGAGCACGACGCCGCAAAGGCCACTTGATAAACGTTGCGGTACATTTCTTTCGCGGGTACTTTACTAGCGATCAGAAGAATGAAGACAAGCATCGAGGAACATTCCATACTTTTCCGTACTGAGAATGCCCTTGTAATTACCGTATCTCGCGCATCAAAAATGAAACAAAAAATCCCCTATACTTCCCCGTATGTTCCGTATCGGAGAATACGCCAGGAGCGGAAGGCAGCCTGGCGCTGCCTGAAGCTTCCTTGGGACGCCGAGTGCAGGGTCGGTCCGTAGCATCCCCGCTCCAGGACGAGTGGACGTCCTCTGCCGTCTTTTCTTTACTGAGTCCTAAATTGGCACGGCCCGCTTTCCTCTGTAGATGCGGAGCGTCGTCGTGCAATATAAAGAAGAGGAAGTTAAGGCAAAGCGAAAGCAGCGCGCAAAGCAGAAAAAAGCAACATTACACTGTGGCTTTAAATTAAAAGCGAAACTATGAGCCGAGCTAAGAGCGTTTTCAAGTTCACGTACAAAACAAGATGCAAATTACTGCTACATCATGCGACTGTGAAACTATTTCAATCACAATTATGACAGCTCTCCAGCGGGTGGAAACACTGCAGGAAACGGGCGGTAGATGCACGCGGTCTGGAACGGCCGAGTTGAACTTTTGCGATTGGATTACAAAGGCCAGTCCCTAAAACACCATTCACAGACAGGGATATTTCGTCATGAAGGCATAGTGGCGTAAAATAAAGGCGAAAATTTAAGAATTAACTTGGCTGCCAGAGTCCTCATGTTAAAATTTCTGTTCTGAAAATTCAGGACTTAGTTCGTATCAGGGCATATTTTGTTGGACCAACCTTTAAGAGTTGCAGCGATTGAAACGTCACCGAAAAATGACAATGACACAAATCGCGCGTCGCCCGCTCGTTCTCCGTGATTTTTCCACCCGCTACACTGTCTACCGGTGTCTCCATTCAAAACACATCACCTGCCATGTTGGAGACTTCCACACACGCAGAACAAATCCGCTCCCCAGGCCTATTGGGCAGCGGCTGGGAGCAGCTCTCTACTGCGTGGATAGACTTGCCGCACATCGAGCAAACATCTTCTGGCACCGTTTTCCCGTCGCACGGACAACAAGAAGAAGCTTCTGAAAATAACACATATTCAATGACACAATCACCACTTCAAAATAATTCGAAGACATAGTGTAACGACCGTGCCGCAAAATCAAAACCCTTAAAATAATTTCGCATGAGAACAGTTGCACAAACATCAGTTCCCAGCATGAGCGAAACGTCGCTTTGACTGATTTTAGCTTTAAGCTAACTTGCTAACCACTCAGAATGAAGACTTATCTCAAATTAAATTGCATTAAGGGGTTATCAAGACGTAGCGCTGTTACGTTACATTACGTTAGGTTTACTGATTTCCTGAGTTAAAATCTGCGGGTGCTAGAGAGCTGTGAAAATGCTGCGGGGCCTTTGAAGCGCGGCCCGATGGCTGCTGCACGCTGCCTGAAACGACAGCGCTGCCGTAGGTGGTGCGTCGCAGCGCTTTTGGACCTGCAACGCTGCCGGGACAGCCTTAGCAGCCCGACGCAGCCTTCAGTGTCATCGGCGCTGCGGGGAGCACTGCGGGAGAGACAGCTCAGCCGTACCAAGTGTAGCCGTTCGCTCCAGGTTCATTGTAAATGCCTCGGCAGTGTAGTGGGCAGGACGCTGGCACAACAACCTGCAGGTCTGGGTTCTAATACTGGACTCGCGGGGCGTTTTTCGTCGGATGGGGTTCGAAGGCTACCCTATGACACAAAATAGCGCTTCCGCAACTCTTTGTCGAAGCGTTCGGGCAGCTTCAAATTTCTAACCAAACCTCTATCCCACCCTAAAACTACGATAGCCGTGAAATGTGATCACCATTTTACCCGTCACTTCATAAAAAATTTAAAAAATGACGCTTAGGAATTTTTTTATAGATTTCCAAGGCTCGCGTGTTCACGTTATGTTCTAAGAGGATGCTGTAAAAATCTGAACGTTTCACAGCGGTCCGTTTGGCCTCCCTACTGCCCACCATCGAGGCGTGCCCATGCGCACAGAGCTCCGGGAGACGCAGGGTATTGCCTCGACGTACGGGGGTAGGGACGTCGTCAGGGGGGCCACAGTAATCCGAAACTATGCTTTAATACGGGGTGTTCAATAATCTAAAATCAGTTCAACAGTTTTAAAACAAAAAAGGTCCTGGAAAACACCGTCTTTGTCTCCGGCTACACCTGGATGCCCCCTCAATATGCCGAACTTGACAAAAGTAAAGAATTAAAGCAAACTACGGCTTAGAGTTGAATAGAGATACCTGCTTACCCATTACTGGTCCTCGGCGAACACTGGCAGACTTCACTCGTGCAGGAGCTGACCTTCCCCTTTGACTTCCCAGAATTGGAGAAGTCGAATGGCCATCGTCCGTTACACGAGGTTCACTCCCTGGAAACAAGCACAGACAAACGCCGTGGAAATTCCAGTGGTAGAAGCACTGACAAGTGAGTCGCCCTCGGTACACGAAATATAGCTTGGAATTTGATCCGTAAAAATTTGCACGCAGAAAACGGGCTTGGTTAACCTTGCCTATTGACCGGGTGTGATAAGGAAAACGAAATTTACAATGAGTTTAAACACGAAAATTACATTCCAACTCACTGTCGCGGACAGGACACGGGTAGACGCGGGTGGACCGCCACTGAAAGAGGAGGGGGGGGGGGGAGGGGCAAACAATCGGGAATGCATAAAACCAGGCGCAACGACTGGGGAAAAGTAGGCGGGAGCAAAAGAGAAAAAAAACTTGAAATACCAACAGTTGCAGCACTGAATCTCCTTGGTTAATTCGACTGTGCCCTGGGAGTGGTCCTAAACTAAATAAATATTTGTCCGAACGAATGGTTTTTTATTACATCGCCAGGTGTCATAATAGAAACGAAATTTGCGACCATTTCCAGCACGAATGACAGGTCCTATGCGCGTGTTGAGCGCGAAGGCCTACCGTTTAGACCTGGCTCGGAGAATCTCGCCGCAACCCGGCGACTACCTCGTTCCACAGATTTCAAAATACACGTGAAAAGGGAGTTAGAAAACAGAAAGTGCTAGGGTATTAGAACCGGTGAATCCCTGCTCGACAGATCAGTCCATCAGACCGCGAGGTTAATCGGCCGATGTTGTACGGCCTCATGAAGCCAACCACTGCAAGCCACCGCTGAGCGGGTGGGTGGAGCGATGCGCGGAGCGATGCGCGGAGCGATGCACAACGCATAACATAGTGATTACAACAGCACCTAGACAGGAGCCTTGCAGAATAAAATTGTAGAAAAATCTCGGCAATGCGTACTCGCTAGGCTCGGGCGTAGAAGGACACGGATGTGTTCCAAGTAACGCATTCTGAATGGACAAGGGCTCTATTCCTCGTTTAAACCACTTTGGTATGATAATGATAACAGTTGCGCGAACCCCTTAAATCCCTTAAGTGCCAGCGTGCACGAAACATCGCTTTCTAGCCTTTGCCACCGCTGTGTAGCAGCTAGTGTAGCTAGTGTAACAAAGGAGTTGCCCTTGCGATGGTTTAGTTGCCCAAACAAAATATCAGCACTCTCGCATCCGAAATTTCCATTTAGGTCCGTTTGCAATAATCTGACGAACACTCTCAGAAAAATAAGACTGTCGCCTTGATCAAGATTGGGCGTCGATTGAACATAAAATTGGTTGAATCGACGCAGGATTTTGATCAAGGCGACATTCCTTAGTCGATTCAATTTTATTTTTCTGAAAGTGAACTTGATACTCTACAAACGCAAGAGTTGTTCAAACAGCTTGTACTTGTGGTTCATACCACGCTGAAGAAGATGCATGGTTGGGTACCACACTCCTCTGAGAATATAGTAGCGTATCACGCTTCCCCTCAAGTGTGGTTGTGCCACGCTGTTAGAATGAGATCAATACTACAGTTCATAAAATTCATTTTAAAAACCTCATGAGTTTGCAGAGTAGGTGTAAGCAGAAACTTTCAAAACACAAACAAAAAAACAAGGGATACCCGCTTACCAATAACAGATTCTAGGTGCACAACACCGGAAGGCTTCCCGTTCCCTCGGGCAGATTTGGTCCTTCCCCTTTCACTTCCCAGGATTGGAGAAATGGAATGATTAGTGACACGAAGTTCACTCCCTGAAAACAAGTACAAAAACGCCGTGGACACAGGAAATAACAAGACGCTTTTTAAACTATATCAGGTTTTTGGTAGTTGACCGCTCTAATGCTCGTCTTGGCCACTAACATTTTGGTATGATAATCAGATGCTCAAACAAATTGTTCTGCAAAATTTTATACGTGTGTGTATATAAGTATGTATGTTACATCCAAGAAAGCGTGTGAATAATTTTTATATGTTTTTGAAGATTTAAATGGTTTCCATGTGCATGAGAGCATATGAACGAAATTCAGTTGTCTAGACGCACATTAAAAAATATGAAGACACTTGTGTGCGTATGAATCGTCAAGCTCATTTATATGCATACAAGCGTCTGAATATTTTTCATGTGCATACATGCATATAAAATTCATTCAAATGTTTAAAACCATATAAAAAAATTTCACACGCTCTTATACATATAGCATTTAAGTTTGACTTTGCAGTGCAGCTCTCAGCGTGAGCGAATGGCGGCTTCACTTACTTTTCGCTAGCGTGAACAAAAAATAGTTTTCCATGGTTTAGTTGCCTAAATAAAATTTTAGCTCTCACAACTGAAATATTCTCTTAGATCTACTTGCATTATCCTAACGAGCTAGTTATACACAATAAGGAAATTGAAGAAAAACTACAGCGTAGAATTGAATGGAGATGACCGCTTACCCATTACTGGTCCTCGGCGAACACTGGCAGACTTCCCTCGTGCAGGAGCTGACCTTCCCCTTTGACTTCCCAGGATGGGAGAAGTCGAATGGCCATCGTCAATTACACGACGTGCACTCCCTGGAACCGAGCACAGACAAACGCCATACATAGGAGAAAACCAGACACGAAAAAGGCACACTTCTTGACTACATCGAGTTCTGAATAGACAACAGCTCCATTGCACTTTTGGATAGCTAAGGTGTTGACGTGAGAACAGTTGTGAAAAGAAACCAGTATTTAGCGTGAGAATTGGTCCGTTTACGCGTAAGCCTTACAAATGGAATTTTGTCCGTAAATGATTATAATTCAAAGCGCCATTTCTCACAAAAAATGGCTTTTTGATAATACTTCGCGAAATTAGCCATAAATGTGCGCATTATTTCGATGTCTTTGTGCTTCCACGATAACCCACAAATGATTGAACTTTAATAACGGATGTTTGCTTGCTTTGATTCAGTAAATTTTTAGCCAAAACTCTGTGCGTGACGGCTACGCATGAACGGACTATAAAATAATTATTGTTATTAAATTGTAATTAGGCGGGATGGCATTGCGCTCGCTGTGGACGCCCGTCCTTTCGGCCTTGGCCATTTGAGCGGAACCACGGGGGTTCAGTCCGGTATTGCAAACCGCCGGCTCGGGACTGATAGCCGTCACCTGCAATCGGAGAGGGTTCGGCAGTGGCCACCTCAAAGCGGAGCTTCTAGATATCTCGGCCCCTTGACCGTGACTGGGAAAGTTGGGGCCACCCCTCGCTTCTGCGCTTGAGGTTCGAGGACCGCTTGAGCCAGTAAGGATAAAATATTATCCCCGGCTCTGGGTCCTGCGATCCGGGTTGCCCGGGGAGAGTGGGGTTGTAAGCAATTAGGCAAGCCATGCGAAGCAATGCAGACGGGGTGGTGAAGCGTTAGAGACCCTGGCTGCCCACGTGTGCCGGGGAAGGAAGTGATAGCAGCAACCATGCACCTCCGGTGCCAGAGGCCGGATGGTCGCTTCATTGCAGCCGCTGGAGAAGAAACCTGCGGCCCCTGATGCTGGCGGGTTGCAACCGACTAAGCCCCGGCGTGCGCGTGGTACTAACTGTTGGCACCGATAGGAGCCACCTGAGGCCCCCGGCCCTTCGCCCTCCCCCGTCACCCCATCGGATTATACACTAATTATGGACAGAAAAAATGTCCCGAATCATACAGCATGTTCTCAACCATCACGAATAAGAGAATTATACTGAGTCTAAATATGATCGGAAACAAACTTACCAGCTTCTGTTCTCAGTGATGATTTCTGGAGACACTGACGGCAGATTCTCCCCTGGCCGTATCCCTCCACACTTCCTGGGGCTGCAGCAGAGCATCCCTCTAAGTTGTGCACGGGTGTGCCACAACTGCAACACTTGTGCGACCCTTCGGGATCAGGAAGATTTCCCATCGAGCAAGCAGGACACGTTTGGGACTCCTCATCTGCGCTCAAAAGGTGAAGTAAACGTTATTAATATCATATAGTCAACTGACATCCGAACAGCGGCCTGCGGAGCCTACCTGGCAAACAGGGTAATGAAGCTAGTGAAACTTCCAAAACTTCATCCTCGGGGTCCTCAAATCCCAGCATTTCTTGGTTTTCACCTGCAAGGGGATTAGAATGGAAAGTAGGGTAAGCGCAAGTTAAAAATCATAATGAATAAAATAATTGTCGTACGTTAACAAATAGAAGGAAATAGTACACCGAGAAAATGGTTACTTGCGTTGAATTTTTGGGACAAGGGAATTTTTGCCTTGCCGTTTGCGACGGAAGATTTATTTTGCAATGTACGAAAAAGAAATTCCTCGTATCGAGAAAAATTAACCCCGTTTCCCCCTCGAATGGAGGCTCCCTTCAATTAAAGAAAATCTGACCTCGGTGTCGATCGTACTAATCAAAGCATTAAACTATTAAATTAAAATTCCCGCATGCCATTAAAAGTGCACTCTAAAAACAAACAAAACATAATTTGTACCTGATAGTGAATTTTCGTGGAAGAAGCGAAGACCCGAAGCAAGAACCATGGTGTTTCTTAGAACATCAAGGTGCCTTTGAAGGAAAATGTCAGGCCGAAGGTTTGTTGTCTGAATGAGTCTTGTTTTCAGGTCATTGAACTGGCTCTCAACGGGTGCACCAATGCCGTCAATATGTGGACTGCCCATTTGTCGAGCGAGCGTGTTGGTCCACAAAGGTAAGGTGTAGCATAGGTCTAGAAATGCAGTCCTAAAAGCAATGTTAAATGCCAGGTTGTCTCTGTCACCAGTGTCATCTATGTTATCTGCACTTGTTGCATCTTCGAAAATGCAGTTCACCCAATGCTTCAGTGTTCCGCGAGAATCACGTGCAGCCGAATCATCGAACACAGCAGGATCGGATTCATTAGAGCCAGAGCCCTCTTCAGCCGATACATCGCCAAGCAAAGAATCGACAAGAGCCATTCCATCACCTGAAGCCTGGCCAATCAGTTCAAACAAGCGCTGCTTATGCATCTCACATGGAGTCCGTTCCGCTGTGATAGCGGACACCCCCTCTTGCTGGTTTGAAGATACAATAAAGATGGAAGTCATATGTGATGCTGCTTCTTCCACATTCTTGGAGCGAATGAGAAGATAAATACTGCGGACATACAACTGCTTGCATCTTACTCTCATAGACTTGACGGAGGGCCATTTGCAGATCATGCTGATCAGGTGAGCAATATCAATCCGTATCAGTGTACTGGGGCGTGGATTGGCCACAGGGTTCTCCATGAATGCAAATGATATGTTGCAGTAATCTTCTCGACTTTTCGTTCCAGCAACTGAAATACACAAAGCTAGCACGATCGCTGGGGAGAAGTCACAGGTAATTTCCTGTGGAACTGAAGCACCAAGGCGTCTCCATTCATTAAGCCAGTATGATATGGCATTTGTAGTGTGCCTCTCCGACAACATTTGAAAGACTGGCACCTGCCCTTCATGCTCGCCAGGTAAGCTTATTACAACTTCGTACAGAAGTAAGTTGCCGGATAAACCCTTGGGTCTGGGAATTTTTTGGAGCTCCAGGCCGGTAGCGTCGACGGTGACAGAGGAATATGACTTTTTACTGTATGCGTTGTAGACACGCATTTGTTCAGTGAGAACGTAGTGGACAAAAAACGGGTCGCATCCCAGATCATGAATGCTTAGCTGATAGGGATTTGAATATTTCATGACCTGAATAGCTTCAATAGGATCGGAAGCCCGCTTTTCTTTAGCAAGTGCTTTAGACTTGATCTTACGAAGAGTAGGGAGGTTGGGGACAATGCCTGGTTCCTTTTCAAACATTTTACAAACAGTCCCGGACATCTCCTTCCTAACATAAGAAGCTGTCAGTTTCTCCCTAATCATTCTCTCTCCAATAGCTGATGCCTCCGGCTCGCGAATGGCTACCTTTCTGAAACTATTGTGCGGCACGTCCCGAACATTGGATATAACTAGCTCAAGATTGACGCCTTCCACAAACGGATCCGTGGGTGGTGGGTTAGAACACCTACCCACGAGTTTGCCACCACAAGGACACACTGCTGTTAAAGACAAATAATATTGCGCATCCTCCGACGCTGCAATGTAGTGGTTTTGAAAGCTCCACGAACAAGGGAGCCTAGTTTTGTGGTGAATGAGATTACTGAGCGACCTTGTCCACTTCCCAGGTGCGAGCTTCAGGTAAGTTCTCTCTATGGATGGACGCGAGGGATCACTTCTGCTATACTGCATTTCCTGAGGAGCTATAGACTCCCACGTTTCAGGTGGAATGTGGAGAGTTTCCCGCAAACTTGATCCAGACACAGAGTCAACAGAGTCAACCGAGTTGGCGGATTCCGTTTCAGAGGTTTCTGACAGAGAAATATCGTCTTCTTCATATGCCGGTTCAAGTTCACCACGTTCTTTAACTCCCAACTCGTACAAGATCCCGGTGCCCCTGTTGCATATGACGAAGGAATGAAGGGCGTGCGCCGACATCTGCAGTCCCTTGTCAACAATAATCTCTGCCCATATTGCGTTAGATCTGGGAAGGACTCTTCTATCCTCACCAATGATACGGTCTCTGTATTCCAGTACAGCTTTTTGGACTTTTTCTGGCTGTTCAGATGGTTTTCTGCCCAGCCTTTTCATTTGAGTCACGACCTGGAAGCGAAGTAACACGTTATCCAGGTGAAAATTCCGGCCATGATTCCAGCTCATAAGCTGGACCGACAGAATAAGGTGCCAACACAAGATGTGGCACAAGCGCTCAACATTTTATTACCGTTCTGAAATCGCTTATGTGGTGGTACCCTGAAACACAACCGCTCATCTCAGCCCCTAAGAAATGCAGTCGCACATCTTTGCTGTGGCCAGGTGTGAGATGTGCGGTTGCATTACGTAGGGGCTGAGATAAGCGGCTGTGTTTCAGGGAACCACCACATAAGCGGTTTCAGAATGGTAACAGAATTTTAAGCGCTTGTACATAGGAGGTACGGAATCAGCCTCAATCGCACTTCCAGGCGCGAATTTCCGCCCGGAATCCCGTCTTCGACCGGCGTGCTATAGCTGGCTGGACTCTGAGACATTCCAAGTTACATCACCACACAGGTCGAATTCAAGTGTCACCGAGTTTGTCGGGGATGGTTTTAATCGATTCAGCATGGTCCAGAACCCTTCGAAACCCCCACCGAAAATGATGAACACATTTTAGTAATTAAAACCATTTGACGGCTAAAACGTCTGGATTCATTCAATTTCCCAAAATACATTATTTCTGTTGTTTTTTGTGTTGTTTTTTTTTTTGCTGTTATAAATTGTAAGATGTCGAATTTTTAAAAAAAGTATTTTAAGCTTAAGAAAAATAAAACGACTTGCTGACTTCGTTCATTGATATACTTTATATTTTTTACCTGTCCGTGATTTTCAGCTGGTAGACCAAATGTATAAAATTTATCAAATTTCCACAAGTCGGGCATTTTTTAAAATCCTAAAATACTGTTCTCCTTCGTATCAACAATGATGTACTCTGGCAAATATTGAATAAAACCAGAAGTTTCAACCCACAAATTGTTCAACCTTCCAAAATATTTTTATTCCTACTCCTTGGTTTTGTCGAAAGAGAGTGAACCGAATTTGGGGTCTCTATCTCATTTTATGTAGATGTAGACTAACAACACACATCTGAAATGCTATAAAAGCGCATTTTTAAAACCTGAACAGCTTGAGATATTTCAAAGACATTACATGTCAGGGTTTTACACCATGCTGAATCGATTAAAACCATCCCCGCCCCAACAAAAGTCGGTGACACTCGAGTTAGACCAGTGTGGTGGTTCGACGTAGAATACCCCCTCTTCCTTATGCTTTAAAAGCGGAACTTCTGCAGCAGGCCGGGCGGTATGGATGAGGCGGATGGCTAAGGTGCCCCAATAATCAGTCAGACTATGAATAGGTATAAACCTAAAGTAATATGAATTTTGACACTGTTTTCTTAAACTGCGATAGTGGCTATTGCAAAGAAAATGTGATACACTACCTACAGGACGTAATGGGACCGTTAATGCAAAATTAGTCTGTACCCAGTCCAGGAATTCCATAGGTCGCATGGAATTCCATGAGCCCCACACCATGAAAGTGTGACATCGGGAGCACCGGGGTTTCAAATGGTATAAGTGCACCATGGGTAGGTCCCATGGGAGAAGTTCATGTTCTCATATGGTAAGGTCCCATGGAAGAAGTTCATGGACACGAGCTTCCCATATGGTGAGGTCCCATGGGTGAAAATCATGGGGACCAGATCACCATGGGTTGGTCGCATGGACGAACACCATGGTATGCAGCTCTCCACGGAATAGAACGCAAAGGATACGATCCGGTACGATCAGTCCATGGAAATGGCTACTGCTTCCTGCCATGGTTTAAAAGGCAATGAAAGTGCATGGTCAAGATTGTTCGGGAATTATTTCTTTTTTTAAATTCTGGCTTTCATGCCTAGAACATGGCGGGCTCTTCTGGCGCCTGGTGGGTAGGCCCCCCACCGCCTGATGGTAGGCAACCGGGGTGAGTAGGCAAAGAGCATGACCTGCTCGCCTCCGAAAATTCCGGCCAGCTACGTGCCTGTATGACGTGCGTCGCCGTACACGTGATGTAGCTGAGAAGGAAGTCGGAAAGTCAGAGTGGCGGAAGTGTGAAAATCTTTTATCTTTGTTATTCCCATGAGTGGGTCCCAAGAGACGCTCATCCCAAGGAACTGATTTGTGAAACACCAAGGGACCAATCTCGTTGAAAATTTTATTTTCTATGGGAATATTTCACATGGAAAGGTGCAAAAAATACATGGAATGTCACTCTCTATGGAGGAACATACATTCCATGACATTCCATGACGTCCCATGGCCCATGGAACCCACCATGGGATTCCTGGACTGAGTCTCGCAAACAGTTTGTGATTACGTGTACTTGTAAACCGTTTCGAAGACGGGCCCGCTACGTCGTATAGAGAGTGTATCACACATTTCTTACAATATCACACTGTAATGCATTTTGGGAAACACTTTCGAAAGCATTTCGATGAAAGGGATTTCTTTTATAAATTAGAAAGAGGTGGATTCTGAAACATTCTGAAACATCACAACCGAGCTTCTCTCAAGGAGCCTATCCTATCGTGCCCCCAACGTTACATTCCGACCTATAGCTCTCTTCGGCCGTATTGTGGGTTCTATGTGCACAATCCCTAAGGACACACAATAATCGTGTGCGCCATTTCGAGTGTGCGTAATTACGGACACATAAAAACATTGGGAGGTGACGCACATATTTACGCGTCATGACACTGCAACAGGCTTACAGAAAACTGTTTATCGAAGTATAGAAACATCTGCGCAACCATAATACGAGCAACGTTTTCATTACATTACGAATAATTTTCTATTTTCTTCAGATGTACCAGAGAAGGAGATTCGTATTAGAAACAAAAGATGCGTCTGTACAATGAAACTAACGTGTATTATCACCCAAAATATAGAAGCGATTTAAGTTCAAAATATGAATCACTGACCAGTAACCTACGAAGACTATAGAATATTATTCATAATGCAGAGAAAACCTTGGTCGTATTATGATTGCGTAGGTGTTTCTGTACAAAAAAGAAACGTTCTCTGTAAAATATTTACAGTGTACGTAAAATAATCACCATTAAATAACGATTTAGTTCATAACGAAGGGAGGGTGGGGTACTTCCGGACGTTTCGAGTTTTGCGCCGATGAAGCGACCGCAGCGCCACCATTTTGTCGGCACATGAAGATCACCCACTAGGTATGAGAAGTTCAACAAAACCATACATTCGTGTGTTTCAAGAAATTGAAATTCACCGCCACGGGTAGTTTTTCTGAAAGACCTGAAAGATGCGCCTCCACTAAACGTTATCCGATTTCGCTCAAACTTTGCACAGCTTCATTTTAGACCAAGGTCTTTCAGGAAACCTACCCGTGGCGGTGAGTTTCAATTTCACTGAACACCCTACCATACCACATGTCATCGCAGATTCAATCGGATTCAATGACTGCCACTTTGTTTGAATCCTATTTTTTTGGCTTCAATTTCGTGCTGAATGAATGGACGCATGTCGCTTCCTCTCATCGTAATCCGCAATACAATACTTAAACTACATACGGGGCATAACCGGACAAAACGTGTAGTTTCAATCAATGCCGGTTCCTGCCGTTTATTTACCTATCACTGCGTGCCACTATCAAAGGGGTAGCTACTTATGACATCTAAGAACTGCCTGACGATAGCTCGGTTCCTTTGTGACAATAACTCAGGGTCCCGAATTGCTCCATCCATGGCCCCATAGGTCGTCCGAAATTATCCCGGCCAGGAGTAATTCCGGACAGGTGCAGGGTAGTGTAGGGCTGGGGTTACACTCCAAAAGAAAGAAATCAAAGGAAGTAACTTCTATTGACCGTTGTATCAAAAAGAAAACAAAACTTCCGGAATCACCCTACATTTCCTTACGCAGGAGGTGTCTCAAAAGTTTCGTCGCGTAGGGTGACTTGACGCAAAAGACTAACGTAACGGCCAAAATCGGCTGAATGGGGGCTAAAACCGATTGCGATGCTAACGGAGGCCTTGTATTAGCTTCCGAAGCTTACGTACGAGATGCACACATAATATTAACAGAACACAACTGATTCCTGACATTTACTTGCAGTGTCTCCACGGAAAACACAGAAATAGAAACCATACGCGAACAGATTTACCACGCAGACGATACAGCAAACGCCATACTTCTTTGGAATTGCTAATTACGAATTCCCCTTAATTGCAACTGGGCTTTAAAGCAAGCCCCTTCTTTAGCACTGGTTTACTCACCTCAGCTTCATCCCTCAGGTCGTTGCCGTCTCCATTCCTGCTGGCGTCATCCTTCCTTGGGCGGCGCCGTCGCCGTCGGCGGCCACCGTCACGATTTCCAGCCGTCATTTCAGGCTATCCGCTCTGCGAAAGAGATGATAGCTATTGTTACAAAGATGAAGCACAGTTTGCGAAGAAAACTTTAGCTCCGTATTATGAACTTTCTTACGAAACAGTTCGTAATGCAAAGTATTGGTTCGGAAAGAAGCATTAGTTAGCTGATGTAGGAATGGCCCGATACTTCGCATTACAACCAAAACGCTTCGCAGGAAAGCTCGTAAAATAGAGCTGCAGTTTTCTTCGCAACCTTTTCATGGTGCGGAAGAATAAAAATTCGTTTTCATACTCCCAGTGTCAATGTTAAGCACTGAACGATTTTCAGTACCTTCGCGGAATGATCTTTGTGATATTTGGAGAATAATGTCACCGTTTGTTGCACGGCAATAGAGGTTTCCAATGATACTTTGGAAACGGAAGCTGAAGAACAAAAACACTCCCAGCCCAGAAGCTGTGGAGAGCAAGTATGAGATATTGTGATGCACAAGGGCGGCATCAAATATGGCAGACAACCTCCAAATTCACACAAAACGCCATCAATTTCTCATACCTGCCCTAAAGAGTTTCCGGTATGGAAGTGTTTTTGTTCTTCTACTTCCGTTTTCAAGTCTCATTGGAAACCTCTATTAGATTGTATTCGATTAGACGCTGTGGTCCGAACCGGAAGTAAGAACTGAGACTGCCAAAAGTGGAACCAGAACGTGGATATCATTGTACAAGGAGTAACTTTGCCATACTTCCGGTTCGGCTCTGCTCCGAAATACCCTAAAGCGCATGACGAAATTTTCGACCAAACTGATCGTGTAGGGCACGAAAGACAGGCGCTTCTATTCCTATCACCTCGTCGTTTCCGGCGACCAAATTGTGTAGTCTGTTGTGCCTGGTGACCAAACAAGAAATATAAAGAAGAAAAAGTACAGTGGGTGAGTTCTGTAAAGCCCGCATGAACTTCTTTTCACACTTGCGCAGAAGACCTCTGAATTTAAATACAATAATTAATTCGAGTACTACTTTTGACGTCAACGGACCCGGTGAGACAAAAGGAATAACAAGTGGTGTAGGGTATTGTCGCTATATGCAAACCGGAACCAATGAAGAAGATGGTGACTGCCAAAACTATATCTGGTATGAAAAATCGCGGCTGGAGCAGACCAACATTGACAGGTAACGTGCGCCCTGTTGGATTCCCAAGTCAATAACTCTGTTGTAAACAAAGACTATGAGATTAAGTGGACCGTGCAGGAACAGCGGTGAGTACTAGCATGCACATTCCACATCCATGCCTCAGCTGAGGACTTTTAATGTCTCGCAACACTTTCCCCTTGTATCTTTGAGATAAACACTTCCTCAAAACTAAATTTGGGAATCCAACATGACGGAATAACGCCGGCGCAAGGGGGTAGCACGGCCTCGATTTGTCATGTCGGAGGCAGTTCTCGGCGTCACGATGCTCTCTTCTCTGCTTCCGGTTTAAGTACAGTGAAATACCCGCTGCATGTGCGTCCCTTTTGTCACCGAAGGTAGGCAACCCGTAAAGCTTTGCCCGTGAAGGTAGGCAACAAGTAAAGCATCGCCCCCCACTTTTATCAGCCCTAATTATGCCACTGGCGTGCAAGGTTTCATTTGTGCTGCGCAATCGGATGTCGCTTGTGCTTGTCTGCCTCGTGCTAACGCAAGCAACAAGATGCTTGCTACGAGCGCGACGTAATGGTCCTCAGACCGGGATGCCTACAGGGACGTTCAACTTACATAGAACGTATCTGTATTGCAACGACCAACTATGAAACACGAATAATCAGAGAGAAGTTACGACTAGTATGTGACAATCTATGCAGATTTTCCTGACATATAGCAACTTACTCCCGCTGGAACGTAAGTGCCGTTGAGACAGCGAGGAACTCGTTAGGTTAGACGACGTATTTATTTGTTAGTGGTTCTGATAACGCGTCCGCTGCCCCAACGCAAGGCGGACTCGCTAGTAGAGTATTCCGGAGTAGATCTTGACCGGAAACGAGAAGACGACAAGAATCACAAAAGCGGATACGGAAGTCTACGGTATGAGAAGTTACGCAGCACGTGCCGCGCCGTCAGCCACGAGCCGACTCAAAAATTTAGAGGCTTAGCTTTCGCTGATGATATGTCACGACCATTTGATAGGGTCAGACAACGCGTACTTCAACCGCGCGGCCCGGGGACGTGCATCCTCAGGCCGCGCGGAGTGGTTCCGGCGCTGCCTGACCCTACCAAATGGTCGTGACATCGTCAGCGAGGGCTAAGCCTCCAAATTTTTGAGTCGGCTCAAAGCACGCGCTGCGTAACTTTTTAGACCGTAGACTTCCGTATCCGCTTTTGTGATTCATGTCGTCTTCCTGTTTCCGGTCAAGCCCTACTCCGGAATACCCTATTCAACGAACACTTAGTCTGTCTTGTACTGTTTGCTGTCTCAAAGGACCTGCCATTCTCACAGACAGCGTCAAGTTGCATTGGGTCGGCAGATTCATTTTTGACTGCCCACATATCAGTCCACGATTTCACTCAGCCATTTATCGGTTTTAACGTGCAACAAACTTTAATAAACAATTCCGGTGCGACTGCTTATGTCAAGGGATCCGAGGAGACGTAAGAAAGAACAAGCGAGGACTCATTACGCACTCGTAGCAGGATTTTTCGATGGGCCGCGCATGCGCGGTCAAAACATTTTAGGGCCCGCGGGGTACCTGGCTTTGGCCTCGCTAGCGTTATTTTAAAACATTAAACTACAATGGCTTATAAAAGTTAATGTCTGGATACACATGGTAACCGTAAGTTGACTATAACTAATGAATCGCCCGGAGTGGACTCCTAACATTATTTCGGGACGTGAGGTTAACTTCCAGTATGACATTGACATCAAATAGAGGTTTCCAACAAAGCTCAGAATCGAAAGCCGAAGAATCAATACCCATCCAGACCGGAAACTCTCGAGATCAGATATGAGGATATGAGAAATATCGACGCACAAGAGCCTCGCCATACATGGCAACTGACCTCCAAATTCACTCAAAACGCCACTCAAGTTTCTCATACCTGCCCTAAGAATTTCAGGTCTGGAAGAGTTTTTGTTCTTCAGCTTCCGTTTCCCAAGTATCATTGGAAACCTCTATTCCTAAGGATAGGTATAGATACCTGATCGAAAGCTTCCAATACAAACTATTTTTAGTGAGAACAACCGGCTCTAGGGAACGAATCTGACGCAAGCTTTATGGTTTGTAAAACAAACACGTTGTTTGATACCTTATTAACCAGTCATCGAAGGATTTGAACAAACGTGTTTTCAGATATTCAGAGTGCACCTTAACCTCAGCGGGACAAGTTCAGACGATGAGTAAGGGGCGGCGAACAATGTTTCACGAATCTATTCACCGTGACGCAAATACACTGTCTCGACACGACGGCTGGAGCTACCGGCCCGAGCTGATAGATGACAAGAGTATCGAGTGCCGGCCCACCGCGTATGGGCAGCGACGGCTAGGGTCGGCTGCGTAGTCAAGTTCCCCACTAACCCGGCAATGTCTTGACTGAGGATGTCCGCTAGAATTTATGCTACATGGTGAACCGAACCATGCGGAACACACCATTTAAGGACATAGTTTGTAGGATTCTGTAGGGCAATCCACTGTGTCCAATCCGGAACCAGAAAGCAAAACATCTTGACGCCAAGAACTGTGTCCGATATGACAAGCCGAGGCCGTGGAACGCTCTCGCACCGCAGTCCAAACGTGATGGTGGATTTGCGAATTCAGTTTTGAGACGAGTATCATCACCAGGAGCAGAGGGGGATGTGTCGTGAGACATATGCGTTGCTAAGGATGGATGTAGAGTGTGAAGCTGACGGTGACGCTGACGGCGTTGATCAGTTGTTTTGGGTGCGTTCTTACCACTGACGTTGCAAATGCCCCGAGGATTCTTCCGATTTCTGACTGTGTTCGCGCCGTAAATATAAAAATCTAGGTGGCCCATGTAGTGTCAGCGTCACGAACGCACCCGAAACAACTGATCAACGCCGTCAACGTCACCGTCAGCTTCACACTCTAAATCCATCCTGATACTCACTATTGTCTCCGGTCCACAGAACCTAGTCTTTGTTTACCGCGGTGTTGTTTTCATGTAAATCCAAAATGGTGCACGTTACTTGTCAAAGTTGATAAGCTTCCACTGCCGGTTTTCATACAGAATGCAGTTTTGTAAGTCATCGTCATCTTCGGTTTCAGTTAGAATGCAGTGAATACCCTATTTCATATGCATAACGCATCATTACGACGCAATCTTTCAAAGAAATCGCTCGCAAGCTTACAAAAGTAATGAAGCATCTCAATGCGGCTGCTGATGCGACTCGAAACGGAAAGGATGTGGAAGTAACATGGAATGACCCACCTTTGTTTTCACTGCACAGTTGGTCGGCGCTTATTGTGCCTCACTTTATCTCTCAGTTCCGGTGACGTCAGCGGGCCTATTGGAATCCTCCAGTACTACTGAAGCAGTTGAAAGATCGGCGGCGTTGCCAGGTACACCACTGGCGTGAAACTCTGCCGGGATATCTTAAGAAAGATTTGACGTTCAGCGATGACACTTGAGATGGTCTTCTCTATGGCCATGAGGATGCTACCTCTGGGCTTCGTAGCACCAATAGATTACAACTCAGGTATCGGCCTGCACATATTTTGAAATTGGAATCGCGGACCAAACTGGGGGTTGGGTTTCAACAATGTGCGGTGGACTGGGAAACGTTTTTGAACCGCTGGGCCCCACAGGTAGGGATACGCCCGGCGCGGACCAGTGCTTTGCGGTGAGCGCAGGCTTTTGCAGCACGACGCAGTCTAGCGTACGTCAACCGTACTGAGTATATATTGCTTCTCTCTCTTTGAACAGTAAAGTCCGGAGATAACCATAACGGATGTTAGGAATAGGGTATTCCGTAGTAGAGTTTGACCGGAATCGAGAAGAAGACAGGTATCACAAAAGCAGATACGGAAGTGTACGGCATGAAAAGTTACGCAGTACAGTCCATCCTTGGTTTTTGTCCCGGTTTCGCTCCTCGATTTTTGTCCGGCAGTCATCCCCACCACCTTGGCCCCGGGTCGGGCTGGGCTGCCTGGAGCCGGCCGGGACCCGGCCCGGCTAGCTCGGGGATTTAAGAGGCTTAAGCCGCTCAGGCGGTATGCATTTTTAATTAAACTCGGATTTGCGCTCAAATATTGAACAATTTGTCCAACCCAATGCATAGAGGACTAAAACCCAAGCCGTGTGAAAAAAACGGTATTTCGAAATTCAAATTTTGATCTGAGATGTGCTAAATTTTGTGTTTGAGCCCGCTGCCTCATCTCAGATAAAAGTTCGAATTTCGAGATGCCGGTTTTTTGCACGGCTTGGTTTTCAGTCGTCTATGCATTGGGTTGAACGATATTCAATGTTTGAGTGCAAATTTATGTTTAAAAGTGCATCCCGCCCGAGCGGCGTAAGCCTCTGAATCCTCCCCCCGGAGAGGCCAGCCCCTCGGGCCAGCCGGGCCGGGTCCTGGCCAGGTCCCGGCAGGTCAGCGCTACTTAATTTTTGTCCGCAGCTCCTCCCGGTGGCGTGGACAAAAATCAAGGATCGACTGTACGTGCCGCGCCGTCAGCCACGAGCCGACTTAAATATAAGGTGGCCTAGCTCTTGATGATGATATGTCACGACCATTTGATTGGGTCAGACAGCGCTTACTTTAACTGCGCGGCCCAGGGACGTGCATCCTCAGGCCGCGCGGAGTGGTTCCGCTGTACGTTAAACCGTACTTGAAACATCGCGCGGACATGCAACTCGTTCGCTAGGGATCCTAGGTTAGATACCTTCATGATTTGGCCACTTATCAGGTGCGATGCCACTCGAAAGTACGGAGAGTGCCTCCCTTAAAAGTAAGTTACCTAGTCGTGCCTAAAGAAGGGCTTGTTCACGAAGGGCTCGAGTTGTCGCTACATTCCTGTTTAGCGGGGGTACTGGGATTCTGCATTAGTTACAAGTAAAAGAACGTCGACGGTCGACTCTGGCCTCCTTACCTGGATACGGCTTACTTTGAAGTCCACGGCGACACTTCACATCGATTAAGGAATCTACCTGAAGTTACCTGAAAATTATTCCTAGACACAAGACATGAACGACAAATAGTTTCTCTACCAAAATAACAGCTCTCGCATTCTCCTCATACTGTCTGAAACAATATGCATTTCCAGCCAGGCCTGAGAACAAAAGTGTAAGACCAAGGAAACTTCCAGAACGGAAACGGTTAGCATAAGAAGTCGCACGGGGGAGGGTAGCATCGCCGAGCGAATTCAGCGACAATTTAAAGGTGTGAAAATACATGCACAAATTCAACCGAGGTGCGGGATCGGTTGCTCAAATTCAGGCGGTGAGAAATCTGCTTCAAAATCTCCGAAATTCGAATTGGGTGATGCTGGCGTGATTTTGGCATCGCCACTGTAAATTCGGCAATTTCTCATACTAGAAACGATGCACAAAATCTATAAATGTGCCAGATCGGTTGCTCAAATTGTGCTCAAATTTGTGGTGACCTCCGTTGAATTTGTGCGTGGTTGGGTGATGCTGGTACTTGTTGACGTCACCAGTGCGCTTCCTAGCTATTTCAGCCGCATTTTAAGGGTGCGAAAATGCATGCACAAATTCAACCGAGGTGCGGGATCGGTTGCTCAAATTCAGGCGGTGAGAAATCTGCTTCCAAATCTCCGAAATTCGAATTGGGTGATGCTGGCGTGATTTTGGCATCGCCACTATAAATTCGGCAATTTCTCATACTAGAAACGATGCACAAAATCTATAAATGTGCCAGATCGGTTGCTCAAATTGTGCTCAAATTTGTGGTGACCTCCGTTGAATTTGTGCGTGGTTGGGTGATGCTGGTACTTGTTGACGTCACCAGTGCGCTTCCTAGCTATTTCAGCCGCGTTTTAAGGGTGCGAAAATGCATGCACAAATTCAACCGAGTTGCGAGATCGGTTGCTCAAATTCAGGCGGTGAGAAATCTGCTTCGAAATATCCGAAATTCGAATTGGGTGATGCTGGCGTGATTTTGGCATCGCTACTGTAAATTTGGCAATTTCTCATACTAGAAACGATGCACAAAATCTATAAATGTGCCAGATCGGTTGCTCAAATTGTGCTCAAATTTGTGGTGACCTCCGTTGAATTTGTGCGTGGTTGGGTGATGCTGGTACTTGTTGACGTCATCAGTGCGCTTCCTAGCTATTTCAGCCGCGTTTTAAGGGTCTTAAAATGCATGCACAAATTCAACCGAGGTGCGGGGTCGGTTGCTCAAATTCAGGCGGTGAGAAATCCGCTTTTAAATTTCCGAAATTCGAATTGGGTGATGCTGGCGTGATTTTGGCATCGCCACTATTAATACGGCAATATCTCATACTAAAAACAATGCACAAATTCTGAAAATGTGCCAGATCGGTTGCTCAAATTGCGCTCAAATTTGTGGTGACCTCCGTTGAATTTGTGCGTGGTTGGGTGATGCTGGTACTTGTTGACGTCACCAGTGCGCTTCCTAGCTAATTCAGCCGCGTTTTAAGGGTCTTAAAATGCATGCACAAATTCAACCGAGGTGCGGGGTCGGTTGCTCAAATTCAGGCGGTGAGAAATCCGCTTTTAAATTTCCGAAATTCGAATTGGGTGATGCTGGCGTGATTTTGGCATCGCCACTATTAATACGGCAATATCTCATACTAGAAACGATGCACAAATTCTGAAAATGTGCCAGATCGGTTGCTCAAATTGCGCTCAAATTTGTGGTGACCTCCGTTGAATTTGTGCGTGGTTGGGTGATGCTGGTACTTGTTGACGTCACCAGTGCGCTTCCTAGCTATTTCAGCCGCATTTTAAGGGTGCGAAAATGCATGCACAAATTCAACCGAGGTGCGGGATCGGTTGCTCAAATTCAGGCGGTGAGAAATCTGCTTCCAAATCTCCGAAATTCGAATTGGGTGATGCTGGCGTGATTTTGGCATCGCCACTATAAATTCGGCAATTTCTCATACTAGAAACGATGCACAAAATCTATAAATGTGCCAGATCGGTTGCTCAAATTGTGCTCAAATTTGTGGTGACCTCCGTTGAATTTGTGCGTGGTTGGGTGATGCTGGTACTTGTTGACGTCACCAGTGCGCTTCCTAGCTATTTCAGCCGCGTTTTAAGGGTGCGAAAATGCATGCACAAATTCAACCGAGTTGCGAGATCGGTTGCTCAAATTCAGGCGGTGAGAAATCTGCTTCGAAATATCCGAAATTCGAATTGGGTGATGCTGGCGTGATTTTGGCATCGCTACTGTAAATTTGGCAATTTCTCATACTAGAAACGATGCACAAAATCTATAAATGTGCCAGATCGGTTGCTCAAATTGTGCTCAAATTTGTGGTGACCTCCGTTGAATTTGTGCGTGGTTGGGTGATGCTGGTACTTGTTGACGTAAACAGTGCGCTTCCTAGCTAATTCAGCCGCGTTTTAAGGGTCTTAAAATGCATGCACAAATTCAACCGAGGTGCGGGGTCGGTTGCTCAAATTCAGGCGGTGAGAAATCCGCTTTTAAATTTCCGAAATTCGAATTGGGTGATGCTGGCGTGATTTTGGCATCGCCACTATTAATACGGCAATATCTCATACTAGAAACGATGCACAAATTCTGAAAATGTGCCAGATCGGTTGTTTAAATTGCGCTCAAATTTGTGGTGACCTCCGTTGAATTTGTGCGTGGTTGGGTGATGCTGGTACTTGTTGACGTCACCAGTGCGCTTCCTAGCTATTTCAGCCGCGTTTTAAGGGTGCGAAAATGCATGCACAAATTCAACCGAGGTGCGGGGTCGGTTGCTCAAATTCAGGCGGTGAGAAATCCGCTTTTAAATTTCCGAAATTCGAATTGGGTGATGCTGGCGTGATTTTGGCATCGCCACTATTAATACGGCAATATCTCATACTAGAAACGATGCACAAATTCTGAAAATGTGCCAGATCGGTTGCTCAAATTGTGCTCAAATTGGTGGTGACCTCCGCTGAATTTGTGCGTTATTGGGTGATGCCATCGTGATTTTGGCATCACCAGATTTGAAACTCTGTTTTTGACCTTGTTTGATATGCACAAATTCTAAAACTTGGCAGAGAGATTGCTCAAATCATGCTCAAATTGGTGACCTATGACTCATAATTTGTGCATGCATGGGTGATGCCAGTGTCACGGAGGTTGTGTTCCCCTGATCGGACGTGTCCTGTGATTCCCTGGTTCCGAACCCCCCAGCTTCACAATATGGGCTCCGTGGCAGACACGCATTGCTCATGCGCGCCGAGTCACACCGACGCTTCTGACTCCACTGTCTTCTTCTAGCGAGTCTTCTTGACTGCCAAAATACCCTATTAGTGCTTGCAGCCGTGGTTTCGCGAGGACTTAAATGTGATCAGGTTTGCGTATTCTGAGCTTCGGTTGGGGCATTCAAATTCTGCATTAAAAATCGTTAAACGCGTCTCTTGTTCATGCTGACGAGATTGATTTCGTCTACGATAAAGCCTTGCGTGCAATTTTATCCTTACCTCCGCACAACCATTTGAGGGTTGATCTGTAAACTTGTTCATTTCATGGTAATTTTACACATGTGTTAAAAGTCATATGAGCAAACCTGCGCACAAAGTTTTTTCTTCTGCGTTCTGTCTGATTTTTATTAATGAGACACTTTTACTATGCTTTTTAAAAATAAATTTGAAAATGGTTGTATTTTTGTGCCGCTCTCTAAACTAGTTGCATAGAGTTGACCAATTCAGTTAACTGTGTGTTGCAGGGACCGCGGAGACGATGAAGTCACTGAGTCGCTCAAGTGCAGGACAGTGGCGTGCACATCATCTCATGACGTGACGCCTTCGTGGGTGAAGTTTTCTCCCACCAACGCATCACACTACGGCAGTACACTTATCTCTCGCGTTTCGGGATCCTCGTCGACCTTGAAAGGTGCACCTCTTGCTAAATTAATTTCTCTTTTGGTGTTTTCACGTCAGCTCATGGTTCAAAAGAATATTAAAGATTTTATAGTGGAGTGAGTTGAAATTTTACAAACATACCTTATTTCTCTCACTCAGCTAAATTATAATCCTCTAGACGAATTTGCTTATCGGATGTACGTAGTACTTTGATATTGCCGAAATGGTGTTGAGATATTGCGGGTAGAGGTCAATAAGAGTGAGTGTTTGGGAAGGATTCGCAGATGTGACATGTGAAGCCTTAATTTTTAAAACGTTCAGATCTTCAGAAACTTCGATTTATTTTTAAGTTTTGTACATACGGTGCTTTAATACACGTCCCTAACAGTGGTTTTGTTGTCAGTTTGATGTTTCCAGCTCCGCTCGCAGTTGTCATTAATGCAACTTTGGGGACACCCTTGTGTGGTGGATGTGAAAAGATGACATGACTGGGATGACCAAGGAATCAACCGTGTTTTGTTCAACAAACTTTTAACTGTGAGTAATATTGACAAAAAGCCCCACAAAAAACTAGCGACTTCTTGTCACGGAAATAAATTTAACAATTGAAATAAATTCAACAAATGAAATAAATTCAACAAATAAAATAATTCAACAAATGAAATTAATTCATCAAATAAAATTAACTCAACAAATGAAATTAATTTATCAAATAAAATTAACTCAACAAATGAAATTAATTCAACAAATGAAATAAATTCAACAAGTGAAATAAATTCAAGAAATGAAATAAAATCAACAAATGAAACTTATTTGACATGGTTATCTTCCAAAATTTTCCAGGTGTCCTGCCGCGACCTGAGCTGCTGACACCTTCTGTGCTGTTTCTTAAAGGTAAATAGAAAATAGGATCATACGCCGTTTCTGATACGATTCAAGGATTCGAATACTTCGCTAAGAGCGATGACGTTTACTCTACCTTGCTTTTTAAGCCACTGCTTGGGTTTGCTGTTTCGCCGCTTCCTGCGATTCTCTAACTGCTTCTTAGTCAGCGGTGGTATGGGCAGCCTGTCAAACATTGCACATTGTAGAGGAAATATCGATAGACGGTTATATGACAGTCTGTCGATAGTAAAGACGCTATTGAACTAGTGCACAGGAAATCAACAGAAAAGGCGCACTTACTGAATGTCAAGGACTTAATGGAGGTCGTCTCCGTTTTCTCGGTCTTGTGGTAGCTCCGGTTCCAGATGCACCGGCGTGCCAGCGGCTGTGCGCGGTGGGCTGAACCTGTGAAGAAAGGACAAGCGTTAAATTACAAATTTATAAACGAATGTTGAGCGTGATTTTTTGAGGCGCAACGTCATCCTTCATGTAAAGAGGCGCTCATTCATACCTCTCGCCAACTTGTAGCTCGAAAATTTGATCTTCGTCCTCGCTGACCTCGTTGTCAATTGATGGATAAACCGCCAGCTCGGCTTCTGTGAGCTCATAGGGCCTATAAGCAAAGAACAAGAGTTCACCGGTTGACCGTACTTGTTGACGACTAGTTTACCGTATAATTTCCGCGTGTACGCAACGCATGCATCAATTTTCTGTGGTCGCTCCAAAAAAAAAAGTGCTCGTGTGTGGTCTGTTGTAGTTCGGTAAATTTCTAACAGTAATAGCCAGTAATGAAGGTAGATACTCGGGCCTCTTCAGCACGTCCTCGAACTCCCGGATCATGGCGAAGTGGGGCTTGCACCTGGCTCCCGCCATCATCAGGATATTCCGCTGGGTGTCGTCCTGCCTTAGCTGGTCTCTGAGATCCATCATGTCTCTGTCGTAAACCACACCCTCTCCATTCGGTTTCATCTCAGGCTTAAGAGTCTCCCTCCTCCTCTTGCTGGGACGGGTGGACAACCCCGTGTCCAAAATGGTGAAGTAGAATTCCGAGAATTCTTGCTCAGCCTTTCTGATGACGCCTGTAAATTAAAAGAAAAAATACTATCCCACTGTGTGAGATACTGGTAGGCCCGGAGTTTCACGGGGGTTTGGTTAAAATAGACGTTAAGTTTATATTTCGTTCTTTTTGGTTTTGTTTGCCTTCTTTTATTTTTTAATTCATGGAATGCGGATTTTGGTTGAGCCTTGTTTCAGTTTTGGGGTGGTTTGGGGGTGGTTATAGAAGTTAAGTTTATATTTTTTTCTGGTTTTGTTTGCTTTCTTTTTTTTAAATTCATAGAATGAGGATTTTGGTTCAGCCTTGTTTCAGTTTTGGGGTGGTTCGGGGTAGTTTGTATCTCCTTCGAGGGGGAGAGGGAGTAGTTGAAGAGCTAGGGCGTCTAGGTAGCGGTCAGTGTAACGCTTGCATTCTCATACGCGGGCCGCCTAGCGCTAGCCTCCTGCAAGGCTCTCGCACTGTTGTCCCCCCCACCGGTCCCAAACGGTCCTGACTCTTGAGTCGCCTCCCTTTTAGCGGGGCCTGGGTGTGCCTCGGCTCGGCTCGCCACATCGACAATGGGTACCCGGCAAAGGCTACGCAACAAAAAAGAAGGACGTCCGATTTGGCTGTGCTCTGGAGGACAGAATGATACTGAGTCAGGCAGAGGTTGCTGATGCAGCCTGCTGACGAGTCGAGCATAGCTCGTCTAGAGGCGTTGTAACAGTAGCTCTGTCTCTTGCTATCACCATTGGATGGAGAGAGCAAGCTGAAGTTTGAAGTGGTTTTTCTGATCAGTATGATATTTTTTGAATGTAACAACACGCTAGACCATTTAATACGACTATTGTCCGTAATTCTGTTAGACAGATTTTTGATTTTTTAGATCGTTTTGATTTTGGACTAGTGGTACCTGTTGACGAGGTGCTCTGTCTCTTACTTTCCCCATTGAAAGGAGTGAGAAAGCCGACTTTAAAACTCGTTTTTAAACGGTGTGTGATATTTTTGAAGTGTAAAAACACGTCAGCGTGTCTTGTATGAGTACCCTTCGATAATCTGGAGAGTTTGAAAAACTTCTGTCAGAGGGCCATATGGGGCTATGCTTCCAAGAAAAAAAAAAAAAAAAAAAAAAAAAAAAAAACAGTCGAATCTGACGAAACTATAAGGCAACTCCGTTTCACTCCGTGCCTAAAAAATAGGTCAAAGGAAAAATACCACTCGATGTTTACAGCTACAGTTACTCACTGTGGAAATTCCAGAAATAAGCGTGGCCATGGTTGTTCAACATAGTGTTAAACTTGCGGTGGACGGACTCCTCGCCACTCGTTGTCCAGGCTCTCCGTCCATCAATTGAAAAGTCCTCTGGAGGGATCTCTGCGTTTTCCACCCACTGGGCTTTGTAGTACGACAGGAACTTGAAGACCTTCTCTGTCGTGTCGCTCGTCAGCTTCCCCGCCTCCGCCCAGATGACCGCGAACCCCTGCTTGATCAGGTCGGGCGGGAGACGGGGCAGCGCGGCGGCCATTCTCATGATGAGCCCTGGCCCAACCTTCTTTGGCTCTCTTTCGTTGAAGTCTGAAAAGAGTTGGTCCACACCAAGCGTCTTAGCCTTCTTGTGCAGAGCCTGTGAAAGAAATCGACAAACAATGAGTGAAACTAAAATCAGGCAGTGCAAGATAAAAATATAGAAAGGAACGAAGGAATACAATACTTACCCTATGGAAATGCCACAGACATCCATGAGTCTTTATTCTTGGGTACACTTCCTTCCAGGCTTTCCTCTGTGCTTTGTCCCAATCTGTGACGCAGGCTGCTGCCTTCAGCCCAAGTGCTCGCAGTTAGACAAGGATGGCCTTGTAGGCGCTCGCCTTTTTGCTACTCATTGCAGCGAACGCCAGAGGAATGGCCTGCCATTCAAAAGCTAGCGTTAGGACATAGCATCACGTCGGAGAACAAATTGGGAGCGAAAGAAATACTTACATGGCCAAACACGCATAAAAGGAGACCACAAACACATGGGCGCATTTCGTGATGCACGGACGAAGCTTGTACGTATCATCACTTGCGACGACGTCGTCCTCTGATGAAATAGAAATAAGTCGCTCACTGGCGAAGAGGAGAGACTCTTCCCCAGGGTCACCCACCATCCCCTGGTAGAAATTTTCTGTGTCGTCCAGAGTGCGGCCTGCAATGAATAAAGTCGTTTAAAACAACTCGTCTGGTTACAATTTTAAGCGCATCATAAGATTGCACTTACAAAGGTATTGGTTTTTCAGCTGCTGGAACATGCTGTCAGCCTCTCTGAAATAGCGGGGGTTCCTGGGCCCGTGATTTTTCCGATGGTTCTTAACGTAATCCTCCATCTGCTTGGGCTGGAATAGCCTTTTCAGGGCCGGATCCTTGATACTGCAAATAAAATCGTACGGCCACATTAAGTCATATATGCAAATACAGAGACAGAAATTGCGGGTTTAATATAAGATACGAGCGGACGTGAACCCCACACGAAATCCTTGCGTAGCACGATGTTCATAATGCGAAGCATTTCACCGCATTGGAGCTTATGATGTAATGTGTTTGTATTGTGAAGAATATCGCTTCATAGTATGAACCTATTTGTTTCTAGCAAGCTTGCAAACCAAGCTGGTTCATAATATTAAACGAGATTCTTCGCAGTGCAAACAAATTGTTAGTAAGCTACAATGCTGTGACATTTTTCGCGGTGCGCGCTCGCCCAACTCTACCGCACCCCAGGGAAGGACCGTAGCGCGCGGGAATGTATACGGGTGAAAAGACGGTACACAGTGAATTTTATTAGTCTGAGAGGGATCAGAGCGCATCTTCTTCAAGAATAATAGTGTTAAGGAGGTACTCCTCGTCCTGACTACCGATTCGCGGTTAGACTCTGCTCACTCCCTGTATTGCCCTGATTGTTCCCTTCGAATTCACATTTCTCCGTGTGTGGCTTTCCTCTACCGCGAGAAGAGGATGGTTTTAGCGACCAGAGCGGAGGACAGACACACTGCAGACACTCCCGGCGCCACCCGATTAAAAATGAGTCGCTTCCGTCATCTGCCCGAGCGGGGTTAAGTCCGGGAGAAGCCCGGGGGTCTAACCAGAACTAGTCCCAGAATGTTACCAAATCGTCCAACTGCCGGGTGTGCCCGAGAACCGAACTAGGTCTGTTTTGGGGGGCTTCTGGTAGCGGGCTCATCCGGATCTAGTCCGGTATGGGTGGCGGGCACGTCCGGAACCAGTCCGGTCTGGGTGGTGTGCCGGGACGGTCTTATCCGGAAACAGTCCGATAGGACTGATAGCGGGCATGCCCGAACAGCATAAGCGCCCGGGAGCATATGCCTCCCAGTAGACAAGCGTGTGTTGCGGTATTGCCTACCCTTCACTTCTCAGGCGGCCCCACCTGTGCATAGGGTGCGAACCAGCCCCCTCCCACTGGTGTCAATAAAATTGTTTCAACAAAGATATTATTACAATAAAGAATGTTTATTTGAACAGTCAGACTTAATCACTACTGAACAGGTACATTTAGCACATAAGTTTTAACAAAAGAACCTTTTAAAACTTAAAATCAAGTTATTTAACACTTGAGTAAAGAAACAATAATGATAATGGTCAAACAAAATTAACATAGTCAAATTAAATAAACCATCGGAAGGAAAAGAAAAAACTAAGAAAAAAAAACTAGAAACACATTACCATAACACATACTAGCCCATGTTAAATAGTGGGCTTGTTCTGATTCATTGGCCTGATTTGTACCAGCCGATTGACCCGTGGATACCCCACTGGCCCATGAATCATAGGATTGCTGCCACCCTTCACTTCTCAGGTGGCCTGCACATAGGGTGCAAACCAGCCCCCTCCCACTGGTATCAATAAAATTGTTTTAAGATATTATTACAATAAAAAATGTTCATATGAACGATCAGTCTTAATCATTATTGACCAGGTACATTAGCACATAAGTTTTAACAAAAAGAACCTTTTTTAACTAAAATTCAAGTTATGGAACACTTAACTTGAATAAAGTTACAATAATGATAATGGTCAAACAAAATGAACATAAATAGTCAAATTAAATAAACCGTTGGAAGTGAAAAAGTAATAACTAGAAACAGAGTACCATAATACATACTAGCCCATGTTCAAATATTGGGGTTGCTCTGGTTCAGTTGCCTGAGCTGTCACAGCCGATTGACCTGTGGGTGCATCACTGGCCCATGAATCATAGGACTGCTGGTAGGGGGCAGAAGCCTGCTGATCATACGGACCCCACTGCCAGGTGGGATTAGGGTTGCCCCAGCTAGAGGGCCCTGCTTCTTGCGGGTTATTTCCCCATCTTGGCTGCTGTTGGTGCTGATGGAATAGTGAAGGAAAGCTGGGCTCAACTGGGTAGTCCCTGCATTCCGTCTCCTTGTGTGAGGCTTCCTTGCTAAGAGTCTTCTTGCGTGTGGGTTCTTTGGGAGGAGTCTCTTTACGGGGAGTTTCCTTGCGAGGAGTCTCTCGTACACCTTGCTTGATTGGAGACTCTTTCAGTGGGGTTGTACCAGGTGGAAAATCCTCGTAAAGCCATCGACATCACCTTCAAGATTTTCCATGCCCTGGATGTGAAGTATCATGCAGAAGCGGAACGAGAATGGCTTTTCTTGGAGAGAGCAGTTTATGAAGTCAATGTTGACAAAGGAGGGGATGCTAAAGTCAAAGCTGTTCTTAAAGAATACTTGAATTTTAAGAATGCTGCCTAATGTTCTTAATTGAATTTCATTTTCTTGATAAGTCTTTTTCTTTGTATTCATGTTTGCCATGATGGCCTTTTTATTTTATTTTGTGTTTTTACCTCGCTGTGCTAAGTCAGTTTGCAGTATGCCTTTTTGTTTTGTGTTTTCAACCTTAGTATTTATTTAATCATTACATAAGTACTTAAGGTGCCTTTTTAGTTTCCATGTTTGTATTGATAAGTGATTTTAGACATTGTTGAACTTATATTTATTTTTTCATTGCATTGCAGGGCTTTAAATGCATAATGCAAGATCGTGTTCATATTGTATCTTGTTCTCAATGCAATTCGCATTTTCCACATTTGTATTCTTTTCGTATGCACTTCAAAATATCTCACCAAGATGTTGACAGTTTTGTCTGTGCTATTGATAAGTGCAAGTTTACAAGGTATTACGCCTACGGTAAACATGCTGTGTCTGTGCATCATGTGCAAATCTTTGTCCAAGAAGCTAGTGAGAAATCTCAAATTTGTTTTAGACCTAATAATGATAATGACCATAGGGAGAGGTTAGAAGAATATGACAACTGTGTAAATAATGTCTGTGCTCAGAATGCTCAATGTGATGTTAAAGACTTGTTAGTGCAGGAACAGGATTATCTTGTTGCCAAACTTTATAGCAACCCTGCCTTACCTAGATGTATAGTTGGTGATATGATTAATAATTTCTCAAAGTACCTGACTAGTCCATTTTTTGAAAATATGAGACATGTAATGTCATCTCTTGACCCTTGTTAGAATCCTTCTCGGCACGGGCGTCTGGACTCCCTGCTGGTCCCCTTTCTGCATCGGCGGTCCTCAGCGGCTACTTAGATGGACGGGGAGAGGGGGGGGGGTGCAACTGGTGGACCTCATGTCTTGTATCAAACCATTTTATTTCCCATTCTCCTACCGGCAAACCTGCCTGCCTACTCTAGCTCCCGCTTCTCCTCCCCAGGTGGCTCCCCGCAGTCAAGGGCCGTACATACCGGGTAGCTCCTCCGGTGATAGGGCTCCTGTTAATCCTTTTGAGTCCTTCCGGCGTCGTCTGGTCTCGTCCCTTGCACTTTCACTCACTCACACACACAGTCCCATACGCGCGCTCGCTTCCGACTTGCGGCCTCTCTCGCGTCCGTCGCCTGGCTCGGCTCCGTGCCAACTGCCCTCCAGCCCTTGCCTTCGCGGCCGCGCGGCGGTGCCGATCCGCGCCCGCCGTGCGTCCTCAAATTTCGCAAGCCTCGCGCCCGACGCGTAGGCCGGACGCATCGCGTTCCTTCAGAAGCCTTTGTTTATGTCCGCGGTCAGTGCTCCTTGCACTCCCCGCCTCCTCTCCCTGTCCGTGTGTCGTGTCCGTCTTGCTGTCGCGATGCGAGATGCAACGTGAACCGGGCTGCCCGATGGGTGGCCTACCCATACGGCGCTGTTCCCCGCTCTTCTCTTTTTTTTTTGCTAGTCGGTGATGTGCCGAGGCTTATCTGTCCCACGCCGACCCGCGCTGGCTCTGGTTGTACACCCAGAGGCACCGCCCTGTCGTCCCGGGGTAAAGAAGCCTGCGGCCGTTGATTTTTTTTTTTTTTTTCCTCCATCCTTAATTTTCGCCGGTTCCGGCTTCGCCCCTTTTCATGTACGCGACATGCACTCTCCTTAACTTATGCTGGGAATTTGGACCGTAAACCAAAACGGTGTATGTCACCGGAGAGTCCTGACGAAGGACTTTCGCCCTCCGGTACTTCGGTTGCATTTTTGCCGGGAGGTTGAATTTTGCCCTCGGTTCGAAATACACGTACGCAATCTCCCCTCTTGTGAACGTCACGTCTTCTCTGTTTTTGTCATACTGTCTTTTGTAACCGTCTTGCACTGTTTTCTTCTTGTCCATGGCTTCCTGTCGTCGTTTCTTCCTTTCTTCCTCAAAATCATTTTCCCCACTCGGCGAGTGGACCCCCATGTCCCCCGGAGCCCTCGCCTCTATGCCAAACAACAGCTCCCGAGCAGTTTTTCCGTGTTTTTGGGCACTGTTGTTTATTGTAGATAGGGCCGCCGGTAACATCCTGTCCCACGGCTTCATGTCACCTGAACAGTACATTTTCAGTACCCCGTCCAGTTTCTTCACCGCCGCCTCCGCTCCTCCATTCGAGAACTTCGCATCCGGAGGGATGACGTTCACTTCCCTGACTCCCATTGCCTTCACAAAGTCCTTGAAGATGGGAGTGTCGAAGTGCGGTCCCTCATCACAAATGAGCGTGCCGGGCATCGCGATGTACTTGGCTATCTCGAGCCACGCGTCAATGGCGTCCACCGCTCTGCACCGCTTCTTTGGGCACGCATACACGAACCCCGAGAACAGGTCCACCAGCACGAAGCAGTGGCTGTTCCCCGTGCTGGATGTCCCGTAATCGACGAAGTCACACGCCATTTTCTCGAACGGACGCGTGGCCTCGATGATCTGCAGTAACCCTTTCTTCTTTAAACTAGGCTTATACTCTAAACATTTCTTACATGACTGTATGTACATTGCGACGTCCTTCTTCATACCGTCCCACCAATAGCTTTGTTTCATTAAGCTGTAAGTCTTGTCCAAGGCGTAGTGGCCCCCGTGGATCGAGTCATGGCAGTTCTGGAGTACTTTCTTTCGCAGCTTTTGCGGTACCCACACTACCACTTTGTCCTTTCGCACGCACACCACCCCCTGGTCGGTCATGAAGAATTTCCCAACGCCCTTACCGTCCCGCAAACTTTGCAAAATCTGCCGCCCCTCCTCGTCCTCGGCTTGCCCCTCCTGCATTTCCTTCCGCCATTCTGCCTCGTCTACAATTGTCACTCCTGGCAAGGCGATCTCTATCAGCTCTTGCGTCCAATCCTGGCCCTCCGAGCCCTGCATGTCCCGCGTAGCCTCCGCCTTCTCGCGGCGCGCTGCCGCCCGCGTCGTCACGGCCCCAATCCACTCCTGCTGAGTGTCCGGGTCGCCCACGCATGCCGGGCATGCGCATTGCGCAGACGGTAGGTACGCGCGCGCAGCTTCCAGCTCTACCGGGTAGGGTGGCAGGGGATTGTTGCCAATGGTGGGGTACTCCAGCAGATTCAACTTCGGCGCCTCGTCCAGTACCCTTATTGAATCCGGGATCCCGCCCGCAGCCATTAGCTCCAACGGTTCGTCATCCCCCTGTTCCCAGGAGACGATGTTGCGTTGCTCCACACCCTGGCCATCCTCCTTCTTCCTGTCGTCCCCTCCTCCTCGTGGGTATGTCCGCTTTCCGAATCTGGGTTTCTACTGTGGAAATCTGCGCACACCTGCAGCTTTGCCTCTCTGTACTCGATCTTAACCCTGCCGTGGAATTGCGCGAGGAAGGCCTGTACCTTCGCCTCCCTCGGTGTCGGACTGGCCTCCTTTAGAAGCGTTGTCAGCGCTTTGCAGTCTGTGTACACCGTAAAGTCTCGCACCGTATGTAGTTCCAGGCGCCAGCGCCGTAGTGCGTACAGCATTGCCAGCAGCTCTGCGTCGTATAGGGAACTGTTTCTTTGATATTTGGGGAACTGCTTCGAAAATATGAAAACGGGCCGGAACTTCGCGTGTTCTGGGCACCTCTGGAGCAGCACTGCCCCCGCCCCGAACACCGGCGAGCCGTCACACGAGACCACCGTCTCCCTTTCCGGTGAGAAGTACATCAGAGCTACCTGTTCCTTGATAATCTTGTGCAATTTTTCCACGGCCTCCTGTTCCTCTTTGTCCCATTTGAATGGTTTTGACGTGTCCGTTGCGTCGAAAATCGGTTTTGATACCTTGTTGAAGTCTTTCACAAAAGGCCTCCAGTACGAAAAGTAGCTCCAGACGCTCTTGGCTTGTTTGCGTGTCTTCACTAATTTTAGCTTGTCTAGCTCCCGCAGATTCTCCGGGTCGGGCCTGTAACCCGACCCGTCCACCAAGTACCCAAGAAAGCTGATAGTCCTGAAGCCAAATCTTGATTTCTTTCTGTTGACGCCAAAGTTTGCCCTCCGGAATGCCCCAAGTACCTTTTCCAGTGCCGCCAGGTGTTGTGTTAGGCCGCCTTTGGTGAATAGGATAGTATCGTCTACATACGCGATCACGCACTGCCACAGAAGATCGCCCATGGCCAGAGTGAGGGCGTAGCAGAGGTACTGGGAGGACACGCTGAGGCCCATTGGTAATTTCCGATACCGCCATAATTTCCCTTCATGTTGTATAGTTAGTATATGCCGGTCCCGCTCGTCTATCACGAGCTGATGGAACGATGACGATAAGTCAATCACCGAGAACATGTCGCTTCCCTTCAGTCGGTCCAAAATATGGGGTATTTTCGGTGGTGAGTAGTGAATTTTAGACAGCGTTTCATTCAGCTTCTTCGCCGACAGCACTAGTCTGTACTGCATCTTATTGGTGTGCGGGTCCCTGCCCTTCTCGACCAGCATGAATGGGATCCGGTAATTTGAGTGTGGCGCCGCTTCCAGAATTTCTTGTTCCGCCATTTGCTCAATGACCTTCGTTGCCTCTTTCGCCTGCGCCGGGTTGAGGTTGTAGTTGTGCTGGTACACCACTTTGTTGGCATCTCTCAGTGGCAGTCGTACCTGCAGGATGTTCGTTGTGCGTAGCGGGTCCCCGGAGTTCAGTGAACCTGGCCGTACCCAAACATCCGGCCCAGGTAGGAGGAGCACAAAACGTTTGTTTTTCGTTAGTTTACGTTTGTTTTGGAGTGTTTTCAAGGGTCTGATATGTCAATCAACCAAAACAAACAACTCATATATGATGATAGGAAGTTATCCGGACCCGTTGCCGGACCCACTCTTAAATCATCCGTCGTCGGCCAAAAAGGTATAAAACGTCTCGGTTTCGTTAGTTTACGTTTGTTTTGGAGTGTTTACGAGGGTCTGATTGTCAATCAGCCAAACAAACAACTCATATATGATGATGGGAAGTTATCCGGACCCGTTGCCGGACCCACGCTTAAATCGTCCAACTCCGGCCTAAAAGGTATAAAACGTCTCGGTTTCGTTAGTTTACGTTTCTTTTTGGGTGTTTACGAGGGTCTGATATGTCAACCAACCAAAACAAACAACTCATATATGATGATGGGAAGTTGTCCGGACCCGTCTCCGGACCCGCCCTTAAATCGTCCGAGGCCGCTCAAAAAGGTATACTAGGCAGGATCGAGACGATCCAATCGGCTCCGCCTCTACACTAGTTTTCTTTCTGCTGTTACATTAGATTAGGTTAACAGGTAGGCTCGTTTCGTTTTAATTCACAACCACGTACCGGCACCGGTCGACCGGCAGCGGTACATGGTTGTGAATCAGCGGGCGGGTCGGTACGGGGTTGTGTCCCCGGCTGGCCGGCGGTACGGGCTTGTGTCCCGCCCAGCCGGACGGTACGGGCTTGCAGATAGGAGGCGTCGATACAGTACAATAACGAAATAATTGAAATGTCATACCTTCCCCATCCTTCAATACGTCGACAATTGATTGATTTCTGATTGATCCATAATATACCATTCTGATGTTTTTCTTGCTTTTTATTTGCTGATTGAGGTCATTGACATACTCTTTAGACTTGATGTCAGATTCAAATGGTAGATATGTAATAAATTTAATGCCAAATTGCTTAAAGACGGCCACCAATTTGAGGCACTCTTTAGAATTACTAAAGGAATTGACGTCTTGATACAAATGATCAATTACATATTCCTTCCCCTTCTTGAGGCATCGTGCTGATAGCACCTTGAACCCTATAGGACGTTCAGCTGTAAAGAAAATGGGTTTATTACTTCATATTGAAAAGTAAAGATGTGTAATCATCACATTTACTTATAAATAATATTGAATGGAAAAGGTAAAATTTAGGTAGTTAAGAATGCGTTCAAAAATCGAAATAGATATGATTGGCACTTGATCAGATTTTAATACACACACTAATGAGAGTAGACCTTGCATCCAAATCGCTCAAATCCTAGGATTTTTAAGTGTTGAGATCTCAGACACAAGTTAAAACATTACTCATGTAATTAGAAAAATTATGAGTCACAAATACCGCATACAATATGAATCTAATGTACTAAATGTTCCACGCCCTTGAAATGGAACGTCTGACAAATTCAAAAAGGACAGAATTTGTAGGCATGTTAATACCGATTAACCTTTCACATGACGTGCACTGAACGTACATACGTTTGTGTTGGTACACCGGTTCTATTTTATAACAGGTCAAAGAAACCCAACTTTAACATGCATTTATAAAATTATTATTGAATCTTACATTCGCCTTTACAATGAATCTAATGTACCAAACGATTCACACCTTTGAAATGGAAATTGGACAAAATTCAAGAGGTACAGAACTTGTAGAAACTTCAATGCAATGCACTGCCAGTAATTAATAAAAGTGTTTAGGATGAACTTGAGGGCAAATAGAACAAGTAATTGAAGATAACAATTTTATTAACAAAAATGCAAGTCTTTAAACAGCAGGCTTCTTGGACCCTGACTGGCTGGTGGATGCTTCTTCCAAGCCATCACTACTAGACCGTTTCTTCGGGGGGGGGGGGGGGGGGGGGGGGGGGTTTCTTCTTGCTCGGCCTCGTTTAACGAAGCAATGCCTTCTAATTTCTCAATGTCAACCTCTGCAAATTAAGGAAATGTAGAAGTATAATAACATACATACAGTGTAACAACGAAAAAATTGAAATGACTTACCTTCCCCATCTTTCAAAATATCAACAATTAGTTGATTTCCAATGGACCCGTAATAGACCATTCTTACTCTCTTGTTAGCTTTAATTTCGGCATTCAGGCCATCAATGTATTCTTTGGATTTATTATCAAATTCAAAAGGTAAATAAGTTATAAAGTTGATTCCAAACTGTTTGAAAACAGCAACAGTTTTCATACATTCCTTGGAGTTATTAAATGAATTTACATCTTGATAAAGTTTATCAAGGGTGTATTCTTTGCCTTTCTTTAGGCATCTCGCTGACAAGACTTTTGAACCTTGAGGACGCTCCGCTGTAAAGGAAATACGTTTATTAATTCATACTGAAAAGGAAAGATATTTAAACTCGTTTAAACTAAAATATTCAATGGAAAAGGTAAAATTTAGGTAGGTAATAATACGTTCAAAAATTGAAATGGATATGATTAGCATTTGACTGTAAGCCATACACAACATGATCTGTACGTTCCTTCAAATTTCAATACATTCACATAATGAAAGTAGATCTTAATCCAAATCGCCCGAACCGCGATGGTTCTTCAGCGTTGAGATCACAGACAAGTTAAAACATTACTTATATAACTGGTTAGTAAAAATAGACAACAGATTAAGTCAAGAGCCGAAGCTAATTGGAGATGTCAATGCAGATTAACCTCTTACAACACGTGTACTCAACGCCAGGATACGAATTTCAAAGATGTCAAAATAAAAATCGAACGATGCAATATAAAACACTCTACTTACGGTGAACCATGATGAGTAGATCGCAGGCTGTGCAGATTACTGACGAGTGAGAACGAATAACAAGTAATCTTTCTTTCCATTTTCATTCTCTTTTATAGCGAATATCTGACAGCGCCAATGATCACGGCAACATGGATTATGAAACGATGTGTGTGTGTGTGTGTGTTAGTCGATTGCTGTATTTTTATTTAAGTTACATAAATAAATTATTGAAATATTATAATAAAATTATTGTACGCGTAAAGAGTTCGTAATTTTAAAAAATTTAATTTGCATATTCGATAACATTCTGAAGTTAAAATAATGGTCATTATTTTCAACACCGACTCCGACTAACACACACATCGTTTCATAATCCATGTTGCCGTGATCACTGGCGCTGTCAGATATTCGCTATAAAAGAGAATGAAAATGGAAAGAAAGATTACTTGTTATTCGTTTTCACTCGTCAGTAATCTGCACAGCCTGCGATCTACTCATCATGGTTCACCGTAAGTAGAGTGTTTTATATTGCATCGTTCGATTTTTATTTTGACATCTTTGAAATTCGTATCCCGGCGTTGAGTACACGTGTTGTAAGAGGTTAATCTGCATTGACATCTCCAATTAGCTTCGGCTCTTGACTTAATCTGTTGTCTATTTTTACTAACCAGTTTTATAAGTAATGTTTTAACTTGTCTGTGATCTCAACGCTGAAGAACCATCGCGGTTCGGGCGATTTGGATTAAGGTCTACTTTCATTATGTGAATGTATTGAAATTTGAAGGACCGTACAGATGATGTTGTGTATGGCTTACAGTCAAATGCTAATCATATCCATTTCAATTTTTGAACGCGTATTATTACCTACCTAAATTTTACCTTTTCCATTGAAGATTTTAGTTTAAACGAGTTTAAATATCTTTCCTTTTCAGTATGAATTAATAAACGTATTTCTTTTACAGCGGAGCGTCCTCAAGGTTCAAAAGTCTTGTCAGCGAGATGCCTAAAGAAAGGCAAAGAATACACCCTTGATAAACTTTATCAAGATGTAAATTCATTTTGAGCACTCTTTTAACATTTAAGTGTCACTCAAAGAAACTAGTATTTTCCAATAGATAATTCTATGGCTATACTTATACTTTACTAACTTACATTTTCATTTGTCATATTGATAGTACTTAAGTAGAAAAAATGCAGCACAGCAATACTACTGATGACACACTGACTGTGAGCGAAAACGAATTTATCGTTTAAGTAACATTGTTTCTGATGCAAAAATGATGCATGTAGAGTACATTGTTCTTGTAATGCACAACCAAATACATTGTCACATCATGAGAAAATAACAGAAAACTAATATGTGCTTAGAACACAATAGTACTCTCAAATTCTTCATGTATAAGAAGATGATTTGATTCTAGGGATAGCAATATAAAGTGTCCTCCAATATAAAATCTGCTCAGCATCCTTGATTATTACAATCATAAATTAATTAAATCTGTAACAAAAATTACATGACATTATTAGTTAGAAACAAACAAGCAATTAAAAACATCTGTAACCCATACTTCAAAGAAGATTGATGGAAAAATAATGTAATACCTCTTAACAGTCACATCTGAAAGTATTGACTGCTCATCAATCAGCTCAAGCAGGCTGCACACCATTAAACCCAATGCTAAGAACAATCATATCTGAATTGCCATTCACATGGCAACAGCCACCATAACAACTTCATCTCAATTTATTGGTTGTAAAATTTAACATAGATATTAACAGAATACGACATAAATATTTTATTATTCTGCATATAGAAATGCAAATATAGTTGTATACCTTAACGGCACAGCCTGATAGATCTTATTTCAATCTTCTCTGGTATCATTCGATTGATCACTACACTCAAGGGAAATGTATGACATGTAACATCATCAAGGTTAATGCTGTCACAAGCTTGCACACAGCATGAACGTTTGGTTTTCTTCACTGAATGTCTCACTCCATCATTCAATAAACTACCTCATCAGACTTAGCAACACTTATTTCAAATTTACTATCTATCACTTCTGCTTGTTTGGGTTTACTGTCAATCTCTTCTGCTTCAACATTATATGCATCTTCCACAACATTACTAACTATATCTTCATTTTCCACAATGACATCACCATCAGAACCGGTTCACAGTTCACGGTTTCTTCAATACCTTCGGAACCATTGCTGGTGACAGTGCTACCAGATTGAACCTACAGATAAACCAGACACAATGTAATCAAATGAATGAAACATCTTGCATTTCTGTTTGCAAACACTAACCTCATCTTTCCAATCAACGAACAATATGGAAATATACTCACTAATTCTATCCAGATCCGACTCACTTAATGAAAATGTTTAGTTACGAAACTAAGATTTGACCAAAGTAGAAAGCTATTATTACATCAAAATTTATACATAACAATTCTTAAGTGATCCAATTCACATCCGATAATCCGATGCCTGCCCGCCCTCCGCAGTAGGACCCAATGTGTATGCGAATCAGAATGTGACCCCGGACGGTCGCGTTCCCTTTCTCTCCACAACTACCAACAACTACCAACTAAGTAGCCCTCAGCCACATCTGTTTTTTTTTAAAAAAGCGAGCCTAATAAGACGGATTCGATAAACGAATTATTTGACATTTTATTTACTTCATATGATCCTAGACGTACTAAACTTTTTTTACCTTTAAAAAAAAATAAAAAAAATCACATTTCTCCGTACTGTTGGATAACGTTTCACTTCACAACTTCAACTCTGGGATGGAAGATCCACTGCATCGAGTCATAGGGCTTCGCAGTATAGTATAGTATAGTATATTTTTATTTATTTTATTTGAGGCGAAGCCAAAAACGTTTCGGTTTCTTTAGTTTAGGTTTGTTTTGGAGTGTTTACGAGGGTCCATCGACCAAAACAAAGGACTCTCATAGACTGACAAGAGTTGTCACGACCCTCTTCCGGGCCCGCGCTAACTGCGCACCAAAGTACACGTTCATGTTCGTCCATTATTGTTTTGATTCGTTTCGTCCATTCTACAAGTTAAACCAGTTTATGTTCGGTTTTAATTTTGAAAGGGCCCGGGTAAGGTCACATATACTTGTAGCACAGAAGTAGAAGGTTAAATATACCCACTTCATCATCAGTCGTATTTGTTTTGTTTAGGTAAGCATCAATTTATCAGGCAATTGTAAGATACATGCGATATCAATAATCTGTTATTGAGATCGGACAGGTACTCAACCGATTCCAGCGGCTCCGAATGGCGTCGAAGGCACTCTGGCGGTGTTCAGGTGTATATGTTTTTGTTTGTTTCAATGTTAAAGAGCTGTTTAGGTGAAGCGATTAACGCTGACTCCCATGTTTTTCGTGTGTGGGTTCGGACAAATTCGCTCATGGTGTACTTGTCCTCCAAAACCAATAGCAACACAACCTGTACAACCTGGTTTGTTTGTTTTAGCGTTCAGCGACTCGTGGAAAATATGTGGACAGGTTTCGCATCGGATTCTGCTATCGTGGGTCCGTACAAAATCCGTTGGTTATTCACGACAGTTTGTGATGTGTCGCAACGTAGCATAAAGTTGGCAGTGCCACAGTCCCGGGTTCCGCCACCAGGGAGCGCCAGCGCTACCTGGGAGGCGGGCCCGGAGGCGCGAGCCGAGAGAGAGTTCATTCCGTTTCCTGGATCAGAGCACGACACATCGCCTCTCCCAGTAGGACCCTAAAGTGCAAGTGAACCTTGGTGAGTGTAACTGAACTATACCCTTTTCCCACGCCAGTCACAAGGAGTTGAGGACACAACAGTTTGAATGAATGAAATTGTTCATTTCAGCATCAGTCGCATTTGTTTTAGTTTTTTTAGGTAAGCATTAATTAATCCGGAAATTGTAAGGTACATGCCATATTAATAATGAGTGATTGGGATGGGACAGGTACTCAACCGATTCCAGCAGCTCCGAATGACATCGAAGGCACTCTCTCGGTGTTCAGGTGTGTGTTTTGGTTTGTTTTAATGTTAAAGAGCTGTTTAGGTGAAGCGATCAACGCTACCTCCTATGTTTATCGTGTGTGGGTTCGGACAAATTCACTCATGGTGTACTTGCCCCCCTAATCCAATAGCAACGCAACCTGGACAATCTGTTTTGTTTGTTATTGTCTGTTTTAGCGTTCAGCGACTCGTGGAAAATATGGGGACAGGTTGCCCATCGGATTCTGCAATCGTGGGTCCGTACAAAATCCGATGGTTATTCACGACAGTTTGAATGAATGAAATTGTTCATTTTAGCATCAGTCGCATTTGTTTTGGTTTGTTTAGGTAAGCATCAATTAATCAGGCAATTGTAAGATACATGCGATATCAATAATATGTTATTGGGATCGGTCAGGTACTCAACCGATTCCAGCGGCTCTGGATGACGTCGAAGGCACTGTCTCGGTGTTCAGGTGTGTATGTTTTTGTTTGTTTTAATGTTAAGAAGCTGTTCAGGGAGCGTTTAATAATTACGTAAGGGAAATTTTTGGAATATTGGACCCCTCCTTCCCTCCATGTAATGGTCCAAACCTAACCTTAAGGAACGAATGCACGCACGTAAGATATCTTGACCCCCCCCCCCCCTTAACGACCTTAAGTAATTAATGAACGCCCCCTCAGGTGAAGCGATCAATGGAGAGGTACACAACTGATTCCAGCTGCATTCATCTCATCCCCTGTATGGACTTAAACCACCTAATTTTGGGCTCGGAATCTGACAGGGGAGGAGAAACAGCATGAAGAGCAGCCATTCCGCGCACACCTGTGTCCTGGTTGCCTAACAACCATGCGGAATTGCCTATCCTCCAAGCGTTTAAAAGTGTTTTCATCCATTTTCGTGTACAGATACCTTATTTACCTTCGAAATGGATTTTATTTACAATTTCGCCTCACAACAAACTATTTCCTTTCACCTCTTGCAGTATGTCACGGAACGCGGCAAACGCCGTGAAGGTTGACAACTCAACGTACCTCCCACCCGACCGCTGGATTGACCGTACCCCGGACAGCGGGCCGCCGTCTGCCACCGCCTCGGTAAAATCAACGAAAAGGTGGCTGTGCTCGAGCAGTCCGACAAGGAGGTTCTGCCGGAATGCAGGGGCGCCGGAAGTGGGGGGCAGGGGGCAGCCTGCCCCCCTGTAAAACGGCAGGGGGGGCATTGCCCCCCTGATATTTCACCTCTCGGCAGCACGAAAACTGAAAACTAGGAAAGGTGCCGCAGGAGGCTTCTGAATCGGTCCCGTTTTGCCGCGCCACGCGCGCCTTGATGACGGACCGCCTTGCCTGACTGCGTCGCTTGGTGTTGATTAGGCGGCTGGCCGCTCAAAGTTTTTGGTTCATCGGGCTCTGCTAGAAAATAAGAATGTCTTTCTAGTGCACTTTCATTTTCTGTGAACTGTAACCTGTCAGGAAAAACATGTTTCATTCCAACTGTTAAGCATACTCGTCAATGTGTGTCACAATTTCCGCTTATCAGAACACAAAAAAATTTAGGATGGGGGGGGGGGGGGGGAAGGGCTGTGCCCCCCCTGGCGCACAACACTTCCGGCGCCCCTGCCGGAATGTCCTATCAAAACCCAACACGCGTCGGAACACGTGTGTGCACAGGTGGAAACGGAAGTTTGTCGCTACAGTGTCAAAACGACTCGCCCGAGTGTCCACCAGGCCTGAAGGGTGTGGTTTGCTTCCAAGGCAACGTTAATGTTTATTTCAAGCCATCCATGTGACCAAAATATTCTGTTTTACAGGGCAACTTCCCATCATCATATATGAGTTGTTTGTTTTGCTTGGTTGACATATCGGACCCTCGTAAACACTCCAAAACAAACGTAAACTAACGAAACCGAGACGTTTTATACCTTTTAGGCCGGAGTTGGACGATTTAAGCGTGGGTCCGGCAACGGGTCCTGATAACTTCCCATCATCATATACGAGTTGTTTGTTTTGGTTGTTTGACATATCAGACCTTCGTAAACACTCCAAAACAAACCTAAACTAACGAAACCGAAACGTTTTATACCTTTTAGGCCGGAGTTGGACGATTTTAGCGTGGGTCCGGCAACGGGTCCGGATAACTTCCCATCATCATATATGCGTTGTTTTTTTTGGTTGATTGACATATCAGACCCTCGAAAACACTCCAAAACAAACCCAAACTAACGAAAAACAAACGTTTTGTGCTCCTCCTACCTGGGCCGGATGTGTGGGTACGGCCAGGTTCACTGAGCTGGTCCCCGGGCTCGTCAAATACGTCGTGGTTCCTGCGAAGCACTGCGAGCAGCTGTTCTTTTTCTTCCTTATTCAGGTGCTCGCTGATCTTGTACTCTGCCTGCTGCGCCTCCTGTCGTCCTTGATCTTCCGCCTCTCCGCCTTCCGGCTTGTCCCAGTCCCCGAACGCCAACACCTGACTCCACCTGTCGTCCGGTACCGCGTGAATACCTTCTCGTCCCGCGCGAAAGGTCCCCAGTTCCGTCCCGCCGTCCACTGTCATCTCGTACTCTGTCATGTTCTTTATCAGGATTCCGTCCTTTTCACTTTCAAGGACGCACGGATGTACCTCTACGCACCCCTGCTGTACCTCGGTCGGTGTGAACAGTCCCGCCTCCTTTACTCGGGTAGTCGATTTGAACGAGACCAAGGCCTCCCCGTAGGGCTGCAGGACGGTTGCTTGTTTCAGCCGCACCACACCCTCCCCCCTGTCCACTCCTCCCACAGCCTCCGATGCGTCATCCTCCTCGCCCAGAAAGGCGATCCCCCCGCCGTGCGGCGTCTCCAGGCGACGTAACACGACAGGACCCGGGCCTCTTATACTACAGGTGTTCGTCGCGAAACACACCGTAGTCCCGTACCTGTCATGAAAGTCATTCCCCAACAGAGTGTGCAGTGCGGGGGACTGATGGTCATGCACCACGAACTGGTGCGTCCATGATGCCCCCTGGGCCCGCAGGGTGATCGCACACGTGCCCAGTATTCGCATCGCCGCGTCATTGGCCGCCATCAGTGTCTCCGTAAACGGCATGATCTGCTGCGTCGTCACCCTAGACACGTGGACAACGCTCATCGTGGCCGCCGTGTCCACTGTAACGCGGCCCGGCGAGCCCCCCACCTCCATCTGCACTGTGAAAAGTTTTCCCTGTTCGCTTCTCTTTTCCACTGCCATAAGCATGCCTACCATCTCTCTCCGGTCCTCTCTCTGTTCTCCTCCGGCCCCTCCTTCCCCCTCTTCCTCGCGCGTTGCCTGCGCCTCCTCTCTCTTCGTCGCGCGGTGCGCGACTCCGCGTCAAGTTGCGCGAGCCGCTGCGCTGCCTCGGGTTCAGGTGCACTGGCCTGCTCGGCCCCCTGTGCTGCTACACATCTAGCTTGTCCCTTGTGTCGCCCCGCCGTGTCAAAACTGCTGACTTGCGATCCGCGTTCCTCCACAGCGGTCTTCGCCCGCGCGCCGTTCGAAATTCGAGCCTTTACTTCCTTGTCTCCACCGCCGGTCTTCCCTCTGTCTTCGGTCGTGTCGCACTGCTGCCGGCCTCCTCGCGCGTCCCGACCATTGACCCCCGTTGGCGCTCTTAGCAACGGGGCTGTTCGTTTTTTCGGTCCGGACACTCCCTTTTGAAATGTTGCATGGAGCCGCAATGCCAGCAGCCCGGTCTCCATGGTTCAGCCCCGCCTTGGCCACTGTTGGGGTCGGGCATGGTGGCCCACTGGCCACCTCGCTGGCCCCCCGCTGCCCCGCGCTGGGTGTAGGGACCCGAGGTGTTGGCTGTTGGGTAACCGTTGCCCTCGTGACGCGGCCCCTGCCACTGGCCGCCTCCCCTTTGGCCTCCGCCCTGGTCTCCGCCATTCCAAGAAGGGCCTTGCCTCGGACCCTGCCACGGTCCCTGCCACTGGGGCTGTGGGGCAGCCCCTCCTTTGCTGTTGCAGGGGCAGCCCTTGCATCCTCCGCTGTTGCTGCTCCCTTGCTGTTGTTGCTTGGGCTTCTCCCCCGCGGTCTTCTTCTTCTCGATCAGGTTGAGCGTGAGGTCGCCGAGACCTTTTGTCAGACTTGCGATTTCCTCCTGCATTTTGCGCCAACCCGGGTTGTCCTCCAGGTGTAGCTTCGCCCCTTGAACCACGGGCTCTTCTGGTTTCAGAGATTTCCTCTCCTTCTTTTGTTTCTTCTTTTTCTTCTTCCTTTTCTTTCCCTTCTCCTCTTCTTCGGACGACGAGCTCTCCGTGCTCTCCGTGTTCGTTGTGCTGTCCTCTTCTGAGCTGCCGATGTGTCCCGTCCCGAGCCCAAGAGTTTTCCGCAGTGTCTTCTCGTTGGGCATTCCCTCTGTCAACCGCGACAGCCTGTTGATGAAGTTCCTCGGCGACAAGTCCGGCACTCTCTTCATCTCGTGATAGAGTTCCGGTGGAAGCTCCTTCATGAGCTTGGACAGCACTATGGACGGGTCCACGTGGTTAAGAGTCGCATCGATTACTGCTAGCAGCCTGTTGCAGTAATGTTTCAGTCCCTCCCTCTTCTTCCTTTCTGTGTCAAAGATCTTTTCCACCGTCCTGTTCACTGTCTCGTTGGGGCCGTACTGCTCCATCAGGAGGGCCCGCGCCTCGTCAAATGTGATGCGCGGGTTTAGCCGCCATTCCCTTCGCACGAGTTCGTGCGCCTCCTTTTTAGGCAGCCCCACAGGGCAGTGAATTTCCGCTCGTCCGGAATGTTTGCGAACACGGTATAGTGGCCAAAATCCTCCAAGAAGGTCGGGAGCTCCTCCGGCCTCCTCCCCGAAAATTTGGGCCGGTCGAATTTTCCTAGGTGCGCCATTGTTCCCCTTCCTTCTCGCTCTCTCCTTTGTTCTTCTTCCTGACGCCTTTCCGCCCACTCCTCTTCCTCTCGTCTCCTCGCCTCCTCCTCCCTTCTTCGCTCTTCTTCCTGACGTCTTCCCGCCTCCTCCTCTCTTCTTCGCTCTTCCTCCTCCTGTCTTCTCGCCTCCTGTTCTTCTGCCTCCCGTTTTCTTGCCTCCTCCTCCCTCCTTCGCTCTTCCTCCTCTTCGTGTTCCTCCGGCACCTCTACGTGTACATGCGGTGCCAACGCTCTCGCCAAGTATGTATTTATCTCCTCCGGCGAAAACCTCGCTCGCTCAAGCCTGGATATGAATGCTTGCACATTCCTAATAGTTACGCAGACCTCGGTATCAAATAGCCACCTTTTGTCTTCGTCGTTCAGGACGATCTCAATCGTCGGCCCCTCCCTTTTGCAAAATTAAACTTCACCTCCTGCCTCCTGCCCCGGACTTTCTGAGGTAGGGCTCCGACAAATTTTGTCAACTCCGTTACCAAAAATTCCAGATCTTCCCAATTTAGTTCCTGAATCCTTGTAAATACTACCCATGTGTCCTCCTCATCCGCTTTCAGTAACCCCGATCTAAAATCCTTCCTAGCCTTAATTAAAGCTTTAAATTTTCCCTGGTCCATCGCCCCCTCCTCCCCGCGAATTTTGGCAAATGCACCATGTTAGAATCCTTCTCGGCACGGGCGTCTGGACTCCCTGCTGGTCCCCTTTCTGCATCGGCGGTCCTCAGCGGCTACTTAGATGGACGGGGGGGGGGGGGGTGCAACTGGTGGACCTCATGTCTTGTATCAAACCATTTTATTTCCCATTCTCCTACCGGCAAACCTGCCTGCCTACTCTAGCTCCCGCTTCTCCTCCCCAGGTGGCTCCCCGCAGTCAAGGGCCGTACATACCGGGTAGCTCCTCCGGTGATAGGGCTCCTGTTAATCCTTTTAGTCCTTCCGGCGTCGTCTGGTCTCGTCCCTTGCACTTTCACTCACTCACACACACAGTCCCATACGCGCGCTCGCTTCCGACTTGCGGCCTCTCTCGCGTCCGTCGCCTGGCTCGGCTCCGTGCCAACTGCCCTCCAGCCCTTGCCTTCGCGGCCGCGCGGCGGTGCCGATCCGCGCCCGCCGTGCGTCCTCAAATTTCGCAAGCCTCGCGCCCGACGCGTAGGCCGGACGCATCGCGGCCCTAACACCCTGCTCTCGCCTCGGAAGCAAAGCAAGAAATTGATAAAATGTTTGATATCACTATGCAGCCCTTTGCTCACTTGCAAACTGAGTACAAACGTATGAAATATTTTGAAGATAGTGGGGACTTCATTTCTCCTGAAACTTATGAAATTTTCAGTAGAGAGGAAAGGGTCAAGACCAAAGATGGAGTGGTATTACAAATGAAGCAGGTGACAGGAGCATTCATACCATTGCGTAAAGTTTTAACCAGGTTTTTTTATTTGCCACATGCTTTTGAAGATACAGTAGCTTATATGCGGAGTCTGTCTGATGTGAAAGATTGGCTGTTCAATTTAGTGCAATGTGATGTATGGAAAAGAAAAGTTGCTAGGTATGATCGTGATGCTCTTGTTATTCCTCTGAATCTCTATTTTGATGAGGTTGAACCAAATGCTGCTTTAGGCCCCCATTGTGAACCCTTGGGGTGCTCTTATGTACAAATTGCCACACTGTCTCCCGAGTGGAACTCTCGCCTGGAAAATATATTTTTAGCTTTGCTTTTCAATGCTCATGACCGTAGCACATATGGTAATTACAGGGCTTTCAAGCCACTCTTGGAAGAACTGAAGTTTCTTGAGCAAGAGGGAATTGTTATTGAAACAAAAGAGAAAGGCCCAGTTAAAGTATATGTTGTTGTCGCTCTGATTCTTAGTGATAATAAGGGACTGAATGGTATATGTGGCTTCATGGAAGGATTCACTGCCACTTATTTTTGTCGAATTTGTCGTGCTACCAAGGTTTTTATAGAACACAATACAATAGTCTTTTCTTGTGGGTCTACCACTGGATGTTTCGTTTGTGTGACTCTTAAAGTACACTTTCCTTATCTTATGTGGTTTAAAGCGGCCTTATCTAAGTTTCGGTGTCAGTGAGGGTTTTAATAGCTGAAAAGTTTCCTGAATACAATCAATAATTGAGGAAATATTACCTGGAGTTCAGGTAAATGAAAGACTTCAAATACCTTTATGAACCTAAAATACTGAGATGTGTTCATCTAATTGAACACGAGCACGACGCAAAAACGTTTTGCAACAAATACAGGAAATGTGTATGGGAATCAAGAGATTATCTGTTTTAACGAGAACAACAATTTGAATACGAAAGAATGCAGGAGGCCATACATGATTGAACTGTAGGCAGAGAAAAGTCGTACCATCCATCAAAGGTGGAAACCACAGTGCTTCTTTATCAATTTGACGCCCTCAATTTTTCCTCCCTGATGTCTCCGAATTTCTCGTACGGATTTTAAGGTTTGTTTCCAATGTGTTTCACACTTTTAAAACTTTTTGGAAGTTTCTGAAAATATTTAATCCCGTATCTGTGTAGTGGTGCCTGTTGTATTACAGGTTCCACTTCTAGAACAATTTTCTTTTCACTAATTGCATACAATTACGATGTCACTTAACGGTCCATACTCAATAAGAGACTTGTGTAATGCTGTGGTGTTACCCTGTGTGTTATCAGCTGTGTGTTCAATTGTTTCGGTTATATGTCAGTTTGGAACCAAGCGTCATTTGGATGTTCAAGGAAACCACAACGTTCATTCAATAACTTTCAGACACGTTCTTTAATTTGCTGCTGCTGCTACCGCTACTTTCTTCTTCTTCTGCTGCTGCTGCTTCTGCAGCCTTAGAGAGGCGGTACGGTGTTGGCCTTAAGCAACGAACTTCTGTAACAGAATTGAAAGAAACTGATACCATATTTTGCGATAATATAGCAAACACTGTTAGAAATATTTGTCTGCTGTACTGTAACATTGTTACGTAGCAATTTATGTAACATTAGTTACAGACCACTGTACACAATATGTTACGCCAGTACGGCTGTAACATTTTAAAACCAGCTGCGGAGAAAATATTTCCACGACCGGTTGCTCCCTGGCCGGGAATCGAACCCTGCCCTCCGCCACCTCATCTTACGAGGCGGGCGCCTTACCCACTGTCCTATGGAGGGACCATGTGAGTGACGGTCCAGCGTCAGCCTCTTGGCGTGGCGCGCTGCGCTCGGCTCCCCCACCACGCGCTGCGCTATGTTACAGGACTTCGTAGCAATGTTACACACCGTGGTGTGGTATACGAAATGTTACAGTAAAAATGTTACAGGGTACCGAAGACAAATTACAGTACCAAGTAAAAATGTTACGATGGAACAGCTGTAACCGGTTGTTACAGGATTTCGTAGCAAAATTGTTACAGTATGCAATAACTTTTTTAACAGTGAAGTTAATGTATACAGATCCTCACTAGGTGAAGTGGGTGCCACACAAGTGCGTTGCACACGTTTCGCCTTTGGTGCAGGCTGATATTGCTGCTGTGCCTCTCCAGAGGTAGCTGCTTGACCGGCCTCTGCAAAGGACAGAACTGAATTACTTTAAGTTGGTGGTGGTTTCAAAACTAAGCTACTGCACTGAAAGCGACCTTGAAAGTTTGCAAGTTCTTCTGACCAACACTTATAACGTAACTTGGCTTGTTACAGTGTCTAATGCAGAAACTTGCGGCTGCTGCTGTCCTTGCTGCTGCTGCCCCTGCGGCTGCCCCTGCTGCTGCGTTTCTTCTGCAAAGGTAAATGATAAAACTGCGTTACGTTCACATTCATATTGTACACACGCTAAGAAACAAGATATAATTCCAATACCTAAAGCTCTCTGGGCCTGTTTGCGCTGCCAATTTCTTTTTTGCCTTAACTTTTGGCGGTCTCTGTAGGAGAGGTAGGACCGATGACAAACAACAGTCATTGAAGAGCACTTCATTAAAAATGTGCATCAAAGCAAAATCACGTCGAAATCTTGCCCCATTTCCACTGGGTACTTGTTTGGGCTGGAAATTGAAGCAGCTTGACCGGCTTCTGCAATGGACCAGTACTGTATTAACTTTTTACTTCATGTCAATTTGGAAAGTAAGCATCTGAACCAAGAGTGACCATTAAAGTTTCCAGGTTCTGCTGACCACCAACACTCAATAGTTTACCTTGACTTGTTGCAGTGCCTCCTTCGTCAACATCAGCAACTTGCTGCTGCTGCTGCTGCGCTTCTTCTGCAAAGGTAAAGGATGAAACTGCGTTACTTTCACATTCATTTTTTACACACGCGAAGAATCTAGGTATAATTCTAATACCTAAAGCTCTCTGGGTCTGTTTGCGCTGCCAATTTTGTTTTTTCCTCAGTTTTTGCTTCTCCTTACGTGAGAGTGTCAAACTGTGGAAGAAGAAAGACGATGTGTATTCCAATTCTCAAATGCGTACGATAAGAACTAGTAGATCTAAACGAACTAAATATAAAAACTATGGGGGACTGAAAATTTGTAGCCACCATGTACGGGTGTAGATTTTTCTAAAGATATAGCAGTTAATGATCGAAAACTTACAATTGGCTCTCAGGATCTTCCTCTATTTGGAGCTCTCGTGGCTGCACACATGTATGCTCCGCATCAGAGTGGTACTCAGTGGTACCGGCCGCCAGGCTCTCCCAGTCCTCAGTCATTCTCTGGAACCTTTGAATTGTCGAGCAATGATTTTGTTGCGCGTACTTCACTTGCACCAATTGTTTGAAATACTCACATCATGTTTCCGTACTCTGTGTGTTCCTCAGTCGGCATTGAGCCGACGTCGTACGAAGCTCCATCGAATTCATGGACGATTGCACCGTTGACTGAGTCCTCAGTAGGGGTGGGAGAAGAAGTGGGAGAGGTGGGAGCAGACGTGGGAGAAGAGGTGGGAGCAGACGTGGGAGAAGAGGTGGGAGGAGGTGCGGCAATGGGAGCATCATCGATGTCGTGATCTAAATCAACGAGCGTGAGGAACTCGGTCTCAGCAATGTGTTGTTCTGGGTCTACCTCATTAGGATCGTTTGCCAATTCTTCCTCGGTCAGCTCGTATGCCCTGTAATATAAAAAGCGAAAGTGTTCAATTTCGAGTGATGAGATGCGCCACCAAAACGGCCAACGCGTTACGAATGAACTTACTCCGGCTCATCGAGGTCCTCTCCGAACTGTGATATCATAACCATGTTCCTCATCACTTCGCTCGTGGAGCTGGCAGCCATAAGAAATCGCCGGACTTGGGTGCCATTGTCGACCTCCATGCCGGCGATGTCGGCATCATAGCGGACATCGCGGCCGTTGACTGGTTCGTGGCTCGGAGTTCCTCTCCTTCTCTTCAGTCTAGTTTCCCCAGTTTCTAATATGCTGCAAAAATATCTGTGCCACTTGCCTTCGTGGCGTTTGATGACAGCTGAAAAATAAAAATGGCCATCTAAACCGAAGTCCTAAAGTTAATGTGTCTGACATTAACAAATATTTATGTTTACCGAGAAAAGTCCAAAACCAGGGCCGGCCGTGATTTCCCAGCGTGGTGTTCAGGTCCCTATGCATGCATTCCTGTCCGCTTGTGGTGCGGACATGACGGCCGGAAATGCTGAGGTCCTTGTGGGGTATGGCAGGGTTACAGATCCACTGCTTCTTTACATAATCCAAGAATCTTAAGATGGCAGCGTGCTTGGGACGTTCCTGGAGTGTATTAGCCTCTTCACATAGGATATCAAACCCACGCTGGACAAGATGCGATGGCAGGCGCGGCAGTACCGCCACCATGCGCATCACTTGGGCGGCACTGAAGGACTCCGGGTTGTTACGATCAAGACTTTCCTTCAGCAGATTGTCAATGTCAATGCCATACTTCCGAGCTTCCTTGGAAATTGCCTGTGGGAAGAAACGACATATAGTTAGTCTCAAGATCAAGACTGCTATGCTTAAGTATACCTAAGTACTTACTGCATGGTAATGCCACAGACAGCCGAAGGTTTCAATTTTCGGTAACACCTCCTTCCATGCCTTCCGCTGGCTCGAGTCCCAGTCCGTAACTACCGCATTACCTTTCAGTCCCATGTCATGAAGCGTTTTCAGTACGGCACTGTAGGCGCTGGCCTTCTTGAATTTCATGGCGGCGTACGCTACAGGGATGATCTGGAAAAGAGGAGGAAAATAGCTTTACTACAGCACAAGACGACATAAGTGCGTTAAATTTTCAAAATACTTACGTGGCCCCAAGCGTACACCGACACAATGAAGACGTGCCTCGACATATTTAGGTACGGCAGCAGTTTGTAGGTGTCATCGCTTGACAGCACATCATCCCTGTGGGTCATACTGAGGAGTCTTTTGCTGGCAAAAACTAGAGATTCCTCGCCAGTGTCACCAACCTTTCCCTGGAAAAATTCTTCGTTATCGTCCTCGGTGCGACCTGTAATTAAGCGCCAAGTGTGAATACGACGTTCCCTGGCAAGGAAAGCGGAGGCAGGGGTTGTAGGAAGATTGCGAAGGGTATGGTAGGAAAGAAGAGGTCGCATATTATACAATTGAAACTAATATTATCAGCTCAAAATATTGTACCTACAGAGGTGTTCATTGCCGAGTTTGTTCAACAAAGTATTGGCCTCGTCGAAAAACCAGGGGTTTTTCGGCCCATGCTTGGACCGATAATTTCTTACATGTGTTGCTAGCAACTCTGTCTTAAACATGTTTTTTAATTTAGGATCTTCAATCCTGGAAATAGAGAAATCGAGGTATTAGAGGTTTTGAAAGGTTCGGGCCAGGTAAATTCTCAGGTTCAGAGTCGCTGACATAAGAGAAGCAGCAGTGGGTGAGCTGGATACGGAGGGAATGACCACTACGCTGACTACGGAGCGCACAAGCAGGAGGGGGAGGGAAGGGGGGGGGGGGTGAGTCGACCCGTGTTTACGGCGCAGTGAGCCACGCCAGCGGAAGAGGGGGGGGGGGGGGGCGGAGCAGGCAGCCAGAGCTAGGAAACTCCCCCGGTTTTAGCGATTCACTAAAAACGATAACTGGAGGATCAGGTATTACCAGCCTGACAACATTAAACGAAAAATTGACACACTTTGCGACGATCAATTTTTTCAATACTTTCAGGACACGTTTATAAAATTCCGATGTATTTATATCACAACTGCCTTTAATTTTCTAATGCTGGCTTTTGGAAGTTGGTTGTCGAAGTTGGCAGTAATTCATTTGTTGGCTGAGCGATAGCGAAGCCCTTACCCCACTGGCCCAAAAATGTTTTGTCTGTTTGTCTGTCTGTGTGTCTGTGAGCGGGTCTGTCCGCGCGAATTCTCGAGAACGGTTCATCGTAGAGGTCTCAAATTTCGACCACAATCTCCTTGCATCATACCGGAGTCAACCTCACCTCGGCGGCATCCTACCTCAGGTGCTGCTGCAGGTGCGGGTTGACAAACCAGGGCCTTCTTGTGCAAGAACTGGAACAGGAGGGCTAACTTCTAAATCGTGGCGATTTTCAAACTTGAACATGGCGACCGACCCCTTCTAAAATCACCTAAAGACCCAAGTCAAGATGGCGAAGTCGACCCCAGGTGCTGCTGCCGGTGCTAGTGGTCAAAACAAGGCCTTCTTGGGCAGGAGCAGGAACAAATAGAAAAACTGCTAAACAAGCTGTATTTTGAGCTTAAAGATCGGAACCGACCCCGCTCGAAATACACTCAGAACTTCAATTACAATGCTGAAAACGACCCCAGGTGCTGCTGCAGGTGCGGGTTGGCAAAACTGGGCCTTCTTGTGCAAGAACTGGAACAGGAGGGCTAACTTCTAAATCGTGGCGATTTTCAAACTTGAACATGGCGACCGACCCCTTCTAAAATCACCCAAAGCCCCGAGTAAAGATGGCGAAGTCGACCCCAGGTGCTGCTGCCGGTGCTAGTGGTCAAAACAAGGCCTTCTTGGGCAGGAGCAGGAACAAATAGAAAAACTGCTAAACAAGCTGTATTTTGAGCTTAAAAATCGGAACCGACCCCGCTCAAAATACACTCAGAACTTCAATTACAATGCCGAAAAGGACCCCAGGTGCTGCTGCAGGTGCCGGTTGGCAAAACAGGGTCTTCTTGAGCACAAACTGGAAGATGTGGGCAAACTTTTAAATCGTGCAGAATTTTTAACTTCAACATGGCCACCGCATCCATCTTAAGTCACCCCAAGACCCCATTCAACAAGCCGAAATTAACCCCAGGTGATGCTGCAGGTGCTAGGGGTCAAAACAGGACCTTCTTGGGCAGGAACTAGAACGGGGGCACCGGGCTAAAGTTGGCCAACTTTTTTATTGGCCAACTTTTTTTTTTTGGCCAAATTTTGACGATACGATCAAATGCGGGAAAGTCCTTTTATGGGTTGCTGAACAACATATCAAAAGATGGCGATGAAAATTTTTGGGAAATTTTTCACATTTTCGCCAGGACTTAGAAACAAAATTGCCACATCTTGACACACGACCACATGCCGAAAAGACGTAGACGCAATATCTACACAAATTGGCCTGTTAAAATTCATGCGGCTGTTACGAACTATAGTTCCAATGCCAAATAATTCGAAAAAGACAGATTTCGAATTTTAACAGGCCATACATTTCCTCTGGCGACGTTCGAAAAGCCGTTTCCGTGCCATCAGTCTCGTGGTCAGCAATGTTGGGAGTTCAATATCTACACAAATTGGCCTGTTAAAATTCATGCGGCTGTTACGAACTATAGTTCAAATGCCAAATAATTCGAAAAAGACAGATTTCGAATTTTAACAGGCCATACTTTTCCTCTGGCGACGTTCGAAAAGCCCTTTTCCTGACATCAGTCTCGTGGTCAGCGATGTTGGGTGTTCAATATCTACACAAATTAGCCTGTTAAAATTCATGCGACTGTCAAAACCTATAGTTCCAATGCCAAATAGTTCGAAAAAGACAGATATTGAATTTTAACAGGCCATACTTTTCCTCTGGCGCCGTTCGAAACGCCGTTTCCGTGCCATCAGTGTCGTTGTCAGCGATGTTGGCAGTTCAATATCTACACAAATTGGCCTGTTAAAATTCTTGCTAGTGTTAGGAATTAAACTTCTAGTACCAATTAGTTGGCCAAACCCTGATTTCGAATTTTAACAGGCCATACTTTTTCTCTGGCGACGTTCGAAACGCCGTCTCCGTGCCATCAGTGTCGTTGTCAGCGATGTTGGGTGTTCAATATCTACACAAATTGGCCTGTTAAAATTCTCGCGGGTGTTAGGAACTGAGCTTCTAGTACCAAATAATTGGCCAAAGACAGATTTCGAATTTTAACAGGCCATACTTTTCCTCTGGCGACGTTCGAAATGCCGTTTCCGTGCCATCAGTGTCGTTGACAGCGATGTTGGGTGTTCAATATCTAAACAAATTGGCCTGTTAAAATTCTCGCGGGTGTTAGGAACTGAGCTTTTAGTACCAAATAGTTGGCCAAAGGCAGATTTCGAATTTTAACAGGCTATACTTTTCTTCTGGCGACGTTCGAAAAGCCCTTCTCCTGACATCACTCTCGTTTCCGTGCCATCAGTGTCGTTGACAGCGATGTTGGGTGTTCAATATCTAAACAAATTAGCCTGTTAAAATTCTCGCGGGTGTTAGGAACTGAGCTTTTAGTACCAAATAGTTGGCCAAAGACAGATTTTGAATTTTAACAGGCCATACTTTTCCTCTGGCGACGTTCGAAAAGCCCTTTTCCTGACATCAGCACGGAAAAAAAAGCGTTAGCTGCTACAGCTTATGTGTTGGCTGCCAGGCATCCAAACAAAGTCTCAGCTGTGTGAACTGATGTGTGTAAGCGATAGGAGACGAAGTGGTTAACCTGTTAGCATTCGCAGCGGAAGGTTTCACATTAACTGTTACAGCTAAGGTGCTAATAGCTGCCAGAGACCGGTCGAGTTACTTATAGCAGCCAAGCATTAGAGGTTTGGCAACTTATGTATTTCAGCCCTAGTGCTTCGAAATCAACGCTGGGGCCGAAAATTTCATGGTTCGAGCAGCTTAAAATCCTAGCTGCCCCATGTTAAAACGATAATATTTGGAACTGAGCAAATCGGTTGTATCTTGAATTCATTCATAAATGTGTTGATTCCACATAAATATGATGGGAAATAAATGTAGAGTGGTTTTCAATTATAATAAAAATACATTTTATTATACTTGTTTTAACATTATTAAAGGATTCTTTATAGTTGTACACACTTTAAATACACAAATTCACATTTTAAACAGACACACATTTTAGAAATGTGCAAAAGAAAGGCAGTGATGCATTATCAAAATCAACAATGCACAATATCATAAAAAAAAACAACGTTAATTACAAAGCATATCTGAGAGGAACATATTTTTTTACCAAAACATTACAATAAATGCTTTAAGGTAAAGGATCATATAGATCAACTGGAGTAGTGCTTGACCACCTGTTACCACACTCCACCTGATAGGCATGCACATGGTCATCAAAACCAAGACATAAAAGGTAAGAATACACAAATACAGGTACATTTTCAGAAACAAGAATGTCCTCAAGGACACCGAATACAGGGCCTCCAGACTTATCAATATTTAATAATAAAACCATTCCTGGTTTATATTTTGTCCCTTTAAATTCAACCCAGCTAGCAGACAGACAAGTTGAAGAAGCACTTAAATTAAAACTAACTGGCAAATGCCGAACAAACTCTGAATTAGGAAAATCTGTCAAACAAACTTCATTCACTGGTCCAAATTCAGTCTTTGGCAATATAGAGTTGCGAGATTTAAACCAAAAGCACATATTCAGTTGATGTGCAATAGCAACAGTACGGGCAATATCACGGCGCGACTCAGTTGCATGTGCTGGAATGAGAAGAGTTCGATGTTTACTTTCGAACCTCTTCGTAGAGGTGTGCCACAGGCCCACTCTCTTCAAATACTGTACCATAATGAACTAAATGATGCATTTTTGGTTTCAAAGAATCACCTGTCACCTGAACATACATAGAGTTGAATTCATCAACAAGAACACGAAAAGAAGCACCTTGCCTACTAGACAAAGATTTACACAAAGAAACATCTAACAGCTCAGAAAGTTTAACATATAAAAGCCAGAATTGGTCATCATGAGAAACTTTTTCTCCCACAAGTATACCAAACAATCTAACAAAGAGAAGAGTTTCTGACCCAGACATTTTCAATTTGTCTTTCTTAGCAAACTCATCTGACAAAACAGGAACACGATTGGAGTCACATAGACCATATTGTAACATTTCAATCCTGTGGTTTAGGAAATCAAGTGAAAAGTTCAGGGGAATACAATGTTTAAGAACATGCATCATAACATAATGACATACACCTTCACACAAGTCATGAAAAACATCTACACAATAATTAGATGTAATGTGGAAAGAAGGCACTTCGTTAAGACAAGAGTCTGCTTTAACTCCAGTCAAAGTAGCATTACCCACACAAAAAAAAGACGTCCAATAGATGTCTAATAGACGACTATCCATAGATTCATAGACGTCTATACATATACATCGAATAGACGTCTAGATGGAGGGTACTTAGACGTATAACAGACGTCTAACGGTTTAACGTGTATAGACTTCATTTAGATTCCAAATTTAACAAAATTTTGACTTCAAAATGCAATTCTGTTAGCTGCCGGACAATCTCTGTCATAAAATAATAAAGAAAATTAAATTTTAAAAAGTTAAAGAATGGGTATTCGAACCATTATTCTTCAGCTTGCTTTCCTGACTCCTTATCCGTTAAGCTATGCGCTGCTCTGGGGGACGAAGGGTCGTCGTGTCCTCAACTTTCTACGATGGAAGCGTCCCAACCAAGCGTCGCAAGTTTCTCTAAGTCCCGCAGGAACTAAGTGCGAGGGAGTCAAAATTTGGTCACTGCCATGTTTTGATATGTTGATGTCTGGCTTTCAAAACACATTTTTGACGCATCACTTTTGAACAAATTTTGGTCTAATGCAATCTAAGTCTACTAGAAGTCTAATAGATATCTACAGATCTAGCATGGATACCAGCAGATCTTTTGGTGTCTACTTGAAATCTACCAGTAGACTTAGACGTAATAGACAATGCAAAGATGATAAAAAGATGTCTATCCGTATCTAACTGTAGATATAGATCAACATAGACATTGTAGATACGTATTAGATGGTCTAGAAAATCTAATAGATGTCTATTTTCTGACTGGGATTAATGGCAAGATCTGCAATATAATTTTCTTCAGTTCTTAAAGAAGTTCTATCCTCCACTGACTGAATGGCGCAAACATTTTTGTGACATTTACAAAATCTACAAAAGAAACAAGAGGTAAAACATTCTACTAGTCCTCCAAGTGAATTCAAACCAAGATTATCTCCAAGCAAGAGACTACATACAAAATACACCTTCTTTGGACCCTCCATAGTGTTAACAACAATTCCTTCTTTTTCAAGTTTTTTCAGAATCAAAATGAGAGGTGCAAATGCCCGTTTATCAGAAAAACATCGCAGCGACGATTCAAATACTAGGGATAAGAAAATATTTTGAACAGCAGATCGACATTCAGGAGGAAGACAAGCAATTTGACAATACACACAGCCTAATTTTTTAGCACTAGACCCAAGAGGATTATTACACTGACATTCGTCATAATAGGTATAAAGAGGAAGCACAATGTCATCTTTGGAATACTTTTCACGTTGTTTTTGCCACAATTTGCACTGAACAAAATTTTCCTTGACATCAGGATTAGTTTGAAGAGAATCAACATAAGACATAATGTCATTTAGGGCATTAGGAACTTCTAAATACATTTTAAGTACAGTATCAATTGGCACACTTTGACCAAAAATTTTCTTTTTGACAAGATTTGAACCAACATTAACATCAATCTCTCCTATTTCATATGGAACTGGTGGCACATAATCTCCATTAGAAGTAAAGTACTTAAATCTGTTATACTCTGAGCACAAATGTGAGAAAGGATTTCCAGCAGATTCAAAGAGTTTGTCAAGAACAGAATTCTGTTCATTGTCCAGATTTATTTTAGATTGAATAACATCTTTAAGACTAGGCAGAAGACCATTAGTTATAAACAAAGTAACATCATCAATTATATTTTGAACATAACCTCTGGGAAGCTTAGGTTTACCATAAAGTTTACACACAAATAAATCAACCTCTCTGCACAGAACAGATTTTGAAATTTCAGAAGAACAACTTGAAGGTGGGAGGTCACTGCACAAAGAACTTTGATCAACATAACTACAATCTGAATTTAAGTTTATATTATGGTTGTGAATTAACAGGGAAGCATCAGAAAATACAGGTGCTTTAGATGTGGTTGGAGTACACTTTGCAAAATGCTTAAAAAAAGACTGCCATATTGAATATTTTCTACCACAAGAGCAAAGAAATGGTTTCAAGGAGTGATGCAATCCATGGTGAGAATGGTAAGCATTAACCGATAAAAAACGCTTGGAGCAGTATGGGCACTTCATTTTGAGCAAAACAGCTCGTAATCCTTCAAGCGGCTAGCAATAAAACATCTCAACCCTAAGTCCTGAGAATAATCGTCAGAAGTAGTGATGTTGTACAGCGTTCTCTGTAGAAACAGCCAGACGTGCCGAGCCTCCACAGGATATTTAGATCCAAGACCAAAGGTAACTTGAAAAAATGCTTCAATAGCTTCGAATGGATTATCAACTTCCCAACGTTGGTCGTCTAGCACAATGAAGCACTGGCGTATGGCATTAAGTGGGCCCAAAAAGACAGGCACTGGTTGCATTGGATACTTGTATTTTTCAAGTAACTTTTTCCTCTGATCAAGTCTTTCCTTGATTTCAGGAATTTCCTAAGGAAAGTAAAATACAGTTTTAGAATCTTCATTAAAAAATAAAGAAACATTGTTTGAGTGAGATGAAATTGAAACTTACCTCTACATGGAGACAAAGTGCATCAAGAACTTCCGTCCGGCTAGGGCGCCAACACCTGTCCTTTTTGGCTGCTTCAGATGATTTTGGTAATGTGCGTACTTTAAAAACACTTGGCAGTTCAAGAAATATTGCAAGAAATCGTTGTTCTGAAAGCAGATAGTAAAAGCATGAAAATATTTGTGTTTGGATGCATAGATACAGATATATAGAAGTAAGGAAGAAACTTACCAGTCGAAAGAGATCTAAATTTGTTCCCTTTGAGAAAATTAGGATTACCCTGACGGATAATCAGAAGGATAAATTTGGAATACTCCACCCAGCTCTCTCTTAAAGAAACACCCAAATTTGGCTGGTCTCTCACACCATCTGCACCAATCTAGAAAGAAGCAAACAAAATACATTGAGGTTAAAATACTACTAAGATCGATGGAAACATGTCACAAACCATGCTTTCAATTTCTAAAAAAGAAAAAGAAAAATGATCTTACCAATTTCCATCCAAGAGGTTGACTCAAACAAGTAAATTTCTTGATATACTCGTATACCCTAGAACACATCCGTAAATGTTTACGTCTCCTCAGCCTGGTCTCTTCCCACTTGTCAATAACCTGATGCCATGGTTCCACATTGTTCAGCAGCCAAGTGAAAGTCTCGTCATTTTCATCATCGCCAAGAGCTGTGTAGAAATGTTTTAGAATAAGAAAGGAACATTAAGTGAAAGTACTGCATTGCAAGAGTACTACTAACCTTCAATCAATTGTTCATCTTCCTCAAGGCGATTCTCTACTTGTTTCTCAGTAATTAACACCGATTCAATTAGAAATTTCCTCAGTGCATAATATTTATGCCTCAGCTTTCCTTGAACAGCGGTGGCTTTGTTTTTTTTTTCACTACATTAAACCAAGTTGTCTGTAAGAAAAATATATAATGAGCCAGCACATACAAACACTAACTTTAGACTAAAATAACTGGTTTAACAACTGCTTATTTCTAAAAACTAACCTTGCTCTCTGTTGGAAATAGCTCGACAATCTCGTCAGCAATACTGCTGAAATCACTTCTTTCTTATCTGAAAATAAAAGAACATACAATTCAATGAATAGGGAATGAGAGCATTTGTATTGGATTTGTAAAACAGAGGGATACATCTCACAGTTACACAATCAATGGTACTTACTTCTTATCAAATTCACTCTTGAGTTTCTTGGTTAATATCTGCGCACATAATAAGTCCCTAATATGATTATCTAGCCGTTTGTGTGCTTTGAAATAACCTAACACAATAAGTCCATTAAACGACTTTTTCAAACCTTCATGCATAGCCTGAAAACAAACAACTCAAAAGTTAGAACAGATGAAAGCTGGACAATAAAAGCACAAGAATTATAAAATTAATGATACATACATTTACATTAGGTTCATTTAGAATTAGTTGCACCTGTGCATTGTCAAGCTTTCTTCTCTTGACGGGCCTGGCTCTCTTAAATGGTGCAGGATCATCGACAATGTCAGAGTCACTGCCACTCTCTGTCAATCCTTGATCCACTTTATCAGTCTGCACGGATAAAACATCATTTAGAATACGGTTCATTCCATAACAAATCAAAAGTTACAGCAATACTCACAGTTTTCTTAAAGTTGGTGAAATGGTGGTAAAAGAACGTCCTTGGCCCTTCTTTTGGAATCAGTCGTTGTAATGAATCATCCGGGATAAGATGAAGTGATTGTACAGTCCAGTCTTCATCTAAACAGAAACATGACATCAGAAACCATAACTTAACATTCATGTCAACAGCTATGAACTTGTAGAAGCAGGGCAGTAGGTTTGCCACGAAGCCCGGCTAACCAAAGAGTGAACCGAAAATATTTCAAGCCGAACACTAATGACTGGTAAAATTGATATCCATCACATGGCCATGGTCGGTCCACTGGGCAACCTAACCCCATTTCGAGAGTCATGACGCTGAGCATTCAACTCAAACAGCGTTCCCTTTTGTAAGAGACGTTGGCATCGATGCGAATCAAACAGGACTAAAAGCACATACCAAGGAAACATTCAAGTTACAAGGATTTGCTCAAAAATTGACAATACTTCAAAAATAAATAAAAAGAGTTCCCAACTCCCTCTAGCCAGTAACCAAGAAGCCCAGTACCCAGCTAACCTATCACTATGACAAGCGCTGACATGCCATATCCCACAATATTTAACACTCAATTACAATAACTAAATCCTTTTGGCATACTTAAAGTTCATGACAATCTGTTATTTAATTAGTACCTTCTTCAAAAGGCTCAACGACAACACAAGACGAGCACCACAGCTTCACAGGCCAGACCGGCACAACACATTGACTCACCTAAAAAAGCTTTGATGTACGATGGCGGCAGGCCCCAGCCTCGGAGAAGGCCCCCAAATCCAAATCTTCGGCCATGTTCGAATTCGCGTTCCCATTGAAAGAATCCGTTGAAAGGAACGAGAATTTATAGCAGAAAGAGCCATCGTTAGTAAGTTGCGAAGAACAACAAAAATGTCTGCGCCAACTATTTCACGGGCTGACACATCGAAGTTTGAGAGGGCGGTGCAGCCAAGTCAATTTGGCGACAATTACGAATGAGATCGGCTACGCGACACCAGCAAAGGCTCCCCCAACCATGACTTATATTTTACAAAACGTAGACAGCTACAGTGAAAGTCCATTTGCTGAAGTGTTAATATTTTCTTAGTTATCGTAGACAAAACGCCGTTCGTTGTTCGAGTGATGGTTTGAAATTTATCTCAGATAAAGCAATATTTACAACAGCTTGCACGTTAGCTGTGACAGGTAATGGCGTTGTCTGTCCGCCTGGGAGCCGATATGTTAGCTGTTCCAGCTAACTTTTCGCTGGGCTAGCTAACGTTTTTTTTTCCGTGAGTCTCGTGGTCAGCGATGTTGGGTGTTCAATATCTACACCAATTGGCCTGTTAAAACTCATGCGACTGTCAAAACCTATAATTCCAATGCCAAATAGTTCGAAAAAGACAGATTTCGAATTTTAACAGGCCATACTTTTCCTCTGGCGACGTTCGAAAAGCCCTTCTCCTGACATCACTCTCGGGGTCACCGATGTTGGCAGTTCAATATCTACACAAATTGGCCTGTTGAAATTCATGCGGATGTTACAAACTATAGTTTCAATGCCAAATAATTCGAAAAAGACAGATTTCGAATTTTAACAGGCCATACTTTTCCTCTGGCGACGTTCGAAAAGCTCTTTCCCTGACATCAGTCTCGTGGTCAGTGATGTTGGGTGTTCAATATCTACACAAATTGGCCTGTTAAAATTCATGCGGCTGTTACAAACTATAGTTTCAATGCCAAATAATTCGAAAAAGACAGATTTCGAATTTTAACAGGCCATACTTTTCATCTGGCGACGTTCGAAAAGCTCTTTTCCTGACATCAGTCTCGTGGTCAGCGATGTTGGGTGTTTAATGTCTACACAAATTGGCTTGTTAAAATTTATGCGGCTGTTACGAACTATAGTTAAAATGCCAAATAATTCGAAAAAGACAGATTTCGAATTTTAACAGGCCATACTTTTCCTCTGGCGACGTTTGAAAAGCCCTTTTCCTGACATCAGTCTCGTGGTCAGCGATGTTGGGTGTTCAATATCTACACAAATTAGCCTGTTAAAATTCATGCGACTGTCAAGAACTATAGTTCCAATACCAAATAGTTCACAAAAGACAGATATTGAATTTAAACAGGCCATACTTTTCCTCTGGCGACGTTCGAAACGCCGTTTCCGTGCCATTAGTGTCGTTGTCAGCGATGTTGGCAGTTCAATATCTACACAAATTGGCCTGTTAAAATTCTTGCTAGTGTTAGGAACTAAACTTCTAGTACCAATTAGTTGGCCAAACCCTGATTTCGAATTTTAACAGGCCATACTTTTTCTCTGGCGACGTTCAAAACGCCGTTTCCGTGCCATCAGTGTCGTTGTCAGCGATGTTGGGTGTTCAATATCTACACAAAGTGGCCTGTTAAAATTCTCGCTGGTGTTAGAAACTGAGCTTCTACTACCAAATAATTGGCCAAAGACAGATTTCGAATTTTAACAGGCCACACTTTTCCTATAGCGACGTTCGAAAAGCCGTTACCCTGCCATCAGTCTCGTGGTCAGCGATGTTGGGTGTTCAATATCTACACAAATAGGCCTGTTAAAATTCTCGCGGGTGTAAGGAACTGAGCTTCTAGTACCAAATAGTTCGCTTAAGACAGATTTTGAATTTGAACAGGCCATACTTTTCCTGTGGCGACGTTCGAAAAGCCCTTCCCCTGACATCATTCTTGGGGTCAGCGATGTTGGGAGTTCAATATCTACACAAATTGGCCTGTTAAAATTTATGCGGCTGTGAAGAACTATAGTTCTAATGCCAAATAGTTCAAATAAGACAGATTTCGAATTTTAACACGCCACACTTTTCCTATAGCGACGTTCAAAAAGCCGTTACCCTGCCATCAGTCTCGTGGCCAGCGATGTTAGCAGTTCAATATCTACACAAATTGGCCTGTTAAAATTCATGCGGCTGTTACGAACTAAAGTTGCAATGCCAAAGAATTCGAAAAAGACAGATTTCGAATTTTAACACGCCATACTTTTCCTCTGGCGACGTTCGAAACGCCGTTTCCGTGCCATCAGTGTCGTTGTCAGCGATGTTGGCAGTTCAATATCTACACCAATTGGCCTGTTAAAATTCTTGCTAGTGTTAGGAACTGAGCTTCTTGTACCAATTAGTTGGCCAAACCCAGATTTCGAATTTTAACAGGCCATACTTTTTCTCTGGCGACGTTCGAAACGCCGTTTCCGTGCCATCAGTGTCGTTGTCAGCGATGTTGGGTGTTCAATATCTACACAAATTAACATCCTAAAATTCTCGCGGGTGTAAGGAACTCAGCTTCTAGTACCAAATAGATGGCCAAAGCCTAATTTCGAGTTTTAACAGGCTATACTTTTCCTCTGGCGACGTTCGAAAAGCCCTTCTCCTGACATCACTCTCGGGGTCACCGATGTTGGCAGTTCAATATCTACACAAATTGGCCTGTTGAAATTCATGCGGATGTTACAAACTATAGTTTCAATGCCAAATAATTCGAAAAAGACAGATTTCGAATTTTAACAGGCCATACTTTTCCTCTGGCGACGTTCGAAAAGCTCTTGCCCTGACATTAGTTTCGTGGTCAGCGATGTTGGCTGTTCAATACCTACACAAATCGGCCTGTTAAAATTCATGCGGCTGTTACGAACTATAGTTAAAATGCCAAATAATTCGAAAAAGACAGATTTCGAATTTTAACAGGCCATACTTTTCCTCTGGCGACGTTCGAAAAGCCCTTTTCCTGACATCAGTCTCGTGGTCAGCGATGTTGGGTGTTCAATATCTACACAAATTAGCCTGTTAAAATTCATGCGACTGTCAAGAACTATAGTTCCAATGCCAAATAGTTCGAAAAAGACAGATATTGAATTTTAACAGGCCATACTTTTCCTCTGGCGATGTTGGAAAAGCCCTTCTCCTGACATCACTCTCGGGGTCACCGATGATGGCAGTTCAATATCTACACAAATTGGCCTGTTAAAATTTATGCGGCTATGAAGAACTATAGTTCTAATGCCAAATAGTTCGAAAAAGACAGATTTCGAATTTTAACAGGCCACACTTTTCCTATAGCGACGTTCGAAAAGCCGTTACCCTGCCATCAGTCTCGTGGTCAGCGATGTTGGCTGTTCAATATCTACACAAATTGGCCTGTTAAAATTTATGCGGCTGTGAAGAACTATAGTTCTAATGCCAAATAGTTCGAAAAAGACAGATTTCGAATTTTAACAGGCCACACTTTTCCTATAGCGACGTTCGAAAAGCCGTTACCCTGCCATCAGTCTCGTGGTCAGCGATGTTGGCTGTTCAATATCTACACAAATTGGCCTGTTAAAATTCATGCGGCTGTTACAAACTATAGTTTCAATGCCAAATAATTCAAAAAAGACAGATTTCGAATTTTAACAGGCCATACTTTTCCTCTGGCGACGTTCGAAAAGCTCTTTCCCTGACATCAGTCTCGTGGTCAGCGATGTTGGGTGTTTAATATCTACACAAATTGGCTTGTTAAAATTTATGCGGCTGTTACGAACTATAGTTAAAATGCCAAATAATTCGTAAAAGACAGATTTCGAATTTTAACAGGCCATACTTTTCCTCTGGCGACGTTCGAAAAGCCCTTTTCCTGACATCAGTCTCGTGGTCAGCGATGTTGGGTGGTCAATATCTACACAAATTAGCCTGTTAAAATTCATGCGACTGTCAAGAACTATAGTTCCAATACCAAATAGTTCACAAAAGACAGATATTGAATTTTAACAGGCCATACTTTTCCTCTGGCGACGTTCGAAACGCCGTTTCCGTGCCATCAGTGTCGTTGTCAGCGATGTTGGCAGTTCAATATCTACACAAATTGGCCTGTTAAAATTCTTGCTAGTGTTAGGAACTAAACTTCTAGTACCAATTAGTTGGCCAAACCCTGATTTCGAATTTTAACAGGCCATACTTTTTCTCTGGCGACGTTCAAAACGCCGTTTTCGTGCCATCATTGTCGTTGTCAGCGATGTTGGGTGTTCAATTTCTACACAAATTGGCCTGTTAAAATTCTCGCGGGTGTTAGAAACCGAGCTTCTACTACCAAATAATTGGCCAAAGACAGATTTCGAATTTTAACAGGCCACACTTTTCCTATAGCGACGTTCGAAAAGCCGTTACCCTGCCATCAGTCTCGTGGTCAGCGATGTTGGGTGTTCAATATCTACACAAATTGGCCTGTTAAAATTCTCGCGGGTGTAAGGAACTGAGCTTCTAGTACCAAATAGTTCGCTAAAGACAGATTTTGAATTTTAACAGGCCATACTTTTCCTGTGGCGACGTTCGAAAAGCCCTTCCCCTGACATCATTCTTGGGGTCAGCGATGTTGGGAGTTCAATATCTACACAAATTGGCCTGTTAAAATTTATGCGGCTGTGAAGAACTATAGTTCTAATGCCAAATAGTTTAAATAAGACAGATTTCGAATTTTAACACGCCACACTTTTCCTATAGCGACGTTCAAAAAGCCGTTACCCTGCCATCAGTCTCGTGGCCAGCGATGTTGGCAGTTCAATATCTACACAAATTGGCCTGTTAAAATTCATGCGGCTGTTACGAATTAAAGTTGCAATGCCAAATAATTCGAAAAAGACAGATTTCGAATTTTAACACGCCATACTTTTTCTCTGGCGACGTTCGAAAAGCCCTTTCTCTGACATCAGTCTCGTGGTCAGCGATGTTGGGTGTTCAATATCTACACAAATTAGCCCTTTAAAATTTATGCGGCTGTCAAGAACTATAGTTCCAATACCAAATAGTTCGAAAAAGACAGATTTTGAATTTAAACAGGCCATACTTTTGCTCTGGCGACGTTCGAAACGTCGTTTCCGTGCCATCAGTGTCGTTGTCAGCGATGTTGGCAGTTCAATATCTACACAAATTGGCCTGTTAAAATTCATGCGACTGTCAAGAACTATAGTTCCAATACCAAATAGTTCGAAAAAGACAGATTTTGAATTTAAACAGGCCATACTTTTGCTCTGGGGACGTTCGAAACGTCGTTTCCGTGCCATCAGTGTCGTTGTCAGCGATGTTGGCAGTTCAATATCTACACAAATTGGCCTGTTAAAATTCTTGCTGGTGTTAGGAACTTAGCTTCTAGTACCAAATAGATGGCCAAAGCCTAATTTCGAATTTTAACAGGCTATACTTTTCCTCTGGCGACGTTCGAAAAGCCCTTTCCCTGACATCAGTCTCGTGGTCAGCGATGTTGGGTGTTCAATATCTACACAAATTGGCCTGTTAAAACTCATGCGACTGTCAAAACCTATAGTTCTAATGCCAAATAGTTCGAAAAAGACAGATTTCGAATTTTAACAGGCCATACTTTTCCTCTGGCGACGTTCGAAAAGCCCTTCTCCTGACATCACTCTCGGGGTCACCGATGTTGGCAGTTCAATATCTACACAAATTGACCTGTTGAAATTCATGCGGATGTTACAAACTATAGTTTCAATGCCAAATAATTCGAAAAAGACAGATTTCGAATTTTAACAGGCCATACTTTTCCTCTGGCGACGTTCGAAAAGCTCTTTCCCTGACATCAGTCTCGTGGTCAGCGATGTTGGGTGTTCAATATCTACACAAATTGGCCTGTTAAAATTTATGCGGCTGTTACGAACTTAAGGTAAAATGCCAAATAATTCGAAAAAGACAGATTTCGAATTTTAACAGGCCATACTTTTCCTCTGGCGACGTTCGAAAAGCCCTTTTCCTGACATCAGTCTCGTGGTCAGCGATGTTGGGTGTTCAATATCTACACAAATTAGCCTGTTAAAATTCATGCGACTGTCAAGAACTATAGTTCCAATGCCAAATAGTTCGAAAAAGACAGATATTGAATTTTAACAGGCCATACTTTTCCTCTGGCGACGTTCGAAAAGCCCTTCTCCTGACATCACTCTCGGGGTCACCGATGTTGGCAGTTCAATATCTACACAAATTGGCCTGTTAAAATTTATGCGGCTATGAAGAACTATAGTTCTAATGCCAAATAGTTCGAAAAAGACAGATTTCGAATTTTAACAGGCCACACTTTTCCTATAGCGACGTTCGAAAAGCCGTTCCCCTGTTATCAGTCTCGTGGTCAGCGATGTTGGCTGTTCAATATCTACACAAATTGGCCTGTTAAAATTCATGCGGCTGTTACAAACTATAGTTTCAATGCCAAATAATTCGAAAAAGACAGATTTCGAATTTTAACAGGCCATACTTTTCCTCTGGCGACGTTCGAAAAGCTCTTTCCCTGACATCAGTCTCGTGGTCAGCGATGTTGGGTGTTCAATATCTACACAAATTGGCTTGTTAAAATTTATGCGGCTGTTACGAACTATAGTTAAAATGCCAAATAATTCGAAAAAGACAGATTTCGAATTTTAACAGGCCATACTTTTCCTCTGGCGACGTTCGGAAAGCCCTTTTCCTGACATCAGTCTCGTGGTCAGCGATGTTGGGTGTTCAATATCTACACAAATTAGCCTGTTAAAATTCATGCGACTGTCAAGAACTATAGTTCCAATACCAAATAGTTCACAAAAGACAGATATTGAATTTTAACAGGCCATACTTTTCCTCTGGCGACGTTCGAAACGCCGTTTCCGTGCCATCAGTGTCGTTGTCAGCGATGTTGGCAGTTCAATATCTACACAAATTGGCCTGTTAAAATTCTTGCTAGTGTTAGGAACTAAACTTCTAGTACCAATTTGTTGGCCAAACCCTGATTTCGAATTTTAACAGGCCATACTTTTTCTCTGGCGACTTTCAAAACGCCGTTTCCGTGCCATCAGTGTCGTTGTCAGCGATGTTGGGTGTTCAATATCTACACAAATTGGCCTGTTAAAATTCTCTCGGGTGTTAGAAACTGAGCTTCTACTACCAAATAATTGGCCAAAGACAGATTTCGAATTTTAACAGGCCACACTTTTCCTATAGCGACGTTCGAAAAGCCGTTACCCTGCCATCAGTCTCGTGGTCAGCGATGTTGGGTGTTCAATATCTACACAAATTGGAATGTTAAAATGCTCGCGGGTGTAAGGAACTAAGCTTCTAGTACCAAATAGTTCGCTAAAGACAGATTTTGAATTTTAACAGGCCATACTTTTCCTGTGGCGACGTTCGAAAAGCCCTTCCCCTGACATCATTCTTGGGGTCAGCGATGTTGGGAGTTCAATATCTACACAAATTGGCCTGTTAAAATTTATGCGGCTGTGAAGAACTATAGTTCTAATGCCAAATAGTTCAAATAAGACAGATTTCGAATTTTAACATGCCACACTTTTCCTATAGCGACGTTCAAAAAGCCGTTACCCTGCCATCAGTCTCGTGGCCAGCGATGTTGGCAGTTCAATATCTACACAAATTGGCCTGTTGAAATTCATGCGGATGTTACAAACTATAGTTTCAATGCCAAATAATTCGAAAAAGACAGATTTCGAATTTTAACAGGCCATACTTTTTCTCTGGCGACGTTCGAAAAGCTCTTTTCCTGACATCAGTCTCGTGGTCAGCGATGTTGAGTGTTCAATATCTACACAAATTAGCCTGTTAAAATTCATGCGACTGTCAAGAACTATAGTTCTAATGCTAAATAGTTCGAAAAAGACAGATTTTGAATTTAAACAGGCCATACTTTTGCTCTGGCGACGTTCGAAACGTCGTTTCCGTGCCATTAGTGTCGTTGTCAGCGATGTTGGCAGTTCAATATCTACACAAATTGGCCTGTTAAAATTCATGCGACTGTCAAGAACTATAGTTCTAATACCAAATAGTTCGAAAAAGACAGATTTTGAATTTAAACAGGCCATACTTTTGCTCTGGCGACGTTCGAAACGTCGTTTCCGTGCCATCAGTGTCGTTGTCAGCGATGTTGGCAGTTCAATATCTACACAAATTGGCCTGTTAAAATTCTTGCTAGTGTTAGGAACTGAGCTTCTAGTACCAATTAGTTGGCCAAACCCAGATTTCGAATTTTAACAGGCCATACTTTTTCTCTGGCGACGTTCGAAACGCCGTTTCCGTGCCATCAGTGTCGTTGTCAGCGATGTTGGGTGTTCAATATCTACACAAATTGGCCTGTTAAAACTCATGCGACTGTCAAAACCTATAGTTCCAATGCCAAATAGTTCGAAAAAGACAGATTTCGAATTTTAACAGGCCATACTTTTCCTCTGGCGACGTTCGAAAAGCCCTTCTCCTGACATCACTCTCGGGGTCACCGATGTTGGCAGTTCAATATCTACACAAATTGGCCTGTTGAAATTCATGCGGATGTTACAAACTTTAGTTTCAATGCCAAATAATTCGAAAAAGACAGATTTTGAATTTTAACAGGCCATACTTTTCCTCTGGCGACGTTCGAAAAGCTCTTTCCCTGACATCAGTCTCGTGGTCAGCGATGTTGGCTGTTCAATATCTACACAAATTGGCCTGTTAAAATTCATGCGGCTGTTACGAACTATAGTTAAAATGCCAAATAATTCGAAAAAGACAGATTTCGAATTTTAACAGGCCATACTTTTCCTCTGGCGACGTTCGAAAAGCCCTTTTCCTGACATCAGTCTCGTGGTCAGCGATGTTGGGTGTTCAATATCTACACAAATTAGCCTGTTAAAATTCATGCGACTGTCAAGAACTATAGTTCCAATGCCAAATAGTTCGAAAAAGACAGATATTGAATTTTAACAGGCCATACTTTTCCTCTGGCGACGTTCGAAAAGCCCTTCTCCTGACATCACTCTCGGGGTCACCGATGTTGGCAGTTCAATATCTACACAAATTGGCCTGTTAAAATTTATGCGGCTGTGAAGAACTATAGTTCTTATGCCAAATAGTTCGAAAAAGACAGATTTCGAATTTTAACAGGCCACACTTTTGCTATAGCGCCGTTCGAAAAGCCGTTACCCTGCCATCAGTCTCGTGGTCAGCGATGTTGGCTGTTCAATTCTACACAAATTGGCCTGTTAAAATTCATGCGGCTGTTACAAACTATAGTTTCAATGCCAAATAATTCGAAAAAGACAGATCTGAATTTTAACAGGCCATACTTTTCCTCAGGCGACGTTCGAAAAGCTCTTTCCCTGACATCAGTCTCGTGGTCAGCGATGTTGGGTGTTCAATATCCACACAAATTGGCCTGTTAAAATTCATGCGACTGTCAAGAACTATAGTTCCAATGCCAAATAGTTCGAAAAAGACAGATTTCGAATTTTAACAGGCCATACTTTTCCTCTGGCGACGTACGTAAAGCCGTTTCCGTGCCATCAGTGTTGTTGTCAGGGATGTTGGGTGTTGAATATCTCAACAAATTGGCCTGTTAAAATTCGAAATCTGTCTTTTTCGAATTATTTCGCATTTGAACTATAGTTCGTAACAGCCGCATGAATTTTAACAGGCCAATTTGTGTAGATATTGAACACCCAACATCGCTGACTTCGAGACTGATGTCAGGAAAAGAGCTTTTCGAACGTCGCCTGAGGAAAAGTATGGCCTGTTAAAATTCAAAATCTGTCTTTTTCAAATTATTTGGCATTGCAACTTTAGTTCGTAACAGCCGCATGAATTTTAACAGGCCAATTTGTGTAGATATTGAACTGCCAACATCGCTGGCCACGAGACTGATGGCAGGGTAACGGCTTTTCGAACGTCGCTATAGGAAAAGTGTGGCCTGTTAAAATTCGAAATCTGTCTTTTTCGAACTATTTGGCATTACAATTATAGTTCTTCACAGCCGCATGAATTTTAACAGGCCAATTCGTGTAGATATTGAGCACCCAACATCGCTGACCACGAGACTGATGTCAGGGAAAGGGGTTTTCGAACGTCGCCAGAGGAAAAGTATAGCCTGTTAAAATTCGAAATTAGGCTTTGGCCATCTATTTAGTACTAGAAGCTAAGTTCCTTACACCCGCGAGAATTTTAGGATGTTAATTTGTGTAGATATTGAACACCCAACATCGCTGACAACGACACTGATGGCACGGAAACGGCGTTTCGAACGTCGCCAGAGAAAAAGTATGGCCTGTTAAAATTCGAAATCTGGGTTTGGCCAACTAATTGGTACTAGAAGCTCAGTTCCTAACACTAGCAAGAATTTTAACAGGCCAATTTGTGTAGATATTGAACTGCCAACATCGCTGACAACGACACTGATGGCACGGAAACGACGTTTCGAACGTCGCCAGAGCAAAAGAATGGCCTGTTTAAATTCAAAATCTGTCTTTTTCGAACTATTTGGTATTGGAACTTTAGTTCTTGACAGTCGCATGAATTTGAACAGGCCAATTTGTTTAGATATTGAACACCCAACATCGCTGTCAACGACACTGATGGCACGGAAACGGCATTTCGAACGTCGCCAGAGGAAAAGTATGGCCTGTTAAAATTCGAAATCTGTCTTTGGCCAATTATTTGGTAGTAGAAGCTCAGTTTCTAACACCCGCGAGAATTTTAACAGGCCAATTTGTGTAGATATTGAACACCCAACATCGCTGACAACGACACTGATGGAACGGAAACGGCGTTTTGAACGTCGCCAGAGAAAAAGTATGGCCTGTTAAAATTCGAAATCAGGGTTTAGCTAACAAATTGGTACTAGAAGTTTAGTTCCTAACACTAGCAAGAATTTTTACAGGCTAATTTGTGTAGATATTGAACTGCCAACATCGCTGACAACGACACTGATGGCACGGAAGCGGCGTTTCGAACGTCGCCAGAGGAAAAGTATGGCCTGTTAAAATTCAATATCTGTCTTTTTCGAACTATTTGTTATTGGAACTATAGTTCTTGACAGTCGCATGAATTTTAACAGGCTAATTTGTGTAGATATTGAACACCCAACATCGCTGACCACGAGACTGATGTCAGGAAAAGGGCTTTTCGAACGTCGCCAGAGAAAAAGTATGGCCTGTTAAAATTTAAAATCTGTCTTTTTCAAATTTTTTGGCATTTTAACTATAGTTCGTAACAGCCGCATGAATTTTAACAGGCCAATTTGTGTAGATATTGAACAGCCAACATCGCTGACCACGAGACTGATGTCAGGGAAAGAGCTTTTCGAACGTCGCCAGAGGAAAAGTATGGCCTGTTAAAATTCGAAATCTGTCTTTTTCGAATTATTTGGCATTGAAACTATAGTTTGTAACATCCGCATGAATTTCAACAGGTCAATTTGTGTAGATATTGAACTGCCAACATCGGTGACCCCGAGAGTGATGTCAGGAAAACGGCTTTTCGAACGTCGCCAGAGGAAAGGTATGGCCTGTTAAAATTCGAAATCTGTCTTTTTCAAATTATTTGGCATTGAAACTATAGTTTGTAACATCCGCATGAATTTCAACAGGCCAATTTGTGTAGATATTGAACTGCCAACATCGGTGACCCCGAGAGTGATGTCAGGAAAAGGGCTTTTCGAACGTCGCCAGAGGAAAAGTATGGCCTGTTAAAATTCGAAATCTGTCTTTTTCGAATTATTTGGCATTTTAACTATAGTTCGTAACAGCCGCATAAATTTTAACAGGCCAATTTGTGTAGATATTGAACTGCCAACATCGGTGACCCCGAGAGTGATGTCAGGAGAAGGGCTTTTCGAACGTCGCCAGAGGAAAAGTATGGCCTGTTAAAATTCGAAATCTGTCTTTTTCGAACTATTTGGCATTGGAACTATAGGTTTTGACAGTCGCATGAGTTTTAACAGGCCAATTTGTGTAGATATTGAATACCCAACATCGCTGACCACGAGACTGATGTCAGGGAAAGGGCTTTTCGAACGTCGCCAGAGGAAAAGTATAGCGTGTTAAAATTCGAAATTAGGCTTTGGCCATCTATTTAGTACTAGAAGCTAAGTTCCCAACACCCGCGAGAATTTTAGGATGTTAATTTGTGTAGATATTGAACACCCAACATCGCTGACAACGACACTGAGGGCACGGAAACGACGTTTCGAACGTCGCCAGAGCAAAAGTATGGCCTGTTTTAATTCAAAATCTGTCTTTTTTAAACTATTTGGTATTGGAACTATAGTTCTTGACAGTCGCATGAATTTTAACAGGCCAATTTGTGTAGATATTGAACTGCCAACATCGCTGACAACGACACTGATGGCACGGAAACGACGTTTCGAACGTCGCCAGAGCAAAAGTATGGCCTGTTTAAATTCAAAATCTGTCTTTTTCGAACTATTTGGTATTGGAACTATAGTTCTTGACAGTCGCATGAATTTTAACAGGCCAATTTGTGTAGATATTGAACTGCCAACATCGCTGACAACGACACTGATGGCACGGAAACGGCGTTTCGAACGTCGCCAGAGAAAAAGTATGGCCTGTTAAAATTCGAAATCTGGGTTTGGCCAACTAATTGGTACTAGAAGCTCAGTTCCTAACACTAGCAAGAATTTTAACAGGCCAATTTGTGTAGATATTGAACTGCCAACATCGCTGACAACGACACTGATGGCACGGAAACGACGTTTCGAACGTCGCCAGAGCAAAAGTATGGCCTGTTTAAATTCAAAATCTGTCTTTTTCGAACTATTTGGTATTGGAACTATAGTTCTTGACAGTCGCATGAATTTTAACAGGCCAATTTGTGTAGATATTGAACTGCCAACATCGCTGACAACGACACTGATGGCACGGAAACGACGTTTCGAACGTCGCCAGAGCAAAAGTATGGCCTGTTTAAATTCAAAATCTGTCTTTTTCGAAAAATTTGGTATTGCAACTATAGTTTTTGACAGTCGCATGAATTTTAACAGGCCAATTTGTTTAGATATTGAACACCCAACATCGCTGTCAACGACACTGATGGCACGGAAACGGCATTTCGAACGTCGCCAGAGGAAAAGTATGGCCTGTTAAAATTCGATATCTGCCTTTGGCCAATTATTTGGTAGTAGAAGCTCAGTTTCTAACACCCGCGAGAATTTTAACAGGCCAATTTGAGTAGATATTGAACACCCAACATCGCTGACAACGACACTGATGGCACGGAAACGGCGTTTCGAACGTGTCCAGAGAAAAAGTATGGCCTGTTAAAATTCTAAATCAGGGTTTCGCCAACTAATTGGTACTAGAAGTTTAGTTCCTAACACTAGCAAGAATTGTAACAGGCCAATTTGTGTGGATATTGAACTGCCAACATCGCTGACAACGACACTGATGGCACGGAAACGGCGTTTCGAACGTCGCCAGAGGAAAAGTATGGCCTGTTAAAATTCGAAATCTGTCTTTTTCGAACTATTTGGCATTGGAACTATAGTTCTTGACAGTCGCATGAATTTTAACAGGCTAATTTGTGTAGATATTGAACACCCAACATCGCTGACCACGAGACTGATTTCAGGAAAAGGGCTTTTCGAACGTCGCCAAAGGAAAAGTATGGCCTGTTAAAATTTGAAATCTGTCTTTTTCGAATTTTTTGGCATTTTAACTATAGTTCGTAACAGCCGCATGAATTTTAACAGGCCAATTTGTGTAGATATTGAACAGCCAACATCGCTGACCGCGAGACTGATGTCAGGGAAAGAGCTTTTCGAACGTCGCCAGAGGAAAAGTATGGCCTGTTAAAATTCGAAATCTGTCTTTTTCGAATTATTTGGCATTGAAACTATAGTTTGTAACATCCGCATGAATCTCAACAGGCCAATTTGTGTAGATATTGAACTGCCAACATCGGTGACCCCGAGAGTGATGTCAGGAGAAGGGCTTTTCGAACGTCGCCAGAGGAAAAGTATGGCCTGTTAAATTAGAAATCTGTCTTTTTCGAACTATTTGGCATTAGAACTATAGGTTTTGACAGTCGCATGAGTTTTAACAGGCCAATTTGTGTAGATATTGAATACCCAACATCGCTGACCACGAGACTGATGTCAGGGAAAGGGCTTTTCGAACGTCGCCAGAGGAAAAGTATAGCCTGTTAAAATTCGAAATTAGGCTTTGGCCATCTATTTAGTACTAAAAGCTATGTTCCCAACACCCGCGAGAATTTTAGGATGTTAATTTGTGTAGATATTGAACACCCAACATCGCTGACAACGACACTGATGGCACGGAAACGACGTTTCGAACGTCGCCAGAGCAAAAGTATGGCCTGTTTTAATTCAAAATCTGTCTTTTTCAAACTATTTGGTATTGGAACTATAGTTCTTGACAGTCGCATGAATTTTAACAGGCCAATTTGTGTAGATATTGAACTGCCAACATCGCTGACAACGACACTGATGGCACGGAAACGACGTTTCGAACGTCGCCAGAGCAAAAGTATGGCCTGTTTAAATTCAAAATCTGTCTTTTTCGAACTATTTGGTATTGGAACTATAGTTCTTGACAGTCGCATGAATTTTAACAGGCCAATTTGTGTAGATATTGAACTGCCAACATCGCTGACAACGACACTGATGGCACGGAAACGGCGTTTCGAACGTCGCCAGAGCAAAAGTATGGCCTGTTAAAATTCAAAATCTGTCTTGTTCGAACTATTTAGCATTAGAACTATAGTTCTTGACAGTCGCATGAATTTTAACAGGCTAATTTGTGTAGATATTGAACACCCAACATCGCTGACCACGAGACTGATGTCAGAGAAAGGGCTTTTCGAACGTCGCCAGAGAAAAAGTATGGCGTGTTAAAATTCGAAATCTGTCTTTTTCGAATTCTTTGGCATTGCAACTTTAGTTCGTAACAGCCGCATGAATTTTAACAGGCCAATTTGTGTAGATATTGAACAGCCAACATCGCTGACCACGAGACTGATGTCAGGGAAAGAGCTTTTCGAACGTCGCCAGAGGAAAAGTATGGCCTGTTAAAATTCGAAATCTGTCTTTTTCGAATTATTTGGCATTTGAACTATAGTTCGTAACAGACGCATGAATTTTAACAGGCCAATTTGTGTAGATATTGAACTCCCAACATTGCTGACCACGAGACTGATGGCACGGAAACGGCTTTTCGAACGTCGCCAGAGGAAATGTATGGCCTGTTAAAATTCGAAATCTGTCTTTTTCGAATTATTTGGCATTGGAACTATAGTTCGTAACAGCCGCATGAATTTTAACAGGCCAATTTGTGTAGATATTGAACGGCCAACATTGCTGACAACGACACTGATGGCACGGAAACGGCGTTTCGAACGTCGCCAGAGCAAAAGTATGGCCTGTTAAAATTCGAAATCTGTCTTTTTCGAATTATTTGGTTTTGAAACTATAGTTTGCAATAGCCGCATGAATTTTAACAGGCCAATTTGTGTAGATATTGAACAGCCAACATCGCTGACCACGAGACTGATGGCAGGGTAACGGCTTTTCGAACGTCGCTATAGGAAAAGTGTGGCCTGTTAAAATTTTGAAATCTGTGTTTTTCGAACTATTTGGCATTAGAACTATAGTTCTTCACAGCCGCATAAATTTTAACAGGCCAATTTGTGTAGATATTAAACTGCCAACATCGGTGACCCCGAGAGTGATGTCAGGAGAAGGGCTTTTCGAACGTCGCCAGAGGAAAAGTATGGCCTGTTAAAATTCAATATCTGTCTTTTTCGAACTATTTGGCATTAGAACTATAGTTCTTGACAGTCGCATGAATTTTAACAGGCTAATTTGTGTAGATATTTAACACCCAACATCGCTGACCACGAGACTGATGTCAGGGAAAGAGCTTTTCGAACGTCGCCAGAGGAAAAGTATGGCATGTTAAAATTCGAAATCTGTCTTTTTCGAAATATTTGGCATTAAAACTACAGTTTGCAACAGCCGCATGAATTTTAACAGGCCAATTTGTGTAGATATTGAACTGCCAACATCGGTGACCCCAAAAGTGATGTCAGGAGAAGGGCTTTTCGAACGTCGCCAGAGGAAAAGTATGGCCTGTTAAAATTCGAAATCTGTCTTTTTCGAACTATTTGGCATTGGAACTATAGGTTTTGACAGTCGCATGAGTTTTAACAGGCCAATTTGTGTAGATATTGAACACCCAACATCGCTGACCACGAGACTGATGTCAGGGAAAGGGCTTTTCGAACGTCGCCAGAGGAAAAGTATAGCCTGTTAAAATTCGAAATCTGTCTTTGGCCAACTATTTGGTACTAAAAGCTCAGTTCCTAACACCCGCGAGATTTTTACAGGCTAATTTGTTTAGATATTGAACACCCAACATCGCTGTCAACGACACTGATGGCACGGAAACGGCATTTCGAACGTCGCCAGAGGAAAAGTATGGCCTGTTAAAATTCAATATCTGTCTTTGGCCAATCATTTGGTACTAGAAGCTCAGTTCCTTACACCCGCGAGAATTTTAACAGGCCAATTTGAGTAGATATTGAACACCCAACATCGCTGACAACGACACTGATGGCACGGAAACGGCGTTTCGAACGGCGCCAGAGGAAAAGTATGGCCTGTTAAAATTCAATATCTGTCTTTTTCGAACTATTTGGCATTGGAACTATAGTTTTTGACAGTCGCATGAATTTTAACAGGCTAATTTGTGTAGATATTGAACACCCAACATCGCTGACCACGAGACTGATGTCAGGAAAAGGGCTTTTCGAACGTCGCCAGAGGAAAAGTATGGCCTGTTAAAATTCGAAATCTGTCTTTTTCGAATTATTTGGCATTGGAACTATAGTTCGTAACAGCCGCATGAATTTTAACAGGCCAATTTGTGTAGATATTGAACTCCCAACATTGCTGACCACGAGACTGATGGCACGGAAACGGCTTTTCGAACGTCGCCAGAGGAAATGTATGGCCTGTTAAAATTCGAAATCTGTCTTTTTCGAATTATTTGGCATTGGAACTATAGTTCGTAACAGCCGCATGAATTTTAACAGGCCAATTTGTGTAGATATTGCGTCTACGTCTTTTCGGCATGTGGTCGTGTGTCAAGATGTGGCAATTTTGTTTCTAAGTCCTGGCGAAAATGTGAAAAATTTCCCAAAAATTTTATCGCCATCTTTTGATATGTTGTTCAGCAACCCATAAAAGGACTTTCCCGCATTTGATCGTATCGTCAAATTTTGGCCAAAAAAAAAGTTGGCCAATAAAAAAGTTGGCCAACTTTAGCCCGGTAACGGGGGCCAAATTCTAAATCGTGCAGAATATCAAACTTAAACATGGCGAATGACCCCCTCTAAAACCACCCCAAGACTCCATTCAACATGCCGAAATCAACCCCAGGTGATGCTGCAGGTGCTAGGAGTCAAAACAAGGCCTTCTTGGTCAGGAACTGGAACGGGGTGCCAAATTCTAAATCATGCAGAATATCAAACTTTAACATGGCGACCGACCCCCTCTTAAATCACCCTAAGACCTCATTCAAAATGCCAAATTTGACCTTTAGGTACTGCTGCAGGTGCTGGGGGCCAAACTAGGGCATTCTTGAGCAGGAGCAGGAACAAAAGGAAAAACTGCTAAAAAAAGCAGTATTTTGAACTTAAAGATGGGAACCGATAACGCTTAAAATACACTCAGGACCTCAATCACAATCCTGAAGAAAACCCCAGGTGCTGCTGATGGTGCCAGTTGTCAAAGCCGGGCCTCCTTGGACCGGAACCGGTTAGGCTAGGGTAGGTTAGGTTTGAGCAGCATTGAGTACGGTAGAGAAGTCCACAATGAGTAGGGGACGTTGGAGTGGGCTAGGTCAGAGTAGGGTAGGTTAGTTTAGAGTAGGGTAGGCTAGGTTAGAGTAGGAAAGGGTAGGTTAGGAAGTCCACAATGAGTAGGGGAAGTTGGAGTAGGCTAGCTCAGAGTAGGCTAGGGGGGGCAAGCCAGCGACCGGGTGGGCCGGGCGCGCCGACGGCTCGTTCCAGTTGTGTCTTGGCCGGCCGACTGTTGACAGCGCGCGCCGCAACGTCTGCCCCGGTCCGACTGAAGTCAGTGTTTACGCCGCGCGAGTGCCCTCTCCTTGGTGACGCCGTCAGGACATCAGCGCCCCGGATCTTCTCTCCTTCTACATCATCGAAGTCACAACTGCGCCGGAACTTTACAGGTTTGTTAATCAAGTGGCCCGGGCGTTTTACCAGCCTAAATGGCAGGTTTTGAGAAGTCATTACGTTGAAACGTCTTAGTTTCGAGGAGGAGGTTCGTGTACTGGGTGTCGCCTGTTATTTTTTATTTTTGCATTCGACTTCAGCTCCATGCGTTGAGCGTCAACTCTCAACCCATCTTTAGAGTATTTTACTGCATCCAAACCGGAACCAATCAACAGTATGGCGTGGAGAGCTGAATACCGTATGACTTATCGAGGCCGTCGGACGCCACCGCGCCGGAGTCCGTGCGCCACTTTCGAATCATGTATTCATTGTGAGAAATTAATTGTCACCGAGTTACAACACGTGAGTGTCGTGAGTCACAAGTCCTGTGCGGAGGCACGAATATTTGCACTAGTACTTGCCACTGTCGCTGCACGATCCACGCAACTTCGAGGACTTTGTTTACAACGGGGTTGCCATAAACACATTGTGAATGAAAAAGTGAGAAAATATTTGTCAGTTTTTCACCCGTCTATAGGCGCAAACGTTTCATCAAAACTTAAATGAAAGGTTTTCCTCGCTCTTAATTGAGTACTAGTCTCTACCCTTTGATTCTCTGTGAACCCAACACGACGCACGACGTTACCTGTTTAAGTTAATAATTATCGCATATTTTCATATCAGATACAGTTTAAGAAGTCTTTTTCTTCTTCAGCTCCGGTTTCGATTCAGTGAAACACCCCATGCGAAGTGTCCCAGCACAGCCGCGACAGGGCAGACACAGGCACAATCACAACAAGAACAAGCTGGCCCGTCCCTTCCGTCATCCTCGGTGCCAGTTCCGCTGCGCTCCACCGGCACCTCGGATTGACAGGGGACTTGGCCAGCTTATTGGCCTGCCGGCGGCGTTTGCGGGGCCTTCGGCCCCCGCCTGAAGTCTCCCTAGAAGTGCCCGATAGCAGATGTATTTGTTACGATTAAAATCGTTAACCTGAGCCCGTCCCCGTGCGCGCCGCGATGGTAATAGTGTGCGCGCGGCGGCCAACCCTAACCTCACAAAACAAAAACAGACAAATTCTCATTAATCAAAGATGCGATACAAATCGAAAATTGTTGCCACCGCACGTGATTGTACGTTAAAAAAGTAGTTGATCCTCAAAATTTGAAGTTTTTCTATGAACGATAAGTCGGCGAACATACGTCCGCCCGAACGAACATGCGGCATCAGACTATATGCCCGGCTCCTGCCGTTTCTAAAGAAACGTGTCGGGACGGGCTAAAAAGCACCTCAAATAGTTTACCGGAATAAAATTTCACACGTCCAAATGCCACACCGAAACTATTCATATACTTTAATGCCTGAATCCACATACTTGAAGTTTTATTCGGATGTAGACATGCATATGAAATATATTTCTACTCGATACATTAACGGTTTGCATACTTCACTTCGTAGTGAAAATTTACCCTGCCGCGGCCCAGCTGGGGTAGTATATTGCTATCGCATCCATTATTATTAAGTGTTGTTTTTGTCTGCAGGTAGGTGGACATTAGGTAAGCGAGCCGACGAGCAGAGTGGAAGCCGACGATCAGAGCCGACGGCCAGAGCGTGCAAGTGAGCGCGAGTGCGGAAGTCGTCTACGTCATCAAGATGGTGAAAAAGAAGATGAGTGACGCAGCACGCCGCGCCAAGGATGCAGCCCGCAAAGCAGCCGCGAGGGCCGCGGAGGCGGAGGAATCGGCCATTCAACGCCGACGTGCTGACGCTTCCAGGGCAGAGAAGAGACGTCGCGAAGAGGACGCCGAGGAGGCCGCTGAACGTCGACGTGCCAATGCTGCCAGGGACAAGAAGAGACGTCGCGAAGAGGATGCTGAGCAGGCCGTTGAACGTCGACGTGCTGACGCTTCCAGAGCAGGGAAGAGGCGTCAGGAAGAGGATGCGGAGGAGGCCGCCGAGCGCCGACGGGTTGTATGCTCGGCCGCCGCCAAACGAAGAGCCGCTGAATCCTCTGGGGAGAGTGATGCACGTCGGCAGGCGGACAGCCTGCGGCACCTGCGCTCCCGCCTGGTGGACGTCCACATCGGCCCGGCTTCTGTCCCTTCAGCGCGGCGCCGAATATGCCAGGACCCTCCGGAGCCGCTGGAGATCTTCGAGCAGGGCATGCAGAGCCTGCGCTGGACCGTCTGTCCCCGCTGCAAGAGGAGGAGGCTGGACTTCACCGCGAGGGCCACCTGCGGCAGAGAGTGCTCCAAGTTCAGCGCCAACAACAACATGGACCCCGGGACCGTGCCTGAGGTACTGCTTCGGATGAGCTACATGGAGCATCAGCTCATCGCCCTCATCCACCCTGTCATCAGCCTGTACAAGATCCGCGGCCACCAGTTCGGCTACAGCGGCAACGTGATCAACTTCCCTCAGAACATCCAGCAGCTCGCCACACAGCTCCCGCACCGCCTCGAGGACCTCGCGTCCATCATCGTCGTCCGCAAGAAGGACACGGCGGGGCACCGGGATTTCCGGGTGCGCCTGGAGTACGTGCGGGAGGCGCTGCAGTGGCTGGTGCAGCACCACCGTTTCTACACCCACATCGAGATCTCCGAGGAGAACCTCTCCTTCTTGCCCGCGGACGGCGACGTGTCTCAGGCAGTGCCGGGGTACGAGGACGGAGATGTGGACGACCCGCAGCCTCAAGAGCCCGCCGGTGGCGAAGAGGATCAGCCAGACGAAGATCAAGAGAGCAGCGGCATCGCCGTCTCGGGGGTCCCGATGGTGGAGCCGCATCACCAGCTGGACCAGGTCAGCGCCGTGCTGGACTGGCCGACGGTCCGCGGCCGGCCTGTGGACGAGTTCAACACGCCGGGATACATCACCATGGCCTTCCCTGCGCTCTTCCCCTACGGCAACGCGGACCTCAACGAGGACCGCCCCTGTCGCCTGCAGCCCGCCGAGTACTTCAAGTACCTGCTTGAGTACCACGACGGCCGATTCGCAGACGACGCGCGCTTCAGGTTCTTCGCCTTCAACACCGTCATGCGCCGCCAAGCCCTTTCTTCCGGCAACCTCCCATGTCTAAATATCCGTTAAGATGGTCAAATTTCGTTAACGGATTCCCGTACCGTACGGGATCCCTTGTCGTACAGGATCCTTTGTGTCATACAGGATCCTTTGTGTCATACAGGATCTCTTGTGCCATACCGGATCCCTTGTGCCATCCAGGATCCTTTAACGAAATTTCACGATCCGTTGTGGTGGTACGGGATCCTGTGTGCCTCACCGGATCCGCTGTGCCTTAACGGATCCTCTAACGAAATTTCATGATCCGTTATGGTAATACAGGATCCTGTAGGCTGAGAAGGGATTCCCTTGCCGCGCACGGGATCCCGTATGCTGGGAAGGGATTCCCTTGCCGCGCACGGGATCCTGTATGCTGGGAAGGGATTCCCTTGCCGCGCACGGGATCCTGTATGCTGGGAAGGGATTCCCTTGCCCCGCACGGGATCCTGTACGCTGGGAAGGGATTCCCTTGCCGCTCACGGGATCCTGTACGCTGGGAAGGGATTCCCTTGCCCCGCACGGGATCCTGTACGCTGGGAAGGGATTCCCTTGCGAGGCACGGGATCCTGTACGCTAGGAAGGGATTCCCTTGCCGCGCACGGGATCCTGTACGCTGGGAAGGGATTCCCTTGCCGCTCACGGGATCCTGTACGCTAGGAAGGGATTCCCTTGCCGCGCACGGGATCCTGTACGCTGGGAAGGGATTCCCTTGCCGCGCACGGGATCCTGTACGCTAGGAAGGGATTCCCTTGCCGCTCACGGGATCCTGTACGCTGGGAGGGGACTCCCTTGCCGCGCACGAGATCCTGGTGATGCTGCGAAGGGGTATCAAGGATTCCTAACCCGCGGCGGTACCTGCAAGGATGTTCCTGGAGGAATTTTGCCAGAGGAGTTAATTTGTATCAAAATTTTACTTGATCAGGAACTCCTTGCCGACACCTTTCTCCCTTCTCTTAATCTTCGTCCGACAGTGCAGGATTTACCAAGCAATGCGCCCTCTGGCACCATGGACACGCACCTGATGCTTTGACTACCCACAACTTGCTATATGTTGGTGTCTGCTTGAAAATCCTAGGACATATGGGCTGAAAGGATTTAAGTAAAAACGCATACTTCATAAATTATACCTTTAGTAACAGGTCACATAAAAACAGATTTGAAAAGTGAAAGGAAAACTAGCCAAACTAGCAAAATGGAGCTGAAAATTGCTAGACACACAATACTGAGTATTAACTTTAAAGAGGAGATAATTTCAAAAAAATCAAACAAAACAAAAACAAACAAAAATAGAAAACTTATCTATGATGCAGTTTTGTTAAGTTCAGCACATGCTCTACTGAATTAAAACATTCACAACAAGTTCAAAGTTATGAAATAATTGCTAGAGGTTCTCCTTGTTTGTTGACTGTTAGAGACTTATCCTCCAGCCATTTAAATTAAAAATTTAAACACATTAGACACACATTAAAGACAAAACAAAGCACAATTACTTCTTAGATTTTAAAAATAAATTCACGTCAACAGAGTCATTTCTTTCTCCACTGCCGTAGCCCCTCTCCCTGCACCATTTTTGCGCATCACGAATGGCTTCATGAATTCTTCTCTGCGAGCACCTTTCGTGTTCCTCTGCAGAGGCTTTCGATAATTTTTCCTCTTTACTGACTCGTGACATAAGAAGATCTGCAATAAATGATCTAGTTTAGACACAGTTCAGTTCCTACAAATAAAACACATAGAATGTAACAGCACATGTAACACACACCCTTAATGACACCAAGTTTATCCTTGTCTAAGGCAGGCCGGGCTACCTTTACGTCTGCTCCTTTAGATTTACTCCCCTTCTTAGTTCCCAAAATTGATGAGGAAGCAAGAGTTTCAGGACCAAAGATTATAATTGATGACTCCTTGATGAACCTAATATCTTTTTTTATCCCCTCCGGTATCTTCATCACCATCTCCTTGAGACCCGCTGATGGGAACGCATCCCAGCAGGATGTGTCATCGTCAGAGTTTTGAAGAACTGTTTCACAAAGTTCTTGGGTTGATAAAACTGCAGAGAAATGAGAGCAATTAACAGAAAAATTGTGATGGTATGAATTCACATGAACACATAAAAAATAAAAGTGGAGATTTGAATACTAACTTTCATTATCTGATGCTTCATTTAAGTTTGACCAGTCTGGTAAGAGAAAACACAATGTATGTTAAGTAAGTAAGAAAGCACTTGGAAACATAAAACGAAAGTCTGAAGAATTCACATGATAAGGTAACTTTGATGGTAAGATCAACCAACCTTCATCATCCTCATTTTTTTTTTGTTGCAATTTGGGGGCAGGGATCTGTTGCATTTCTCATGCTTTGTTGAGTCTGAAAACACAGTATGGATATTTAAAAAACAACCTGACTGGCATCTAAAGTGATCAAACACAAAAAAAATACCAAATATAAGACAATTCAAGTGAACATGTTGCTTGTGCACTTATAGTGGGAGGAGAAAGCCATACATTTATAAGCAGCCATTCACTCACCAATTAATTTAGGAGACTTGGAGTCTGGCTTTCCACACCTGCATTTAGCTGTAAAGACCAGTTACAATTGAGAAAGACACCAATACTGCTTTAAATGAGCTACTGATTTTAGATTCTACATACCTTTGAATTTGGCAAAGTCTGCCTTCAAAGATGAGAGGCTCGCAAGGACTGTTGCATTTTCTTCTTCTAATTTGTTTACCTTCTCTTGCAGCTTGAAGTTCAATTCAGTCACCCTATTAATGGTTGCCTTCTGGATTGATAATGACTCCTTGGCCTGGATATATTTCCGGGGTGTGTAGTCAGGGTCCACCTTCATTTTTTTGCCTCCCTCATCACTGCTTGAAGTTTCAGCAAAAATTTTCCGTTTAAAAGAAGACCGACTGGAGGATCGACGTTGACCTGACAGACATGCAATAACACATAAACCGAAATTTCAGATACTGCTCAGCAGAATTCCATATCATGATTAGTTATACAATCAACAGTTATACAGTTATATAATCAACATACCTTCTGAGTGGGCAGCGGGATCTGGTGATACAGCCATTGTGGAATTCAGTTCATCATTGTCATTCTCCGAGTTGTCATTGTCATTCTTTACCAAGTCGCTGTCATTCTTTTCCAAGACATTTTCATTCTTTTCCAAGACACTGTCATTCTTTTCCAAGTCACTGTCATTCTTTTCCAAGTCACTGTCATTCTTTTCCAAGTCACTGTCATTCTTTGCCAAGACATCATCATTCTGAATCATCTTTCCTGAATCGAGTTTCTGCTTCTCTGACTCTGAAAAGAGTAAGCATATGTTATCACTGCTGCATATGATTGAAATGATAAAAGTTGCGTAGTTTCACATCACTAACATACTTTCAAGCAACAGCAAAACATACTTTTGTGCTATAGCAGGAATACTCTAGGACAACAGTGCCAAAAGGCTTTAAGAGCTAGATTAGTCTACGAGAGTCTTAGTTGTATTGTCAAAATACCTTTTGAGTGGGTAGCACGATCAACTGTTTGATTAACAGAATCATCATCAGAGGAATCGTCCTGTTTCTGCATTCCCTGAAAACGGAAAAAAATGAGAGGAGTGAGAAAGAAAATGGAAATGAAAATACATTCACCTTCTGTGTTTCTATAAATTAACAAGGAAGAGAAGAAAATGTGAAACTAATTATAATCATAGTTTAACATTAATTGATTCCAATTGATGTTTACCTCTGTAGGTTGACAGACAGCAGGGAAACGCTGTTTGAGGCTATCCCTTATACCTTCGATGTTGGGTGAACAGGTTCCCTTTTCTTTCTTTTTTTTCACCTCAACTACTTTCTTGTTCTGGAGTATGAAAACAGAAAATATTAACACCAAATCAATTATGAACGGTTAATACAGACTTAGTAAAGATATAACAGACTTAAATTTACCTTCAAAACAACAGGCTTTCCATTCTTCTTAAATGCAGTCGTGGCTTTGGATTTTTGTTGGATGTTAACGGCAGCCTGCACCTGGCTCTTAGAACGGCCTTCATCATATGAAGTGTATTTGAACTTCGAGAGCCCAACGGATATCCTTTTACCTGATTCCAGTTCTTGCAGAAGTTCTTCCTCTGACTCTGAAAAGAGGGAGCATAGGTTTATGTTATCATTGCTGCAAATTGAAACACTAAAAGTTGAGTTTATCACATCATTAGCACACTTTTAAGCAACAAAAAACAATTTTGTGCTAAAGCTGGGATACTCTACAACAGTGACAAAAGGCTATGTGAGCAAGATTACTCTACAAGTACCTGAGAATAGGACTGAATACCACTGAACTGAATTTCAAGAGGTTAGAGTTGACGACTGGTCGAAACTTTGAAAGTTGAGATGTTTGCAAAAAGTACAGAAGAATCTAATCAATTTTTCGGCGGGAATAACCAACAGAAACCTGCCATTCGCGGATTGTGAGACTTGAAAGACAAACACGGTAGCTGAGCCCGTTGGCGTAACGTACCTTTAACCATCAGTACAGAGGCACGGTGATATCCCGCCTGGTTCCGTGTTTCTCCCCGCTCAAAAACGGGAATAGTTGGTTTCCGTTTGAGCATCTTAGCTGGGGAGTCGTTCTGGATCGGACTCCAGAAAACCTTGTAGAGATACCGTTTGTTCCATCCTTCTTCGCGCCACTTCGGAGGAAACTTGTAGATATAACTGAGTGGTCTTACATCCTTCTCTTCATCATCATACGACACGAATGCGTGAGGCGACTTCGCCAAAGATTCGGAGTTGAACGATAACTCAGGCGAGCACATCATGTTCAACATTAACACTTCTAACCAAGAACTACCACAGCATAACCGTTAGACACCACACACGATCAACTTTGAAACGGCAGTACCACAAGCGCTAGGATGGCAACCACTGCCACGTAGATTTTAAATATGTCACGGGTATTTCGCGGCCAATCACTTCTAAGACCTTGCATGCCCAAGTAAGATTTTACACAGATCTGATAGGAAATATTTTTATCAAAGTCTAGTGCATCAAATACAGTTTTGGAAAGACAATGGGGAAAATGCCGATACAATGATTTGAAACGAAACGAAAAAACGCAAGATGGCAGCCATGGAAGAAGCGCTGGTATTGCCAACCTCTGCACAACATATCAATGGCAATAACATTTTTATAACTTCATTTTACCTATTGTATCAATAACAGCTAAAGGCATAGTCAGCATAAAATAATTATTTTAAAATTGATATCTATCTTTCTTCCGTTTTGACGTAATGGAAAATAATTTTATGTATGAAGAGTGGTCAAACCTCTTGCACTTGCTTCTTCCTTCTGTCCGAGACCCAAAGAAAACAGAAGCTCTCTGTACGTCTGTACGAAACGTTCGGCCCGATTACTCCGTGGGCTTGATGGTCGGCCGTTTGCATTTTGGATCGCTAAATTACGTAAGTTCAGAAATCGAGACGCACACCAACCATTTCTAACCGTTAAAGTTGCTGTTTTTATCCGATAACCTAGACAGTCACTGGTTGTTAGTGGTTATGAGGGCCTACTCAATAAGTTGCCGTTTGATTTTCAGTGTTTTCAGGTAGAAGGTAGCAGTTGTACCATCATTACACACCGGGTTGGCCATGAATCCTCCTCGGAAAAAGCAGAGAGGACCATACAAGCAATGGCTCACCGATCCATCCGTGCCCATCCCACCATCAACACTTCACTCTAGAGAGATAGCTGCACAGAGTAAGTCCATCTAGCTGAGGTTCCGTTTTAAAGAATGATGTTACATGTTCCCTGCATAACCAGCATCTATGTCAAATTTTTAGGAGCTGCTGAGAAGGGCATTGAATCTTCTTCATCATCGCAGCAAGATGACGCAAGCCTACTTATTGAGCATGACCAGGCCCATGAAGCAATGTCTGCAGTTTCTCCCTCCCATGAACCCAGTGCAAGTGGAACAGCTGTAAGTGCAATATCTTTTATATATCATCTGTCATAAATATTCCACACAACACAAAAGACACGATGAAGTTGAAGTCACAAGTGAGACTTCTTGTCGGCCATCCAAGCATTTCAAACAGTCTGCTTGTCATTTGATACTTGGTTATATTCTGTTTCTCATAGTGATTGTTTTAGTGAGGTCAACTTCAATGTATTTCATGTATTGTTGTTTTCTGTTTCAGAATAAAGAAAAAGTAAGGCAAGATTTCATACAGAAGCATCATCTTACTAATAAGCTTCATCCTGGGTCCCATTTATCTAAACTGGACGTGCTACTAATGATTGTACACATGGCTGTGCGTCACTGCCATACGCAGCATTTTATTGAAGACCAAATCAAGTTCGTAAATTCACTGTTTGGCAGTAATGTTTTAGATGTAACTTATTATGTTTTTAAAACTTTATTCACCCCTTCAATTACCATAACTAAACACTACTTTTGTATTGATTGCAAATTTTATCTTGGCAAAGATGAAGATTTTCTAAAACCAGAATGCCCTGAATGCCAAACTACAATTGAGAATTCTTCGAGTAATTTTATCATATGTCCTGACTGTTGTTGCTGTGTAGGTTCTGTAGAAGACTTCAATGACAATGAAAGTATTCAATGTTCTAAGTGTATGAAAGATATTGATGTCAATTCAAGAGTACCTGATGGAGGGGCTGTGTGCTTAAATTGTAAGTTTTATTTGACTTCTAAGCATAAGTTTCTAAAGAGAGTTCAATCATGTCAGTGTTCTAAGTGTAACAAACAAGTAAATGTGAAATCTTTGACATCTGGCAATTATTTTATAACTTTTTCACTCCGTGAGCAAATCGAGGAATTTTTATCAAAGCCTGGCTTGAAATTTGTTTCGCGTAATAACAGGGATAGTTCTGTAATTGCTGATATTTGTGATGGAGAACTTAAACTCAGAAGTTAATGGAAGATGGTGGTCCACTTGAAAATGAAAACGCTCTCACTATAACTTTTAACACAGATGGTGTGGCACAAGAACATACTGAAAATCATCTTTATCCCATTTGGTATTATATTAATGAGGTGGCTCCCGAGCAAAGGTTCAAACAGGATAATCTTCTTTTAGGAGGTATATGGTATTCTTCACTATCAAATCTGCAGTAAATGTTATCACAGAAAATATTGTAAGTGACAAAGCTGTTGAGTTCTGCATTGAAATTCTGAAGTGCAAATATCCTAAGAAGAATGATGAGTCTGAAACGGCTCCCTTGATTCTATCTCAGTCTCATGGTCGAGTCAGTGAACGTGAAGCTGACATGCTAATTGGAAGAAATGTGACTGTAGCTGATGACCACACGGTTCTGTTTTTTAATAGGGTAATTAATAATGGGATTATATTCTGCTCGAAGTCTTACACACGAGCGAAAGTGCATGATGACAGTTGTGTTGTACTTGATGATGGGAGATATGTTGTGATTGACAAATTTGTAAAGTCATCGTCAGAAGAACTTTTGTGTCTTGTTAAACCTGTACGTATTGCCCAAGGCATGGACCTAATAGATAGTATCAAAAGATGCTGCTATGATGTTTTTGATTCTTCTATTGTAGTTTCATTCTCAAATGTTTACAGAAAATGTTTCCTTGTTACTGTTGATGATCGCAACTATGTGTGCAAGATTCCTAATTTTTATGAGAGAGACTAACTGTTGTATATATTAAATTAACCCTCTAAGGCGGCGAATAAATCTCATTTCCTGTCCAGACCTCTGTGTACATCGTTGTTCTTTTACCCGCTCCTTTATCTATTCACATCGTATAAATCAAATAAACCAAAAAGGTTGCAATATTTTAGTGTGTAAGCCAATCTAATAAAGTTTGGCACAGGGTAAGCAAACCCTTGCGTTGGTCAAGAGATAAAAAGATCATGGTCTGAACAAGCCTCCAAGGTAACTGCATGCTCTACGTATATATTTATTATGATCAGAGCACTTGAGAGTTCACAAATTAAAATAGTTCAAGAATTTGGAAGCTTCAACTGCATTCTTTGGCAAGGAGTTACAGCAATAACTAGAGAGCATCACTCCCACATAGATGGTTCTATTATTAAGGGACATGGTTCTCCATGCCCCTATAGCCTCAAACCTTTTCTTTTGCTGAGAATTCAGACCAAAATGTTTGGACAATATGAATAGAAATATCAGATACCACCTTTTGTCTCTAATTTTTTTTCTTTTAAAATAGTGCATGTATTCAGAAACTAATGGCACCTATACATTCAATGCAGTGAGAGGACTCAAGCATGGGGGGTCACAGGTTCTTTTCAAACAATTTTGTGGAAGTCCATTTTTTTTAATGAAAAGAAGGACAAATAGTTTAATCTTTTGACTACATTGGTTCTGATAAAAAAGTGATCCCTCTTTACGGAACTGATTTGGTGATATAAACCTCATGCTTTATTTAAATTTACTGTCCCTTTAAAAACATAGATTAAAACAACAGAAATATGAATTTCTATCAATACCATTATCTCAATGCGTTTCCTTGTGCTCTGTGTGTTACATACGCTGTTGGACGGCGGAAAATCCAGACAACTGATTTAAAATTGGGGTCACGAAATAAGATACTAAATGAGGGGTCGATCATCCATTTAGCACTTCAACGATGTTGTCGGAGAGCCAATAGTCTCATTTGGCCACTTTTCTCACACATGGCGCCTGCGGGGTAGGCTATCACGACTTCCGCAACGCATCCATGTCGTGCGGGCTGGCCCACCCTGCCATTCGCAGGCGCTCGGTCGCTCGGCGCTAGGCGCGTAAGGGTAGAGGAAATTCAGTTCTGCATGAAAAAATTTCGGGTCTCGCATCAAGCCACCGCCGTTACCGCGGCCGACGGCCGGCCCTCTATTTCGCACCCCAGACCGGGTGCCTTTGCGCACTGCGCAGGCACTGGGTACCCTTTTCTCCATGCCGTAGCAGTCAACAGATTCCCTTCTGCACACGGGTTCCCCTACCAGCCAACGTATTCCCTTTGTGCACACGGGATCCCGTACCAAGCACCGGATTCCCTTGTCGCATACAGGATCCCGTACCAGGCACCGGATTCCCTTCTGCGCACGGGATCCTGTACAACACAACGGATTCCCTTTTGCGCAAGGGATCCTGTACCACACAACGGATTCCCTTGTTCACACGGGATCCCGTATCAGGCACAGGATTCCTTTTTCGCATGCAGGATCCCGTAGCGTACAAAGGATTCCCTTCTGCACACGGGCTCCCCTACCAGACAACAGATTCCCTTGTGCACACGGGATCTCGTACCAAGCACCGGATTCCCTTGTCGCATACAGGATCCCGTACTAGGCACCGGATTCCCTTCTGCGCACGGGATCCTGCACAAAACAACGGATTCCCTTGTGCACACGGGATCCCATATCAGGCACCGGATTCCTTTTTCGCATACAGGATCCTGTAGGGAACAACGGATTCCCTTCTGCACACAGGTTCCCTTCCCGGACAACGGATTCCCTTGTGCACACGGGATCCCGTACCAAGCACGGGATTCCCTTGTCACATACAGGATCCCGTGGTGAACAACGGATTCCCTTCTGCACACGGGTGCCCATACTTGACAACGGATTTCCTTGTGCACACGGGATCCCGTACCAAGCACCGGATTCCCTTGTTCCATACAGGATCCCGTAGCGAACAACGGATTACCCTTCTGCACACAGGTTCCCTTCCCGGACAACGGATTCCCTTGTGCTCACGGGTTCCCGTGCCAAGCACCGGATTCCTTTGTCGCATACAGGATCTCGTAGCAGACAACGGATTCTCTTCTGCGCACGGGATCCCGAGGAGTAGGTCTTACCGGATCCCGGTTGTTCACCAAGGATCCCGTGCAGGGCTCTAGGGATCTCTTGTGATCGTAAGGGATCCGGTAGCATATAACCGGATCCCTTATGAGCATACGGGATCCGTTGAGACCATACCGGATTTTTAGACATGGGCTCTACGTGGAAAAGAACTCCGAGTTGCAGGGCATGACGGTGGCGGAGTTGAAGGACATGGTGAGAAGTCGGCCGGGCCTCCTCAAGGACATCATGTTCTACGGTAAGAAGATCCAGGGGACCCGCCAGTTCTGGAACGCGCGCCTCTCAGAGCTGCTGGATATTATTGAGCAGCTGGGCTTGCCCACGCTGTTCCTGACTCTGAGTGCGGCGGACCTGCACTGGGCGGACCTGTTCCGCCTCATCCTGGAGCAGCTCAACGTGGACCTCCCCCAAGAACAACAACTGATGCTGGAAGACCTCAGTGAAGATGAGCAAAGAAACTTGGTCGCCGACCATCCCTTCATCCCAAGCATGTTCTTCGTGAAGAGAGCGGAGTTCTTCCTCAGGAAGATCCTAAAGCTGCTGTTCCCTGTCAAGGACTTCTGGTGGCGCTTCGAGTGGCAGTTCAGGGGCAGTCCGCATGTGCACGCGCTCATCTGGCTGGACGGTGCCCCAGATGTCTCCCGCCTCAAGGATCGTGTCCCCGAAGAAATGGCTGAGGTGTTGGCCTACTTCCACGGGATGATCACGGCGTGGAACGTCGGCCTGGGCCTGCCACCCGCCATCCAGCACCCCTGCCGCGTCCGCGTCTCGGAGATGCCCGTGGAGGAGCGGGACCGCTTCGTGGGCCAACTCTTGAACAGGGTGCAGCGCCACAAGTGCACGACGGGGTACTGCCTCCGGAAGAACAAGCGTACCCAGCAAGTGGAGTGCCGCTTCAGGTTCCCCTTCCACGCCCCAGAACCAGAGTCCAGGATCGACTTCGACGACAACGGCGAGCAGGCTCGGTCTGGCCCGGGCGGGCGCGCGGGGACCGCGTGGGCCGTCGGCCCAAAGGGCCGACGGGCCGGCGGCCGCCGGGCCTACGGGCCGCGCCGTAGGGCTGGCGGGTCAGTAAAGTATGACTGAACGGCCGACGCGACACGACCGCGACGGCCCGGTAACCAGGAGGCTGAGCTGAGGGCCTGGTGCCGACAATGGCCCCAGCTTTTCGGCTTCTGATCTAGTAAGCGTGGGGTCTATGCATGCCGCACGCTGCCAACTACAGGAAACCGGGCAAGCAGACTGTGGGCCGTCGTCGTTCAGTCGGATCTTAACTGGGGTATCGGCTGGCTGTAGCCGGCTAGACAAAAACAATGTATATAAAATAGCTAAGACATCACCTCCTGGAAATTTTGTTATTGTTAAGTGTTAACCTACAAAGCCAAAATAAAGACTTCTAACCATGTGATAAATCCACTTTACGCATTTTCATTTATTCGGAGGGGGGGGGGGGAGTGGGCCGTCGGGGCGCGTGTCCGCCTGGGCCGTTAGGGTCCCAGACCGACCCTGACGGCGAGCCGGTGTTCGTCTTCAAGAGGAACGACGGTTTTCTCAACTTCTGTATCATCATCGTCATCTTGATGTGGCTGGCGAACATGGACGCCAAACCCGTCGTCTCCAAGAAGGCGTGCGTCAACTACCTCGCCAAATACACTGCCAAGCCGGAGAAGAAGTCCATGACCATGCAGGAGCTTTTCGCGGACGCGGTCCGCGACCTGGTGGACGGCGACAGTGCGAGGAAGGCCATCCAGCGGCGGATCATCCAGTCCGTCAGCGAGAGGGACTTCTCCTCCCAGGAAATCCTCCACCTGGCCACGTCACAGAAGCTCTTCCAGAGTAGCCGCACCTTCGTCAAGATCATCCTCTTCGACAACGCCTGGGTACCAGCCGGTAGGCCTTCTCTCGTAACTAATCAGCCTGATTCTGAACCCCAGGGAAGCGTGGCTGGTGCCGGGGCTGACGAGGGTGACCCTGACGGTGCCCTTGACGACCGTGACGACGACGACCAGGCCTCCGTCCAGGAGGTTACCGGCAACGTCCTCCAGCAATACGCAGCCCGAGGCCGGCAGACTGCAATGCAGCACGTCACCCTTTGGGAATTTGCGCGAGATTTTAATTACAATCGCCAGACCAAACGGTAAGGTTATACATATACTTTCTGGTTTTTTTTTAGGTTCAAAAATAAATGCCCGCACTAATTCTAACCTTTTTCTGTCTCGATCTAACAATTCAAAATAGCGTCCCTTTTCTGGTTTGAATTTCTATCTTCTTACTGGGGACTTCTGCTCACAAGTGTAAATTAGCAACTCTCACCATATTTAAATATTTTGTTGGTCTTTCATAGAGGTAGCTTCATGCCTACTTTAGCCTATTGGAATTCTATGTCTACTTGCTAATTTTATCTGTATAACATAAAATATCGGGAGCTGAAAAACCTTCTAGTTTCGTTGGATTGATTTTCATTTCGATGTTCTTCATATTTCCTAAGATAGAAAAAATTTCAAACATGTTGTTTAGACATTAGTGAAGTTTTCGTTGTCTTTAGAGGTTTAGTGCGGGTAATCACTGTACGCTAAACAGCTTTGCATTTTTTTTTTGGCGTTCGTAGTAGACGAATCAAATTCGCACAATACATTGTCAAAGTTTCTTTTTAATACTTATTTAGTTTCTTCCTTTGTTTTCCGTATCGCCCTATAATAAAGTGCTGTTTATATTTCCCTCAGCTTCGCCAAGGCAAGAAAGGCCCACATTGTGTGCGTTCACCCGCGGCTGAAGCTGTCCGACGACGAGGAGCGCAACGAGCGGTTCTACCGACAGCAGGTGCTGCTGCACGTGCCGTGGTACACGGAAGCGGACGCGCTCGCCGGCCATGGCTCGTGGCGTGAGGCGTACGACGCCCACAACCTCACTCCGGACCAGGGCCGCCTCTTCAGCGCTCCGGACGCTGACGAGGACGACGAGTACGAGGACGTCGACCCGGTGGCAGAGGAGCCCCTGGAGGAGTGGATGACCGTGGCCAGGCACCTGCCTAACCAGCAGCTCTTGCGCGTCGTCCTTGGCTGCCGCGAGATGGACCTGCTAGGGCTGTGCGGTTATTGGCAAAATAACCAGACCTTCGCTTACAGGGATAATCGGAAGTTCTTCCGGTTAACCGGTTATTGGAAGTTAACCGGTTATTTTGCAATTATCGGTTATTTTTTAGTAACCTGACCGTTCTTTTGTTTTTTTTCATCTCCAATTTTCATTAGGAATAACCGGAAAATCTAAGTAATTGTTCCTTTCGAAGCTCCCTTCGCAAGCTAGTAGGAATGAAAAGAAAACCAAAATGGTTAGAAAATCACGCATACAAGTACGCCTTATGACGATGGCTTTGGCACAAAGTCCTTGTTCAATCCTCGAAACGTGAGCCATTCAGCATGTTCGCCTGTGAGGCAGGTTCGGGGTGCACTCACGATCAAACCGTCAAAACTAAATACCCGTCCGAGTCTGTCCTAGAATGGTCGTTCGGTTATTGACATCGCTTCGGTTGTGCCTCAAAAGATAACCGAACGCTACGGTTATTAAAATAACCGAATGCAATAACTGGTTAACCGGTTAACCGCACAGCCCTAGGACCTGCAGCACGACTGGGGCGGGGACCGCCTGGTGTACGGCGACACCGCCGAGTTGCATAGGTTTGTTTCGGTGAATTCTAACGAACATGTCTTTGAGGAATCTGCCCTCACAGCCCCCGACGTGGAGTTCACGTCCGAGCAGCGCGTCGCCTTGGACATCCTGGAGATGCAGATCGCCGCCGAGTTGGACCCGGCAGCCCCGCGGCCTCCGCGGCTCGTCATTTTGCAAGGCAAGGCGGGTTGCGGCAAGAGCACGGTGATCCAGGCAATGCGGGCCACGCTCGAGGAGCGCCTGGGCCCCGGGAGCTACCGCGTCCTGGCCCCTACCGCCAGTGCTGCCATCGGCGTTGGCGGGGACACCATCCACGCTGGGCTCAACATCCCGCCTCTGCAGTCTGACTTCGCAGGGCTGACAGGCGAGCGCGCCAAGACCTTCCAGGACGAGTGCGCGGGCCTGCGGTTCCTCCTGGTGGACGAGTACTCCATGATCGGGCAGGCCCTGCTGGGCATGATGGAGCGGCGGTGCTGTGAGGCGCGGCCCCAGGTCAAGGAGCTGTTTGAGGGCATGAACGTGTACCTGATCGGCGACCTTGCGCAGCTTCCACCTGTGATGGCACCGCCCCTGTATGCTGACCTGAAGCCCAACGCTCCGGAGTTTAAGTGCCGGGGTAAGTTCCTGTTTGGCCAGTTTAAGCACGCTGTTGTTCTGAAGCAGTCGCAGCGGCAGTCCGACACCAGCCTGCGCAAAGTCCTCGACGAGGTGGGGCGCGGCTACTGCTCGCCGGAGAGCTACCGGCTGCTGCAGGGGCGCTTCGCCGTCAACGTGCCAGCCGCCCAGCGTGCAGAGTTCCGCGACGCCGTCCGCATCTTCTCCACCAACAAGGGTGCGGACAGCCACAACCAGGACAGGCTGGAGGCACTCGGTCGTCCCGTTGCGCGCATCCCCTCCAAGAACAACAACGCCTCTGCCAAGGCTGCCAGGGCTGAGGACGCGAACGGACTGGAGCCGGTTCTCTACCTGTCGGTGGGGTCGCGGGTCATGCTGCGGGCCAACCTGTGGAAGCGGGCTGGCTTGGTGAACGGCGCGCTGGGCACCGTCACGGGCATCGTCTACGCGGCGGACACCGGCCCCCGGACCAGCTGCCGGTCGCAGTCATGGTAAGGTTCGACTGCTACCGGGGGCCTGCGGCTCACGCCGACGGTTCCGTGCCTATCCCTACCATCACGCGCTCTTGGAAGAACGAGAGCAGCGTCGGATGCACTCGAGAGCTGGTGCCTCTGCGTCTCGCCTGGGCCATCACGGTGCACACGTCGCAGGGCCAGACTCTTCGGAAGGTGGTTGCCAACATCGGTGCTCAGGACTTCTCAGCTGGTCTCTCTTATGTGGCGTTGTCCCGTTGCAAAGACTGGCAGAGCCTCCTTATCGACCAGCCTTTCCTGCGGTCTCGTCTCTCCAACGAGCACGAGAAGCCTGCTTTCACGAGGAAACTAGCTGCCATGGAGAAGATCGAGCGGATGGCCTGGTGCACGTCAGAGGAGCTGGCCCGACTGTGTCCTTTTCCTCTGAGGTCCCCGCAGCCTACACCCGCTCCTCCTCCGCCACCTCCGCCACCTCGGCCCCGCCCTTCCCAGCGACCTGATCCTCTGCCAGCACGGCGGCCTAGACCTCAACCCGCGGCTTCACCTCGGCCACCCCCGTCTGCCCGCCCCCTCCCGCCACCTACTGAAGAGGTCGTCGTGCACGAGGGCGCCATCACGGCCGCCCGGATGCCCGGTGACGGGCACTGCCTGTTCTCGGCTTTAGTCCATCAGCTGCACGGCGTCGCTCCTGGCCACCCGGACCAAGCTCGACGCGTGGCCGAGCTGCGTTCGCGCGTAGTGCGGCATGGCCGGCAGCGCCTCGCTGTCGCAGACTCGGCCGAGGAGTGGCGGAACATCGTCGCGGCCAGCATGCAGACGACTCCGGAGGTCGGTAAGTTCGAGCTCCTCATGGCGGGCTTCCTTTGCGGGCTGGAGGGCGGGCAGCAGTGGGGCGGCGCTGAGACCACGCGGGCCGTGGCCGAGATGGAGCAGGTCAACGTGCGGATGTACCAGGAGGCTGGCATGCCGGCCGTGCTCTTTGGGCTAGGTGCTGCCACCCGGGACCGGGAGCTTGCTGTGGTGTTCCGCCTCGTCGGGGTCGTCGAGGGCGACGGCGCCATGTGGAACCACTATGACAGCGTCGTGCAGTGAGGCGTGTGGGAGCAGGAAGTTACCAGTGTGGTGTACAGTGTACTTTTCTCGAATTTGACCTACAGTTCCCTATTCTGACATACCTTCCTTACCGCTCCCATAAATAGGTTACGATGTCCATTGCGATTTAGCTTCGGTGCTCGCCGTGGAACATGGTGCCTATTTTGGGTTGTTGGTAGAAGGACTTTACGGGTTCGACATGGTGCATTGCGATATGGCTTTGGTGCTCGCCGTGTGTCCATGCTAACTGCGCCTCTCGCTATCATCATCTCGTCAGTATCCTTTATTCACCAACAAATCAAGACAAGTGTACAAGTAGGGTACACAATTATGGTAATTACGGTGATTATTAATTCTTAGTTCTTGATTGTGAATTTGAGTGTTGCACGCTTTTGTCAGATTGCTTTCCTTTATCTGCATTGCTTATATTGCCCTATGTACATACGATTCTTGATTTCTCTCTTCATCATTCCTAATTTTCATCTCGTTATTATTGCTCTGTACATATGATTGCATTTTGTGATTCGTTGATATAGTATGTTTCTGTGTTACATGTTACCCTGCAATCTGTAAGTTGCCTCCGTATGTTATTTGATTTTTCCTCCATGCAATATATCAATCTAACTGGCTTTCGTTTTCTAATTCAGTGTTTTTCTTCTGTTCAGGTAAAGGGTGGTGGGAGGGAGGGGTACCGAGAGGCGACTGCGTTGTATTTGATCCAGTCGCCCTTGGTGCTCTACCCCCTGCCGTTCCGCCTCTGCTTGTAAGCGCTGTGGCACCACTCCGTCCTTCGGCCAGTCCTTTCGCCCCTGCGTCCGCGACCACTCTACGTCCGGACCCTTCAGTCCCGCATGGGTGGTGTGATTCCAGTCGCCATCCTGTGCGACTGCAGGGTGTGGAATCTTCGGTTCAGAGCGAGCTGTCCTGCGACGGCTCCCACCCAGCCCAGACACTGCTCTGCGACTCAGAGCACCGCGTTGCACGGCCGCCTGGCCATTCCCGGGCGTGGACACAACGGCAGCGTCCGGCACCACGGGGGCGCGCGAATCTGTCTAAAGGGGGCTCTACTCCCAGTCGTAACTATTCTTTCAAACGCGGGAGAACCTGCGGAGTGCAGAGAATCCTGTTTACCCTTTCGCTCCTCATAGGGGTAAATTTGAGTGGGCTACGTTACGTAAGGTTGGATTAGCATCGACTCCGGTATCAGACTCGATTAGGTTAGGTTAACGTAGGCTAGGATAGGTAAGGTTTAAGTGGGGTAGGTAAGGTTAAAGTAGGCTAGGGAAGGTAAGATTAGGGAAGGCTTGGTTTGAGCAGCATTGAGTACGGTAGATAAGTCCGCTATGGTGGGAGTACGTACGTTTGGCGGTTAGGTTAGAAGCGTAGCGACCTTCTCGCCGCAAGAGCGGCGCCCGCAGGGCGCAGTACTCACTGATGAGCCCCGCAGGGTTCCACTCGTCCGGTGACAGCCGCCGGCAGGCCAAGGTAGGTGTACGCCAGGCGTAGAGGGGCGGAACAGTGGTTCGCGGTGAGCGAAGCCTGTTATGCCACGACGCGGTCTGGCGTACGCCTACCTTGTTGTATTTCAGGTCCTGCATCCTGCATTCACACTTTGTATACAATTAGAATCATCGGGAGATCATTTGTTGACTTCTCTTGTAAGTACACTGACTGTTTTTTTTTAGGCACGGAGTGACCTTGTAGTTTCACCGAAGATCGGACATTTTTTCAGTTTTTTTAAATTTCCGATGGTGCCCCTTACGCCTAAACCGAAAGTCTCTGTGAGAAGTTTTTCAGACCTTCCTGACTTTCACATAGTACCCATACGAGAGCGTCCGACGTCATTTTACACTCCAGAAATGACGCTTACAGTCTCAAAACCGAGTTCAAATTCAGCTTTCTCACTCCATCCAATAGTGAAAGAAAAAGACAGAGCTAGCGTGCTCGGCTCGTCAACTGGCTGCATCAGTATTGTTGTGATGTGAGATTCTTGCATTATGACGTTACTGTAAACTCTAGTTACAAGCAGAGGCAGACCGGTCGCGTTACGTGTCGTCTGCCTGTAGTGCCGATACCGGCTGTACGCCTACGGACACTTCCCTGTGATGAACGCCCTCTAGCGGCGGCGGAGGGAACTAGCATCCGGAGCGCGCTTCGCGCCGCGGGTCTACCCCCACCCGGACGGGTGGCCGCCGCTGGCCGTGCCGCCCTGCCGCCCGGCCGCTTCCCCCCGCGCCTGGACCACCGCGCCGAACGAGCCGGCCAAGGACCCAGGACCCAGCTCGGCGCGGCTCTACTCGACACTAGTACTTTGGCGTTGCTTGGAGTCGGACGCATCGGACGCTGTGCCAGGACTTCGCAGCCACGCTACCGCGCTCGACGCTGAGGCCGCTTGGCTAGAGCCAACCATTTGCATTCTTGCAATAAACATCTAAATTGTTCTAACACATCCTGCTTCCTCATTACTCCTGAACCAATCACGCTAGTAATAAACCGACCGAATCCGGGGTTTACAACACTGGTGGCAGCGGTTCAAGGAGGAGGAGAGGGAAAGGTGTTAGACGGCTGGCCGGCAGTCTCTGCCGCCGCCAACCCGAACCCAAACACCTAAACACTGCAGTCGCTGCTAAGGCTTTAGGGAACGAAAGGGTTCTCGTCTTGAGTACAAAAAACTCAGCTTTCTGGGGATTTTAACGAGAGACGCTTCACGTCGAACACACGCCGCATCTTGGGAGAATCGTCTAATTCAAGGTTTGAGAGTGCTTTAGATCTCGGGAGTGCCGCTTTACCGCGAATCTAGTGCGTTGACCCCGCGTCGTGTTAGGAAGTGATTGTTGTGTGATTTTAGACCGTTCCCGCCAAATCTTTCTTAGAGTTCTCCATGTCGGGTACGCGCGTGCGAACGCGTTCGATGGTACGAGCCGGTATCGGCGTGCCAGAGGACGCCGAGCAGGCCCGGGGCGACGAACTCCGACCCGCCAGGATCCCGTTGGAGCCTGCCGCTGAGGCGGCGGGCCCGCCTCGGGGTGCGGCGAGGACGGTGTCGGCTCCGGCCGGTGCGCGACGCACCGAGGCCAACCGCGCCAACTCGGGGGCCGACAAGGCCGCGTCGGAGGGACGCCATCGTGGCCGTGCTGTTCAGGAAGCTGAACGGCACGAGGCCGGCGACGCACGCGATCGTGCTGACCGGCCCCGCGCAGAGCGCCGCCCTGACGAAGCCGCCTACCGGGCGAGTTCCAGCTTGCGCGGCGAGACTCCTTGCCGCTGCGAGAGGCGACGCGCCGACTCCCCGGTGATGCTGCCCCCGGGGCCCCGAACGGAGAGACTGAGGGACAGTAGTATGCGAATAGGGACTTTCAGAAACTAGGTCAAAGGGGTGGGGGGCAAGGCGTACCGGCCCTAAAACCAGTTACGCTGAACCAGGTTACGCATCTTCTGGACTCTCCCCTGCCCACCAGATCGGCAGACGAGCAAGCAGACCAAAAAGAAAAGATACCCATAGCACTGCTGTTTGTTATCAATAACGACTATGCACCGTCACTGTTTTGCTATTTTAGTGTAACGCCCGCTGTTAATAACTGCTTACTCGCCCGTCCGTCAGGCCAGCAGGCCGACGGCGGGCGAGTAAGCAGGTCAGTGCTGATTCGACGTCGACGTGAGTCGCTGTGACTCCCCCCGCCCCCCGGCAAAACCTGTTCCACGAGTCCTTCTCCTTCTCCGCGGCTCGGCAGAGCGAACGCGCCGCGCCTGCTTTGCGTACCAGCTCAGTCTGGTCTGTCGCGACGCTGGAGAAAGAGTGCGTGTGCGAGTGCGTGTGTTTATGAAAAAGAAGACTTCTGCTTCGTGCACTTTTGGATTACATTCGGTGGAAAAGGATAAATAACAACACTGCAGGTATTTGAATTAATGAATTATTGAATTTATTGATCTAATCTCTAAACTCTTTCGCAATGTCTGCTTGGATGGTCGCCAACACCGCTGCCGCCGCCGCCGCCGCTGTTGACGTCACCGCTCACGGCCACATGTCAGCCACTGGATGGAATTCTTCATCCTCCGCAGGTAAGATGGTCTGCGGCACTGGGGTAGCGTCTGTGTCGCTGTCGCTGTCGTCCTCGTTGTTAGGCCGTTGACAGTCATTGGCTAGTTTGATGAACTGTGCCCCGTAGCGTCCCAAATGGTTGCTGGAAGTAGTAGTGGTAGTACTTCCGCCAGGTCCAGGTCCAGTCTCACAGTCCCCACGGCTGCTGGGCCCTGCCTCAAAGTATCCTTGTTGAGAGGCGTGAAGTTCCTGCAAACGTCGTTCTCCCCGACGTGCCTGAATTTCCCGTCTCTTAACAAGGAAAGGGTTGTTTTTGTCAGTCTTTTCAAGGGCGGTTATTTGTTTACGTCGATTAATTAGTCGAGCATTCATTCGTGCTTGCCCCCGCGCGGCACTGGACACAAACCTAGGGCTTTGATTGATAGGTTGTACTACCCCTAGTCTTTCCTCTAGTATGTTAACTTCATCCGCGTCAAAACTGTATGAGTCTGGGTTTCGATGTCCAATCAGGCATGTCTTTCCCTCGACATCCCTGATTCCTACACAGTTGCAGTCGTAGTTGTAGGGGCGTATCATTACCGTGCCGGCGGGGGTGTTACCTATCGCTTGGGTTGACCGTTCGATGGGTACTTCGTCCTCGCTTTGTGAAAGTGTGCTGTCAGAGTCTGCAATAACTTCAACGACCTCGTCATCGTCAGTCCACCTTTCCTCCTCCTCCTCCTCTCTCCCTGCTCCGTGTTCCGGCACGTCGTCATCAATGATTTCGTAAACAGACATCTGTATCACAGCGATAAAAAAAAAAAAAAAGAAAGTATATTGCTTATGTCCTCTTTCTTCAGTTTCACACTGCTGTTGAAAATGATGACTTACCGTGGCTGGCTGACTGTCTGTGTGTGTGGCTTGATGATGATGATGTTTGAATGTCTCCGCCTCAGGAGCTCCAAGTGATATTGTGGCGCTACTCCCCCCTGTGCTGTCGTATTTATAAGACGTGTGTGTGTGTGTGTCTGTGTGTGTGTGGAAAGGGAGAAGGGGCAAAGAACAACAAGGGCCAGTTTAGCAATAATGTTAGACATTTTATTGATCAACTTGGAACATCCCAATCAACAGACATTCGTATTCCTCCTTTCCAAACTTTACCCTGTCCTTCCACAGTAGCCTGGGAGGGACGACTGGTTTTATCTTGATATCATTTCGCTTATTTTGTTTTTTGGCTGGAGCGCAGTCGCCCTCGTCCACCTGTTTACGTTTGGGAGCCTTCCGCCTGGGTGCTCGCTGTTGTTGTTGTTGTTGTTGTTGTTGTTGTTTCTGTTGAAGCTTTAACGGCGCCGCTCGCTTTTTGGCAGGCGCCTTTTTGCGTCTGGATCGCGCTGGCTGCTCCTCTGGAAGTGCGATGTACAATATGTCGTTGTCGTCCCCTTCCGTGTTGTCTGCGTAGAATTGCTGGCCAGGGTCCGCAGCGCCAGCAGCAGCAGCAGCAGCAGCAGCAGCAGTAGCAGCAGCAGCAGCAGCAGCAGCAGCAGCAGCGGGCGGCTGGGTCCACAACTCCGTGTTCAGGCCCTCCATGAGCTCGTCAAACGGTGGACCAGGATTCTGCAGGTGCAGCGGGCGAGACTCGTTTACACACGCGTCCGAGTACATCCTTGCACTGCAGATGCACTGTAAACTCAGACAGCGCACGCTGCCTTTTATAGCGGCTAACAGCGCCCGGGTAGTGAACTCCTTTCTGGGCAGTCGCCGGGCCGTGGCTGCTGTCCGGTCTCGCATGTTTCGGCCGATGGAGGGCAAAGATTCTGGAATTGCATTTTCTTATCCAAGTATTCAAGATACTTGGCATGAGTCCAAGCCTGCTTCATGGCACATCTCATGGTAGATATGGCATGACAAGGGTGCAGACAACCGATGACATTTGTCAATGCATGTGTAGTGGGCGCATTAAACTCTTCAAGGGGAATGAACGTCCGCCCTGTCAGGACTTGTAAAGTCTGCGCCTTTGCTTTTGAAGTAGTGAACAAGGCTGTAGCTCGACCAATCATGCGCAATAGAAGCCGTCCAAGTTCGCTGTACTCTACGAATCCTTGGTCCCAGCGTATTCCATTTTCTCTGAGTGTTATTTCAGTGTTCCTTGCTTGACTTGCGGCAGAGAGACTCGCCCACTCGTACGGAGCTTTCACAAAGAAATGGGAAATATACTGCTTGTCATCGACAGAGGCTGCGGCAACCTCTTTCAGTATATGCTCCCCATTATCTCCATAAAAAAACTCGTAATCGAAAACGAGGCGCATCGCGGCTTGGGATGGCGTTGACCTTCTCTGCAGAGTGGTCTGACAGCTACTGCGGTTTCGCTTTGCTCCTCCGCGATATTTATACAGTTTTCAAACAATACTTTTTTGTTTTGCGGGTGGGTTGTAATTTTATTTTTGAATCAAACAATTTTTTATACAATGCTATGGCTTTACAATCATTTTCATAATACAAACTGTTTTGAAACATGTTGATGAAAGCTCTTAAACTATAACCAGAGGTCTTATAATAACAAAACAGTGCACAGTACAAGGCACATACATTTGATGTGGGAGCTTGAATAATTTTTTTGCTCCAAAAATAATATCTAGGGGACAAGGTCCTTATAAAATTTTCAATTAAATAATTAGCTTTCATTCCGAGTGGGTCAAAAAAATCTATTCTTTTGTTTCTAGAGCAAGTCATCGCGACCCAATGCTCTCCGCTGTGGCTTTCCGGGGCGGTGTTTAAAATAAGGGCATAAGGCGGACGAGGTAGGGCCGCCTTGTTGGAAGGACCGTCGGCAGAGAAAACACCGGCAAACGTGTAGCCCCTCTCTAGTTTCAAGTGTTCAAACAGGTAAAGAATTTGTCCGGTGTCCATGTTGACCGCATGAAGGTTGTGATCAGACTGAATAACTTACGTTTCTGTCTTTGTCTATGTACAGAGTGGAATCGAAAATACCCAATAGAATTACTGTAACCGCGTTAGGGAGAGGTTCTTGAAAATCGGCCTGCACCCTGAGACTTCCTGAGGGGGCTGGGGCGTAGTCATGGTTCAATCCCTCTAGTGTAGCAGACAGGTCTGCCGCGAGGATAAAACGACCATGAATCATTTCGTGATACGATAATGCCGCCTCATTGGTGCGGTGCATATTAAGAGCGGCGTAAAGCTCTACAAAGGCCCCAGCGTAAAGATTTTTGTCGGCCCCAAATTGCATTTGGTCAATTTTAACCTGTTTTGCTAGCCCCGCATCAAAGAGCACTGAAGTCAGGCTGTAATGTTTAAACACCAAGGGATTTTTCGTAAAGTCTCCGCTGGCTGCATTTTGATCTACCATTGCAAACAAGACAAGCCGAGGCAGCTGTCCAACCCAACAATTGGCAAGGGAAAATGAGCGTAGGTTCGCAGGAACGACAAAAAGTTTAGTTTGATGTCTCTTAAAATGGCCATTCATGGATTTTGTCTGGAAAGCTCTTTCATGCGCTAGTAGTAAACTGGGGTGTATGGTGCACACTTGAGTTAGCAGAGTTGCATCATCAATCACCATCCTGGCGCTAATGTTCGGGGTGTCGGTAAAAAGGAAGAAAGACGGGTCGTTTAAGTTAACTTTAACTCTCATATCAACATTCCCAGGAATCAGGCATTTCATAGAGGATATGTCAAGGAACAATCTGGCGTATAACTCCATTTCTTTTCCATCTTTTAGTTGCTCATAGCGCCACTTTAAAGACAGATTATCTTCCAGGTTTGTGGTCCAGTTCGACTCGTCCACCGCACTCGCTGCTGTTGTACCATGGGTTGAGCTATGAAAGACTCCGTCTGGCCCGGGCTTATAGCCCTCCGGTCCAAGACGTTCGTAACTATGTAAAGCAGAAAAAGTTAACAAAGTTTGCATGTAGGCCTTAAAGGCATAGTGTTCGCTCTGGTTCACATCCACTCCATTTAGCCAGACATTTATAGAACTTATCATGCTATGAGACAATTGGTTTATGGGGGCCCATTTAGGCGCCGTAACTGCCGCCTGTGCTGCAACAGCGGGCGCAGTGCTAGTTGCTGCCACGGCAGCGACGGCCGGCGTGTCTTTATCCAGTGGACTTCCATCGGGTTTAGTTAAGCGGACGCGTAAGCGTAAATAAACATGGTTCAAGTTCCGGTAAACAGAAGGTGATGCAGAGACTGAACTGAAATCCAAATGGGAGACAGAAGTGTTCGAAATAGCATTGACGGGCTTAAGCGACAGCCACTCCGCAGCGAGGATAGCTTGATTTTGTTGCCTGTCTGCAAACAAATCCAACTCCGCCGGCAAAATGGGCACCACGTTATTCGTAATAATCGCTTCACCCGTTCTAGCTCGTTTAGCCATGGCCGAAAATGTCGGGTGCAAACGTTAAAGTACGCCGCCGCTGCTGCTGCTGCTGCTGCCGCCGCTGCTGCTGGCCCTTCTGATGAGTGCGGGATGTAGCAATCGACTGGCGTTTTGTACGTTTTCCCTGGCCTCTTATAGTTTTTTTCCTCCCTTTTCCAGACATTGCTGTGACGGTCCCTCCAGCCAGGCGATAGTGAGCGCGAGTAGCAACTCGCTCATTTTTCTTCTTCTTTTTTGTCTTCGGCGTTTTACGCCCGTTACCCTTCATGGCCGCTGCGACTGCCCGTCGTGCAACTCGTCGACTGCCCTGACTCAAATGCTCCTTGACAATGTCGGAGCGTTTGTGCTCATCGTTTGCCGCCAAGTCGCCTAACAGTTTTGAACCGGTCATCATAAGTTCGTTGCCAGCAGCGTTCAGGCCCCTGGTAAGCATTGGTTTTATGTAGTGATATGCGCCTCGAAACCAATCGCCTATGACCCCGTGGCCTACTTGCTGACGAACAAGCACCGACTTGTGCGGTGATCCGTACAAGTCTTTAAATTCTTGGCTTTCTGGAAAGGCGGTGGCGGCGCCGGCGCCGGCCATCTTGTCGCCTCGCTGGCGTTCTGAGGGACACTAAGCCTGCGCCCGTCTCGCCTCGTCTTCTTATAGGAAAAGCTGAGAAAGTGTTGAGCGGTCTGATGTGCAGTACTAGAAAAGTAGTTAAATTCTCCGTAAAAATACTGCTCCATTCTGTCAAATAATTGTCAAAAGTAATTTTCACGCTGCTCAAATCCTGTTTCCCTACTATGTGATATTCCAAGTTCTGGAAATTAAAATGACAAGACGAATGTGAGAAAATAGCCTCTGTACGTGACAAAGTTCGTAGTACAGTGTCACTGCAGCCCTTAGGACTTTGTGATTGTCGTATAAGGTCACATGTAACGGGAATAATTTCAGGAAGACGATTTGCTAACGCGTTTGAATCATCATCATCATCATCATCATCATCATTATCATGACGGCGCACTCGTCGGCTTGAAGACGTTTGCTGTTGTTGTTGTTGTTGTTGTTGTTGTTTGGGTGCAAGGAACAGGTTTATACCTGTATAATCCTGGTTTATCAAAACTTGAAGGTCTTCTAGTGCATTGAAACCAGCTTCGGGTGAAGGGCTACCCAAACGTACTTGTTGAAATAAATCACGGGCGCTTGTGTACAGCCGAATTGGAAATGGAATAATGTAACCTTTTGAAGTTACGACCTCGTTTCGAGGGTTCGGTACTGTAATTATATTAAATTTCGGCGTGGCTGTTTTCAGTAGTTGTCTTTGATCACGTATGGCAACATCTGCAAACTGTCTCAATGCGCTTTCAAGAAGAGATTTATTTCGTACACTGCTTTTAACCATTTCATAAAAATCCTGCATTGACATGTACCTACCGGCTAAAAATGGTACTGGATCTCGCATTGCCGATAAAGACAAATAATTATAGCGCGTCGAAAGAGGAATTCGACCCGGATCCAATGTCTTGATCCCAGCCGGAATTGTTGTTGTTGTTGTTGTTGCCACCGATGTTGCTAATTGAGTAGCTCCTGTTGATGTTGTTGTTGTTTTTGATTGGACAGGTCCACTGCCACTGCCGCTGCCACTGCCGCTGCCACTGCCACTGCTTCTTGGCGGGAGGGGGACCTGCGGCGGGACAAGACCAGTATTGGCTCGAGTCGCTGCTGCTGCTCCTGCTGGTGCTGCTGCTGCTGCTGCTGCTGCTGCTGCCTCTGATACCGGTGCCGCCGCCGCCGCCGCCGACGACGACGACGTATTGGAGGCACGTTGCTGAGGACGTCGACGTCGAGGTGTAGAGTTTTTTGGTGTTGAGAGAAGTAGAACAAGGCGGACTAGGGCAATTTCGAATACGTTGCTGTTTGTATTCTCGGTAGAGTCGCAGCAGCTGCTGCTGCTGCTGCTGCTATTATTATTATTAATATTATTCCATGTGAGTGGAGGGTCCACTAAAGTTTGAAACTTGTAAAACGTATTTTGAGGGAAATATTCTATCGAGGTTTTGCTGGTGATGCTAAGGTAACGTCCGCTCATTTTCTCCTTCTTTTTTAAAACAGCTGCTTAAATAGAAGGGTGATCACCGTAGGAATGTGAGACGCCGGGAAAGGATATTTATTTGCAAACTTATCACGCAATGAAACACTTATGGAGCGAATTTCTTGGCGAGACAGCTTTAGATAGATCGGATTTTCAAAATTATGATAGGATTTAGTATATGGAGGTGGTAAAATTTGAATGATTTTTGAGAGAGAACTTCCAGCTGATTGTTCTTCAATTATGTCCAAATACACAAATAGTGCGGATTCTTCTTCGCCAGATGTTTGATTTGCTAGCGCCTTTTTTCCTGGTACGGGGACTGGAGGTAGGATCACTTGTTTTAAAGCAACGCCCCACTGCTCATTTGATGGTAAACTTAATGGCTCAGCCAATAACACTGTGAAATCGGCCAGGGAATTCTTAGGTAAAACTTGAATGCTACTGTCCGATGTTAACATAACCTGGAACTCGTTTGATGTCATTTTTTTTTTTTTTTACTTGTGATTAATTTTGCCCATATTTTTTCAGGTTTTCCGCAGGTATCCACTCCGCGGCCGAGTCCGGATAGCCTATCCAGGCAACTAGTGCCAAGCGTCGCCCTCCCTCGCTTTTATAGCGGAGGACCCGCCTTACTTTGAAGAGTGTTGCATCGCTGATTTTTACAGGCGTAAGTTCATGTTCATACCATTTACCTTTTATAATATTGTTTGCACTGTCTTTTAAGATGTACATGTGCACATTTGAAGGGCGTTTTAATACGCTTCCAACTATGAAAAATATTTCTTCCGAAAATGACTGGCTGGTGCCTTTAGTAAATATTCCCTTTAGTTTAGAAACCCGAACTGCTTCCCCACTTTTGTACTTTGGGGGCGAGGCTTATTGCTCTTTGCGGCCACATCCCTGTATCGCTGTGACCAGACATCGAAATAGTTGTCTTTTGCAACGTTGTTGGGGGCCAATTTTGTTGTACCATGGCGATTATTGTTGTAAGAACTCACAAGTTTAGCCAAGACATTTATGTAACGCTCCGTTTGGTTGTGGTACAAATATTTGCTAATTAAAGAGCGCAGGGTCTTCTGGAACCTCTCTACAATAGAAGCCTTGTGGCGAGACGTCACGGCATTGTAACTTTTAATTTTTTGATTTTTTAATAATGCAGCAAAAGCACCTTTAAATTCACTTCCCATATCAAAAGAAGCCACTTTAACAGTTGATGGTTTCATTTGTTGTAAAATTGTTTTCATTTCCTTGGCCGTCGTGTCACTGTTCTTGTTAGCTATACCACGGACATAGGCCTTACGGCTAAACACGTCTACTACACAAAGGAGGTAGCGTACAGAATCATTATGTTTGGCTACTTTTGACACGTCGAGTAGATCAATTTCGATCAAGTCCCCCGGACGATATAGGTCTACATAATGATGAGTAGGGAAGACTTTTCTCGCTTGTCTAAACGATGTGTAAACAGGCTGTTGCAACAACCAATCTGTAATCACGTCCTTTTTTTTCGCCTGTCTTTTTTATTTTTTACATTTTTTAACAGTTCGCGCTCGATGACGCCTTGAGAGCGAAAGGCAATATTTGATTCAGGATCAAAATATTTTGTTTCCAATTGCTTCTTCACTTTTTGAAATGCACTCATGACTTTTTGATCTTGCAACCTGCTTTGCGGTTGCTGCTACCCCAACAGTTTCGAGACAAGTGACTAGTGCAAGGTTAGGCTGGGACTTTTATTAGGATTAGGAGGGGGAAAAAAAATGCGAGTTTTTTTTTTTTTTTAAAAAAAAAACTTTTTTATTTCTCAGTAAATATTCCACAATCCTTTGCCTGTCTGTTTCATTGTACGCTTCGAAGGTGGGGTGGAATAAAAATCGGAATCTTCTCCTCCTCCTTCTTCGCCATCTTGTTCGTCTCCATTAGCCCCTCGCTTGCGTGAAGTGTGTAAACGACGGCGCGCTTTCAATATTTTATATTTGCTGGCAGAACCTTCACCCCGGTCTTCTGTTTGGGTTGACTTATGCTGGCCTCGTAGTTTGCGTGGAGAAGCTGCTTTTAAGATGTTTTTCAAATCTAATGCTCTTCTTGGTTTTGCAGTTTTCTGGGGTATGGCGACGACACTGCTGACTGCGGACGGTGGTGGCGGTGCTACATCAAAGAGCTGACTACGCCGACGAAACTGCGGAACGAGGCGTCCTGTAGGAGGCGAGGTGGTTGTCGCCCTATCGCTGTTGTCGCTGCCATCGCTTGAATGTCGATGAGTTTGGTCGTGCACAATGTAAGACTCGCCTGGTGGAGCTTTCGATTCATCGTTTCTTTGAACAAATGTAAGGTATTTTTCTAAAAGTCTCTGATACAAATCCCATTTCTCAGGGTCTGATAAATCCTTTCTGTGCAAAGTTTCAATCATTTGCGAGTATACATCATGAAATGCTACTTCCTGAGGTGTAAGATGGACCTTCCGAAGCCGTCGATACTGAGGTTCAGTAAATAAATATAACTTTTCCATCGTTATTTACTCTATTTATTTATTTATTTATTTCCTGTAAATTTGTTTATAAGCGCTGGAATGGCACTCGATAGCAAGCTTGTCAGAATAGGAATAAGCCAACCTCCCGTCTGGGACTTTCTCAAAATTACTTTTTTGTCTCTCAAAGTCACTTTAGGACTTGCAAAAGCACGAATAATGTGTTTGTAAGCTTTGATTTTTTTAACACATGCGGGGGACAGTTTTACCTGAGGATTTTGAATGGCATTCAAAACACACGAGCTTAAAACATTTAACAAAGTTTTGTCGCAATTCTCCAATATTGATTTGCGAACCTTTGGGCAGGATTCACTCAACACCATCAAATGTGGTAATTTCTGACGTAAACTTTTGGTCATTATAATATTTTTGAGGGCAATAGACTATTGAACACTCATCGTTTTCGAATAAGTTTGCTTTATATCTACACCAATTAGGTGTGCAAGGATGCAGATCCAGTACAAACGGTGTCTGAGTAGTGGTCGCTAGATGGTCGCGATATGCTTGCATCAAGGCCTGTCGCTCACCAGGTCCAGTGATTTGTGAAGCCAAACAAGCAAACTGAGAGTTTGTGCGCGGAGATGGACAAAAAACTACGTACTGACTATTTAGTGCCAAAACTCGGGCGTTTTTTTCTCTTGGAAATAGGTTTTGGGAAGTAAGCACAACGCTTATGTCACTGTGATGTATAGAATTTACAAAGAGATTTACAATGTCAGTGTTATTAAAAACCTGAGTGTACAAGTCATCAAAGCAAATAATTGCTGGCTTGTCTATAGGAAGAGAGGTTATGTTGTCTGGGATGCCAGCATGTAACGTTAACTTATTTAGCACATCACCCGGAATATTTTTTAATGCATTCTTTTCACCGTAACAGTACAATATTGTTTTAAAACTAACATTAGGACCATACAAGTTCTTAAGGTTACGGATATAATTATACAACCAATAACTTTTACCAGACTGACTTTGCCCTGGTAGGAAGCAACAAAAAAAAAAAGATCAAACTAAAATTAGGTTACATTATTTTCACAAAATAATACAAGGTGGGAAGAGCTAGTATCATACCTGCACAGTATATAGCAGCTGGATGCTTCAGTCGCAGACTCATATCGACTGAGCGCTATACTCACTCGTCAGCGTCTTTTATAGCAAAATGCCCGAAAGGGAGAGATTTATACAACTCGTCTGTCCAATATCTCTTATTTTCAAAACTGGAAAGCGCTTTTTTTGTGCATTTCATAGTAAACAACTTTTGTCTTTTGTGCCCTATCATCTTAAATGTTACATTCTGCTCCTCCATTTCAAATAGACATTTTTTATAATCTTCAAAAACAAACTTTTTCTGGGAAGACCGCGGGACACCTTTGCTCCTCATTATAATCGGATTATTTTGTACTTTGCAACAATAGCTTTTCGGTTTCAGACAGACGATTTCTTCCAATATTTTCCCTCCCAATTCGTCAGTGAAGCACCCTGCTTTTTTCTTACGTTCCAGACTGTAGTGAGGACTAGTGACGGGGTAGTTACTGGAATCTATTAAATGTCCAAATTTGGGAAACAAGTCTGTTTCGTAAAAATTATAAGTCTCCTTCTGGACTGAAAACACAAGGCTATCCGTATCTGAGGCAATTAGACTGAGACTGCTTCCATATTCTACTTTTAAGCTTTCATACCAAAATTTAAGCATTCTATTTTTGGAATAAGAAAGAATACAAATCCCAATAAATATGGGTTGAACAATCTTAACTTTTACTCGTTTCATTTCGACCACAGCTGCTTCTCTATCAAACGGTATAGCTCGCACAAAATTTGCTTTATTAATAAGCTTTTGCAGTTTGCTCTTGCTATAAACTAGTCTCATATCCTTGTCTTTAAGAGAGTCCCGAAGCGAATACCCAAAGATACAATTTCCCGCCCATTTTAGTAGCTGGCTGAGAAACTCACTAGTGGCCTGGGCTCGCATCTGCAAGCAGAGAGATATATAGGGGGCGACAATGGCACTCTGTGAGAACTGTAATACTCTTGTCACGGATTCTAGTTTTACTCCTAGTTTTATAACTAACTGTAGGCTTGACAGAGGAATTACATATTTTTCTCTTTTTTTCAAGTCAGATACCAATTTTTCAGCTGATTGCCGATCTGGGTCAATCCCCAAAAGCGTTGCCAGCATCTGTGAACGAGAACTGATCTCACTCCCCGTTACACGGCGCCTTACAGGACAAGGAGGAAAATCAGCAAACAGTTCATGACTGCTCTCTTCAAAAAAGAAAGTAGCTTCCACCAGAAAACCTTTGTCCCCAGTGCAGTCCGTTCCCATGATGTCTAGGGTTCTAACCTCCTCTTGTTCCAACCATCGAAAACCGCCAATAGGAAATTTTTCTTGAGCCATTGTGGTCGAATACAGAGAAACAGCATCTAGATACAACAACCATTTCATTTCTTTTGAAGAGTCATAATCTGCACACAGAGGATGATTAGCCTTTTCATGCTGTTTTACAACAGTTGTAAACCCTCCAAATTTAGCCCGCTGCCAAAACAAGTGCATGTCACTATCTGTCAACAATTCAATTTTCACGTCACAAGTTTTCAGACAGGCGGACCACGAAAAGCTAGGAAAGCTAATAAAATGCATTACATCGATTTTAAAGCACTCATAGAGTAATTTTCGAAAAGTCACAATAATATCAGTCAGGTTCAACACATCACTTCTAACATACAAACTCACCAGCTCCTTAAGATTACGCAACTGAAAAGTGTCCCATATCTGTTTAGCTTTTTCATAATCAGCTAGCGAAATGTCCTCATTTGTCAAATCATTGTAATAACTTTCACGAGGGGGCAGCCGTGTTTCGCTTAGCACGCTTTCATCCCGGAAATGCTGATACGGGAAAGGCATTTTCCCAGTAATCAGAGCTAGCTTTTCATTTTCAGGGAAAAAAGACTTTGTTACTCTAAAGTCTTGTGGGTCTAAAGTAGCGCTTAGGGTAGCTAATGATCCATTCAACAGATTGATTGAATCCACAAAGGATATTCTCCCCCACTTAATATTTGAAAATTTTTCACTGGTTTTGGCAATCACATTAATCTCTTCATTGTCCTCAGATACGACTCCCAAACCACGCACAATTTCACAGAAATCATAATTAGAGCCATTATGAAAAAGGACCACCATGTCTCGAGTCAATTGGAGTTGGAGATTACATTCATTACACATCATTGACACAAAATACCCACTACGATGGTCGTGGTGCCTCACCCGTCTTTCCATTGGCACATCCCCATCACACAGCCCGCATTTTGTAGCAGGATCTATGAAAATTCTTTGCTCCTCAAGTGTCATTGGTTTTATTTTCTTATGAGTTTCTTTCTCTAATTCTGTGTGCAATTTCTTAATCTGTCTGAGGAAACGCTCATTGCAATCCGAGCCAAACAACACTTTCATGGGACGCCACGGCTTTCCACTTTCATCGATTACTAGATAGCTGAGGGCCATTGGCACGTGACGTGAGACAAGACGACCATCCCCCTCATCTATATCTTGCAAAATCATTTCAAAATCAGCAATGCAAATGTATGGTCGCAACAAAGTGTATCTATGTTGCTTGAAATAAAGGAGGTTATTCTCTGGTTTAGGAAATACTAGTTTTTGGGCTTCATTAATCAGACAGTGAGGCTCATGCTCCAACAGGGTGTCGGCCATCATAAACTGATGAAAACAATTGCGACAGATAAACTTTTGTCCATTTTTATTAGTTCTGCATTTTGACAACAGCCGATCAAGTGACCGGATTAGAACATAGTGCGACAGACCAGTTTCACCATCCTTTAAGAAAAGCACATCGATGCGTGTGCGACCATGATCACAAAGGAAAGGGCTAATGCGGAGAGGAAAAAACTCATTGTCTTCATAACCAATGACTGTAAGTGCTATGCCTTTGTTTTGCTTCTCAAGTTTAGTGAAATCACTCAAAGAAACTGGAAATTTAATACCAGAAAAATCAAGTTGCTCTTCAAATTGTAGCAAAATTTCTGGCTTCCTTGCAGCGTACTTTGGACAGACCTTATCTAAATTAAGTGCTAAAAGACAAACATACAGGAGACAACGCTCATCATTGTTCTTAATATTAATACAGGCTTTTTTAAACTGAACAACAGGAGGAAGTGAAAGGTACTTTGCGGCGCTAAGAGGCCGGTAGCCCGCAGTAAAAATTTCAAATTTAATTACGCTTTCTACATTAAAGTTAGAACCATTTTCAGAAAATTCAGAAATTGTCTCAGCAATGAGCATTATCGCATTATGATATGAGGACGCCACCTGATCCACACTGTGAACATTATAAGTTTTGCTTGAAAAAACCGGTTGTAAGAGAACTTCTGTGCCTGTTGCAAGGTCAATTTTAGACATTTTAAGATGCAAAACAATGTGAAATTTTAAACCCTTGTGCTCTTGAAGGTCGGTTTCTAGTAGAGCACACGCTCGTGGTTCTTCATCTAACATAAGCAGCACAGGATCGATGTTTTCATTTACAAGAAGGACATGGGTCTTTAAAAGCGAAGCGAAGTTGGTCGATGTTGTCCAGGACAGAGCAGTCGGACGAGGAGTCTCCTCTTGATCCCCGACATGCCCGCCGGTAGAAGGGCCAGCCTCGTCGTCGTTGGTCACCGCCAAGGGCGGTCCTCCGTCTGCGCTGTCCATGCTGACTGCAGCCCGCGAAAAGGGATTTTAAAAGCTAACCCGGGTGGAGCCTGACCGTCTGTGCAATGTTTTTTTTTTTTTTTTTTACAATTGTGTTTCATTTCCGCTCTCAGCCTCAGCCTCCTCCTCTGGATAATCCTCCAGATCATAAATAAAACCCTCCCCCACTTTTTTGACCACTTTTACAGTTGGTGGTTTTCCATTCGCAATAGCGTCCTGCAACCCCTCCAGGACGTCATCGGCTAGCTCACAATAGCGCTCGGGAAAAACCAAGCGTTTCTGCTCGCCCTTGAACATGATGTCGGCGTATAGACGCCGACCGAAACGCGTACTCATTTTTCCCATGCCTAATGCCACAAACGTCATCCCCACGCGAAGCTCCTTGCACTTCACGAAGGGGGTCACGTTGGCGAGAGCAGAGAAATGACCGGCCATGATGGTTTGTTTGTTTGTTTTTTTTTAAATGCACAAACGAAAAAGCGCACAACACAAGTACCCTTTTAAAAAACCTTTTCGAGCACTGTTAAAAGGAGAGAAAGAAAGAAACAAAGTTGATATTAGAGGACGTCTGCGGCAAGGAGGCGAGAACGAAGCGAAACACAAGTGTGCGAGGCACAAGTTAGGATCTATTTGCAGAACTGACTTTCCGATGCGCAGGAACTTACCAAGACAGGCGGCGGAGGATGCGAGGATGGCGGACCGGGGCGTACTATGGCGGAGATTCGCTAGTGGGCAGGAGATTCGCTGGTGGGCAGGAGATTCGCTGGTGGGCAGGAGACTGCGTACCGAACTCAGGGTGCATCGCGATTTTATACTGCAAGTCTGACCAGCGCCTCCCCTCTACCCGTGGCGCGAAGCGAAAACACCAGGATGAGGGGGGATCGCGGAAGAGCAAGGAGAGTGCAGTGCAACAAAACTGCAATATTGAAGCTGCCTCGAGAACGGTGGTCACCGCTGCCGCGTCGAGCATTTAATTATTTTTCGTTTACTGACCGGACCACTCCCGACCATCAGCAGTCTTGGCAGCCTGCCCTGCATCGCGCATGCGGTGCAACAAAACTGCAACATTGAAGCCGGCTCGCGAACGCCGGTGACCAATGCAGCGTCGCGCATTATTTTTTTTATTTTTTTCGTGTACCGCCCGGTCCCCTCCCGACCATCGACAGTCTTGGCAGTCTGCCCTGTATCGCGTAAAAAAAAAAGAAAGAAAGAAAGAAAACAGGGCTGCACTCCGACGCCGCATGTGCGCTGCAACATTGTTTTCCATCAGAAGCAGGAGTGTGGCCATTCATCAGAACTGACCTGCTCACTCGCCCAACGTCGGCCTGCCGGCCTGACGGATGGGCGAGTGAGCAGTTATTAACAGTGGGCGTTACAGTAAAATAGCAAAACAGTGACGCTGCACAGTCGCTATTGATAACAAAAAGTAGTGCTATCGCTCGCTAAAACTGATAGCAATTGTCATCCATTCTTTTTGACCTGATTGCTCGTCTGCCGACCTGCTGGACGGGTGAGTGAGCAGAAGTGGGGCAAAGTGGGGGGTAATGTAACCGCCTCCAGCTCCGGAGCGAGCAACACCTTGCCCCCCACCCCCTTTGACCTAGTTTCTGAAAGTCCCTATTCGCATACTACTGGGACATCTTTGAGGTGCAGGCCAGGGGCCGAGGACGATCCCTGACGCCATCGTCGAGGGCGTCCCCGGCCTCGGGGTGCGCTAGGGCTGGAAGTGCCGACTCGGCACGCCGGCGCAGCGTGCCTCCGCCGCCGCCATCAGAAGCGGCGGGAAGGGAGCTGGTGCCTCTACGGCGCGGCGTCAGATCGCCAAACAGGGAATCTGAGGCCGCGCACCGCGGCGTGGGCATCCTGTGCCGTAGGGCCCGGTCGAGGCCAAGGTCTAAGACTGTGACAATGAGATCGGCGTCCCAAGCATCCGGGGACAGCCCGGTGCGGGCTAGACACGGGAGGCGGCACCGAGCCGAGGAGAGGCGTGGGCGGTACAGGTCGCCTTCGCCTTCTCCACCCCCGTCATCATCTTCTCCTGATGATGATTCTGGGTCTGACTGCGACTCAGCTGGGGGCTACGGCCGACGCCGAGGCCACCGGGGCTGCCCGTCAAGCAGTGGACGCTCGCGTTCCCGCTCTGCTCGTCGGGGACGCTCCCGGAGGAGCCGATCCAGGTCAAGGGCTGGCCGACGCTCGCGTTCGCGCCAGCCTCGGCGTAGCCGGTCGGCGTCCCGCACGCGCGATCGCCGTGCTCGCGGAGACCGCCGTTCTCGCCAAGACCGTGGGGGAAGGTGCCCGTCTGGGTCCAGGTCCCGCAGCCGCAGCCGCACCGGCCGCCGCTCGGAGAGACGCTCCCGCATCGAGGAGCCCTCCCCAAGGCCTAACCCAGAGTCACTGGGCAGGCTGGGGGTGGAAATCACAAAACTGGACAACGGGCAGACTGATTACACCCTCTACAGGATGCAGTTTCTGCATCGGGCCAGCCTGATGCACTGGGACGACACTGCAAAGTCAAGTGTGGACCAAGTCCACACTAGGAAGCGTGGACCACTTTGGTCCACACTAGGAAGCGTGGACCACTTTGTTCCACGCAAGGAAGCGTGGACCTCTCGTGGTCCACACAAGGAAGTGTGGACCACTCTTGGTCCACACCTCACCGCGCCTTACTTTCCCTATCTGATACTATTGGCGGTCCACGTTTCCTAGTGTGGACCAAGCCGTGGTCCACACTTCTGAGTGTGGACCACCCATGGTCCACGCTTCCTTGTGTGGACCACTAGTGGTCCACGCTTCCTTGTGTGGACCAAAGTGGTCCACGCTACCATGTGTGGACTTGGTCCACACTTTGCTTTGCAGTGGAGGTAACGAAGGGCACACAGCTGTCCCAGGCCCTCACCGACAAGGCCCTGGAGGTCCTGCGGTACCTGCAGCCACACCAGCTGCAGGACTGTGAAGCACTGGACAGTGCCCTTCAGCGCCGCTTCGGCGTGGTCTCGGACCACAACGCCTGTCGCGCCCGTCTCAAAAACCTGAAACAGAAGGGCAACCAGACGCTGGAAGCCTACGCTTCAGAAATCGAGGACGCGGTGCGCGGGGCGTACAGCGAGTACCCTGAACATTTGCAGCAGCTGCAGATGGTAACTGCCTTTAACGATGGTCTAATGGACGCCACCATGGCCCTCTTGCTGGTTCGGGAGAGGCACCAGACCCTGGACACGGTGCTCGCTTCGGCACGCGTCCAGCCCCTCCAGATGCTGGAGAAGGGCACCAGGCAGGCCAGGGTAAATGCTGTCAAAGCCGAGGCCGCTGAGACCCCTGAGCAGTGGGAGGATGAGCTGCCACAGGACCGCGTCGACGTGGTCGTGGCGGCCATCAACACCATGACTAATGAGGTCTACGGGCTGGCTCAGCAGCAGAGGGAACTGTTGCAGAGCAAGCCTGCTGGTGCCGGTGCTCCCCAGAGTAAGCAGTCAGAGCCGCAAGCCGACCGACCCAGGAAGCCCCTGGTGTGCTGGTACTGCGGCAAGAACGGACATCCAATGAAGGTTGTGCCGAAAGAAAAAGGCAGAAAATGCAAAGGGCATTGATCAGCCTAAGTTCTCTAAGAAGGGGATAAAGAAAGAGAAAGAGGATAGCGATTCAAAAAACTGAGGGTCGCTGCGGGACAGGTGGACGCACCGCAACCCGGTGTGGAAACGCTTGACCCCGTGGCCCTGCAGCTAACCTGCGACCCTGAGCCTACGCCTGGGGTCTCTGCGGGACAGGTGGACACGCCGCAACCCGGTGTGAACACACTTGACCCCGCGGCCCTGCAGCCAGTCTGCGACCCCGAGGGCATGCCTATCTCTCTACCCTCCCCCACGATCACCATGCTCGCTAACGGGCAGGTGGCTCAGGCCCTTCTCGACCACGGTGCGATGGTTACTGTTGCCTCGCGGCGTTACGTAACGTCGCTGCCAAACCCTTCCCCGTGGAGAATGAGAGACGTGAGCAAGGGTTCTCAAGCACTCTTGGCCCCTGTTAAAATCTCCCTCCAAATTAAGGGACATCCGTTTTCGGTGATGGCTCTCGTCGCTGATGTGGATGAGGACTTTATCCTGGGGCACAACTTTATTTATTCCCATGATGTACGCCCGTCCCCGGGTGAAAACGTCATAACGATAAATAAAGGGTCCGATGGGCGGGAATTACTCCCACCAGTCTCGCTGCCGTATCGGCTCAAGGACTGCGTAGGCGTACGTGGAGCTGTAATTTATCAGCTAGTACGCGCGGGGTATGAAATGAGGTTGAAACCTGGCGAACAAGTAGTTCTCGACTCTTCGTCGTTACGAACCCCCACCCCTAAATCCTTCCCAAGGGAAGTCCGGGTAGCCGCGCCTCGTCCGGCGACGGCCCGCGGCGCGGGGGCAGCCCTGGAAAGCAGCGATGATTGCCCCCTGGTAAAGCGAGTTACTCTTGCACCCCGGGCGGAAGGCGGCCGGCCCTGTACAGCTGGCAGAGGCCCGCCGCTGCCGGAATGCCCTACCGCTTCCGCCGCCCCACGGCGGAGCGCGGGGACGCCGGCGCAGCGAAGTGATCCGCCGCAGACCTCGGCCACCCGCGCGGACCGGCTCGGTGACCCCGAACGACCCTTATCCCTTTCCTTACCCCTCCCCCTCTCAGCTGCACCCGTGCCTCCTGACCCCGGTGTTGACGGGAAGGTGCACGCCGCAGCTGCAGAGGTAACCCCCTTGGCCACGGCCACCGCCGGGACGGCGGGGGCCAATCCAAGGGTACCCCCTCCCCCACACGACCGCGTTGCCCCGCTGCCATCGACACAGTCAGCTCATGTGACTTATTCGGAGCCCGCGGAACAGAGGGCTGGGCTGCGGCGCGCGAGCGGAAGTACCAGAAGTGTCTTGTCCTCTGTGACGGAGACTGGGTGTGCAGTACTGGTAATGGCCGAGCCTGGTGCCGGGCTTGCAACGGCCATGCCCTGTTCTAGCGCTCGCACCACCCCCGTATCCCCAGGGGTAGCTTCCCTGTGTGCTGGATCTCGGGTCCCTGAGGTAACGACAGAACTAGACCGCGGCCTAGCAAACCCGGTATGGTCGGGGTTCTCAACGGCTCGCCCCCCCCCCCCCCCCCTACGCCGTCACCGTCATGCCCCCCGTGCAAACGCGGGTGGCGGACACGATTCTCGTGGCTACGGGCACCTATGAGGTGTACCGCCCGGAAGTTCAGCTACTGAATATCGGGAAGTGCGATGGCGTCGTTCAGAGGAATGCCGTAGTCGCCGAGATTGTTTTGAGCTATGAGAATGTCAGCGTTCTGGCAGGCTCGGTGCAGCCGAACGGCAGCGGCAATTGCAGCTATCCTTACACCACGGACTTAGTGGAAACACCCCCCAGGTCCACCCTGGCTGACGGCGAGCCGCTCCCGGCTCTGCTGCAGGAAACGGTGGACAGGTGCGACGGCATCTTGGAGGACAAGGAACGCCTTACGGTCCTGGTCCGCGAGTACTCTGATGTCTTTTCACTGGAGGTGGGATGGGAAACTGTGATTGGGTGCTGTTCGAAATCGACACGGGGGACCACCCCCCGGTGCGGCAGCCCGTGCGCCCAGTGCCCGTGCACTACCGGGACCAGGTGAAGGAAATCTTTGCCGGGTACCTGCGGCAGGGCATCGTGCGGCGGTCGCGGTCGGAATGGAACAGCCCCTTGGTTATCGTCAAAAAGAAGGACGGTAAAATCAGGGCCTGCACGGACATGCGGGCCGTCAACCGGGCGACTCGGGTACCTCAGTACCCGCTGCCGAGGGTGGAGTCCATACTGGAGTCCCTGCAGGGCAAGAAGCTTGCCGGCAGCATTGACCTGGTCTGGGGCTTTCACTCAATGGTAATCGACCCGAAGGACCGCCACAAGACAGCCGTCTCGGTGCCCGGCATCGGTCACGTCGAGTACAACACGCTGTTGTTCGGCTCGGAGGGGGTCCGGCGCACTTCCAGCACCTCCTGGAGCTCGTGCTGGCCCCCATCCCGCTGACGCCGATGATGGACGACATCATCTACGGCGGTCGGGACTTTGCTGACATCTTGGACAACATAAGGAAAGTCTTTATGCGCCTGCGGCAGGCTAAGCCAACCAAGTGTCACCTGGTCACGACACAGCTGAGTGTTCTGGGGCACAAGTGGACTCCGGAGGGCATCCACACGGTCAGGGACTGGCCCGTACCTCACAATGTGCACGAATTGAAGAGTTACTTGGGCTTGTGCCAGTACTATGGAAAATTCGTGCCCAACTTCTCCGGAGTCGCAGCCCCTCTGCACAGGCTGACCGCTAAGGGAGTCCGATTCGATTGGACCCCCGACGCCGAGGCGGCGTTCGAGGCGCTCAAGAAGGCTTTTATCACAGCCCCTGTGTTAGGCCTGTTTGACCCCGACGGCGGTGAGGTCATAATTTCGACTGATGCCGGCAACTGGGCGGTCGGCATGACCCTAGCACAGGTGCAGGACGGCGTTGAGCGCACGCTGGCCTACCATGGCAAGATTTTAAACCGGGCGCAGCGTAATTACTGCATTACACAGCGCGAGCTCCTCGCCATCATGGAGGCAGTCAGGATCTGGCACCACTATGTGGCGGGCGCTCACTTTAAGGTCAGGAGTGACCACCGGCCCCTGGTGTGGCTCAGGACACTGAAGTCACCACAGGGCCGGCTGGCTCGCTGGATTGAGGCACTCGAGGCGTACGATTTTGAAATCGTGTACACGAGGCCAACGCTAATTCCGCATGCGGACGCGTTGTCTCGGTACCCGGTGAGGCCATGCTCGCCGGACTGCTCTCAGTGTGATCGGGTTGAGGTCCGGGACGGGGCGACGCAGGAAGCTGTCGTCAGAGCCACCTCGGTGCGGCCGTGTCCTGGCTTCGCTCCCCGCGAGTGGATCCAGCATCAAACGCGGATCGAGATATCAGCCCGATAATTACTGCAATCAAATCAGGGCGCAAGCCGAGTCTGCGGGAGGCGGCGGCAATGAGTGACGTCACTCACACGCTGTCCCTGCAGTATGACTCGCTTGTCCTGCGGGATGGCCTTCTCTACCGTCGCTTCGAGAACGAGGCCGGCGTCGCGGAGAAGGACGTGGACCAGCTTGTAGTGCCCCGCGATAAAGTGCAGCAAATCCTGCGGCTTTATCACGATTCGCCCGGCACGGGCTCGCACTTTGGCCAAGCGAAAACAACTTCACTAATTCGGAGTCGTTTTTACCGGCCTAATTACAGGCTGGACATAGTAGACTACTGCAACGCATGTCAAACTTGCCGGGAGAAGTCTGGCCCGGGTCGCCGGGTCAAGGCACCGCTCCAGGTGTGGCAAGAGGGCCGCGTTTTCGGCCGCTGGCATGCGGACGTTGCAGGGCCGCTCCCTAAATCCCGGGAAGGCTACCGCTACGCCCTCGTGGCGGTGGAGGCCCTTACCTCCTTCCCAGAGGTGATCCCCATGCAAAAGCAGGACGCCGAACACATCGCTAAGGCCCTTGTCAAAGGGGTGTGGTCGCGATACGGCGCCAGCCGCGTGGTACGGACGGACCAGGGGCGTCCCTTCGAAAGCAAGCTTTTGGAGGAAGTGTGCAGAATTTTCAAAATTGAAAAAATTCACACAACCCCAGGTCGGCCGCAAGCCAACGGCAAAGCGGAGCGCATGATCAGAATGATAAAGGAGGCGCTCGCCAAATACGTGGCGCCGGGCCAGAAAGACTGGCCCGACTTTATCGACTTGATCCTGCTCAGCTACCGTGCTGCTGCGCACTCAGCCTCTAAGTACTGCCCCGCGGAGCTCATGTACGGGCGCCGGCTTGTGCTGCCGGCGGACCTGCTAACATGCCCACCGGAGCGGGACTTCGAGGAGGCGCTAAAGGGGTACCCCGGTGACCTGCGCGAGGTACTTCGGAACCTCCACCATGAGGCGGTTTAGAACCTGAGATCCGCCGCACAGGTGATGAAGGAGCGTTACGACCGCGACGCACGGATTGTCCCGTACGCGGCGGGGGACGAAGTGTACTTCTTTAACCCCGTGCGTAAAGTCGGGATCAACCCCAAACTCCAACGGCCGTGGGAATCAGGATGGCGCATCGTGAAAATGATTAATGAGATCACGGCTCGCATCGAGTGCCCAGGCCGTAAGACGCGCATTGTGCATGTCGACCGTCTGGCTAAGCTGGGCAAGCCGGCCCGCCGCGGGCGGCGGCGGGGACGTCAGGACCCTCTGACGGCCCCCTGCCTCTCGGTGCAGGCCGAGTGGGAGGACGAGGAATCGACAGCCGCAGCGGCTTGTTAAATTCCAAATTCGAACAAATCCGGCCACGCCGGCCTTGGCCTGGCGCCTGGCCCGCGCCCGGCCTTGGCAACAGATAGCTGCTAGCCGAGCCGCGGCGGGCCAGACGTTTTTCCGGGAACCCGCGGCTGTTGCGGCCGCGCGGGAAAGCGTGACCTCCCCCACCCCGCAACCCGAGGAGATAAGAGGGGGAGGGGTGCCCGAGGGTACACCATACCCCTACCCGCCGCTGCCCCGCCGCCACCGAGCCGACACGGCCTCGGCGGGCACGAGCGCGGGCAGGACTCCCCGACGCGGGCCGAGGGGGTGCGATGTGGGCGAGAGGGGGTGAGCGAGCCCGAAGGGAGGGGTGTCCTCCATCTCGTCCGAGTCCCTCTGGGCGCGCCTGCCCACGGCCCAGCCATTCCGCTTTCGTCCTTCGAGGCAGCCAGACGTCCCAGCTACACCAAACGGGCGCATCAACATAATCAACAAGTTGCACGCAGCATGGCCTCCAAGATTAGAAGCGTCATCATCCCGGCTGCAAGCTCGGGTGGAGGAGGAAAGCGGCCTCCGGCCCCCAAGGACAACAAGGGCAAGAAGCCAGAGGACGCGGTGCTGCAATCCTGGAAGTGCAGCCGGTGCGGGGCACTCACCCAACGCCCACCAAGAGAAGGCACCGTGCTGTGCTACGGGTGCTTCAAGGCGAGCAAGAGGAGCGGCAAGAGGCCCCACCCGGAGGCGGGGCGCACGCCGAAGGCATCAGAGGCGCCGCCAACCACGCCACGCCGGTCAGCACCGAGACCCGCGGCCGGCAGCCAAGGGCCCTTGCTGTTCAGCTTCGCCATCACCGTGGGCGCCGACGGCGTCCCAGTCGTGGAGGTGAGGGGGCCCCCAACCCCGACACCCGCCCCTGCGCTCCCAGCAACCACGCCGCCGCCTAAAAGGGGTAAGCAAACGGGTGCCGCGGCCCAAACCCCAGCAGCTGGGGCGAAGGCCAAGGCAACCCCACCAGCTCAATCCCCTTCTGCCGCCAAAACCTACGCTGCAGCAGCTGCAGCCAAGGTTGAGGCAGCTGGCGCCCCCGCCGGGCTCGCGGTCCCCGCCGCCAACGCCCCAGCTTCTGGGGCCGCGGCCACGGTGGGGCCATGAGAGAAGGGCGCCCTGGAGACCCAGCTTGTCTGGCCCGGGACGCCGTCTGGGGGACTTTAACACCAAACTGACGCCGCTGCATGGCTCGCATCGCGTTATGGCGGGTACCGCTGGATTCAGAAAGGTTCAATTAAGAGGAGGAAGTACTTCGTTTCAATTTTCACGCACTAAGGAGATGTATCATACGGGTTAAAGGCAGCGCGCGGGGCGCGGGCCGACCTCCGGCATGGCTGCCTGGCTGCCGGCTGGCCGCCTGGCCCCCCACTACCGCCTGGAGGCTGCCTGCCTGCCTGCCGGCTGCGAGACTTTTCCCGCACGTGAGGGAAAGATCCCGCATTGCTGTCTGCGCTGTTCTGCACGCCAGGGTTTTCGTGCTACTTGTTTTTCCTGCTTTTATGAGTTTCGAAAATGCCGAAAGTTGCTCGACGAAAGCGGCTGGCTCCCAAAAAGGCGGAGAGGTACAGAAAGGTCAAATCAAACGCTCCTTTTAGCAAGAAAGTACCCGAAGGGGAGGTAAGGTTATGTGCCTGTTGTGTGTTTGTTATTGTGTAGAGAAACGTGACTAAATATTCGACTTTTTAATAAAATTAATTTCAGGAGTGCGATGATGTCACCTCCAATGTGGACGATTTTATTCCTTTATCAGAGACTGGTGAAAATTCAAGCTCAGGTTTTAGCCAGGTAATGACTATTTGGTTGTTAATTTCTTTATGTGATATTGTTAGTGTGACTCAATAACAAATTGTTGTTATCCCTTTTTTCAGGTTTTAGTAGATCATGGCTATTCTCAAGGCACCCCAAACAGCACTGGAACAGTACCCGATTCTTCTTGTACTTTGGCTCAATCTTCACAATCTTCCGTTTTTGACTCCCTTCAAGCTAGTGAAGGACCATCAACAAGTCAGGTAATGTTCTGTTTAAAACTTGAGCTATACACACAGTAAGTACCCCAGTGGTACTAATCAAAAAACTTATGTTGCAGGAATTTTCATATCAAGCTTCAAGTTCAAACTTAGTCACAGAAGACATACAGCTTGTCCTCAGTACATCTGTACCCACCACTCTGGAAGATATTGTAGATGTGACAGCATCAAATGAAGAATTACTCCTCCAAGTGAAGCAGAAGTTGGATTTATTTCTTCCCAGTCGTTGGCTTGTGGTTGTGAAGGAAGATTTATTGCACTGCGTGTATTATGCAGTCCAACAGTGTTTCACCTCTCAGAGGTGTTTGGTTGTAAATCCTAGTGGTGATCTGAAAGTGTTTGTCCACAACGAACCTGTTAGCATTGACCCTTTCCTTGATGGACTAAATCCTGCTGTGCCACTTGATATGAACTCTGTCAATGAATATGTAGACAAGATTGCTTCAGTAATGAACAAATTACGGAAGATGTAAATTTGCAGTGGGTATGATGATCAAAGATTCCAAGTAGCGTGGCCATCTTGTACAGCTGGAGAAATAGACCGTAATCCCTTCAAAGAATGCCGCTATTTAGAAACATTTCGAGCTGCCAAGTGTAGTCTTTTAGTGCCTCGCCGCTCTTGGTGTTGCCTGGAATGCTCAAAATTATATAAACAATTGAAAAGACATACAGATGCAATTAATGCGGAAGAGCGCCATCCAAATACTGCAAATGTGTTTCTGTCAGAAAAACAGAAACTAGACAAGCTAGCAAGTAAGCAGAGAGAACTAAAGAATGAAAAGAAGAAAAGCACAAGACTTAGGGAGCGAATGGAAGAAGTTATCAACAAGGAAGCTGTATCACTGGACCCTGAATTATCAGAAGATTTGACAGAAATACTAAGCAATTATAATCTCCATCCTGCCCAGTCTATTTTTCTCCAACAACAAGTTAAGGCATCTCAGCAAAAAAACGCATGTGGCATGAGGTGGCATCCAACCATGATTCGGCTTGCCTTAGCTGTGCACCTCACATCACCTGCTGCATATGAACTACTTCGACAAACTGGGATGGTGAAGTTACCATCCAGTTCAACATTATTTGAGTACAAGCATGTGGAAAATATAGAAGAAGGCATAGACAGAACTGTCCTGGAATCTGTGGCTGAACGCTTAGCTAAGTTCAAAGAAAAACACAAGCAGTTTCACGTTCTCATGGCAGATGAAATGTATATATCCCAAAATCTTGTATTCCAAAAATCCACAGGAAAAATTATTGGATATACTTCATTAGATGAAATTGATAAAGAAGTTCAAACTCTAGAAAAGTACCTAGATAATCCAGATGCAGAATTGGAGGAAACAGTTGCTGGACAGGTCCTTGTTTATATGATCAAGGGTGTGTCCAATGGCATTAAAGAGGTCATTGCAACTTTCACTACAAAGAAGCTAACAGCCAACCAACTGTATGTGTGGACCTGGAAGGTCATAGGTGCACTTGAAAGAAGTGGCATTGCCATAGTTGCCTTTGTTAGTGATGGCTCATCTGTAAACCGTGCCTTCATCAAAAAACACAACCCCGCTACAATCCATGAAAGTGGGATCATCTTTGATACTGTCAACAAGGCTGCAAGGGATAGAACTATTTTTTTCATTGCCGATGTGCCCCTCCTACTCAAAACCATTAGAAATTGTTTTCTAAATTCTAGATGGGATGGTAAAAAAAAGCAGAAGAAAAATGATGAAAAATGGACAAAGAATATCTTGGGATTTTATAATTAAATTGTACGAGCTGAAGAAGGGAAAAAGTCTCAGAAAATCTTACAAACTTAATCCTATGAATGTTTATCCAGACAGCTACGCTCGAATGAAAGTGAAACTAGCTGGTCAAGTATTAAGTGAAACTGTTTTTAAGGACATGCATAGCCAGAATTGGAAAGATACGGCTGAGACAGAAATTTTCATCCAAAAAACCAATGAATGGTTTGACTGCTTGAATGGCGCCCATTCTTCACAAGGATTAAGAACCAACAACAAAAACCTAGATCCTTATTCATCAGAAGGTGATACCCGTTTCAAGACTTTGGAGGGATACCTTCAGTATTTGAAAGAATGGGAAGAAGAATCCAAGTGTGGAATTAACTCTTTCAACACTACCTCAGGTGCTAATTATACTCTCAATGATTGCAATGAAAGTGAAATTGAAGATGGCAATTTCAACCATGAAGAGGAAACCCCGGCTTGCAAACGTTTCTTGAGTAGGCAAACTGTTGATGGAATATTTATTAGTACATTGGCCTTCAAACCTCTTGTGGTATTCCTGTTGCAACAAGGAGTTAAATTCATTAATGCAAGAGTGTTTTGCCAAGACCCACTAGAGCAACACTTTAGCAAGATAAGGGCAGGGCAAGGCGGCAGCAACAATCCCAACGTGACTCAAGTCCTGAACAGAAACCGAACCCTTCATACAATTGGCCAGCTAGGTATGAAGAAGCGCAAGGGGAACTCTGGAGAAGATGGCAGCACAGTTGAAGTTACCACAGAAAATCTACCCAAGAGGAAATGGATCCGCACTCCAAAACTGCAGCGTTGAAGTACTGACATAAATATTTTCCTTGCTTTCAGTTTAACTTGTTTATTATGCAGTGAATTTAATTATTTTAAATGTTAAAATATGGTCAAAGATGTATTGTGTTTAACCTGCTTCTGAAACAGTCAATGGAACTCTTTTGAATGTGTAAGTGTGGTCTTACCTGTATTAATTTTTACTTGTATATTATGCAGTGCATACAATTCTTTTTAATGCTTAAGTAGAGTCTTGTCAGTATTCAGTTTTACTTGTTTATTATGCAGTATATTTGATTCTGGTTCAAAATAGTATGTTAAAATAGAGTATGGTCTTATATGTGTCACCTCCTAATTGTCACATTCCTTTAAAAAATGTCATTACATTTTGCAGTAATGATACTCATGTATATTTTCCAAACTTTATATTAATTTAAGTACGGCTGTGATGATAGGGTCAGATAATAAAATCTGCATTGTGTAACGCATTTCTGTATTGTAAATCAACAATTATTTATTAAAACAACATATTTTGGTATAAGTTCAAGAATCTTTCTCGACAACAGTGAAACATAAAATACTTATGGTACGTGCCTCATACAACACACTTATAAAAATAATAATACAGTCCTGAGAGGAGTCATAAAAATAAAAAGATAATTATAAAAGAAATGAGAATCTTTACAAACAAGTGGAATGTTCTACATAAAATTAATCAACACATAAAATATATGGCCACAGTTCTTTGGATACAGCAGTTACCTCAACGATTCTTTCGGCTTGCAGCTAAATGCCTAGTAGTCAGGGAGATAAGTGGTCTCTTTCTCAAAGCATTCAGTCTTCTTTTGGCAAACCCTCTCACACAAGTTCGGCAAAGACATAAAATTACATCATTCATGAGATTGAGTGATACAGTCTCATCCAGACTGTCTCCAATGATGTCACCCCAATGAACAGCTATTTCTGATCTACTTACATCATTAATGACAGATTCATATTCAATAGAACCATCCTTCTTTTCATGAGCATAGACTACTTTTGTCAGTTTAATAAAAAAGTTTTGAGTCTCAACACTGATATACAGCAATTTTCCTCGATCCACATCTTGTGTCCATTCACTATCAGGAATAATATCCCCTGTGGGTTTGTCAACTAAAACTTTTGTTCTCAGCACAGCAGCTACATCCTGCCAAGTTACACTCTTACGAGCCCTTCGAGCAATTTTCAAATAGCCTCTGAAAATTGAGCCAGCTATGTAGTACACTACTTGCCTCTCTTCTTGATCAAGTTCTATTGTTTGCTGCACCGATTGCCTTGGACGAGAAGAATTGGCACGGAATGTTGAGGAAATAAATTTTAACATTTCAGTGGTAAGATTAAGTCCAAATTCTAAAATAAACTGGGAAAGCACATCACTTTCAAAATCTTGATTTAAATTTAGAATGTTACATAGGTTGTTAAACTTGTCATTTGACAAAGTTATTTCTAGTTTATCAATCAAGTTGTTCACTAAAGACGATGGAAGAAGGCACTTTCTGTCTCTAATGCTGTCAACTAATTCTTCACAAAAACTGCCACAAAAATTTTTCCACTCTTCTCCAGCTGCTATAGATGCAATGTGTCCAACTAAATGTTTAAATTTAGATCCACATTCTCCAACACTTACACTGCTCGCCACCTTGAGCATAGCTTTATCAGCAATCATTTCTGAATTATTTAATACATGAGCAGCATCAGGGAATCGTGCAGCAGCAGCTGAAAGAAATCAAAATACATTTAGTGCAAACATTTGCCAAAGTCAATAAACCACAGAAGCACAAAGTTCATAATATACACATTTAAATGCTTACTCTGTATGTAGAGCGCTCTTATATGAAGTTTAAATGACCTATTACATACATATCCTTTCAGACAATATGTGCATATAAATTTAGGCTTAGTTTTCTGGTTTGGTCTTTTCTTGGATGGTGCAGTAGAATTTGGCACCTTAAATGTTCCATTTACTGCTGAGTTAGAGTTTGGGTCTTGGAGCTGGCTGAGCGACAAGTCTTCACAATCAATGTGAACAGCATCGCTGACATCGAGGTCAGGGGTTGTCACTGCAATACAACAAATATTATATTACAGACAGGAATGAGATGTAAACATAACCCTGCTGAGCTACAAATACTGACCTTCATTGTTATTGTTGCTGTGGGTGGCGACATGCTTCTCAAGGTAAAATTTAACCTGATAATTTTTGCCACAATGTGGGCAAGTGAATTTCTTCAAGTTTTCAGCTTTTTTCCGTGGAGTGGAAGTGGCGGATGGGAGCATGTTAGGAACTTTGAATGGACATCGATTGGCATTTTCGTCCGAAAATGACGAGTCCATTCTGAAATGAAACACACCATTGGAAATTTAGCAACACCATCGTACCCATTTAGTCAGCAAACTGAGTTTAGTATAATGTGACTTCTTTCTTACCTAAAGACACCTGTTTACTCGAGCACACAAATACCCTCCTCACGCCTCCCTCTCAACACACCGAGACCGCCTAACCCTTTAGAGCATCGTCTGCTTGCGGGAAAAGTCCCGCAGCCGTGCGGGAAAAGTCTCGCAGCCGCCATGCCGCCAGGCAGGCAGGCAGCCTTCAGGCGGTAGTGGGGGGCCAGGCGGCCAGCCGGCAGCCAGGCAGCCATGCCGGAGGTCGGCCCGCGCCCCGCGCGCTGCCTTTAACCCGTATGATACATCTCCTTAGTGCGTGAAAATTGAAACGAAGTACTTCCTCCTCTTAATTGAACCTTTCTGAATCCAGCGGTACCCGCCATAACGCGATGCGAGCCATGCAGCGGCGTCAGTTTGGTGTTAAAGTCCCCCAGACGGCGTCCCGGGCCAGACAAGCTGGGTCTCCAGGGCGCCCTTCTCTCATGGTGGGGCCGCAGGCGACGCCAGCGACGGCCGACGCTCCAGCCGCTGGAGCAGAAGCTGTCAACGGCGACGGCGGCGCTGTCAAGAGGCCCAAATGCGGTGGTTGCAACAGGCGCGGTCACCGAAGAGCAGAGTGCCCTCACCCCCAGAGGCGGTTCCTCAAGAAGCCAACCCCCCCGCCCGCCTCATCTCACGCCAACTCAGCAACTGAGCCGGCAGAGGCAAAGGCAACCAAGGACGAGGCAGCGGCTGCCCAGTCGGAGGGGACCCCCCAGGTCCTGTTGGTGGAAGAGGCAGCAGCTGCCCAATCCCCACAGGCACCGCGGGTGGACACACCCATGGAGGTGGAAGAGGAGCCTGTCCCGGAGACCTTTGAGGAGGCATTTGGACTCCAATTCCTCCAGGAGGAGGACCTGGAGGAGCAGGAGCTGCTACGAGAGACCGACGGCTTCTAGAGACTGATTCGTGGTACCACTGCCGGCTTCTGATTCATTGCCTGAAATGAATAAATCGAGCCTTGAACCTGTCAAACCTGCTGTGTTGTGTTCCTCTCTTCCCTGTTACCTTGATTCCCGCAAAGATGTGATAACCATTGAGATCAGTTGATCCGTTTTAATTTAAAATGAAATCGGCAGCTGCTGCTGATAATCAAAGTAAAATGTAAACAACACTTACTCATGGAGAATTCTGGGTTTGACAGACCGCTGTTAAGCCTAGCCACAACGGGAAACATTGACACTTAAAGGAGAGAGAAAGGTTTTAAAAACACAGTAGTTTCACTGACAGTTTGCTGTTGGTAAACAATCAGGAATGTTCTTACCACTTTGCTAATGATTGGAACCGAACTCTAGTTACTGGAGTTGTAAACCCTGTAGCATGAGATGCTTGTGCTGACACAGGATTAAAACGGTCAAAAGTCATACTTGGGACAGAAACTAAAACCGTTGATAGCGGCCAGCTCACTGGCACAAATCAACGTGATTTATTTCTGCTGGTATGGGACGCCAAACACAAGAACGGGGAAGTTAAACCACTTATGGAATGAGCCTAGGTGTGAACATGGGCCGGGGCAATGAAAAAGCAAGCTGCAGCTACTGTGCTAGCTTTTCACACTCAGCTACTCTGAGGCTGGGTTGCTAAAAGTATCAGACTCTGGCTGGCCAACAGCATGGTCAAGCTCGCTTGACTAGAACTGGGCGAAATAGCTTGGGTACGGAACGGCAAGCCACTCAGGGAGGGACATGCAGGTCCTGCTCATGGAGTGCTGCTCACAAACCCCCCATGATCGAGCAATGGAGAACGCAGGACTACACCATGACATGGACTGCACACAGAGCCAAGTTCTTCCCGAGCAAAGCTAAGTATTGGCAACACTCCCCATTAGCGAGGCTTGCAGAGCAATCCGTCGCAATGCTGTGGCATACAGCCCTACTCTTAAAATCTGCGAGGACCGCAAGTTGTTCGGTCACACACCAGCCTTTGGCTCTGGTTCCCAGAGGCCATCATTTTAAGGCTGGGCCTATCAAACTTTGAGGTACAAGTTTAGTGCACCAGTGGAAATTGTGTTCTAGGTTTTTCTTTATCTGAATCTGGCTGCACTCACGCTGCACCTCACCTGCTGCTTCGGTCCACTGCTTGACTCCGCCCCGAACTTCATGGTAGAGCATGGACGACATAACCTGCAAAGGCTCGCCGTGGCGAATAGACTGGAACTTCACTGCGGGCTATGGTCTTGCGACACCAGCTGTTATGTTCGCTAGGCTCTTCTGCTAGACACTGGCACTGAGCACCCCTAGTTCGCTGACATTTGCTAGGGCCGCATAACCCCTGACTCGGTACAAGGTTAACTCTGGTTGACCTGAGTACACGTCTTGGCTTCCTGGACAGAGTCATTCACTATAGGGAGGCGCTTCTTAAGGAAGAGGGGAAGTAGTGTTGTGATGTGAAGACCGAAGATCGGACATTTTTTTATTTTTTTAAATTTCCGATGGTGCCCCTTACGCCTAAACCGAAAGTCTCTGTGAGAAGTTTTTCAGACCTTCCTGACTTTCACATAGTACCCATACGAGAGCGTCCGACGTCATTTTGCACTCCAGAAATGACGCTTACAGTCTCAAAACCGAGTTCAAATTCAGCTTTCTCACTCCATCCAATAGTGAAAGAAAAAGACAGAGCTAGCGTGCTCGGCTCGTCAACTGGCTGCATCAGTATTGTTGTGATGTGAGATTCTTGCATTATGACGTTACTGTAAACTCTAGTTACAAGCAGAGGCAGACCGGTCGCGTTACGTGTCGTCTGCCTGTAGTGCCGATACCGGCTGTACGCCTACGGACACTTCCCTGTGATGAACGCCCTCTAGCGGCGGCGGAGGGAACTAGCATCCGGAGCGCGCTTCGCGCCGCGGGTCTACCCCCACCCGGACGGGTGGCCGCCGCTGGCCGTGCCGCCCTGCCGCCCGGCCGCTTCCCCCCGCGCCTGGACCACCGCGCCGAACGAGCCGGCCAAGGACCCAGGACCCAGCTCGGCGCGGCTCGACTCGACACTAGTACTTTGGCGTTGCTTGGAGTCGGACGCATCGGACGCTGTGCCAGGACTTCGCAGCCACGCTACCGCGCTCGACGCTGAGGCCGCTTGGCTAGAGCCAACCATTTGCATTCTTGCAATAAACATCTAAATTGTTCTAACACATCCTGCTTCCTCATTACTCCTGAACCAATCACGCTAGTAATAAACCGACCGAATCCGGGGTTTACAACAGTATCATCCATCCTTCTCCTGCCACGCTAAAAATCGGATCTCTCCCCTTTCTTTGAAATAGCCCTTACTGTTGATGTGCCGAGACGAGTCGAGCCCTGGTTAAAAGCGAGGCAACTCAGGAGTCGGGACCGCTACGGACCCTACCTGATGGGGGATTTGTAAGTTTAAATTGTTATTGGCTTCTTTTTTGATTCTGTCCGTTTTGCCAGCGGGCTGTGATTGAGAGAACAATTTGTTTCCTTCCTTCCCAGGCATCATGGTACAACCCTGCTACAAGTCAGGGTATAATTCAAACAAAGCTTAACACTATACATCAAGCAGAGGGAAAGGTGATGAACAAACCTCCTGAGAAGAGAGCAAAACCCAACACTTGCCCTGTAAGCCCCAGTCCTGTAAGCCAAGTCAGTATTGTGCCACCAGAAACTGCACCAAAAATGGATGAACAGGTATGGTTACTGGAGAAATAAGTTGTCATGCCAAACAATGATGCAAGTTTTTTACTTAATTTCATTTTTTGCAAGTTCCTGAGTTATATAACCTGATGCCCATTCCCTCCAACAAACCAAAAATTGTGCAAATCCTCCATGAAACTTTCAAGAAACGAAGGGCTTGGATTTTGAAACATCAGCCATCATGTACTGATATAATTATTGTGTACCGTCATATCTGGAGTTTACATTGAGAAATGGTTCATGTCCTTGTAGAAATTACTTGTGTGAGAGATTTGCTGCATGTCAACTCTGAATGCTGATGCTATAAGTTTTTTTTGTTTTCATTCCAGATTTCTCAGGAATTCAGACGGGTGGAACCACTCCACCAGGATTTAGCACCAGTATTTTCGAGGCTTGTTCCACACATTCTCACATTTGCCAAAGAAACCTAGTCAAAAGTTCACTTCCTACACGATGTGAATCGTTTTGAGAATGGTAAATGCTGAGCACATTTTTTGTACACTACTATCATGTATCTATTTGGAGTGCTTGTCCTGGATTCTTGTCTGTTTTCAGAAGCTTTGACGACTCTTCTTTTGCTGCCCAAACTACTGGGTGTGCAATATGGAAAGGATATTACTGCTGGTGAACTTGAGCATCTTAAAAGATTTAAGAATCCAATTTAGGCGGTTCCAGGCTGTTCTATACTGCAAATAGCTCCAGTATGTACAAAAACATTTCGTGTTTTTCCTCCAATGCTTCTAAATGTGTGTTTTTTTTTAAAATGAAGCCTCTACTTTTGGCAGGAAAATACTAATGCTCAGAGCTATGTATCTATTGAGAATGACTCAACTCCAGTACATCCATATCCGCTGTGGTTGACAAATGATTGCAAAACAGGAGAATTTTACCTCAAAATAGACAAGGAATTCATGTGGATTGAATACTACAGTGACATAAGTTCCGTCCTTAAAGCCTTTGACTGTCTGTTCAAGTGTCACTGGGTTTTTAATCTTGAGTACCATCCGTACTTAAGAATGGCCTGGCAGTTCCTGGAAGTCCTATACTCCATTTCTGCGACAAAGAGCCCTTCAATCACACAATTCTTTTCTAAATTAAGGCAAATTTCTAGTCGTGTTTAAGTGTTGTATTGTTGCTTCATAAATTTAAGCCGGGGTAATATGCCGTGACATTATGTGAAATGGTGCTTATGTTCAAAGTCGGCAGTTCTCATAGGCGCATCACGCTGTTCATAGTAGATACTTTTGAATTCTTCCTTCAGAAGATTAGGATAATTTGAGAGAGATCTGTTTTTTGCCATTGCTTATTTTTACCATCAAAATACGAGTGGCCTCTTCTAAGTTGAGTTTTGTTCATTGATATAGCATTTTTTGAAAGTAAAGTTGAACACAAGTGTTCAAAAGAGCATTGTATATATTCTTTTTCATCAAAACAATGATGGCATAACCCTTCTGGACCAGCAGCGCCGGAAGGGGGGGCAGTCCCCCCCCCCCCCCCCCGAATCCGGACCCTGGGTTCCCGGCCCTTTTGGGCTCACGAAGCGGGCTCTCTGGCACCTGGTGAAGCGGGCCCCTTGAGGCCCATTTTCAGGTCCGCGAGCCCGCGAAGCGGGCCTAATCTCATCACATTTCGCGATGCGGACCTTTCCGGCACGGCCCATCTCCACGGCTTGCGAAACGGGTCGTACGGGGCACTTTCGTGGGGACTCCTAAAGTGGACAGTGGGCCTTTCTTAGAGGCTACTAGCAACACGCTCATTCATATTTGGTTTCGGTGTGCCGCTGTTTGTTTTGATGCTAAGCCCCCATAATGAGGGAGGATCTTCTGATCAGGTGACCCGGTTGGTCACTCTTCTGCTCACTAGCCCGGCTGCATCGATGTCCCGCGAAAGGTCCTATTAGTGGCCTTAAACGCCTCAAAACTTATTTAAGGTCAACTATGACTCAGAGGAGGTTGAGCCATCTGCTTGTTCTTCAGATCTATGGATCATTAACCTTCACACTTCCATTAAATGAAATTTTTGCTGAATTCATCTGCAGTAACTCTGAAGGGCGGAATGTGTTTGGTTCGGTGTCTTTTTTAAAATTAATCTTTCCTTGCAGCTCTGTTGTTTCGTTGTCCGATTTCTTTACATTTTTGTTTCTTTTTTTGCAAATTAAATGTGTTAAACAATGTTAAATTAAAATTTTCAGTGTAAGTTATTCAAAGTCACACTTCTCTTAAAAACAAAAATAGTTCTGTCATATAAAGCGATTCGCGACCGTTTAAAAAATCAAATTTTTACGGGCCCTTTTGGGGGACTCCGGGAATTCAAACCAATTGACAAAGAAATTGTGATGTGTACCACTACTTCATATAATTTGAGATTTATGTGCAAAGATCAACTCTCACCTGCAATTTCCAGTCTCCTCTTCCTCCCACTGCTGCAACAACTGTCAGCTGGTGGTGCACTCACATCTAGAGCGGGAGTAGCTGGTGGATCTCCTTCTGTCAGCAAAGAGCATTTAATTATGAGCTGAATCATATTCTAGTATAAACAAAGGCAGTAAAACCAGACAATGGCTTGCTTACGTTCTGTTTCACTACTGGTATCAAAAAATAACTTTCTTTTGCTATTCTCTCTCAGCCAACTACTCACTTTCCCAGAATGTCCTGAAATACAACAAAATAAGAATGAGTATCTGATCCAAATTGTATTAGAAGCATAGAAGCATGCAGGTGAGTACAAGTCACATGCAGTCACAATGCAAAGGCAGCAAAGCATACAAATGACATTTTATTTTGCACCATAATGCAATAATCACATCAGGAACAAGCTGAAGATATCACGAGGGAAATAAATGCCCCTCATGCACATAACTAAATAAAATTCATGATGAGGACATGTCATAATAATGGCATGCATAAGAAAAAGTCATTATGGAAAACATAATAAGCACTGCACCAGACATGATAGGAGGAAAAATAGGAGACAAACTCCACAACAAACATTTCAATAAACCAATAGTAGGAAGGCATATTATGTCAAACATTGTTACTCACAATCACAAATCATGAAGGCAAAACTTTAACTGGAATGGACAACATTCATCAAAGACAAAGAGACACTTTAATGTTACAACTTTACCTTGACCATTAGGAACCAGATGGAGTCGGTCACTGTCAAACCTGCTCGTTTCTTCCTTTCTTACAGGTTCCTGCTGTTGATCCACATCTTGTTGATGAACAATTCATGAAACAAGGGATAGAAAAATATTACAAATCCCTCAGACAAGAACTTCATGACCATAAAGGCACTCTAACCTATAACTAATTCAATCAAAATTCCAAGTGTTCTAAAATAACCGCTTACTTTCGAAATTACACTGTTTTCTTAATGCAAAAGTTGTTTTACAAGCAATGAATGAGAATGAATTAGAAGCAAATTGTTGAGAAACACTTCTTTCACAAACAGTAAGCGTACCAGTTATTTGAACAACACATATTATTTGCTTTAACTCGCACTTACCATTTTTCTTTTCAATGCCCGCTGCCGCTGCATTCCTCAAACTTAGAAGCCACTGTGATCTCTTCTTCATCATCGCACAACTAAAAATAACAGTCTCAGTCTCACTCGTCGCAAGACACGCTACAGCCTTTTTCGGCGACGCCGTCGAGCCTAGTTCAGAAGGGAAGGCGATACGGGGTTGTAGCCGGGACCGATGTGACCAGGTTTGAGGTTAGTTCAATTTTTGAAATGGCCTTGCATTTACCCTGATCGGTATTCAACTATAATTTTTAACGAGGTGGTAGAGTAGAAAATGTAGAATGCAATTCTATAAAAAAGTGATTTTGTCCCAAAATATGCACGTGAGTGGTTGTGAATCGAGGTGGTCGTCGGTACATGGTTGTGAATCAGTGGGCGGGTCGGTACGGGCTTGTGTCCCTGGCCGGCCGGCCGTACAGGGTTGTGTCCCACCCAGCCGGACGATACGGGCTTGTAGATAGGAGGCGTCGACAAGAAGATTGTTTGTTGAGAGAACTCCTTCTAGAAGATTTTGGTTTGGACTTATCATTTCCTGCCGGAGACGCAGAGGTTGACTTTACAGGGCGAGAATCTGAAATTCCAAATTGACAATCTTATGAAGTACAAGGCATAAAGCTGACATATTAATTTGGTAGACACTTCGTAAACTAACTTTTGGGCATTTCTGGAGTATTTTCAATTTCATCTGGAGCAGGACCAATCTCCTTCTCTGGCTTACATGTGCCTTCACTTAGAGATTCCATTCCAGATTTAGTAACAGAAGGTGGAGATTCAGTGTGATTATCAACCTCTCGACTCTTTGAAACTTAACACAAAGAAAATGAAGAAAGGTATCATGGGCGTAGGAACGGGGGGGGGGGGGGGGGCAAGGGGGCGCTGCCCCCCCTAAACGTCCCAGAGGGGCGCCGTATTGGCCCCTGGGGGGCGCCCAAAACGGGCGCCGAAGGCGCCCGCAATTGGATAACACACAAAGTTACGGGCGCCCAGCAGGGGCGCCGAAGGGGCGCCGAAGGGAAGGGGCGCCAAGTGCGCCCGTGGGCCGCCGGTATCCGAGGGGATAATGCGAAATGGAGTGCCGACGGCGCCCACTGGTCTGGTCACAGGTGCACACGATACGGATTTCAAGGCGCCCCACGGGGGCGTCAAAAGGGCTGCCGAGGGCGCCCGCGCGCGTGGCATGTGCGATGGCACAAAGGGCGCCAGATAGGGCGCCGACGCCGACGGCTCCCACAGGTCACAGGTGCACAAGATACGGATTCTGAGACGCCTCACGGCGGTCACTAAAAGGGGCGCCAAGGGCTCTGGCATTGGCGACGGAACGGGGCGATTGCTCCGGACAGCATTGGTTGTCTGTCATAACGGTTGGCGTCCCTAGCATTGTTGCGCGCGCGCGTTTCGCTCACATCTATAAGTAAAAACCATTATTATTTTGCCTTCCCACGAAAACTTTCTATCATTTTCGTCGATTTTCGAAAAAGGGGGGGGGGGGGGGGGGGGGGGGGCGCCGTCGAGCCCGGGGACTCTGCCCCCCCTCTGACTTCCAAACGTTCCTACGCCCATGAAAGGTATGTAGGTTGAAAATATTAACCCATCCATTTGGCAGACTTACCGTTTAGGCTTCTGGAAGTATGAGTGGGAGGTACCACAGGGGCACAGCTGTCTTGTAAATCACTCTCTGAGCTGCTAGATGATTTTGAGGACCGTTCTGCACAATTGTTATCCTTGTCTGCCTGCATAAGAGCCATAGTGTCTGCCATTCTTCTTTTTAGAGCAGTTACTTCCTCATCCTCCTCTCCTCTCTAAAAAAAAAAATTCAGAATTGAAACAAAAGTCCTAAATAAATTTTCACGAGCTGTCAGGAAATTCATAATGCAACTTCTGAATTCAGTAGGACCATGTATAGTAAATCAAGCTCACCTAACCTTCCTACGCTGCTTCTTTAAAGGCTCCTTCATAGGAGCCAATTCAGGTTGAGAACTTGACGGCAAAGGGAACGCTGTAGGTGGGATTTCAATTTTCAGCTCTTTTGCCTTTGCTCGTATCTCCTCTGGTGTCACTGGTGACAGAAGATAATGTCACATTAGTCGAGCATAATACAACACAGCCTTTATAAAAAAAACATAAACCAAACACTTGATTTTTTGCTCACCTCCACAAAGTAAGATTTTGGCTGGATAGTACCCGTCATGAGAAATTCCAGACACTTCATCATGAAAGCTTTTCTCCTACTTTACTTCATACGTGCGTTCTGGAACATACCTCGCTGATGCAGGATTAAACCCTCTAATATCTTTGGAAAGAACCAGCAGTTTAACAGATCTTTTTCCATCTTAAAATTGCACCAGTGACTACTAGATCATCTTTAACCTACAAACAATATATCAGATTAGAGGCAATGCTTGGTTATGATTACACAATTTCTTTGTGAGAAACATAACACCTGACGGCAAAGTTCTCGTCTATATGTGAAGTTTCCAAATGTTCGTCTGAACCACAGCAGGCCCTCGGCTAAGGCGAGAACACGACGCATAACCTCAACTGTAAGAAGCAACTGCGCGAGCATCTGAGATTGAGAAAGGCTACTCCTAGGCAACTTTCGAACACTTCTGGACTTGTAAGACGCTTGTTGTAAATCTCGTGAGCAACGGCAACTAGACCTGGGCGATACATCGATAATTATCGCGATAAGTTTACTTACCGGGGGGCCGATATTGAATGTGCCGAAATATCGATTTATCGTGCCGCGACAAAATATCGGTGTTATCGCGATATCGGCGTTATCGCGATATCGGCGTTATCGTGATATTGGCGTTATCGCGATATCGGTGTTATCGCGATATTGGTGTTATCGCGATATCGGTGTTATCGCGATATTGGTGTTATCGCGATATTGCGTTAATTGCGATATTGCATTTACCGCGATCCGGTAACACTGGGATCGTGACTGAGAGAGAGAGAGCTCTCTTGGGTTGTTAGCCGTGGGGCCTTGAGGCCCATGGTGGCTGGGTACGTCACTGCATCGGACATGAGGACGTAGCCGGGCCGGTACCGGCACCTGGCACAGGCACAGCAGCAACAACACAGCACAACTAGTGCTCGACGGTTGGCACCCAGGTCTGAAAATCCGGTTTAAAGGGGTCGTTTTCGCGCCGCTATAGCAGCGGATCCGCTGTTGTACAGGTCCGGTATGATAAAGTATCCGCTTACGACCGATCTCCTTCAGCACCGGATCCGTTTCGATAGCGGCGCGAAAACGATCCCCTTTAAACCGGATCCGCTCTGGAAATACCGGATCCGCTGCGGTTCATACCGGATCCCCTGTGGTTCGCACCGGATCCCGTCTTGGCGTACCGGATCCCCTGTGGTTCGCACCGGATCCCGTCTGGGCGTACCGGATTCCTTGTGGTTCGCACCGGATGCTCTCTGGGCGTACCGGATCCCCTGTGGTTCGCACCGGATCCCGTCTGGGCGTACCAGATCCCCTGTGGTTCGCACCGGATGCCGTCTCAGCGTACCGGATCCCCTGCGGTTCGCACCGGATGCCTTCTGGGCGTACATCGCACATCTCACATCGCACCACGGTGCCCCGTGTGACATCTGATTATAGGTACATAGATATTGAAATTAGAATACAAGTCCCAGCAAATGGGGGGACCCTCTCAATCGTCTTTCCAACAACTCATCTTCAGTCCCGCGCGGATCTCATCCTGACCAATCAGAGCTCGCGACGGGTATCGCCCTCTGTCGGAGACCTACCCACCTATCTCCCCCCCCCCCCCCCGTTGATGACGTCGTGTAGGGGCGATCCTTAAATGCGATACAGTGGCGCTGTATGTGTTTACTTGCGGAATCAACTGGCGTTGCGGAGTTTTTCATACCGAAGTCCGTTGGGAGCGAATCTGAGAGCGTCGTGAGATGTTTGTTTTGCAAATATGTGATGGTGTATTTACGTTTACCTGGTGAAACTATGTGCGAATTCTTGCGATAAGTTTGTCGAAGTACTTGTGTGAATGAAGCGAGAAGATTAAAAAGGTAAGTAAACGGTGTTAGGTTAAGTGTAAATACCAAGGATACTCTCGTATGAAGATGTGCCAAAAAAATTTGAAGTCCCAAAATTTATTTTTAAGTTTTTTGGGGGGCAAAGATCGTACTGTTTGAATGTAGGTTTGAAATGCGTTCCAGACATTAGGGAACATGATGTCAGTAGATGGCGTGGACCTTTTTTCCCCTCCGGTCACACTACACGGGCGGGACTTAGTGTATTTCGGTTACTTTCTCCTCTATACACTGAGTCGAACTAAGGAGTTCAGTGCCTATTGTTAGAGTACGGCGGTCCGAACCAGAGCCCCTAACTCAATTGAAACACCAAATTGGTAAGGCACAGTGTGTGATGAGCCTTCCAAGTAAGTAAAACATTAATTTATGTGATTATGCAGTTCACTGTTAATGTGATTTGTTTTTGTTTGGCTGCTTTCTGGGGTAGCTGTGGGGACACTGTGGAATCGTTGTCCTCATAGCATAATTTGTGCCAGATTTGCGCATATGTATTACTCATATTTGTACGAATTAGTATCTCAATGAACAGCAGCTTTGGGATCAATGTCTCTTGACATTTAGTCTTCTGGATTCCAAGAATACTGCTTAGTCAGAAACCAGACTTCCAGCCATTTCCATAATCAACATTGTAAGATAGCAAAGTAATTTTGTGTCGTCTTGATTCCAGGTGTGTCCGAGTGACTACCAAGTGTTCTTGATGTTACGTGCCATGCACAAACTCATTCTTGCATTGGCAAGAAATTCGGAGCTGAAGCGGTTTGCCTGGTAGATAAAGCAAGAGTGTGCCGTCTTTGAGTTTTGTTTGTGTGAAATAAGGGAATGGGCTGAGAGAACAACAATATTATGTTGCATTTTGAAACTTGAAAAGTATGTATTTAAAGGGGTTTTGTGATGGTGGAAAACTTCAAAACCTTTAAATTCTAGTCCCAAAATTTATAAAATATCCCTCCAGTCAGCTGTTTTCGAGCTCATTAAAAAAAAAAAAACAACCGTTAAGCTAAACTTAAATCAAAATAAATGCGTTTCATTTATCGAAATGAACTTTGATGAAGAGACGCGCTTTGGCCTTCAAGGAACACTGGCTTTTTGTCGTTCGTGAGGACTCTGTTATCGCCGCGGCAAACGGAGTGAAGTTAATTTTTTTTTTGTTTCAGATAAACTTTACACTTTGCGTGCAGTCCTCGGAGTCGATTTAGAAGAAGACACTTCCAGTGGATCACATGTTACGTGAAGCTGCACACACACTTGACGCACGTCGCTGTGGCCGACTTCTGCTGGTACTTTAAGTCGCACTTACACGGAGAAGTCACTCGTCTTGCTTTTAAGGTCTGTCATTCAACTATGCGTCTTGTACTGGACGCAGATCGTCCAATAATGATTTCCCTATTACCGGGGTGTGCAGGTGGAACGGCCTAGCTGCATACTTTTCCCAGAGGACCTGCCACTGTTTGATGTCCGGACGGTAACCTGCTTCCTGTGGCGCGACTTGGACGAGCCGATCACCCTACTAGACGCGACTTCGATGATATCGGCGTGGTGCCGCTGGCCTTCCGCATGTCCAACCCAGTGAAGGTGACATCTACCAACTGGAAAGTCGCGCTACCTTGTTCAGTTGCTCGTTTCTATTAATCATCTACCTATTTGGTGAGGCTGACGTAAGGAGTTTCCGGCCTAAGCCGAATTCGGTTTTTGCCAACTTCACAGGATCATATTAAAGTACATCTGGTATTAACAAGTGATTTTTAGTATTATTACTTGAGGGAATACAGTTTGACTAAATATTTAGTAGCGTTTGCCAACTTCGAATGTAATAAAAATCAGTATTGAGCTGCATGGAAAATGTGCAATGCTTTGGTTCATTTTAAATACTTTAGTTTCCTCAGTACTAAATCACACTGAGAGGCAGACTAATTCGATTCAAATTTAATTGTTTTGTGCCCTTGCATTATTAAATTACAAGAACGTGTTCCACAAAATATCATTGTAAGCAGTTTAGCGAAATCCCTACGAGCCAAAAATGTGCTTTCGTTATTACCATGGGGCCGAGGCTATGAAGAAGTCCATAACCAAGGGCTATATCACTCACAAAATTTTTGTATCTCGGTATGCGGGAGTGTGTGTGCCCCAATTAAACGAAAAGAAGCATATTTTTCCATACTCATGGAAGCAAATGAGAGCTTTTGTGGCAAATGTGGAAGACTTTGGAATCCAAGTGTTCAAAGAGTGTGAACGGGTAGTGAGCTCCGTGGCTGTATATTTCATCAGTAAATTCATGGCTCAATTAAATGCATATTGATACTAAACATTTATTTCCAAACAAAATACTTTGAGGATGGTGTTTTACATTTTTTTTCACTCTCTTGGGCTCTGCCTTTGATTGAGCAGCTTGCGCTCGCTGGGCTGCTGCTGCTCGACGCGAACTTAAATCACGAAGCACTCGACCTGCAATCACGAAATTTAAACCCCGATTAATACTGTGTGTGTGTGTGTGTGTGGGGATGCACTTGTCTGTCATTAGAAGTAAATGAAAGGAAATTCTACTCATGAATGGAAACTAGTTGGCTGAGCGATAGCGAAGCCCTTACCCCACTGGCCCAAAAATGTTTTGTCTGTTTGTCTGTGTGCGTGTCTGTCTGTCTGTCTGTCTGTCTGTCCGCGCGATTTCTCGAGAACGGTTCATCGTAGAGGGCTCAAATTTGGACCACAATCTCCTTGCATCATACCGGAGTCAACCTCACCTCGGGGGCATCCTACCTCAGGTGCTGCTGCAGGTGCCGGTTGACAAACCAGGGCCTTCTTGTGCAAGAACTGGAACAGGGGGGCTAACTTCTAAATCGTGCCGATTTTCAAACATGAACATGGCGACCTACCCCTTCTAAAATCACCCAAAGACCCAAGTCAAGATGGCGAAATCGACCCCAGGTGCTGCTGCAGGTGCTAGTGGTCAAAACGAGGCCTTCTTGGGCAGGAGCAGGAACAAATAGTAAAACTGCTAAACAAGCTGTATTTTGAGCTTAAAGATCGGAACCGACCCCGCTCAAAATACACTCAGAACTTCAATTACAATGCCAAAAACGACCCCAGGTGCTGCTGCAGGTGCGGGTTGGCAAAACTGGGCCTTCTTGTGCAGGAACTGGAACAGGAGGGCAAACTTCTAAACAAACCGTATATCAAACTTGAAAATGGCTACTGACCTCTTCTAAAATCACCCAAAGACCCAGGTCAAGATGGCGAAGTCGACCCCAGGTGCTGCTGCCGGGGCTAGTGGTCAAAACAAGGCCTTCTTGTGCAGGAACTGGAACGGGAGGGCTAACTTCTAAATCGTGCCGATTTTCAAACTTGGACATGGCGAGCGACCCCTTCTAAATCACCCAAAGACCCGAGTAAAGATGACGAAGTCGACCCCAGGTGCTGCTGCCGGTGCTAGTGGTCAAAACAAGGCCTTCTTGGGCAGGAGCAGGAACAAATAGAAAAACTGCTAAACAGGGCCTTCTTGAGCACAAACTGGAAGACGTGGGCAAACTTTTAAAACGTGCAGAATTTTTAACTTCAACATGGCCACCGCCTCCATCTAAAGTCACCCCAAGACTCCATTCAACATGCCGAAATTAACCCCAGGTGATGCTGCAGGTGCCAGGGGTCAAAACAGGACCTTCTTGGGCAGGAACTGGAACGGGGGCCAAATTCTAAATCGTGCAGAATATCAAACTTAAACATGGCGAATGACCTCCTCTAAAATCACCCCAAGACTCCATTCAACATGCCGAAATCAACCCCAGGTGATGCTGCAGGTGCTAGGGGTCAAAACAGGGCCTTCTTGGGCAGGAACTGGAACGGGGTGCCAAATTCTAAATCGTGCAGAATGTCAAACTTTAATATGGCTTATGACTTAAATCACCCTAAGACCCCATTCAAAATGCCAAATTTGACCTTAAGGTACTTCTGCAGGTGCTGGGGGCCAAACCAGGGCATTCTTGAGCTGGAGCAGGAACAAAAGGAAAAACTGCTAAAAAAAGCAGTATTTTGAACTTAAAGATGGGAACCGATAACGCTTAAAATACACTCAGGACCTCAATCACAATCCTGAAGAAGACCCCAGGTGCTGCTGATGGTGCCAGTTGTCAAAGCCGGGCCTCCTTGGACCGGAACCGGTTAGGCTAGGGTAGGTTAGGTTTGAGCAGCATTGAGTACGGTAGAGAAGTCCACAATGAGTAGCTGAAGTTGGAGTAGGCTAGGTCAGAGTAGGGTAGGTTAGTTTAGAGTAGGGTAGGCTAGGTTAGAGTAGGAAAGGGTGGGTTAGGAAGTCCACAATGAGTAGGGGAAGTTGGAGTAGGCTAGATCAGAGTAGTGTAGGTTAGTTTAGAGTAGGGTAGGCTAGGTTAGAGTAGGGAAGGGTAGGTAAGGTTGGAGTAGGCTAGGGTAAGTTAAGTTAGAGTTAAGCACGATTAAGTACGATAGAGAAGTTCACAATACTGTGGGAGTAGGTACGTCCAGGGGTTAGGTCAGAAGCGTAGCGTCCCTCGCGCCTCAAGACCGGCGCCCGCAGGGCGCAGTACTGACTGATTAGCCCCGCAGGGTCCCACTCGCCCGGTGACAGCCGCCGGCAGGCCAAGGTAGGTGTACGCCAGGCGTGGAGGGGCGGAACAGTGGTTCGCGGTGAGCGCCACGACGCGGTCTGGCGTACGCCTACCTTGTTATTATTAACTGGTAAACTTGCTGAGAATGGAAATGGTGAATTACTTTCCATTCTGAAGAGTTAGAACTTTACCATGCATAGTTAATTACTGCATACAACTGGGAATAATACCATACTTTTTCTAGGGTAGATGGAGTACACTAATTAATTGAAATACCTGTGGTTTCAGGTTGTGCTTGGCAATTGTTCGTGACTTCCTGAGATGCCACCTGCTGGCTGGCTTGCTCCACTACTACTTCCGTAGCAGCTGCCTCCTGGACAACCGGGGACAGTAGATCGGCTGACGGGAAACCATGTTCATCACCTTGCGCCTGCCGGGCGGCTTCTGTGAGGTGACAAAAAACGTTCATTAGGTTTATTGTGACTGGTTTGAAGTAACTTTTTACAGGCTATGAATTAAATTGGTGGACTACTTTCCATTTTTAAAATGTTAGAACTTCACGATGCATAATTACTGTGAATTTCTGCATACCACTAGGAATAATATACTTTTTCTAGGGTAGATGAAGTACACTAATTAATTGAAATACCTGTGGTTTCAGGTTGTGCTTGGCAAGTGTTCGCGACTTCCTGCTGGCCGGCTTGCTCCACTACTACTTGCGTAGCAGCTGCCTCCTGGACAACAGGGGAAAGCAGATCGGGTGACGGGAAACCATGTTCATCACCTTGCGCTTGCCGAGCGGCTTCTGTGAGGTGACAAAAAACGTTCATTAGGTTTATTGTGACTATGTTTTGAAGTAACTTTTTATCTTGGTACCTTAGCAGTTAGGTGGGATTTGTGCTTTACACTCACCTTTCTGCAAATACTTCTTGAAGTTCTTGTTCTTTTTACTGCGCAGCCTTTGGCGTTCCTCCCGCGCAGTGCGAAAGCCAGCAGTTGGTGTTGGAGCTTTGGCAGCTGTGATCTCTTCCACAAACGGGGCTGCAAGGTAACCAGAAATTCCACATATCTTCAGCAGGACATTTCTTACAACGAAATTTTCTTCCAGTTTTATTAATTAAAATACCTTGGGTTTCAGGATCTGCAGTGGTGCTGGGCTGGGTTGGCGCCTGCTGGCCGGCTGGCTCCACAACTTCCTGCTGCTCTTCAGCAGTCTGTAGCTGGGACGAGTCTGAGAGGTAAACAGAAAGTACAGTCATTTTCTAAAATGATTGTTCACATAAGTCGGTCAACATTAGAACGGGAATCGTGCTGTCTCAGCGACACTTGATCCTTACCTTGCTGTGGGACCCTTGGGCTTTCCCATTGCTGATCCCACACATTGACCATGTTGTGGAAGCTGTAAACAGAACGTTAGAACTAGGTTTAGTCTCGTGTTTTAAATAAAAATCGCAAGGGTTTGTTCGCAATGGAAGTGCATTCTTACTAGGCGTCCCCAGGCAACTGCTCTGGGGTGGGCTCTTCTTCGAATCTCTCGGGTTGGGAGGTGTCGCTGTCATGGACCATGACTGTGGAGTCTGCGTCGTCGCTGAAAGGAGCTACGACGTCAGGCTCATCCTCGTCGTCACTGACAGGAGATGCTGCGAACGGGTCCCGGGCCAGCTCCTCTGGGGTGAGCTCGTAGGGCCTGTTTTCAGAGATTAATATCGTAAAGTGACGGTAGAAAGATGATCGTTCCATCGTAATGTAATGAGTGCTTCTTACTCAGGCTCATCCAGGGCATCTCTAAACTCCCCGATCATTCGCAGATTGGCCTGCGCTCGGGCACCCGCTAGCATCAAGAAGCCCCGGACATTTCCGTCGGACTCTAGATCTTCCTGAAGGTCGTGGATGTCGAAGTCATAGAGGATTCCCTTGCCGTTCTTTGGCTTCCTGTATTCAGGCACCTTGAGACGTTTCTTCTTGGTCCGGTCAGATGTTTCCGTGTTGAGCACCTTCATGTAAAAACGGAAGTCCTCCAGTTCCTTCACTCGGATAGTGTCTGAAAGATAAAAGCAAAAATAATTATACAGTGCACCATGTAAAGCATGCGACATTTCTAGCGCAACGCCATTTACCATTGAAAACCCAGAAAGATGGATGGGCGTGGTTGCCCAACATAGTGTTAAAGACCTTGTGGATCGCCTCTTCTCCGCTTGTCGTCCACACGTAGCGGCCCGATACACTTAAGTCTTCCAACGGAATTTCTGGGTTCTTCACCCACTGCCTCTCGAAGTACACGAGAAATGTCACGACTTTTTGAAATTCCGCGGACTCTTTGTGTTTCCCGGCCTCCGCCCAGATGATGTCATACGCCTTCGGAATCAAGTCATGTGGCAGTCGCGGTACCGCTGCCGCCATCCTCATAACCAGCCCCAACCCATTCTTCTTGGGGTTGCTGGCATCGAAATCAGTGAGGAGATGGCTGATCCCCAGCTTCCTGGCCTTCCTGTGGATCGCCTGTGGGGTCATACACGGTGAACGATCAGGCGTTAAGTTCACACAGCGTTTAATTGATAAAGTGATAAGCGTAGGACAAGAGGAACTTACACGGTGGAAGTGCCAAACAGATCCATATGTTTTGACCTCCGGTAGGACAGCTTTCCAGGCTCCCCTTTGAGAGCTGTCCCAGTCGGTCACCACAGCGGCACACTTCAACCCCAATTCCTTGAGCTTTTCCAAAATTAATTGGTAGGCCGGCTTTTTTTTTCGAGGACATTGCCGCGTATGCGATGGGGATGACCTGCAAAGAAAATAGGTAGCTTTATTCTCTGTAGCAAGACCGGTATCGTTCGAGTAATTAAAAAAAAAAAAAAAAAAAAAAAAAAAACTTACGTGGCCAAATGCGTAGAGCGGTACAATAAAAACATGGGCAGATTTCGCCTAGTATGGCCTGAGTTTGTATGTGTCATCTGATGCCAACACATCGTCCTCGCTCAGCTGCTGTATCATTCGCTTGCTCACGAAGAGGAGGGAGTCTTCGCCGGTCCCACCCAAAATTCCCTGATAGAATTCCTCTTGATCGTCCATTGTGCGGCCTAAAATAGTAATGTAATTAAAAGTTCAGCAGATCAAAAAATAGTGAGGGGAAGTGAGGGGAACTTACATAGATGTTGGTGCTGCAGCTCGTTCAGCAGCTGGTCAGCCTCCACAAAAAAACGAGGGTCTTTGGGCCCATGCCTGCTCCTGTGATTTCTTACGAAATTTTCTATCACCGTTGGTTGGAATAGCTCTCTGAGAGTGGGATCTTCGATCCTGCAAGTTAATGCACTCGAGTTAGTACTCGTCTTCGGAATAGTTACAGTCAGGTTAACGCATACCGCCTTGCCCCAAAAGAATATTGAATATATTCGCAGGTTATTTGTTAGGTTGAATAGATACATGCGTTAAAGTGCTCTTAAAAGTTAATGAATTATTTTTGGTACCAACATTTCTATAATTCAATCTGACACGGAATCAAAAATATCCTCTGTACGATTGTAGATAGCACAGAAAGACATGCCTGTGCAAAATTTCAGCTCTCTGCTATGCCTGATGCATGATACCTTACAGCCTTACACGTTACCTTACATTGCACCGATGCATAATTTAAGTAGAGACAGTATCTCAACTTCTTTTTACCAGCCTTAAATATCCATGTGCGGAACCATGGCTCATGGTTGCCCATGGCTGGTCATGGCTTCATGGCTCAGCCGTAGTGCAGTCTGGGGCCATTGCCTGACCAAATTACCATGGCTCGCGCTACCCAAGTTGAGGCACCATACATGGCCATGGTAAGGCGCGCCGAACGCCGATGTCCCATGGAGAGGCGCGCCATGGAAGGACGCAATGTAATTAGTAGGATCGTCCAAAAAACAAGTGCAGTGTAAGATTAATTTTTAAGGTCTGTTTTTCTTTTTCAATCGGACGCACGAGCGGCGGCAGTAAATTATCTAGCTTGCCCTTGCTCACGCCTTGCCCTACTCAGGGTAGGCTAGCCCGCACATTACCATTGCCTATTGCACCATAGGGTCTATTCCCTTAAGGGAAAGTCCGTCGGCAGGTCGACCGACCGACCGACCGACCGATCGATCGATCGATCGACCGACCGACCGACCGATCGACCGACTGATCGCCCGCGACCGCATCGAGAGCGACGGCAGCGCTTCGGTGGTCACAGCTGCAATTATCTAATCAAACAAAAGACGAACGCCAGCAGCGCGCGCGAGATTTGCGAGAATACGGCTTCAGGCCTTCATTGTCTCTTCAACCATGGATGCCCAGGTTGAAGTAGTAAGCGAAGATCAAAGAATTGTAGTTACAAGGTAGGCGTACGCCAGACCGCGTCGTGGCGTAAGAGGCTTCGCTCACCGCGAACCACTCTTCCGCCCCTCCACGCCTGGCGTACACCTACCTTGGCCTGCCGGCGGCTGTCACCGGGCGAGTGGGACCCTGCGGGGCTAATCAGTCTGTACGGCGCCCTGGGGGCGCCGGCCTTAGGGCGCGGGGTTCGCTGCGCTTCTAATCTAACCGCTGGACGTACCTACCCCACCGTATTTTGGGATTCTCTGCCGTATTTAATTGTGCTCAAATCGAACTTAACCTACCCTACTCTTACCTAACCCACTCTTACCTAACCCACTTTAACCTAACCTAAACTGACCTACTCATTGAAGACTTCTCTTGACCATTCAATGCTGCTCTAACCTAACCTAACCTACCCGAGTCTAACCAGTTTCCGTCCAAGGAAGCCGTGCTTTGACCACTGGCACCTGCAGCAGCACCTATGGGGTCTGCTTCGGCATTGAAATTGAGGTCTTCAGTACATGTTTAGCGGGGCCGGTTCTCATCGTTAAGTTTAAATTACTACCTCCTTAGCAGTTTTCCTATTCGATCCAGCACCAGCAGCAGCACCTGGGGGATTATTTCGGCATTTTGACTAGGGTCTTGAGGTGATTTTGAAGGGGTCGATCGCCGTGTTCAAGTTTGAAATACGGATTTAGAAGTTTGCCTCCCGTTCCAGTTCCTGCACTAGTAGGTCCAGTTTTGCTAACCGGCTCCTGCAGCAGCACCTGAGGTCCTTTTCGGCATTGTAATTGAAGTTCTGAGAGTACTTTGAGCGGGGTCGGTTCCGATCTTTAAGCTCAAAATACAGCTTGTTTAGCAGTTTTTCTATTTGTTTCTGCTCCTGCCCAAGAAGGCCTTGTTTTGACCACTAGCACCAGCAGCAGCACCTGGGGTCGATTTCGCCATCTTGACTAGGGTCGTGGGTTGATTTTAGTAGGGGTCGGTCGCCATGTTCAAGTTTAAAAACCGATTTAATTTAAGAGTTTGCCCTCCCGTTTCAGTTCCTGCACAAGCAGGCCCAGTTTTGCTAACCGGCACCTGCAGCAGCTCCTGGGGTCCTTTTCGGCATTGTAATTGAAGTTCTGAGTGTATTTTAAGCGGGGTCAGTTCCGATCTTTATGCTCAAAATACAGCTTGTTTAGCAGTTTTTCTATTTGTTCCTGCTCCTGCCCAAGAAGGCCTTGTTTTGACCCCTAGCACCTGCAGCAGCACCTGGGGTCCATTTCACCATCTTGACTAGGGTCGTGAGGTGATTTTAGAAGGGGTTGGTCGCCATGTTCAAGTAAGGAACACGGCTCGATTTAGAAGTTAACCCTCCCGTTCCAGTTCCTGCACAAGAGGGCCCAGGTTTGCCAACCCGCACCTGCAGCAGTACCTGGGGTCCTTTTCGGCATTGTAATTGAAGTTCTGAGAGTACTTTGAGCGGGGTCGGTTCCGATCTTTAAGCTCAAAATACAGCTTGTTTAGCAGTTTTTCTATTTGTTCCTGCTCCTGCCCAAGAAGGCCTTGTTTTGACCACTAGCACCTGCAGCAGCACCTGGGGTCGATTTCGCCATCTTGACTTGGGTCTTTGGGTGATTTTAGAGGGGGTCGGTCGCCATGTTCATGTTTGAAAATCGGCACGATTTAGAAGTTAGCCCTCCTGTTCCAGTTCTTGCACAAGAAGGCCCCGGTTTGTCAACCGGCACCTGCAGCAGCACCTGAGGTAGGATGCCGCCGAGGTGAGGTTGACTCCGGTATGATGCAAGGAGGTTGTGGTCCAAATTTGAGCCCTCTACGATGAACCGTTCTCGAGAAATCGCGCGGACAGACAGACAGACAGACACGCAAACAGACAAAACATTTTTGGGCCAGTGGGGTAAGGGCTTCGCTATCGCTCAGCCAATAAAGTTCAGTGATGGCCGGTTGTTTTATGTGAAGCTGCCGGAAGAAGTCACTGTTTGTGCAGAAACATGTCCAGGTAACCTTTCAGTACTCTATTATCCTTTGGTGAACAGGTTAGGTCATAGTTTGTGATCGTGGTTTTCTTTTCAGACGAGAAAACAAGGTAGGCGTACGCCAGACCGCGTCGTGGCGTAACAGGCTTCGCTCACCGCGAACCACTGTTCCGCCCCTCCACGCCTGGCGTACACCTACCTTGGCCTGCCGGCGGCTGTCACCGGGCGTGTGGGACCCTGCGGGGCTAATGAGTCAGTACGGCGCCCTGCGGGCGCCGGTCTTGAGGCGCAAGGGGCGCTACGCTTCTAACCTAACCGCTGGACGTACCTACTCCCACAGTATTGTGAGCTTCTCTACCGTACTCAATCGTGCTCAACCTACCCTAGCCTACTCCATCCTTACCTACCCTTCCCTACTCTAACTTAGCCTACCCTACTCTAAACTAACCTACCCTACCCTGACCTAGCCTACTCCAACTTCCCCTACTCGTTCTGGACTTCCTAACCTACCCTTCCCTACTCTAACCTAGCCTACCCTACTCTAAACTAACCTACTCCAACTTCCCTTACCCATTGTGGACTTCTCTGCTACTCAATGCTGCTCAAACCTAACCTACCCTAGCCTAACCGGTTCCGGTCCAAGAAGGCCCTGCTTTGACAACTGGCACCATCAGCAGCACCTGGGGTTTTCTTCAGGATTGTGATTGAGGTCCTGAGTGTATTTTAAGCGTTATCGGTTCCCATCTTTAAGTTTCAAATACTGCTTTTATTAGCAGTTTTTCCTTTTGTTCCTGCTCCTGCTCAAGAATGCCCTGTTTTGGCCCCTAGCACCTGCAGCAGTACCTCAAGGTCAAATTTGGCATTTTGAATGGGGTCTTAGGGTGATTTAAGAGGGGGTCGGTCGCCATGTTTAAGTTTGATTTTCTGCACGATTTAGAATTTGGCACCCCGTTCCAGTTCCTGCCCAAGAAGGCCCTGTTTTGACCCCTAGCACCTGCAGCAGCACCTGAGGTTGCTTTCGGCATGTTGAATGGAGTCTTGGGGTGATTTTAGAGGGGGTCATTCGCCATGTTTAAGTTTGTTATTCTGCACGATTTACAATTTGACCCCCGTTCCAGTTCCTGCCCAAGAAGGCCCTGTTTTGACCCCTAGCACCTGCAGCATCACCTGGGGTTAATTTCGGCATGTTGAATGGAGTCTTGGGGTGACTTTAGATGGAAGCGGTGGCCATGTTGAAGTTTAAAATTCTGCACGATTTAAAAGTTTGCCCACATCTTCCAGTTTGTGCCCAAGAAGGCCCTGTTTTGCCAACCGGCACCTGCAGCAGCACCTGGGGTCTTTTTCGGCATTGTAATTGAAGTTCTGAGTGTATTTGAAGCGGGGTCGGTTCCGATCTTTAAGCCCAAAATACAGCTTGTTTAGCAGTTTTTCTATTTGTTCCTGCTCCTGCCCAAGAAGGCCTTGTTTTGACCACTAACACCTGCAGCAGCACCTAGGGTCCATTTCGCCATCTTGACTAGGGTCGTGGGGTGATTTTAGAAGGGGTTGGTCGCCATGTTCAAGTAAGGAACACGGCTCGATTTAGAAGTTAACCCTCCTGTTCCAGTTCCCGCACAAGAAGGCCCAGTTTTGCCAACCCGCACCTGCAGCAGCACCTGGGTTCCTTTTCGGCATTGTAATTGAAGTTCTGAGAGTATTTTGAGCGGGGTCGGTTCCGATCTTTAAGCTCAAAATACAGCTTGTTTAGCAGTTTTTCTATTTGTTCCTGCTCCTGCCCAAGAAGGCCTCGTTTTGACCACTAGGACCTGCAGCAGCACCTGGGGTCGATTTCGCCATCTTGACTTGGGTCTTTGGGTGATTTTAGAAGGGGTAGGTCGCCATGTTCATGTTTGAAAATCGTCACGATTTAGAAGTTAGCCCCCTGTTCCAGTTCTTGCACAAGAAGGCCCTGGTTTGTCAACCGGCACCTGCAGCAGCACCTGAGGTAGGATGCCCCCGAGGTGAGGTTGACTCCGGTATGATGCAAGGAGATTGTGGTCCAAATTTGAGCCCTCTACGATGAACCGTTCTCGAGAAATCGCGCGGACAGACAGACAGACAGACACGCACACAGACAGACAGACAAACAGACAAAACATTTTTGGGCCAGTGGGGTAAGGGCTTCGCTATCGCTCAGCCAATAATGGAGATAGTAGCAACTATGGAAAGTTACCCACCCCACAACAACCTCCCGTTCGTTACGCCTTATGAGGTGAAGTTTATGTGCGATGATGAGTCAGGTAATGAAATGTGTGATGTACTTTGATCAATGTAAGGTGGCAAACTATTGACCAATTTTTCTCGTTGTAGATCTAAGGTCGCCTCCAAAGAAGAAAATATCTTGTAAGTACTTCCTGTTGCACAAATACTGCACGAGCAGAGAGTCTATAACTGCAATAAATCATTGATATCTGTGTGTTTTTTCAGTGTCCCCACAAGTTCTGTCAGTCAGTCACAAGTCCCCACAATTGAGCTCAGAGTCAGAAGGTGATGTCTGCACACAAATGAGGAACTTCTCTCCGTTCAAGCCGTTGGCAAGAAGGAAGTTGGTGACTGACTGTGTGGAAACCTCTAATCATGTAATTTTTTCTAATGTCCCCAATACACATGAAGAGGTTTGTTGCATGGACGTTAAATGTACTTAATTTTTTTTTTTGGCTGCCTTACGATTGATTTATGTCTTCTCCTTTCAGAACCATTTCACCAAATTGTTGAAAAAAAGGATTTTAAAATCAGACTGTACCTTTGATGTTGAAACAATAACATCCAAACCGTATGATCCTGTGACACAATGTGTTGTCTTCGAGGTACTGTGTCCGGCGGTGTTCTCAGCTTGCACTTAATTTAGCGTGTACCAATGTAATGTTTTTTTTTTGTTTCTGTAAATTCCAACACCAACAGTTTCCGACTCATGACATGGCAAAGGCAGTTTGTAATATACCCAATTTTATGTATGACGATGAAAAAGTTCATGTGGCTCTCCACAGTGTGAAGCCCACTGCCAGCTTCGTGGAAACCTCTAAACATGTAATTTTTTCTAAAGTTACCGATACATATGAAGAGGTTTGTTGCCTGAATATCAAAATGTACCTAAATTTTTTTGGCTGCCATACGATTGATTTATCCCTTCTACTTTCAGAACCATTTCACCAAATTGTTGAAAAAAAGGATTTTAAAATCAGACAGTACCTTTGATGTTGAAACAATAACATCCAAACCGTATGATCCTGTGACACAATGTGTTGTCTTTGAGGTACTGTGTCCGGCGGTGTTCTCAGCTTGCACTTAATTTAGCGTGTACCAATGTAATGTTTTTTTTTGTTTCTGTAAATTCCAACACCAACAGTTTCCGACTCATGACATGGCAAAGGCAGTTTGTAATATACCCAATTTTATGTACGACGATGAAAAAGTTCATGTGGCTCTCCACAGTGTGAAGCCCACTGCCAGCTTCGTGGAAACCTCTGAACATGTAATTTTTTCTAATGTTCCCGATACATATGAAGAGGTTTGTTGCATGAATATCAAGATGTACTTTAAAGAAAATTGTGCCTTGTTTTCAATTTTTTGCTTCCTCTTTCAGTGAAGTGATGCCAGCAATTCCAGCGTCAAACTGTCTGATGCTTTCAGTTTTAACCCTAATGTAAATGTCAACAGTGAATCAGTTGATGTTGGCTTTCAAGATGATCTTATACAAGACCCTGACTATGCTCCCGATCAAGATTTACTTGATGAAAGTTTTGATCCAAAACAAGATTTGTGCTCAACTCGCATTTTGCCTCAGTGTGCTGGTGAAGAGTCCATCATAGGTGAGTCTACATATTTTGCAACCGTTTCTGTATTATGCGTTTAATGATTTAGGATTTGCAGAGTTTGCAGTGTCTTTACTGCTGTGCTGATATGCTTATTTACATATCCTCATTTACATCTCCGTTTCAGAGCTTCAGTGCACCCCTGATGGGCTACCTATTCTGCCAGCTGGAGAGAAGCTGCGGAAGGACTGGCCAACTGTGTCCTCTCTGCAGCTCCTCAAGATCTGCATCTTAAAGAAGGACATGCTTAACAGTGCTGCTACGCAGCGGCAAGGTTTGGGTTGGAGGAATGTGATGTTGTTTATGTGGGAGCGAAAGCTGTTCTACACAATGAAAACATTAAAGAAAAGCTTGCAAAGAATGATTGCGATGTATGATGGATGTGAGGAAATCTGGGAATACAAGCCCTTCGTGGGGCAGTATTTAGGAAAGCCGCCTCCTGCTACAGCAGCAAGCTCCATTGATGCATTAAAAAGTATACTGCCGGGTCACGGGAGAGTGCCCCAAAACGTAAGAGTATTGTGGAGGAAAACAAAAAAATTTGTGGTGTGGTGGCTCTAACTGGATGTGAGGCTGAAGGTATGTTTTATAAGAAATAACACTAGCAATGTCATATGTTGACACACACCAGTATTAGCTCAGCTATCTTTTGCAGAACTTCCAAAGGTTTTCCGCAAACCTGAGATGTCCATTTTGTTAATAAGTGAATATGGAGCCAGGAAGCATCTTTTCGATGATGATCTGCACCGCTCCTATTCCTTATTTAATGAAATTAGGGACATCTTTCACACGAAAGGTTACCTAGGGGTGACCACAGAAGACTTGAGTAAACGCATGGCCTATTTGGCCAGTGAATATAACCGTAGAGCAGATATGGCTGTGCTGTGTACTGGTAGTGGTAATGATTTCACCAATTGGATGTATTATGATGCACTGTCAGTGTTGTTTGAGCGGAGTGCAAAAATTATGCCGCAGAAACTGTTTGCTGTGGGCTCATCAACAGTGACAAAATTTAGAGAGGAGGAGAACCCAGCAGATCTACCAGTGCGAACTGGGAGGAGAAAGGGACCTAACAAATCTTCTGTTAATAGAACGGACACGAAGTCCTTTAAACAGCAGAAACTAGAATTGGGTCTGAAACTAAATGAAAAACTAGACCGCATGGTGGACTTTTTAGAAAAGAATAAATAATAACATTAAAAAAAAAAAAAAAAGTTTTCCATGACATTGTTTAGTCTCTGAACCTACCGGGCTATAATGTAAAGATGGCTTCCCATGTGTGAGTTGAGGAATGTAAGGTGTTGAAGTTCTCATGTTTCTTCATACCGTCCAAGGCAGTGCGTTGTTTCTTAATTACTCTGCCTGTGGTCCACATGCTTTGGAAATTGTTAGAATTGTCTCCAATTTGTGAAAATTATCTGTTCATAGATTATGGCTAGGCATTACTTCCATATTTGATCTGCTTGAGAACTGCTGTTCCCCTCGTTATTTATGTAATTGTTTGATTTAAGTTTATCTTAAGTTATACATGTTCTCTTAATTTGTTCTCTACATTATTGTTCAGTTTCCTTTCAATTTTACATGTAAGATATTGTACAATACTCATGCAACCAAAACTGTTGTTGAAGCTGTACACGGGACTGTCAAGTAGTAGAAAATTATGAGGTCCGTCTTGTATTATAGAATAGAATGCTCAATATTGTTTGTTCACATTATTATTTTAACATTTTATCTGAGGCCTTGTACTTTAATCCCAATTGTTGACCATGTCCTTTCTATGGTTCACCATGGAAGGTATGGCATATGTCTAATTTACAGATGAAACGGGGGGACTTGTACATGACATATATTTTGAACATGCAAATAATATTTCCAGCCATTCACAAGAACCAGATTGGCAGCATACCTGGAAGGTGAAGTTAAACTAGTGATCTCTCATCTGTGATGTACCTATCATTACTCTTTACAAATTACTTGTGATCTCATTGTATTGTGATTAATAATATTGTGTTAAACTGCTTGTTTTGTCCATTGTACTGTGATATTTGGATTAAAACAAAATATTCATTGCTACTTATGATAATTTATTGGTACATGACTACCTAGTTATCACAGCAAAGGGGTTGTAAATATATGATGGTGATAGTGCAAACTAGTTGATTTACACATGGTATGAGAAATATATACATGACTAGACAGGTGAAAATATTACAGGAATGTATAGGGTTAATTTAATATATACAACAAAACTTCTTTAGTTGTACATCCAGGCTTTGAGAACACTATGTTGCATCTTAAGTAAGTCTCATATTCACTGATCAAGATGCAAAGATCAAGGATTAAATATAAAACAAATGTACAAAAAAATATGCTACAGATAACAGCAATGTCAGAGGATTATCTCTCCAACACACTAGATATATACAAATATTAAACCACATCAGTATTAAAATGTATAGATGAGCAACAAATTTCTACACCTGTGGTGGTAACCTGTTACAGATGTCCCATCTCTTCTGCTCACCTCTCAAATGTGCCAAATTTAGTTCTTCGGCCCTGTCCCCTAAAGGTACATAATGATCAGGAACCACATCAATTAGGCCAGGATCACGAGCAACGTCAAAATTGTTGTCGGCGCCTGCACCTCCAACACCCTTGAAATTAAATTGAAAGAAGGCATTGATATCTAGAAACTTATCTGTGTAACACTTGAGGAAGTGTATAAACTGCACTCACAGGATAGTCAGGTTCATTATGGATGATTCTAAAGTTGTGCAGAGTGAATGTCGCAGCAACATGGTCCACCATGTAGAAATGATTTCTCATTGGCAAAAACTTAACTCTCCGCCAAATTCCCTGAGCTCTACAGAAAACATGTTCAATTTTGGCTCTGACTTGGCTGAGTCTGCGATTAAAATTACGCTGCATTGGCTGCAAGTGGCCATCATTGGTGAATGGTGTCATAACCTGCAGAAAGAGAACTATTAAATTTGACACAAACAATGTAACAATGTCATGTACTAAACAAAGGTCTTTACCTTATCAAATATAGTATAGGCAGAGTCAGCTATGATATGTTCCCCTCTGGAAATCATATCCGGTCTTTCAAAAAACATATTCCTACAGATAGGGCTCCGCCTGAAAACTCTTGCATCGTGAAGACTACCAGCTTCGCCAATGTATATGTCTCTCACAACCAATCTATCATCACACACGGCTTGAACCTTAATGGAATACCCATGGTGGTAGTTCCGATGTGCTGCTTTCTCTTCCAATGGTGCTGTTATGTTGACATGCATCCCGTCCATGATTCCTATGATGCCAGGGAAATTCGATACTCTTTCCAACCTTGCTTTGATTTGATTGCGTTCAGCTTGATCAGGCCAACCAATGTAATTTTCAGCCAATTCACTCAAAGCCTCCATTATGTATACATAGTGATCATGCACTTCTTTAGGATACACTCCAAAGCGCAAAGCAACGCTACGAAAGGTGTCTGGAGTAGCAAGAATCCAGAGCACCATAAGTAATATGTGGGCAAGGGGACGCCGCTCTCTTATCAACCGATTATGACGAATCAAGTGGTCGCCAATTTCATGCAACAATATCTGAAATGAGATCAAGCTTGAGGTTAGGAAAGGTATTAGCAGAGCGAGTTTTAGTAATATTTAAACATGGAGGGACCATTACCTCAAATAATGGTTTGGTTAGACGAAAGTGCCACCGGAACGCAGGGTCTCCCATTCGGCAGAATTCGTTAACATCCACAGTAATTTTCTCCCATGCCATGTCGTCATCATCTGCAACAATCACATCAATTGGAAATTCAATACTTAATAGACAAAGTTGAATTTGCAATCAAACAATGCAAGGTTAGTTTCTTCGCGCAGGTAAAAATTACGTACCATCTGCAAACTCGTCCAGTAGAAAAGCAGCGGCCATTGCCGCGACATTGGCTACAGCAGCAATTTCCGCCATGGCAGAACTTGAAACAAACTGATATTATTTTATTTCAACAGACGCTCGCTCAAACCAACGACAACGAAAACCGAAACAAACCCGTCTGGCCCGCGCGTTATGTTTGTATTCGCCTTTGTTTAATGGCGTTCGTCTTTTGTTTGATTAGATAATTGCAGCTGTGACCACCGAAGCGCTGCCGTCGCTCTCGATGCGGTCGCGGGCGATCAGTCGGTCGATCGGTCGGTCGGTCGGTCGGTCGACCTGCCGACGGACTTTCCCTTAAGGGAATAGACTCATAGTTCCGAGTCGGGCGGGCGAGCCGAGCACACGTTGACCGGCTGCGTGCGAGACCTTGCCCGAAACGTACCCGACCAACGTCAGACATAGGCTCGGGTACGTTTCGGGCAAGGTTCCGTACGCAGCCGGTCAACCCGCGTTCATCTTGCCCGCCCGATTCGGAACTATGTATTGCACTGTCGAGGCTGCCTGCTCATCAAGCCTTTTCCCTATCGTATGAACGGTTTAGACGGCTGACTTGTGCCGTCTATAAATAGACCAAAAAATCCGTGGTTTCAGTTCATGGCTATGCCCCAGACAAACGCAGGTCCCGCCGACTACCCGCGCCTACCTCCCGCCAACCCCAGACCAATCCCGCACCAACTCCCCGCCGACTTCCCCGCCAAGTGGCTCACGGAGAGAAAACGGCAGCGGGTGACCAAAGAAGAGGCCAGGGAGCAAGAAGAAGAGGGAGTGGACAGGACAGGCCGGCCTCCCCCATTTCCTCACCCCGGGCGCTCACCTGGCAGTGCGAAATGGCAACCCCCATCCACCCGCGCTACGCTGTTCCTGGCACTTCTCTGGTACGCTAAATCGCGCCTGCCCATGAAACGCACTGGCGCCATGTGTCATGTGTCGCTCGCTGCGTCTGCACGCCGCGCAGCATGGCAAAGGTGTCGGGAGGGGCAATCTCCACGCCTCTCATTCGAAGCTGGGGTTCTCCAGTCACCATGGTCAGAAAGCGTCCGAAAGCCATGAATCAACCAACCAGGTCTCCATGCAACTTCAATGGTTTACCGTGATAAATCTATGGCTCTTGGTAGTATCTGAACCATAGTCACAATGGTTATTTCAGACTGGGCTCCCTACAGCGCTAAAATTTTCTTAGCGTGTCTCCTCCACTCCACTCCGCCCCCACCCTATTCTCCCTGCCACCATCCCCCTGCTCTCCCCACCCCGTCCCCACTCCCTCCCCCCCCCCCCTCCCCCCCCCCCCCCATCCACTCCACTCCCCTGCCAGTACCCTGCCCTCCCCTCCGTTTGCGGTCACTGAGAAGAATCTGTTACGGTATTTGCTGGTGCGGTCAGCGTAAAGGTAACTTGTATTTTTAGAGTTTCTACAACAATAATGATTCATGCCAAAGATCACGAATTCTCGCTATTGCATTTGAATCGTGTACTAAATGTAGAGCACAAGTAAGTGGCGATATGTCGTCGTTAGTGAGGTGGAGGTTATGTCACACTGTTGTGAGCCTCATAACAAATATCAGTTTGAATGCTCCCTTGTGATTAGGCGGAATGCATTGATGGCTAAAAACGGATGAAGCACGCAATTGTTACTTTATTACCATTGTAAATAACATTGCTTCTCTTGCATCTCTGTGCACATAACCTCTACTTCGAAATTTAAGACACTGCGAAAGGTCAGCGTTCCAAATTCCGTGAAATGTCAACATGTCTTTATAGAGCAGTAGAAATTACAACGCTCTGCAATCCGCGAAAAGTATAGTCATGCATGCTTAGATCGACGCTGCATTTCAGGAACAGGCGTACACTGAGAGAACAAGTCACCAAAAGATCACGGGCAAATATGCAAAAAGACGCATGCACTTTGATCTTGCAATAGGGACGCATGGTGTCATGCGTTTGAATCGAAACCGAATTGACCTTTCATCTAATAGCCGTCCTGGAATCCTGTAAACCTCGCGATCCGCAACGAATTTACGACTTTATCCTCATCTCGTAGGTCATCAGCTCAGCCCTTGTGTACTATACAAACGCAAGAGTTGTGAAATGTGCTTTTCCTAATGTGTGGTATAAACCACACATCAGGTAAAGCATGGCTGGACACTCACAGTGTAATGGCGTACCACAGTTTTCCTAAACTGTAGTTCTACCATGCCTTTACATAGGGACTATAGTAGAGTATCTACTACATTCAATCTCGCATTTCCGAGTTACCACGTTAGGGTTCGCCTTCGATAAGACGTCGACAGCAAGAGAACGCATATGTCTTGCATTGAAATCGAATCAAAATTGCGAAAAATCAATGGATCAACCGCTCTCACGTATTCATACTATGCACAGGTAACAGTGAAGTATACTCACTCTCTTGTGTATTTCTTAAAGATATCATTCACTTTCTCCGTTCTGTTCTGCTTGAGTGCGGCGTTCTTCATGTCCGTCAAGGTTCGGAGATACTGCTTTTTGTGGATGTTCGGTTTGCAGGCTGGACCATGTCCTTCGATGCACTGCTTCTGAACTTGTACGTCCGCGAATTCCTTGGTACACGTTAAACGCATTTTGCAATTTACATTTGGATCTCGGTTACCGTAGTTCTTGCACTTCAGGCTAATCCGGCCTGAGGCAAGAGAACCGGCGACATAATGCAAATAATTGTCGTGCACGAACATCGTGCCGCCCCGCTGCGACGGGCAAGTCCCCGGAATTTTCTTGTACACAGGCATGGCGAGCGGTTGACGGACTGTCGCACTACAGAGGACGTAGAAAGAGGAACCACATCGCGTCCAAGGGGGCCATCTCGGACGGTCAGAAGAAGGGCATCGTCCTCGACGCCCTCGACGACCCGACCCTCGACAGGTTGGAGCGATGGCTGGAGCCGATCGGCGTCGACGCCGCGACCTTCGACCGCGTCATGACGACACTCCGGAAGAACATGGCCACCCCTGTCAACACTACGGCACAGTACATCGTGTTCACGGCGCGGAGCCAACTCAGCGGTGAGTCTGTCCTTGTGTTCCATGAGACCCTGTCCGTGTTGGCCGCCGCCGCCGCGCTGGGCATTGCCGATCTCGGCGCGCGCGACACCATCGTGATGCACCAGTTCATCGCTGGCCTAGCCGATCAGTCCCTTCAGGACCGCATTTTCGATTTGCCCGACTGCACGCTGGGCAAGGCCGTCGACACCGCCGCCCAGCACGAGGCCACGCGGCGCTTCGCCAAGCACGGGCCCCCACTTGGCGAAGGACTGCAAGGCCGACCGCGCCAAGCTGTTTTGCGCCAAGTGCAAGACTAAGGGCCACGTCGCGGAGGTGTGCAACGGTGGCCCCAAGAAGAAGACTGGGCAACGTAAGCCGGGCAAGGCCAAGGACGCGCCGAAGCCCGCCGGCAAGACGCATACGCGCATACGGCCTAACAGGCGAACTTCGTCGCCGCTACTCCCGTGGTCAAGCCGGACCCTGCCCCGGCCCGCGCGGCGCCGGCACCCACGCCGTTCTGATCATGATGGGCTGTTCTTTTTGTCAGCCGACGCGGAGGTGCCGCCTCCGGACACCGTCACCATCAGTGTCCAGGGCCGCGACTTGGAGTTCGTGCTGGACAACGGCGCCGGTCGCACCATGATCAGTCTGTTCACATTTCAGAAGCTGCCCGACTGCCCCGCGCTGCGGCCCATCCCCAAGGTGTTCGTGGCGTGGGAGCCGTCGACGGTCATCGACGTGGTCGGCTACTACAGCGTCCAGGTGGTGCAGGGCTCTTGTCATACACTCCCCTTGCTTGTAGCGCGCCGCGACGGGCCTAGTCTGCTCGGCCGCAACTGGTTCAAACCTGTGGCTTCGCCATCGTGGAGGTCAACGGCGTGAACCAGGTCCAGGACTGCGCCGACATCCAGTGGCTGGTGAAGAAGTACCCCGCCCTGTCATCGACGGGTATCGGCTGCTGCAACGGACCACCTGCTCATGTTCATGTTGACCCCGCCAAGACCCCCAGGTACCACAGCGCGCGCGCCGTCAAGTTGCCCCTCATCCCCAAGATGGAGGAGCAGATCGATGCCTACGTCTCCAAGGGCCTCTGGGTGCCCATCCAGCACCCCGAGTGGGCCTCCGGTCTGGCCCCCGTGCCCAAGCGAGACGGCAGCGTGACACTCTGCGCCGACTACAAGGCGACCGTGAACCCGGCCATCGACGCGGACCCCTACAAGTCCTCCTCCGTCGACGCCGTCCTGGACGCCCTCGGCGGCGGCCAGTTCTCGCCGCAGTGGACCTGAAGGAGGCCTACGCGCAGATCCCCGTCGACGACGAGACAGCACACGTCCTCGCCGTCAACACCATCAAGGGCCTGCACAAGGTAACTCGCTTGCCTTTCGGCGTTAAAGTTGCTCCTACGGTGTTCCAGCGCATCGTGGACGGTCTGTTCGGAGGCGTCGAGGGCGTCGTAGTCTACCAGGACAACATATAAGTCCGCATCCCTCGCGGAGCACCGCTCGCGCCTCCACGTCGACCTTAAAACTCTCAGCGACGCCGGCTTCACCGTCAACTGAGAGAAGTGCTCCTGGCTCGCTTCTGAACTGAATGTGCTTGGTGTCAAGGTCAGCAGAGAAGGCGTGCACCCCTGCGAGGAGAAGGTCGAGGTCATCAAGAGAGCCCCTGCGCCTAGGAACGTCGGGGAGCTGCAGTCGTGGCTAGGATTGGTATCGTTTTACGAGCGCTTCTTTGAAGGCAAGTCTCATGTCCTCGAGCCACTGCACCGCCTTCTGGACTCGGGCTCCACATGGAAGTGGGGGTCTCGCGAGCAGCAGGCTCTCGACGCCGTCAAGGACCTGATCTCCTCCGAGGCCGTCCTGGTGCACTACAGCCTGGACAAGCCCGTCACCGTCGTGTGCGACGCGTCGCCCCACGGCATTGGCGCCGTCCTCAGCCACAGCATCGTCGGCCCCGACGGCAAGGAGGAGGAGCGCCCGGTGCGCATCGCCTCCAGGACGCTCTCGGCCACGGAGCGGCGCTACTCACAGATCGACATGGAGGCCCTGGCGATCATGTTCGCCGTCAGGAAATTCTCCCGTTACCTCTATGGTAGGAAATTTCTTCTGGTAACCGACCTCAAGCCCTGGTTAGCTGGTTTGACCCAGCTGCACCGATCGGCGACCACCTGCCCCCAAAGATGACCCGATGGGCCATCACGCTCTCCGCCCTGGACTACCGGATTGTGCATCACCCCGGAGCCGACATTGGTCACGCCGACATCTTGTCTCGGCTGCCACTCCCGGGCCACAACGAGCACCTCCTCTACCCGGAGCCTGCCGGGGTCTTCCTTCTCGAGGCCAAGACCCCCGAGATCCTGGCGGCCGCGTCAATTGCCGCCGAGTCCGCCAAGGACCCCGTCATCAAGGACGTCATGGAGTGGGTCACCGCGGGCTGGCCGAGCGCCGTCCCTCCCGAGGCCGCGCCCTACTTCGAGAAGAAGAACATCCTGTCAATGTACAGAGGCTGCATCCTCCAGGCGGACCGCGTGGTGGTGCCGCCGTCCCTCCGGCCCCATAGACGCTCCTGCCTTGCGGGCTGGCCTACCCTGGCCTCTCACAGGCGCTTCGGACTCGCACGTCATGGGCGCACTGTATGTATCCCGCCTTACGGCTTCTGGTGGGAGTTTTCGACTGTCTGAGATGCGCGGTTTTTGATTGGGCAAGCCGTTTGGATTTACAAATCTCCTTTGCTCGAAACTTTACTCGCAGAAAAACGGAGCGTACTCCACCGGCCGTTCCGAAGCAGCACACTCCTCTAGCTTAATCCAACAAACAAACTCAACACAGACATTCAATGGAAGTGTGTCAATAAAAAAAAATACACATATACACCCTCATATATTAAAAAAAATACTATTACACTACGTGAAATACTGGTAGGCCCGGAGTGTCACAAAATTGGGTTTGATGGTGCAATTTTTAGATTTTTTTTATTTTTGTAATTCGGAATTTTATTTGGTTGGCTCTTAGTTAATTTTCAATTACGGGGGAAACGAAGGTGATTTGAAGTTTCAAAGTTTTCTTTAAAAAACAAGTTTTTACTTAGAATACAAGTGAGAATAGACGAGTGGCGCGTTGGCCGACACCGTGTTATATGGGAAATGCCGAATTGTCGTAGTCTACAGCGACTGAACACATTATGGAAACGGGAAATGTGAGGGGAATCGTGGCGAGACTTCATTGTCGATAGGTTGGCTGGTCGCGGCGCGGCCCGCGGCCCCGTAGTTTTCACTGGCACTGACCGGTCGGCAGATCGACAATGTTCCGCTCTGAGGGTTGTGCCTCTCGTTGCATACTCTAGGGTCCGAAGCGCTCGCGACTCTTGAGTTGCCTCCCTTTTAACCAGGGCTCGACTCGGCTCGGCACATCAACAATAAGGGCTGTTTCACAAGAAAGGGAGAGGTCCGATTTTTAGCGTGGCAGGAGAAGGATGGATGATACTGACGCAGCCAGTTGACGAGCCGAGCACGCTAGCTCTGTCTTTTTCTTTCGCTATTGGATGGAGTGAGAAAGCTGAATTTGAACTCGGTTTTGAGACTGTCTGCTGCATTTCTGGAGTGTAAAATAACGTCCGACGCCTTTGTATGGGTACTATGCGAAAGTCAGGAAGGTCTGAAAAACTTCTCACAGACACTTTCGGTTTTGGCGTAAGGGACAATATTGGAAATTAAAAAAATTAAAAATAAAAAATAGTCCGATTTTGGGTGAAACTATAAGGTCACTCCGTGCCTAACAACTATTATTATCAGGTAAGTATATGCACTATCTCCATTTAAAAATACAAACTTTAAAACATTGTAAACACTACTTATTGTCTAGTGGTATAGTGGCGGAAAATATCAGTCTGACAGATGAACGCGCCGTGAAATCTACGTCGTTATCACCACGACGCCGCTCTCGGATGCCGCACGACCTGGAAAACAAAAGTCAATGCGGCCTGACTGCAGACAAGTAGGAAAACTCGGGAAGCCCCCTGCTCGCTTGATTTAAAGTAGACCGAGATGAAAATGTCAATCGTATCGCGACTCGACACAAGGTCTCCTGCTTAATTCACAAGTGACCTACTGCCGAGCTGACCCGCATTTCCTTTCCAGAGGAAACATGACAATTTTTTCATATTGCGCCACGTCTCTTACGGGGCAGATATCGACACCGGGACAAGTTTATCTCGTTCCTGACTCGATGAAGACCAGATTCAGAAAAAAAAATAGGGTAAGCCCCTTCGGAGCGGCGCATGGGGCCGTCGCGAAATTGCCTAGTTTTCCCCCATGTATTCCTTATGAGAAAACTATAAAATGGCGGAGCATGGCTGGATTTTATAGGAGGAGGTTAAGAAAAATTTTGGAGAGGTTTTATGACCAACTACAGAAACCCACGGGGTGACGTGACCTCTCCGAAAAAGTGGGTTTAGACCACCCTAGCGGCCCGTGCCCCAGTCTGTCCTGTGAGCTTAGGCGCCAGCCTGCGTCCGCCGCCGCTGCCGACCCCCCTCATCCTCATCCCCACCCCCTGCGAAGGAGGGTCTCTCCCGTTTCCAGGACGGCTTCCAGGAGCCAGCGCCTAAGCTCCCGGGACGGACCGGGGCACGGGCCGCTGCGGACGCTCTCGCTACGGGGCGCTCCGGGTGCTCAATTATTCGCGGAGCGAGTTCGCGAGCGTGAGCGAGCGCACTCGCGTAGCGCTACTCATAGGCCTGCCAGAATGCGTGTCTGTTCGCTTTACACCCAAACGCATAGGGGCCAAAAAAGCTCTTTGTCTGTTCGTCTGCCTGTCACATGTCCTCTTTTTTTCCAGTCACATATTCTCTGTCACACTTTCTTTGTCACACTAGGGGCCAAGAAAGCTCTTTGTCTGTTCGCACAATCACTTCATATTTCTCTGTCACCCCTTCCCTTATTTTCTCACAGTTTCTCTGTCACACTTTCTCTGTCACACTTTCTCTGTCACCCTTTCTCTGTCACATTTTCTCTGTCACACTTTCTCTGTCACACATTCTCTGTCACACATTCTCTGTCACATTTTCCCTGTCACATTTTCTCTGTCACACTTTCTCTGTCACACTTTCTCTGACACATTTTCTCTGTCACACTTTCTCTGTCACACATTCTCTGTCACAATTCCTCTGTCACACATTCTCTGTCACACATCCTCTGTCACACATTCTCTGTCACGCTTTTTCTGTCACATTTTCTCTGTCACACATTCTCTGTCACGCTTTTTTTGTCACATTTTCTCTGTACTTATTTTCTCACAGTTTCTCTGTCACACATTCTCTGTCACGCTTTTTTTGTCACATTTTCTCTGTCACATTTTCCTGTCACACTAGGGGCCAAGAAAGCTCTTTGTCTGTTCGCACAATCACTTCATATTTCTCTGTCACCCCTTCCTTTATTTTTATTTTCTCACAGTTTCTCTGTCACACTTTCTCTGTCACACTTTCTCTGTCACATTTTCTGTCACACTTTCTCTGTCACACTTTCTCTGTCACATTTTCTCTGTCACACTTTCTCTGTCACATTTTCTCTGTCACATTTTCTGTCACACTTTTCTCTGTCACACATTCTCTGTCACACATTCTCTGTCACAATTTCTCTGTCACACTTTCTCTGTCACACTTTCTCTGTCACGCTTTCTCTGTCACCTTTCTCTGTCACATTTTCTCTGTCACACTTTCTCTGTCACATTCTCTGTCACACATTCTCTGTCACACATTTCTCTGTCACATTTTCTCTGTCACACTTTTTCTCTGTCACACATTCTTTCTCTGTCACACTTTCTCTGTCACACTTTCTCTGTCACAATTTCTCTGTCACATTTTCTCTGTCACACTTTCTCTGTCACATTTTTTCTCTCACACACTCTCTGTCACATTTTCTCTGTCACATTTCCTCATCACTCACCATCATGTCGGTTCTGCAGTTTCACAGCCATGGAAATCATCATGTCAGTGACATGTCACGGACACATGTCACATGACAATTTGACATGTCACTTTCATGTCACGTGACATGTCCGTGACATGTCACTGACTTGTAACTGACATGTCACCTCCACCCTACTGACACAACCGCACACGGGTTGGAATTGCTCGGCCTCAGGCTGGGCTTACGGGGGTGCCACGGCCTTAGCTTGATGGAGTGTGACAGAGAAAATGTGACAGAGAAAGTTTGATGGAGTGTGACAGAGAAAATGTGGCAACAGAGATGTGACAGAGAAATTGTGACAGAGAAAATTTGATGGAGTGTGACAGGGAAAATGTGACAGAAAAAGTTTGATGGAATGTGACAGAGAAAGTGTGACAGAGAAAATGTGGAAGTGTGTGACAGAGAAAATGAAACAGAAAAAATGTGACAGAGAAAGGGTGACAGAGAAAATGTGACAGAGAAAGTGTGACAGAGAAAATGTGGAAGTGTGTGACAGAGAAAATGAAACAGAGAAAATGTGACAGAGAAAAGGTGACAGAGAAAGTGTGACAGAGAAAAGAGAAAGTGTGACAGAGAAAGTGTGACAGAGAAAAGGTGACAGAGAAAGTGTGACAGAGAAAGTGTGACAGAGAAAGTGTGACAGAGAAAATGTGGGGGTGTGTGACAGAGAAAGTGTGACAGAGAAAATGTGGGGGTGTGTGACAGAGAAAGTGTGACAGAGAAAGTGTGACAGAGAAAAGGTAACAGAGAAAGTGTGACAGAGAAAAATGGGTGTGTGTGACAGAGAAAGTGTGACAGAGAAAGTGTGACAGAGAAAGTGTGACAGAGAAAATGTGGGGGTGGGTGACAGAGAAAGTGTGACAGAGAAAAGGTGACAGAGAAAGTGTGACAGAGAAAATGTGACAGAGAAACAATGATGCAGTGTGACAGAGAAAAATAAATGGAGCGTGACAGAGAAAGAAAAAAGTAGTTGACACAACTCAACCCAACACAATATGATTATTTTTTTTTTTTCAAATTACATTTTACATTCTGCATTACAACTAAGAAAATTTGGTAAGAACTAACACAACAAAGTTAAAGAAAGCTTTATGATTGTACAGGATTCACCAAGTTGGTAAGACTACACAATAGCTCCACCCCTTCATTAGTACCACCTGACAAAAAAAAAAACTCATTAACTAAATAAATTAAACTAGCAAACTCACATTTGCTTTAAAGAATTAAGAAAAAACTTCACAAAGATTGGACGGCAAAAACTTGATGAAGCGTTAAAAAACAACCAAACCTGTGTGAATGTTTGAACAAGTTAGTGACAACATTTTATTAAATTTTTGGTTTAAAAATGAGTTTTCAATTCGAAATCTTAGAGGTTTGTATACATGAACATTGTATGATTATGTTATATTTCGTGATATTTGTTTTATATTATTAATTTAGCTAATGTCAAAAGAAGCTACATTAACAGAAGAGGAGATGACTGAGACTGAACACCCAGTCGTGCGTGTTTTGGTGTCACATAAAAAAAAGGTATGTTAGGTTGTAACATCATTAACATCTTTAACATTGTAACATATAATGAATGTTCCTTCCATCGTAACAGAAAACAAAAGCTAACAACCAAAGACAACAAAGAAGACGAGAAAAATTGACAGAAGAGGAAAAAGCTAAAATAAGAGAGGCTGACCGAATACGCCACAGGAGAAAATATTGGGAAAAGAAACAGCAGGCCCCATAAATAAATTAATTATTCTCATACTTATGAATTAACTACCTAGATTAAACTTCATTTTACCACTTCAATTGCTTTATGTAAAGTTATACCTACTTGTGTTTCATACAATTGAAATCACAAACACACATTTTGCACTTTCACCAGTTACCATGCGTTTGATACTAACCGAACTATGTGACATGACTGGTACGACAAACAACCATGTACTTGTATTTGCGAATTGTTCATTTTCAATACTAAAAAAAGGCGGCACAACTCGTTTACCATGTAAACCACCTTACACACCCTTACTCAACCTTCTCAGTCACCCGCCGACCTCCTACCTTGCCAGGTGGTAGCATGGAATGGTTGAAAACACTAAGAATATGTAAGATACTTATTTTCACTTATGATGAAATAAACTTTGTATATATAAAATCAGTTCATCACCAATTAATGTGTCTGTTCTGTTCTGTTGGCTTTGCTTCAAGTTTGACACATAGAAATTATAATTTCTCATACATTAAGGTTAGACTTGATGAGGTACAACAATTTTTCATATGTTGTTGATGTTGTGAAATGTTGAGATGTGTTCAAATTATGCAAACATTCAATAGGCTATCAACCAAATTAAATAAAGTCAGGAAAGAAAATGATAAGTTTAATGAAAAACATACTTCATTATAGTCAAAAACGTTTCAGAATGGAAACAGAAAACAAAATTCTTCAGTTAAAGTAGGTAACAAAAAGCTTGGATCACTTCTTCTGTGCATTTTTTATCAACTTTGCCTTTCTTTTCTCCTCTTCTTGCAGTTTTGACGTTAATGACGCCAATCTATCCGCTCTCTTTTCTGCAGAAGATAGTTGTTTCCCCTGTAAAGATTAAACCTCATAATCACATTGAGTTTGGTTAGAAAAAATAAAGACTACAAAAGCTTAACTTACTTCACCAACAACTGCCTCTGCATAAGAAGGTTTTAGAACTGATGTTCTGGGCACCATTTCTTCCTGCACTGTTCCTTGTTTCAGAGCAGTGGCCTGCACCGTTGATGGTTTAGGAACGGTGATAGCCTAAGTATTGCAAAACAAAATCTAGTACAAACACTAGCTTTGTTGATAAAACTATAATTGTGTTGTTCACTCCTATACCTGTTCAACTGAAACTTCCTCCACAACGTCCATACGTTCATCCTCATCCTCAACCTGCGAGATTCTGCTCATGGACGAAGCTGCAGATATCTGGTATGGACTCCTGCGCTGGTAGCGTGGGTTTCGCCACTTGTGAGCACTTTGAACTTCCTGAAATATTGGTAATCCACTGTTTTAAAGTGTTGAAGGAATGTGGTTAATTAAGTATACCTTAAAGAAACTTACTCTTAGATTGTTGTGACTTGGGATTTGCTGTGGCCGACTTATCATTCTTATGCTATTTATAATTTCACTCATAGAGCCTTCAACAGTATACCTAAAATGGTCCACAGTGACTTTTGGCATGGTTTCCTTTCCAAATTCAAACACAGGCAAACTTATCAAACCTTGAGACACAGCTTGCTGACTAAGTTTAGTTAGCTTTGGTTGTCATAGCAACTGTGTCAGTTGTGTAAGTATTCCAATGAAATCAGGTTGGTGTTTTTTTTTTTTTTTTTTTTTATAATTCAGGTTCTGATAACACACAAATCTCAAGAAAATTATTCATGCAAAATTAATTTTGTTGAAGTGGTCATATCACTCCAAGTGACTTTGCTACAAATACTTTTTTTGATTGCTTATTGGGTTAATGTGTATGTTGTGTGATGTTTGTACAAAAAACACCTGTCCTTTGAATTAGTTTGTTGAAATTTTATTGTCATAGTCTCCCCATGTCATGATAAAAAATAAAACACCTCCATTTGGGTTGCTTATCCATAGTTTTTTTTTTTTTTTTGTGTTATACAATATCAAGTTGTTGATGTGTACCTCTTTTTATTACATGATTTGGTACTTACAAACATGATCAGCTTTTTGTTGACCTCTTTTTGTTACATGATTTGGCAACTTACATGGCTGATCGAGCATACCCTCTTTACATAGTTGGGGTTTATTTTATTTTAGCTTCATTATAATTGGGGTAAACACTGATTATTCAAACTTACATAAGAACATTGCACCAAAACAGCCTAACAACAAGTTAAGTAGTAGACATAGTCAGACTTTTGAAATGTTGATTATCATTCAGAAGGTAATTTTAGTTGATTTTCAATAAAAGATTTGCGTTGATGAAAATAAGCATGTTCCTTAACTAAATTCAATCTATCAAGATCAACTGTTTCCAACAAAAGCAGGTCAGTCAGTTTTGAGACTCGTGATAATGCAACATAAGTACATCCAATCTGAAATTCCTTTTCACCTAGCTTCACTTGAATTGATGGCAACGTCAAGCTTTGGCTTTTGTGCACAGTTGTAGACCAACAAAGTGTCAAAGGTACCTGTACTCTAGTACAATGTTTCCCATCAATAAACCAAGAAGATTGATAAGGTTTAATTGGTACAGTACCATTCAATTCTGTAAAGCCATCAATACCTTGAAACTTTACTAACACAAAAGCAGGTAATTTTGGTGGTTTTGTACTCTCTGCATAAAGTATATCAAAAACTTCACCAATAGCACCATTGACAAGTCCCCATTGAACATTGATATTACATCTTAGCATAACTTTGCTTCCAACACTTAAATACAAGATATTGCTCAGACTATTAGCAACATCATCTTTGGTGTTAAAAGCCAATTTAGAATTGTTTTCAGCAAAAATTCTTGCAACTGGTTTTAGAAGCTTTGCTAACATGTCATTATTGTATTCTTTGACGTCATTGTTTAGTGTAGCCAGCCTTACAGATTCCTTGAATTTAGTTATTTCCATTTTATCAATTTTTTGATAAAATCTACTATTCAACATGTCTACATCAGACTCTATGCAGTTTCCCTCTGCAAGCCTATCTAAGAATTTGCAATAAGACATGTCTGTGAAACGTTTCGGTATATTCAATGTGAATGCCTTGTCTACAGCTGAGATTACCACTTTTCCTCGCTGTGTTAAAGAGGAATAGTTATTGTTTTCTAGTGTAACATATACTGGTAAATCACCAACTGGTGCTATCTGAAATATGTCACCAAAAAAATAAACTATGAGATTACCAAATAAATCATTGCAATCTTTTGCTTCACGACAACGCTGTTCAAGCATTGCCAATAACCTGCAACCAATCATGGAATACTCATCAACAAATAAACATTTCAATGAATTGCAGTTAGTTTGGAAAATTTTAAGATTTTCTCCCTCTAAATTTTTAAAGAAAACGTGGATTTTTGGTATCTTAGACCACGAATGGATAGTCAAACCAGAAACACTCCTCGCTGACACCCCAGTTGGCCCAAGTGATATTGATGAATCTGGTCCAAATGTTTCATAACATTTTTGAACCATAGCTTTCAAGAGGTAACTTTTGCCATAACCAGCCTTTGCTTGCACAACAACAAAAGGATGTTTCACTAGTTGTGCCTTTTGAAGACTTTCCAATTGTTGACAAAAAAAGTTAAAGATAAGTAACTGGTCACTTTGCAAAGTGTTGTAGTCAACTTTGTTCTGTGTGTGATTTGGTGAATGACTCTTGATGTTGTTATTTAATTTGTCTACATTATCGTAGTTATACTTACTCAAACCATTGCACCAATCAAATTCAGTATCAATTGGCCTTAAACCAAATTGTATATTCTCAGTCTGGTTCTTGTGTCGACCTCTTGCAATGTTTGAAATAGCTGTATAGATTTTGTCACCTTTGTTTTCAATAACATGTGTTGTATTATTCTCATCATCATCTTCTGAATCACCTTCAGAAGAATCTGAAAACCACTCTAATATTATGTCATCATCTTCATAATCAAAACGTTGGCAGTTAAAAGATGTCTTTGTTAACATTTCTTTAAGATCATCTAAGCTGACATCAAATTGAGACAGGTTCTTCCAAGGAACGTAAAAAATGCACTGATTTCTCACATCATCATAAAGAAGGGCACTGTTGGCTCTTATTCTGGGAAATGTTCTCACAATTACACTTTTCCTTCTCTTGACCCACCTACGTTTCTTAACATAATACATTTCAGCCAAAGATATTATATTCATTGTTGAGAGGTGGTCAGGTCTCATTGCATAATGTTGAAAAAATGACAAAGTGTTTGATGATCCAGTTCTGTTATACATTTCCCAGTTTTGGTTTCTTAAATTGAGTACCACAAATGTTCTTGAACTGTGATATAGCTTGAAACGCATCAGTAAATACATCACTTCCTGTGAACAGTAATCACGTTCTGATATTGTGTGAATCAGTAATTTCCTAATCATTCTTTTACAATGTTCGTCTTCTGGTATACTGGACTGTTGAACTGTGTCAATTAAACCTTTATACGTGTTTGATTTATATTCACACTTTGAGGCATACTTTGAAATATATTTATATAAAACTCGTTCAGAATCAATTGGACTGAAATCCATGTTACCACGCCACGTTTGCAAAACCCATTCATTGTACTTGTTGACTAACTGATCATTTCTTTTAAATTCAAGCTCAAAGTAGCCATTTCTATCCTTCACTGAAGTTTCTTCGGCCAGAGCTTTTGGAAAACCAAATCTGCAAGAACCAGTTTGTCTTTTACCCTTTTTTTTCCAGCAATAATTTTCTGAATGTCTAGTATGCCTTTGAACTGTGTTCACTAGCTCAGCTAAATCAGCCTTCATGTCAGTTACATCAGATAAGTTTTTTTCACAAGGGTGTTGAAAATTTTGTTGCAGGTTTAAGTCTGGGTTCATACAGCATATTAACTTATCAAAATATGACTTGACCTCTTCTTTCTTGGCTTCATTGTCATTAATCCCTTTCACAGATGGTGCATCTTTTAGCCAAATCAAACCATGAATATGTGGAGCTCCTCTGGCCTGAAACTCAACACGGTACCAACTGTCAATAATATCAAACTGACATTTCATGGAATGTTCAATAAAATATTCACTTTTCAGTTTAAAAAATGTTGAAGCAATTAATGGGTTGTCAACTATGATTTGATGTCTTTGCTGCATGCTTAACTTGCTTATGTCTTCATGGCCAAGCAATCGAAATAAGTCTTTTGAATAAAGATCAGGAAATGAAAGAGTGAAGAATATTGTAGCTGGACCTAAGCGCTCTACCATATCAGACAATTCACTAGATTTACTCATCCAGAAAGCTTTGGTTGAACGCAATCTACTTGAATAGAACATGATATACTTAATTGCATCAGGGTGTTCTTTTAAGTATGCTTTCAGTTGTATTAATGTCATGTTGGTGAAAATGGAATTTTTCTTAACAAATGTTGTCCCCAAGTTAAGTGAATCCCACCTCAATTGACTATTTAATAAGAAGAAACGAAACCTTGCATCTTTAGCAAATCTCTCATCTTTGTATAACATAAGATGTTTCACATATTCTGGAAACTTGATATCTTTGTTTTTCCTTGTTGAGTAATCACACTTACCATAAGGAAAAAGGTATGGAAAAGCCATGCTGATGTACCCTGGGCTACTAAATTCATTGACAGGAATACTACCAAGTGATGGCCACATGAGCACATTATCATCAAGATTATTGTTTAGTTTCTCGTTCTCACTTGTATTCACATTAGGTACATCTTGGTACACAATTCCCTTGCTGCCATCGTCATTTTCTTGTGATGATTTTGGCTCACTTTCTTTTACATTGTAACCCCTTACATCATTGTAAATATTACCATCTTCTGGAAGTGAATCTGAATTTTCACGTGATATCTTTATATTTTTAAAGTTAGGATTAATTTTCTTTAGACAATGAATTGCTTCCAACACAACATTTTTCCGAACATGAAAGTCTTGATGTCCCTCAGAACCAGCTGTTCTTATTGCAATGAGTCCTTTCAAATCACTTACCTTGTGTGGTAGTTCAGTAGCTACCTCCTGTATGTTTTGAGGAAAGCTTATGACATTCCCTGTGTAATAATAATCTGAATTTCTAATCTTATACAAGAGAACAACAGGAAAGATTGGTGATATCAACATTTGTTCTGAGACAGTTAAGTTTTGTAGTTCTGGTGGAACTTCACCTGGATCAAGATCATTTTCAGCACTGTATACATCACAATCTTGACAAGGCTTGTCTACAAACTTTGATATGATTTGTCTCTTATTGCAAATGCTACATGTATAATGTGTCAAGCTTTTCAAAAAAGAATCAAATTGTATTTGCAAGTCATCCATACCTTTGTTTGGTTGGTCTTCATAGATGGAACCTTCCAACTTTTTCTGAAGCCTCGTGAACCTTTTCCTTTCTTTATCAATCTGTCGCCTTTTCACCTTCTTTTCTTCGGTTTCAAATTTCCTGATTGACCTCATTCGTTCTCTAGCTTTTCTTCTCTTGTCAGCTGTTGACTTCTCCTTTTCCTCACTGTTTGATCGTTTAGAATTTTGCTGCGAAAAGATTTGCAATTTTACCACAAACTTAGTGATCTCATAATTTTTGTTTTCTCAATTAATGATCATACTCACAATGTTGTCAGAATCATAATCTGTGTTTGATGACCTCCCAATGAATGAGTCACTTTCGTCATCAGTGGTCTTATACTGTGCATAACATTAAAACCATCACAATCACGTTACTCACAAGAACCAAAAAAAAACAATTCTTACCTTCACTTCATGTGGAACAAGAATTGCAAGTGCGGGTCTCTCAACTTCAATGAGATCATGAATTGTAAAAAATTGATAATTAGAAAAAATCTGAAAACAAGACAAATTGTACTAACATGCCTCAACTTGATTGCGAAAGATGATTCAGGTGTATTCATTACCTCAAGCTCATTGTGTGGAATTAAAATTTCCTGAACCGGATGCTCAACTTCAATAAGCTCACTCAAAGTGAATCTGCTGTGCCTCGAAAAATCCTGAAATGATGTTTTTTTTTTTTTTAATTAAGATATTTTCATGAAACATTAACTATGAATTTCATTTGACAGCTCAAACTTACCTCTAGGATTTTATCTGACTCCATCTTATGCTATTATTGAGATCTGTTACAGATATTTGTTGCTTCAGTTTCATTAATTTTGATGAGCTCAATTACTCAAAAATCACTCAAATTTCTCAGTTTACAAAAATTAGTTCCAGATAGCAATTAACTGGTATCCACCTTTTTCAGTTTGAGACAATATTACAACTGTTATTACTTTGGCAAAACTGTGACATGGACATGTGGTTGTGGTAGCTGTTACCATAGCGATTTTTTGTTTGTGAAAATGGAGGACTTAGGAGGATTGGAGGCACTCGAGGTTTGTGATTTAAAAGCACTTTTAATGTAAGATTGTGTTCTTTTGTGTTAAGCTAGAGTATGTTTGTTTGTGTACAGATTTTCTCAATGTCCACTGAGTTCCAAATAGCAGAGATGAGCAATGTAGAGTACAAAGTGGTCTACAAGCTTATTCCACATCTAAGAATGGTACTTTTCTGATCACATTTAATTTTAGACGGTTCTGTTTATAAATGAAACGATTGGTTAATGAGATTCTCTGTTTATCTAGCATGGTGTAGTGACAGCTGGGTGTGACAACAAGCGAACACACTCAGCAGCATCACTAACGGATGAATCATCACACCAGAAAAGACAAATATCACAGGTATGTTTGCTTTTCATGGCTTTGTTCCTCTGTATTGTTTTTGTTCATTGTGTATTCTGATGTATTCCTATGGTCGTATTTTGTTAGACTGATGATGAGGCGAGCACCTCAAATGCACATCGAACACTGGGAAACCCAACTCACAAGCCTTCGAGTGACTCCAGTGCTCAAGAGGTTTGTGCAATTTCCTGGGTTGATGAACAAGTCGTTTTATCTTTTCCTAATATAAATCATTATTACCAGGAAAACAGCGAAGTCTCAAGCGAGACAAAGAAAGGAGAGGATGGGGAATCCACTAGAACTAAAAGAAAACAAAAGAAAAGATCCAAGAAAAAAACAAAGAAAGGAACAACAGGAGAGCCTGAAAAGAAAGGAGAAAAAGCAGAGGAAAACAAAGAGAAGAAGAAACCAGATGAAAAGGTTAGTGAAGCTGTCTAAATTGAGGTCATTTTTCTTTGTGTGGTGATCTCATAACATTTCCTATCCCTACTTTCAGGCTAGTTCAAGTGATGAAGACGTTAATGAGCTCAACAAAAAGTCAGAGGAGGTGAACGACTTCAGGTCGATAAAAGACTTGGTAGTAAACAGGTTTTATAAAGTGTTATTGATAGAAGTTGTTATTACAACAAACGGTAAGGCCATAAGAGTACAGCTAGAAGCCACGGATAATGAAGAAGAGGACTTCTATGTGCACCTGCCAAAGCGCTTCACACCAGTAATTGAAGAAAACATTAAGAAGTACCAGGACATCTGCGAAACAAGTAAGCCTTTCTTTTTGGCTTTCACCGGATTCAAGGGCAGGAGTTTTAAAATTTTGTTTACTCGTAACCCTAACAAGGCACCTATGCACTAATTTGCTTTTGGTTTCAATTTCAATCACTTCCATTTCCTAGTTTTAGGATTCAATGAATCTGCATGTGCATGAACACTCTGTTTAGCTGTTTTTTTTTTTTACTAAATTTCTTTCTTAGCAACAGGTACATTTTTCTTTGAAATGATAAATAGTTCACTAGTAACTACATCAATTACCTTTGCATGCCTTTCATCTTTAGGGATTCCACTTCTTTGTGTTATGTTCCTAATTAAAAAACCCACCAATCTTCTATTTTTAGGTTTGTTTTGATCTGCATGTGCATGAATACTTTGTTTTTCTGGTTCTTTCCTAATTTCTTTCTTAACAATAGTTACTATTCTTTTTGAACTAATTAATCAATTACTAATTATCATAAGCAATTACTTTTACACCTTCCATTTCTTCCCTTTGTCACACTGAAATGGAACTAGTTTAAATACCAAACAATGTTGTCTTCAAGTAATGATTTCCTTCCTTACCTAAGCATGGACTATTACTGTCAGTTTCGTTCAATAATTTCTTTGCATCTGATTTGTTTATGGTGTGTAATCTTTTCCTCACTGCCTTCAACCCAGGAACTTAAAAACTTAGATTACATGCAACGTGAACAAGCCATTAATGCTCTAACTTGGCACCATTTTGCATCTGCATTATACGTTGTTAAATATCTTCATCAGTCACTTTTACGCATTACATTTTTGGGCTAACTTTTCATTGTGTAATGGTGTATTAGTTAACATAGCCGCTAATGTTGTGTTCCAAAATGATTACCTTCCTTATCATGGACTACTGCTGTCAGTTTCATACATTAGTTTCCTTGCATTTCCTTGCTATTACCAACATTTCACTGACTGCATTGCCAATTAATAAATATATTTGATAATGAAATGACTATTTTATATTCCCTACATTCCTGAAAATATACACAATCCCAAATTAACTTTTTTGGATTGGTTTATTTGTCACAATTTCTCTGTCACACTTCCTGTGTCACACATGCTTTGTCACACTTCTTCTGATGTTCTTAACTATTCCAATAATTTCTTTTTAAACACACCCAACCAACATACCCTGTTCTCCTTACACACACATTTTGGTTATCCTCTCACAAACAAACAAACTAGATTCGTTACACTTTCTCTGCCAAATTCACTCACGCTACCTCTTACAAAATTCTCTCTTACTGTTTTTCCTTTACAGTTTTCCTCTCATACTTCAGTCTTAGACCCAACGACGAAACAGCAACGGTATGGGTCTCCTTTGGACGATGTCGCCTATCGGGGTGGGGGCGCGCGTTGAATGGGTTGCCTACCCGCGCGGCGATACGTAGCTCAGCTGTTCCGAGTACTCCACACTTGAGTTCAACAGCCGGCTGGGGTGCTCGTAGAATGAGTTAATTCCCTACCCCGGACGCTTTTAGCATATCAGATCGCCCAATGGATTACAGCTGGCATGGGGTCGCGCGTAAAATGGGTTGCCTAAGCGCAAGGAAATGAACGACACGTTCTAGGCGTGTTTAAAACCACGCATTCGCGCTCAAAACTGATTAAAAAACACATGCCCCCGCACTTCATTTCAACACAGCATAGGTGAAAGAGACAGAAAACCAAAGACGCGGGACCGGAAGACCAGTCAAAGTACATATATATACACTAAGAAAAAACTTTGACTTGGAACTTTAACTCAAAAAGTAAAACTTTAATTAACAATACTTCTTAGAAGTGATACAGAATGCTGCCTTAAAAAAATTCGAGACTAGTGTCAAAATTAGTCATGGACACAAATTTAAGTTGATGAAACCTAATTGTTTCGCTCAGACAGCTCGCGAACTCGCTCCGCGAATTACATTCCACAGGAACAAGCCCATTCAAACAGGGCTATTCCTAACGGGAAACAATGGTACAGCACAGCACGGCTGTTTACTAGTTAACGACTCGTCGCGAAGGAGCAGCAAAACAGGTCCCTGGGCAGTAGAAATGCAGGTAGTAACTAAAAGTAAATAGCTAAAAACCACTTGGTGCTTGGAGTGGAGTGGAGTCAGGCAAAAACATGGGTATTCCAGGAAGGAGGTCGTCGTCAACCTTTGGTGCCCGACGAGTCCGCCTCGAGTCCGCTAAGGCGACGTCTCGGCTCTCACACAAACGAACAGATGTTGGCCACGGGCGCTAACGGGTAGTGGTTAGGTGTGACACAGCCAGCCCAGGGGGTAGTTCTAGGGTCCCCGATGACGCCCCCTGTCCCGAGACTACCGATATAAGACGGCTCGGTTCCTGGACGAACGAACCGGTGTTGACACCCGCACGACACGCGTGCATGCAGAAGTCGTGGTTGCCTCCCCAGCAGGCGCCATTAGGGGGTCCCACCAGGAAATTTTTTTGAAATGTTGGGGGCCGAACCTTAATTTTGTTCTACCTTTCATCCCATTCACGAAAAAATTTTTTGCGGAATTTTCGGACAATATTTAGAGGTCGCGCATCGCGCCTGAAGTTTCCGGTTATCGGTTTTAGCGTTTTGGCCTTTTTTAAGAATGTGAAGGCGATTTCAACGGTAAGTATGCGTTTTTGGACTATATATCATAGAATAAAAGTTGTCAGAAATGTTTAAATCAGTCAGGACGAGATTTTTATTTTTCGAAAAGTCAACTTTTTGTTGCCTACCTATCAGGGGTGGAAGTACAAGTATCATAAAATAATAATATTTTAGCAGTAAGATCAGTTTCATATCCTATAATAACAAATTAAATTTGTTTTTTAACAATCACATTTAATTTACAACCTGTTTTTCTTTCTGTCTTCAGCTACTACGAGAAGAAGAAGTTGCCGCTGCTCCTCGTCTACTGTCAATTTGTTTCCCTTTAGAAACCTTGTAACTAGAGCGACCCCCCTCTCGGCACTATCGTTAACAACCATTAAGTGTTTAACAATGTTATGACCGTACATGTTGTCCGCATCCGTGGCCCATTCACTAGGATGTTTGTTGAGGAAACTTTGTGAAATTCCTGTCGCACTAAAAAACCTCCGAGATTTCTTGGACACTAAGCTTAAGGATAGTTTTATCCACAAGTGATTTGCAAACTTTTCTAAAGCAGCCTTCCAATGACTACCTAATTTGCAGTTCCTATACAGAACTTGCAGATAGTTGAGATCATTGCAGGGCGCCTGTGACGCAACTGGAGCAGTGTCGATGGATGGCGATCGACATATATAGTGTTAAGACGTGGATGTTCGGCGCCCAGCTAGATTTAACGACTGATCTAGACACTAAAATGTTCAAACTTTGTGTGTTTATCTGTCGCGCCTATGTGCGCCCCTTGTTTCTTGCTCCAGTTGCGTCACAGGCGCCCTGCAATGATCTCAACTATCTGCAAGTTCTGTATAGGAACTGCAAATTAGGTAGTCATTAGAAGGCTGCTTTAGAAACGTTTGCAAATCACTTGTGGTACCTCTCTCCCATGTCAGTTTGCCTCGCTCTCTTCGATGACCAGGTCACTAACGTGCAGAAAGAGGCAATGGTGATCGCCATGAACAATGGGGACGATGGTCCACCGCCAACTAGGGCTGCGGTCGTACTAGATAAAACTATTGCTTGAGCTGAAAGACTTATTGTCCAAGAAATCTCGGAGGTTTTTTAGTGCGACAGGAATTTCACAAAGTTTCCTCAACAAACATCCTAGTGAATGGGCCACGGATGCGGACAACATGTACGGTCATAACATTGTTAAACACTTAATGGTTGTTAACGATAATGCCGAGAGGGGGGTCGCTCTAGTTACAAGGTTTCTAAAGGGAAACAAATTGACAGTAGACGAGGGGCAGCGGCAACTTCTTCTCGTAGTAGCTGAAGACAGAAAGAAAAACAGGTTGTAAATTAAATGTGATTGTTAAAAAACAAATTTAATTTGTTATTATAGGATGTAAAACTGATCTTACTGCTAAAATATTATTATTTTATGATACTTGTACTTCCACCCCTGATAGGTAGGCAACAAAAAGTTGACTTTTCGAAAAATAAAAATCTCGTCCTGACTGATTTAAACATTTCTGACAACTTTTATTCTATGATATATAGTCCAAAAACGCATACTTCCGTTGAAATCGCCTTTACATTCTTAAAAAAGGCCAAAACGCTAAAACCGATAACCGGAAACTTCAGGCGCGATGCGCGACCTCTAAATATTGTCCGAAAATTCCGCAAAAATTTTTTTCGTGAATGGGATGAAAGGTAGAACAAAATTAAGGTTCGGCCCCCCAACATTTCCAAAAAATTTCCTGGTGGGACCCCCTAATATCACTCGTATCAGCGTATATCATATGTAAATGTCTAGGTAGGCGAGGTACGAATTTTTCAATAAGAATAGACCCCCCTCCCCCCATAAATGACCCCAAATCCCAAGGTAAACTGTCAACATCGACATCAGGTGCTGCTGCAGGTGCCCGTGGTCAAAACAGGACCTTCTGGGCCAGGAACTGGAACGGGACTTCGGTGCGAAATGTGAACTTTTCCACCGTGAGAGATGCAAACTTTTTCACAAGGATGACCCCCCCCCCCCCCTCCAAAAAAAAAAAAACAGGAACCAAGCTTCCATGCCAAAAAGACCCCAGGTGCTGCTGCAGGTGCCGGTGGGCAATGCAGGGCCCTCTTGGGCAGGGACTGGAACGGGAGGGCAAACTTCTAAAAGAGCAGTATTTCAAACTTGATATTGGGAACGGACCCCTGCTACTTTTGTCCTGGGATCCCAGTTACATTTTCAAAATCGACCCCAGGTGCTACTGCAGGTGCCAGTGGTCAAAATGAGGGCCTTCTTGGGCAGGAACTGGAACGGGAGGGCAAACTCCTGGAAGGTGCAGTATTTCAAACTTACAACAGGAACCGACCATTACTAATATAATCCTAGGACCCCAGTTTCATTTCAAAAGTGGACCCCAGGTGTTACTGCTGGTGCCAGTGGTCAAAACAGGGCATATCAGGCTTGTCAGACGACCGCAGTCGCTTCGTTCGCGCTGAAGGTATTCCCTTCTCGATAAGGCGTCTATGTGGTCTCCGTCACCTTCCCCAACCATTCACTTCGACTTGCGCAGAATTATTAAGCGAGTACGCAGTGTTTAGGGGCAATTAGAGTGCCTTATGTGAAAAATTACAACGTGTTTTGTGGCTGGGGTCAAAATGACCCCTTCAGACAAAGAAGGTAAAAGACTTTGTAACTACCACAAAAATTGAGGTAGGAGGCTGAAATTTTGAGGGATTGCAGTTTTAGACGTTTTAGGAAAAGTCAAAAATCGTCGGGTTCAAGGCTCTGAAAAAAAGTATGAAAAATTTGGTTTGAAAATGAAAAAGGGTCAAAATGACCCCTTCCGTCTTTCTAGTGTTAAATTTCGCGGGCGCATCGCCTTATGCCGCGACCAACTTCGTTTCTGTCCGACGCAGATGTCTATTGTACTGTTACGTAGAGGAGGCGGAATAAGAGTCGGAGTGTAGGGTTGAAGCCAATGTATTGACCGTAAGGAGTCGCTACACGAAGTGGCGCCGCTGGGAAAGTGGCGCCTGCATTTATAGGACGAAGAGAGGAAGTAAGGAAGAATAAGAAATGGTGGGGGTACTAGTGTGGGAGGTACTCGAGAGATGTCAGCAGCGGATAAATAGATGACTATCGGGTATCAACAAAGGAAAGGGTTATGTTGCCCATAGACTGATCAGTTTATGTTTTATCTTTTAATTATGCTGCTCTATGTAACACCACTCCCTCCTTTTTAAGCTCCCTTCCTCTCTTTAAGTCCTTTACAATTTTTTAAAACGTTACAAATTCATCAATAATTGATCACTTTTACCTATTTCTGACTATAGTAACGCGTTACAGACTTTAAGTGGACATTAGAGACTTCCCCATTTGGACAAGGAGTAAGGGAAAAACCCTGTGGGCGCAAAAACCTTACTCAGAAGCTCACCGCAATAAAACCCTATCACTAGCTAATCTAATTTCTGCTGACCTGTAAGACCACTTCCATCATTTGACACAACTCCACTTGTGCTTGCTTAGAGTGTCCAGTTCCAAGCCCAAATGACTTTCATGGTTTAAAGCAAATAAACAAAAAGGTTTGATCCCTTCCTATTACACTTCAGTCGTGCCGAGTTTAGATATCTTTCACAAAGGTTTGCATTCTGGCCATCAATGCAAAAACCCACTTGCCTTTCTCAATGAAGACAGTAGTTAGGTTGTAAGACTACTCCTATGTGAGACTTAGAAATCCCCTCGAGGAAGTGGATCAGAAAACATTATTAAATCTTCCAGTTGACATGCTGAGTTTCTTGTTGACTCCTGGCGTTGGTAGCTGGTTCTTGTGGCTGAGGCTACGATGTGGAACAATTTGATGACTGTAGACAGTGTCCGTATACTGAAACATAATTACATCTGACACAGTATGTTTGTTTACCTTTTCATAACCTTTTTCAGGTTAAGGTGCCTGTACTAAGCCCTTGGTGTCATGCTAATCCCTATCTCTATTCTGACCTATCCACTTACAGACTAGACTTATCCTAATACTTAGACTAAGACACCGTAATCTAAACTAACTGACATTAGCTATTTGTTTTTATGTTGACTCTTCAAGACAACTTAACTTATCCTGTCCTTCCTTCCCCTCGCAAAATGGCTGCGGCTGCTGCTGTTAACCGAAGTCTGCCCGATGTCTGCCCGATGTTGCTCTGGTTGCCGTGATGACTTCTCGTCCATGATTTTACGACGTCCTTGATGAATTCTGGTGTTCTCGGAATTTCTTGAGCTGAAATCTCTAATTCTCCTGTCGGAGTCCTAACATTTCAATTCTTGGTTTCCAAACTTGAGACGTCATTTTAAAACACTTGTTGCCTCAGTTTAGATCTCTAATTTGTTATAAAAGATTTTGCCGAAACACGAATTTCAACGATTCATCATTTATTTTAGTCATTTCTTTCCATTTTATTCATGCAACTACTTGCTAGAATTTCTGTTTTCAAATTTTTGAATCGTCTTCGTTCGTTTTCCGTGCGCGATCTTCATTTGTCTATTTTCGGGTACACGAACTGTGAAATGCCGCCAAAAACTACGAGACTTAACTTGACTTGACTCACGTATTTTAAACTCACTCATTTACTCATGACTTTTATGGACCAAGATATCTTTACAAAATCACAACTCTGCGTTAGAGTTTTCATCGCTCACTTCAAATCTATTTGCGATCTTATGATTTTATTTGAGGATTGAAACTACATCGGTTGTGGTTGTCATGCGGTTGACTTCTGCGCTCTGATTGGCTAGCGAGCCGCCGGTGTGATTTGCGCATGCGTGGTACGTTCCCCGCGACCGTTACGCCTACTTCTCTCGCCCACTTTGGCTTGGCGTCAGTTGATTCATAGCGTCGGTTGGCGTCGGTTGTAATCTGTTCTGTGGTCTTGCGGGTGCATCAACCAGTTTGGAAGAGAAAATGGCCAGCGAACGGCGTGTTTGGCTAGAGAATGGGAAAATCTACGTGCATCTTCCCAACAATCCAGTGGACGGAGAAGTGCATGTGATTGACTTAGAACCCGAAGGTGGAAATGTCCGGGGGGACGCCTTCCTGGGCTTCGTGGGCGTCGAGGAAGCTGCCCCTGCTGCTCCGGCCGGGCCTCGTCAACATGTTTCTGTGTTCATCCATTACTACCAATCGATGGATCCTGTTACTAATGCTCCCGCTAAAGTAAGTGCCTCTCTTTTATAAGTCGTGCTTTCTTCGCGACTAGCTTCCCTTTCTTTATGGCTGTTTGCTTGTTCTAGGTGTGCCCGACATGTTATGCGCTTCGGCCGCCTATGGGTGAGCCGGCTGTTTTACTTCTGCCAGTTGGCTTTAAAGTTTTTAGTCCCAAAGTATTCTCGGCGGATTACTTGGGCACAGGTGACTTGAAGTGCGTGATTTGCGGCCTTGACGCGGGGCATACCTACGTGAGTTTTGTTTTTGTTACTGACTTTGACTTCACTTTTACTTGTGCCTATTCTTATATCCTCTTTTACATTTCAGACTACGTTGAATCCCCGTGCCGGCTTCGGTCCTACAGACGACCCGTTCTATGACTTCTTCTTGTAGGCTATTTCTTTTGTTGATTTATGATTTGAACCGATTGACAATTAGCTTCTCGTTTTATTTTATGTGTATGGCTATGAATTTTAACTCTGATGGACTATTAGTTTATGATTCATTGCTTAGACTTGTTTTAACCTTATGTATTCTCACTCACCCTGTATTTTTGCAAATACAATTGTTGCCTTTAGGCTTTTATTTGTGGTGTACTTCCTTTATCTTTACCTTGACCATAGCAAGCAGTTTCAACTGTTCGAAACAGGTGCAGTGATTCAAGTTTCACGTTCGTAAATGAGATTCAGTTTCGTTTTGATCACAATTTATTGAACAAGATAACTAGCTAGCTTACAAATAACAATACAATGCTAGCAATACTTAACTAACTAACATAGTAACTTCATTTTAATTAATTTAAAACACATTGTAATACTAATCGTACCTAATTTCTAACACCTGATTTCTAATACCCTAAAATAATTCGGCTTGAGCACTTGGCTAAAATTAAACACTAGCGATACTTAAAAGTTAACAAAGTAATAATAACACAAACCTGAAAACAAAGTATAGATAACTTAACTGGAAAAACATTAACTTTGAGCAAGCTTAAAAGTAACAAATTATTTTCTAAGTTTAAATTGTTTACGCAGCCCCTTCTTGCTGCACTCTGCGGTTTTGTGGTCCCTAGACCCACAGTGTTTACATCTTTGCCGATTCTTATTTCCCGCCACTACTTTAACGTTATTGACTACACATTCTAATTCCTGCACCATGATATCTAAACTTTTCTCTTCTATCTCTACTCTGTTAATCTCCACTTCGTCCTTTTCCTTTTCACTTACTTTACATTCCTGCGACCAATACTCCTCAATCATTCTGTCCATCCTTGCTATTTCCTCTGCTACCGCCCTTGACTCTTCCTGCTTCTCCTCCATTTGCCGAATTAACAGCTCTAAATCTAAACACAACTCCTCGTTACTCAATTCTTCCGGCTCTTCTGCCTTTGCTTCTTGCTTCTGTAGCTCCTGTATTTCTTCCTCTTTCTTCTCTATCAGTCTTTCAATCTTCTCTAGTTCCTCTTCCATTTCACTCTTGCCCTTGAACTTCAATTCCCTCTCTAACTCCTCAATCGACCACAGCTCCTTTCCGTTCCACTGTCCTTCCATTCTCTTCCACTTCCTTTCACTTTCCTCTTGAATTGTCTCTGCACTTCGTCTCTTCTTTGCCTCTTCTTTTCTCAGCCTGTCCCTTGCCAAACACTTTAAGGCAGTTGCCTTAACTTCTTCCAGTGACGCACTCTTCTTGACGTACACTTTCTTACTTGCTTTGCTGTTCCTGGCGACCTGGATGACTGGAAATTTTGTCTCCAATCTCTCCTGGACGGTGGGCGGTCTTCCCCTGGTCGCCGTCGCTACTCCGTGCGTCGAGGTCTTGGTTGCTGCGGTCCCTTCTTCTAGCTTCCTTTCCAGTTGAATGTGGGCTACTCGCTTCCGTGGTGCCATGGCGCTGGTCGATGCTGGACTGATCCGCTTTGATCCGCTTCGATCGGGTTCGATCGGCTTTGGTCCCGTTTTATCGAGATTAAACCAGATCTAGCCGGTTAAAGGATTGACAGTCGTCAATACGCCCTGCTCGACCAATCTACGCCGTTTGAATCTCGCGGCACTTGTAGCTGGCGGTGTTGCTTATATCCAGGTGGCCGTGACTGCCCATAGAATCATCGTTCTTCACACAAACGTTAACCATGCAGCCCCGAAGAAATCCTCTTCTTCCGCATTTTGCGGTGTATACGCCGCCAATTTATCGATGTGGACGATTAATTTCCTGTGCGGTGGATCTTCTTGTTGAATTTGGGCGTTGCAATCGTTGATTATGTCCAGAATTACGTATGGTCCATGCCAAGGTGAGGTTAACTTTCTCATTTGTCCCGTTCTGGTGACTTTTTGGTAGAAATACACTCTGTCTCCTATTTTAAATGGTGCTAGCATTGCTGTTCTGTCATAATATTGTTTCATTTTGATTGCAGACTGTTTCTTGAAATCTCTGACTAAATCATGAATCTTACTCAAAGCTTCTCTTACAAACAATGGATATTTATCCTTCTTGTTTGACCAGTCTTCTTGAGACGGAGGTGCTTCTCTCTCTAATAGTAACGGAGTCCTCATGGGAGCTCCAAACATTATTTCATATGGAGAGCACTTGGTTACTTCATTTGGAAGATTTCGATAAGCTTGAGCAATGAAAGGTAAGTATTCCGGCCATTTCAGTTGGTCCATTTCCACTAGCATTATAAGTTGTTGCTTTAAAGTTCTAATCCATCTTTCAACTTTTCCATTGGACTCTGGATGCTTCACTGATATCTTATATTTCTTTATGTGATACAGGTATGCTATTTCCGTCATAGTATTGGATTCGAATTCTTTTCCTTGATCCATCATTACGGAGATGGGTGCCCCAAAGATGGAAAATACATGAGTAATCAAAGCCCTTGCTACTTCTGAAGACGACTTGCCATACAAAGGAACTACTACTGGCCATGCCGAAAATGACTCTACTGCTATCATGATGTGAGTATACCCCTTTGCTTTTATTAAATGGTCCCGCTAAATCTACATGCCATCTCCCATGCAAAACCCCATCTTGAAATATTTTTAATTGTGGCTTAAACCTGCTCTTAACCCCTTTATGCTTATGGCACTGTTTACAATTTGCAATAAACCATTGGATATCAGTTTGCATTCCAGGCCACCAAAAGAATCGTTGCATATGAGCTACTGTCCTATTTACTCCAAAATGATTAATTTCTCCTAGTTGCTCGTGATAATGTTTGATGGTATTTTTCACATACTTTGATGGTAATACTAATTCATAGTTTATCCTTTCAGGATCCCTGGTGATATGCTCATACTTTCTAAATAACAATCCATTCTTAACTACAAGTGATTTGAACTGATGCCAAAGTCTTATTGCTATATCCACAAATGTCTTGGAAATCTGGACGTTTTCCATTTTCAACTGCAGTTATTATGGGCATGATGTCTTTATCAAGCCTCTGTTCTTTTCTTAACTCATCTGAGCTGACTCCATCTGCTACTATGGAAGTCCAGTTAACCATGACATTTTGCAGTGACACAGGTAATTCTTGCATTTGTTTAACATCTACTAGTTTACAGGGTATGCAGTCTACTGTTTTTAACATATTTACATTAGCTACTCTATTTACATTTTCTGTTTGTAAGTGATACATATGCACTTGCATATTTGTATCTGAGAACACTTCCTTTAAGAATTGAATTAGTCTCTGGTAGTTTAATTGGTCTCTACCACACGAAAACTCAGGCATACACCACTCATAAATTTTGTAAAACTGTAACCAATTCTTTAAATGGAACAATGCCTCTTTGACTTGCTGTGGTGATGGTTTATGAAAATATCTGTACTTTGTTATTACATTAACAATCATTCTTTGTCCTGTCCACACAGGTACCACACCAGGACAAGTTCTATCTCTTGAAAAGAACTGCTCTCTTACGTTGAATCTTCTATCAACTTCTTTGGCCAGACCTGCGCCCATTTTACCGTCCCAGCTCACAGCCTGGACCAAAGGTAACCTAGTTTCACTATCAAAGATTGATCCCTTGTAGTGGATTACATTGAAATTATTTACATATTCTACTTGTACAACTTGTGCTAAATTTACTGACACTGCTGTTTCAGTAGTGTTTACAGATGCTTCCTCCCTTTCTTCAATTCTAATACATTTCTTACAATCCTCATTACAGGGCCTTTGTGGTCTACGACTAAGAGCATCTGCATGACCAATGCTGGTCCCTTTTACATAAACTACTTGAAACTGATAAGGAGCCAGTTTCTCCAACCACCTGGCCAACATACCAGTGGGATTTTTGAAACTTCTCAGCCACTGCAAAGCAGCATGATCTGATTTTACCACGAATGGTGCTCCTGCTAAATAATGATTAAATGCTTTTACTGACTCAACCAATGCTAATAATTCACGGTGAGTTGCACAATAATTTCTTTGTGCTGGGTTTAAGACTTTTGACCAATAGGCTATAGTAATTTCTTTCCCATCTTGTTCCTGGGTTAGCACAGCCCCTAGCCCAGTTAAACTAGCATCAGATGTTAAAGTAAATGGTCCCTTATTTACATCTGGTGTTCCCAAAATTGGAGGTGAAGTTAAGTCTTTCTTAATAGCCTCAAAAGCTTCTTCACACTTCTGAGTCCATTCCCAAGTTGCCTTAGCTTTCATTAACCCATACAAAGGAGCTGCTTTTGTTGCTAAGTGAGGAACATATTTAGTATAATAGTTTACTAATCCCAACCAAGATCTCAATTCCTTTTGATCATTTGGTCTAGCCCAGTGAAGAATTTTATTGATTTTATTGTCATCAGTCTTTATACCCAACTCTGATAATATATGACCTAGATATGAAATTTCTTTTTGAAATAATGAACATTTCTTTGCTTTTAACAGAAACCCTGATGCTCTTATTCGGTTGAACAACGCTTCTAAACGTTGCAACATGACTTCAAAGGAATCACCTGCAATGCATACATCATCGAGGTAAACTGAAACTGCATCACCCAGATCATTTTCTGGTGTTGGCTTTTTGGCTGGTGTTATTAACCTATCAGTGACACACTGGAATGCCCCAGGTGCTGCTGATAACCCAAAACTAAGTCTAGTAAATTCAAATTGTCTGCTAGGCAATCCTAGATCTTCTGGCAGAATGATAGCCGTTTTGGGCTGATCATCTGAATGAATTTCTAAATTATGGTAGCCATGAGCCAAATCAAAAGCATGATACAGTTTCTTCCTCCCATTCTTTGTAACAAGTCCTGTACCCTTGGTATAGGTGTAGCAGGTACTCGTGTAATTGCATTTAATGCTCTATAATCAATGCAGACTCGTACTTCTCCAGTTTTCTTCATAACACAAAGAATTGGAGAAGCCCAAGCTGACTGACTTGGTCTAATTGCTCCTTGCTGTAGGTACTTCAATATGGTTTCCCTCACAGCCTCTCTATAATGAATCGGTACCGGTCTCGCGTTTTGTTTAATCGGCGGATGATCTCCCGTATCTATTCGAAACTTTAACCACGGACACTTCCCGAATGTAGTATTATCTTTAGCAAATACGTCACAATGCTTTCTTAACAAATTTTCCAGACTTTTCTTTTGATCTGGTGTCAGATTTAGAGTTTTATCTGCTAATTCTTGCAAGTCTGATGGTAAAGATTGGTCCTTAGCAATTGAGTCTTTTGGCTTTGGGTCAAATTCGGCATCTTCAAATTTCACAGTTTCATGATCTACAGTTGTTGCTAAAATTGGCATATCTACCGTGTCTACTAGATCTGGCTCTTCACTGCACTCAGTTATCTCTTCATTATTGTCTTTACCTTGTTCTTTTGTTACAGAATTATGATATTCAAGTGGGTGCAACACATAAACTTCTCCCAGGACCGCATATTTTGGAATAGCTACACACTTATCCCCGAAGTTCTGCAAAGTTACATCTAATGGAGCAGTGACACAAGGTACTACCCCTGACTGAGCAAGTACTGAATTTGGTAACCTAGTTACTTTGCTACCCATTCCTGGAGTTGTAGAAAACACTCCCAATTTGACTTTATTCTCTGTTTTGAAACCCCTTTGGACTAAGCTTTCTTTTGTTCTTCTATTTTCTAAGTCGAGTTCAACGAACCCACTTCTGTTTACAGACACTATGGTGTCACTTTCTAAGTCATTTTCCAAGTCATATTCCATTTCTACGTATGTGATCGTGTTCTTTGACACGAGGGGCCCCTTCTGATCACTTTCCATTTCTATGTCATTTTCCACGTTCACTCGACTCCCTGCTTCTATCCCATCTCGGCAGTTAGGTTGTGAATGGGGCTTGGACATGGCGTCATCCAGTTTCCCACTTGCCTGAATTAAGGTAACAGTAGAGTCTAGTGTCATATCCATATCCATGTTCTTAGCAACACTTTCTATTTCATAGTCAGTGTGTAGAACAGTGGTCAATTTGCTTTCCACGAAAGGTCTCAAAACAGTCTTTTGGCCTGCTCTGACTGGATAGAAAACTTCCCCAGCCCTGAACTTCCCCTTATTAAGAGCTTTGCCAATTCTAAACTGAGTACTGATAATCTGTGACTTATCTGGAGTTGGAAACTCTATGATTCTACTTTTGATTCTAAGTGTAGCGTCAAAATAATCTAAGAAATCATATCCCAATAAATTCTCTTCTATATCCGCTTCATAAACATAGAAACGGAAAGCCCATTTAGCAATAATAATTTGCACCTGGACTGGCCCATAAAGCATTGCCTTGTGAGAAGTTGCACTTTTTAATCTTAACTTAGCTGGTTGAAGTGTTTTGCCAGATCTTTTGAAAACTGTTATTAAAGCTCCTGTGTCAATAACTACTTCAGCAGGTTTTCCATCAATAGAGCATTCTAACACAGGTGCTTTGCTTCCCAATGAGCAAACATTACATTTTTCTAAGCCTATGGAACTCTCTTCCTCAGCTTTTAATGGCTGTTCTGGCTTAACTTCTTCCCGTGCTTCCTGTGCTTGCTCTACTGTGGGGAACCGCTGTTCTGTCTCTGTATGTGGTGGTTGTGTTGTGTGTACCCCTGGTTAGGGGGTCCCACCAGGAAATTTTTTGGAAATGTTGGGGGGCCGAACCTTAATTTTGTTCTACCTTTCATCCCATTCACGAAAAAATTTTTTGCGGAATTTTCGGACAATATTTAGAGGTCGCGCATCGCGCCTGAAGTTTCCGGTTATCGGTTTTAGCGTTTTGGCCTTTTTTAAGAATGTAAAGGCGATTTCAACGGTAAGTATGCGTTTTTGGACTATATATCATAGAATAAAAGTTGTCAGAAATGTTTAAATCAGTCAGGACGAGATTTTTATTTTTCGAAAAGTCAACTTTTTGTTGCCTACCTATCAGGGGTGGAAGTACAAGTATCATAAAATAATAATATTTTAGCAGTAAGATCAGTTTTACATCCTATAATAACAAATTAAATTTGTTTTTTAACAATCACATTTAATTTACAACCTGTTTTTCTTTCTGTCTTCAGCTACTACGAGAAGAAGTTGCCGCTGCCCCTCGTCTACTGTCAATTTGTTTCCCTTTAGAAACCTTGTAACTAGAGCGACCCCCCTCTCGGCATTATCGTTAACAACCATTAAGTGTTTAACAATGTTATGACCGTACATGTTGTCCGCATCCGTGGCCCATTCACTAGGATGTTTGTTGAGGAAACTTTGTGAAATTCCTGTCGCACTAAAAAACCTCCGAGATTTCTTGGACAATAAGTCTTTCAGCTCAAGCAATAGTTTTATCTAGTACGACCGCAGCCCTAGTTGGCGGTGGACCATCGTCCCCATTGTTCATGGCGATCACCATTGCCTCTTTCTGCACGTTAGTGACCTGGTCATCGAAGAGAGCGAGGCAAACTGACATGGGAGAGAGGTACCACAAGTGATTTGCAAACGTTTCTAAAGCAGCCTTCTAATGACTACCTAATTTGCAGTTCCTATACAGAACTTGCAGATAGTTGAGATCATTGCAGTGTCGATGGATGGCGATCGACATTTACAGTGTTAAGACATGGATGTTCGGAGCCCAGCTAGATTTATCGACTGTTCTAGACACTAAAATGTTCAAGCTTTGTGTGTTTATCTGTCTGTCGCGCCTATGTGCGCCCCTTGTTTCTTGCTCCAGTTGCGTCACAGGCGCCCTGCAATGATCTCAACTATCTGCAAGTTCTGTATAGGAACTGCAAATTAGGTAGTCATTGGAAGGCTGCTTTAGAAAAGTTTGCAAATCACTTGTGGATAAAACTATCCTTAAGCTTAGTGTCCAAGAAATCTCGGAGGTTTTTTAGTGCGACAGGAATCTCTCAAAGTTTCCTCAACAAACATCCTAGTGAATGGGCCACGGATGCGGACAACATGTACGGTCATAACATTGTTAAACACTTAATGGTTGTTAACGATAGTGCCGAGAGGGGGTCGCTCTAGTTACAAGGTTTCTAAAGGGAAAGAAATTGACAGTAGACGAGGAGCAGCGGCAACTTCTTCTTCTCGTAGTAGCTGAAGACAGAAAGAAAAACAGGTTGTAAATTAAATGTGATTGTTAAAAAACAAATTTAATTTGTTATTATAGGATATAAAACTGATCTTACTGCGAAAATATTATTATTTTATGATACTTGTACTTCCACCCCTGATAGGTAGGCAACAAAAAGTTGACTTTTCGAAAAATAAAAATCTCGTCCTGACTGATTTAAACATTTCTGACAACTTTTATTCTATGATATATAGTCCAAAAACGCATACTTACCGTTGAAATCGCCTTCACATTCTTAAAAAAGGCCAAAACGCTAAAACCGATAACCGGAAACTTCAGGCGCGATGCGCGACCTCTAAATATTGTCCGAAAATTCCGCAAAAATTTTTTTCGTGAATGGGATGAAAGGTAGAACAAAATTAAGGTTCGGCCCCCCAACATTTCAAAAAAATTTCCTGGTGGGACCCCCTAACCCCTGGTCCCACCCTCACACTAGAGGTACTTAACCATTTCCCGAATTTGTTGCAGGATTCTGTGGTACGAATGGTGTGTTGGCAATGGCTAGTTGCCCGTGTCCCTGTCCTGTTCCCTGGTTTTGGTTGGCTGTTCCCCCCGAGCTAGAAGCTTGGCCTTGATTGTCTCTACTTCTGTACCACATCATGGCAGCATGCACCATATCAGGTGGGTACTCCATTTGCGGTAAATACCCTGTCCCTGACCAATGCCCTCTATTATTATTCCTATAATTCCCTGAATTGCTATTATTTTGTCTAGGTGTCCTGCAATCTTTTGCTATATGCCCTGACTTGCCACAGTTATAGCAAGTTCCTTCCTCCTTTCTCTTTTCCCAGCAATCCCTTTCTTTGTGTCCCTGTTTACCACAAAAGTGGCATTCACTACCATTCCCGCTATTATTGTTATAGTTGTTGAAGTTACCTCGACCTCCTCCCCTATTTCTAGACCCTCTTGGCCTACCTCTTCCTTGGCCACGGCCCCTACCTCTGAAACCACTATTATTACTTCCTTGGCTATTCCCATTACCGTTATTATTGCTATTAGCATTCTGCTGGCTCCCATTGCTATTCTGACTATTTCCATTCCCATTATTGTTTTGAACTGCAGTATTGCTTCCAGATGGAAAAACCATGTTAACAGAAGCATCAGAGGTATTGCCATCATCATCCTTTGAGGTCGATGGTTGGCTTTCTACTTTAACTAGCCTGGCCTTTTTGGCACTGGGCTCCCCTATTATAGCCCTAGCCTTTCTGTATGTATTGACAGCTTCATCTATAGTATTGGACATTCCAAACGGTATGCCCTTGGCATAAGTCTGATCTATTAACCCCTTGCAAAATTGCTCAACTAATGCCTCTTGAATATCTCTCTCTGGGATATTTCTGAAGCATGCCCTACCTGCACGTTCTACTAGTCTAGCGAATTCCCTAACTGACTGATCTGGCTTCTGTTTAAGAGAAGTGAACTCCTGTTTCCTTTCCCAAAACATAGGTTCTTTACTATACTGCCTTAACAATATTTCTTCTAAGTTCTCAAAAGTCATAGGTTTGCCCTGGTGATGCAATGTTTTAATTACATCAGTAGCATGCCCTGTTAAAGCTTGGAGCAAAGCAGTTTTTCTTTCCTGCTCATTCCATTTATTGGCCTTTGCCACCTCCTTAAATTGGAGTTGAAAAATAGCATAATCTGATTCCCCATCATATTTATGAAGTTGGAATTTATTTTTAGAAGTACCTACTCTCTCCCTTCTATGCCTATAGGCCCTAGGTTCCTCTACTTCCCCTTCATTTTCTGAGTCTTCCCTAACACTTCCTGTTTCTGTCTCTGGTCCAGTTTCTACCTCATTATCCCCATGGTCTTCATTTTCCTCATCAAAGCCATAACGCCTAACACCCCTTCTAACTCTAACGTGTCTTCCCTGTCCTTGGTGTTGTCCCTCTGCTGCGCGTTGGGCTGCTCCCCGGCCACGGCCCCTGCCGCGGCCTCTGCCCCTGGGGCGCCTGATGGGCTCACCCCTCATAGCTATGACGGCTGCTGCCGGCCCTTGTATGAGCTGGTTAGCCTGTTCCTGTTGGTTGTCCATGATCTTAACTGTGTGTTTACAAGTGTAGCGTTTGTGTGTTTAGCCTATGTGTGTTCTAGCTGGTTGTTGTGATTAGCCTGTGTGTCTACCACCACCTGTGTGTGTTACTTGGCTTTAAAGTCTTTGCTTTGAATCTAAGTTGGGGATTCGTTCCCTCCTCTCTAGCTTGCTGATAAGTTTTCCAATGCTCTTTAGGAGCGTTTGGGTACGGCACGAAATACGTAAGCGGATCCGACGTATCCTCTTCCCTATCCTCTAACGGAACTTGCACTTCGTGCCTCTCGACGGCAAAATGTTTAATCACTAATTGGTTGTCCTGACCAAAGGTCCAGACTTGCCTAGTATCTAGCGTTGTGGGACTGACCTCTATTTCCTGTTCACAGCTGCTGACTGGCTCTACTGCTTCTACTGAGATTGGTGTCCAAGTTTGATCCGAGCTTGAAGAGATCCCGGAGTCACTGCTACTGCTTTCAACTTCCCACCCACACACAATATAGACGTCTAATAGACGTCTAGTAGACGTCTTCCAGACATCTAATAGACGTATACGATTGATCTAGTGCTAGACCATCTACTTTATATCTACGGTGTCCCTTTTTGCAATATTCAGTAGACGTCTATCAACCAACATCTAGTAGACGTCTATCGATCTACATCTAGTACACCTCTAACCATCGACGTCTAGTATACGTCGGACATTCAACGTCTAGTAGACATCTTTGAATAGACTCTAATTAGACAGGTCAAAAGTTTGATGTGTGAGTGTACTCGGTCGTCTCACGAGCAGACGTGGAGCAGGGTATGTGTGAAATGTTAACTCATCCAAAGTACATCATACGCTGAGAGCCTGTGAGTGAAGATTAAAAATAAACATTAAATGCTCAATTACAGAGATGTATTAAGTACATGAGTTGTACAATTAAACAACTAATTCAACAGTTAAGTCATTTGCCAATGGCCATTAAAACAAAACTACGTAAATTTACATAGTAAGCAAATAAAAACTTAAGTTGGAAATAACACCTTCTCCTTCCTTCACATTTGTACATAAAACTTTCATTACACCTATTTACAAAAAATAAAGGCCATTTGCCACTAGCAATTGAAAGTACAGAAATTTACATAAAAGCAAATAAAAACATAATAACTTAATGTCTGAAAACCTTTACAGTTGTGCATAAAACCAACCATTTAAATAAATAAAAGTAATTTGGCAAGTGGCACTTAAAAGCTACATAGACACAGAAGAAAAAAAAATGTTAGGTGGTAAAGTCAGCAAAATCTCCTTCTTCGGCATCTGCTTCATCCCGGGATGAGTCACTGCAAGAAAAACATACAAATAGTAGTTGGTGCAATAATTACCAATGGAACAAACAAACTGGATCACAAAAGTTACAGTTTACTATCCCTGCTGGACCAGGAATGAGAATATAATCTACCAGCTCCAAGCAATTTCCAAGTGGAGTGCTATCATTCTTTCACACAAAGACGATCAGTTTTAGGATTTTCTTTGGAAGCCAAGAAGAAAAGACCAAGAAATAGTAAACAGCTTACTAGGAATGGAATTTTTTTAAATACAGTGATAAATATTGATAAATAAATAAAAGCAGAAACACAAGTTATTGTAGAAAACTCCACAATGGGAGCATGAGAAAATGTTAAGATAAGAGAAGGTTGGTAAATTACCTTACAGTTTGTTGGGGAAGCCTCCTTTGCACCTTCAACTTAATAGGAGAGACCATCTCACTGAAACTAAGAGGGACACTCATTAATTTAACATGCAAGTATTTCATTAGCTGGTAGTGTCAACAAATAGATGGTGTGGTGGTAACCATTTGTCAATAAGAACAAAAACGTGTCCATTTACCTCTCAGTGTCATCAAGGTTAATGACGTCATTAGAGTCATCAGCAATTCGCTTGGAAAGCCGTTTCCTTTTGGGCGTTGAGGTGCTTCGGCCAGGGCTCTTTCGAGGAGTATCTTCTTGCCCACTAAAAGAAAAGAAAAGAGCATTATCTTTTACAAGTTCTTGCTTTGTTGCTCGCATTAAATGAGTTTAGGTTCAAGCAAAAATTTGGATACCTTTCAGAAGGTGGCTGGCGAACTGCACGCTTCTTTTTCCTATAGATCAGATACAAACCAAATCAAAAACTAAGAACCAAAACATCGTACTGAATACTTGAACTGGCGAAAACTTACAACAAAAGCGATGTCCTTACCTTGATGAGAACTTTCTGCCCCCAAACCTCTGCTCTGCAAGGCGCAGCCAGTCCGAAATTATTGATTTGACTTCACCCTTTTTCTTCGGAAAAGAGGTGTGCTTCACGAGGATCCCTGGCAAATTAGGAACATAGCACTTGTTACCCTCTCTTAAGGAAAAGCACAAGTATAAAATGAACTCATGCTAATGAGCTGTAAAACACACAAGAATACTTACACTGAATAAGCTTCACAAAGTACATGCCCCTAAAAGCTGCTTTTTCCAGCCTCCCACAATAACTAAATTCCGAGGCGCATGCATTCGTTATAACTAATGTCATAGCATGGCGCACATAGTCCCGAATGTCATTCATGCCATAGCACTGGTCTTTTATCTCCAATGCCTGAAAAACAAAATTGATTCACTGAAATTGGGAAGTAAAAAAATAAACTCATGTAAATCCACCAACCCTGTAACATGCACTCCACAGGAACGAATAAAATTCATTTATAATACTACTTTCCAAATCACTACAATAGTTAACAGAAGATAAAAGTATTTTACTATTACCACTTCCAAAGCATATTTCTTATCAGCTCGTAATTTTTTGTCAAATGCCTCCCATGCCTCCTTGTTATCAGCAGGGAGGCCTTCTAGAGCATTCCTAAACTCAAAGTCTTCAGTACCATTTTTGCTAACTGCCAATTTGCCAACTGCTCTGCCTCTCATTAATTCCTTTTGTTGTGACCTCATCTCATTTAGGTTCAAAATGACATAAGCCCTAAATTCTAAACATAAACCAAGCTTAATTAGAGAAGCTAAGCACAAAAACAATTAAAAACGAACACAAAAGCAAATTGTTGTATAAATTGTGGAAATATGTGATTATTATTCCAACTAAACTTGATTGAATAACAAGCAACAGGAAACTGGAAAACTTCACAAAGATTCACTGAATTTGTGTAGAGCGAGGGAGAGCTTTTTACTTTGTTTTTCATAAGGCTTAATAATCTACACTGAAGTGATACAAAAGATCAAGGGAAAAGCTGAGGAGCATGCAGATGCCGAAGGCTGAAATGCCAATATAGAAAAATGACAAGCAGTCACAACCACCACAAAGAAAAAAAGGAAACTTACCAGTCTCATTCATCTGAGCCGCCAATGCCATGGCATGCTCTTTAGCAGTTCTACCTCCACTTTTCTTTAGGTCACTTCCTTCCTCTTGGTTTTGATTTTCAACCTGAAAAGATACATTTTTCTTAGGAGTGGTCGTCCGGTCTCTGGTCTCAATATCCTGGTCCTTGTTGGGATGCTGCTCATCACCAGATTCCAAATGGCAAGAAATTGGTTTCTCAGGACTGACTTTCTCCTGGTCCCTGGGTTTAATTTGCTGTACAGAAAATAAAAGATTGGACATTAGTGAAGAAAGGCTTTGAGATAACAAAAATGGCAACGGGGAAACACACAGCTGAACTGAAAGCTCCAGAGATTGCCAATATCACAAATAATGAAGTGAGCTTAAGGAGTACTACTTTAAATGACTTCTTACCTGAAAAGCTTGTGCGGCTTTGGATGATACCCTCTCAAGCTGCTGTACAAATCTGGTTTGTTTCAAAGGTGACGAAAACAGTTTTCTTGTAACACTGCTACTGGGAGAAACCTATGCACGAACAAAAGAACTATTAGCGGTTTAGGAGAGCAATTGAGCAGGGAAGAACAAATAGTTGTGGGAGCTTTGAATGTTTGCTGTACTTCTCATCATGAATGGAAAGACAGAACTTGTAGTTAAGTTGACAAAGATTTGTTGTATAATGCTCGACTGATAAAAAACTTAGGTCAAGCAAATAGAGAAGAACAGTAAAATAATAATACGTACTATATTTGAAGTAGACTTTCCACCAGAATTCTTTTCATTCTTCTGCTGGCAACGTACTATGTTTGAAGTTGATTTTACTCTAGAAATCTTCTCCTCATTCTTCTGCTGGCAACGTACTGTGTTTGAAGTTGATTTTACACTAGAAATCTTCTCCTCATTCTTCTGCTGACAATCTGATTTGCGCTGTTTGTTGGGTTTCCCATCCTGCAGAGAAAGACAAATTTAAATTGAGTCAAAGTTAAAACGAAGGATATGCTGTGTAAAGCATTACCAAGAGTAAACTTAAGTTGGCCAGGCTTAAACGTGAATACGTACTTCATTTGAACCACATTTTACAATGGGCTTCGAACTAGTACTTGCGGAGGTGGACTGGTTGTTTGGCTTCTCAACCTGCACAGAAAGATACTGCATTGAAGTTATAACAAAGTCATTTCAACCAATCTTCTTATGGCAAATCAACATAAAAAACAGATGTTGAGTAAAAAAAACGCTTACTTTTTCAGAGGTCTTATGCATCTGATAAGATTTGCCATGAGTTTCTGAAAGAAAATGTTTAGTTAAAGAGAGGAACCTGTAGCTATTCAAAATATTACAAGACACAAACCACACACCATTCCTCTCCTTCCACCTCACAGCAGAGCACTTTGCAATGGGAGGAGCCGGCACACGAATTTTCATTTTCTCAGACAAGCTGAGGCTATCTTCTGAATCTGATGGGTTATTGGTATGCTCTTTCACACTCTTCCTAGACCTAAATTTGCGACCTTCATCTGGTGGTGCCTCAGCACATGAGTTAAGGTCCGTATCAGAACACTGCTCTGCTGTCTTCATTTTGAGTCGCACTTTGGAAAAGTCATCTAAAAAGAGGAAACGAGTAATAATTAAAACGAGAGCAAAGAAAAAGGATGAAAGAAACAGATTTAAGTGTGACAGTGATTTCCACGACAATATGCAATGTAAAGCACAGTTCTACTCACCAGAATACGCTCGAATGGAGACAGGGTGCACTTCCCAGTCATCACCAGGGATAATGAGTTGCTTTTGAATGTGTTTATCATACTGCAAACCACTCATTTCAGAAGCGAATGGGGGAAAGGCTGAATAGGGTAACCCATCTGACCCAATGCCTGTCCAGCCCCCCTGAGCAAGTAGAAGCCCATCAGAAAAGCCCACCAGCACATAATCATCTGAAACAAGGTAATGATAAGTATTAAATATGAATACATACAACAATCAGTTAACACATCAATCAACGGGTCACAAAATTAAACCTTTAATGAAGAAGGGGAAAAACACCAAAACCCTCTTTAAAGGGAAATCGAACACATTTCGATTTGATGTTTTCCAGAGACCAACACATCCTTTCTGACAGATTTGAGACAAAGTAGGTATCGAGAAGGGATGAATCACATGGAAAAGTGTAAAGACTATCCTGAAACAAAAACTTTCTCCCAATAATGACAGTACCCTTGCTTTTTTCAGTAGCAATGTTATCAACCACAACAATGGAACCATCTTGCAGAAAACAGCAGTTATCAGATTGATGAAGACTCAATTTGAATTTCCCTTGATACTAATATGAAGAGTACTGTGGGTTCATACAGGATGACAGCAGAGGACCATCCGTGTGCCGCCCACTCAGTGAACAACCAGGGGGGTCAACCTTTGAGTTTTCATACTTCAACTTCTTTTCCTCATATCTCCTGGATAACTGCTGCAGTGGTTTTTCTCCTTTTCTGAGAAGCTTCTTCAAAAACTGATAAAAGTTTTCAAACTTAAAGGCACTGAAGGAATCTAGAGTCCCATGTTTTATGCATTCATCAGTCAAGTGAACCATGTTATGAATATTGTGAGTTACATGTTTGCTTCCATACAATTTGCTAAAACTTTTGACAAAATAAATCAAGAGCTCTTTGGCATAGTCAGAATGTTTTCCCAGAAGATCAGAACAACACAAAATTCTGATTGCTACATGCAGTACTAGAAAATGTTCATAAAGATGTTTTGGTAAACACCTCAAAACAATCACACCCATATAAAGTAGCAAAAGACGCCACTCAGTGGCCTTGAATCTTTTGACATACTTTAATGATCTCGGCTTCCTGGCAAAGTCACACGGAACCCAGGAACGTAAAGCTACTAGAGCATTAGAAATTTTTGAAATAACATGTTCTGGCTGCAAAACTTTTGTTGAGCCACTTAGAAGCATATAAACCATGGTGCGAAATGTGCCAAGAAGGACCAGGTGCATGTAATCAAGGACAACATTTGAAACAGGTTTGAAGGTCTTTAGTGTTGTCAAGATGGTCGGTCCTTTGTGATGCTCTTCATGAGTCTGTTCAACAAAGGATTGATCTGTTCGGAGGGGACAATCCAAGTCTGGAAATGTCATTGTTGTCAAATATTCACCCTCCACAACACACTTGGTGCAGGAGGAGTAACCAGCATGGCCTTTGATGTTGAGCAACCATGCCTTAGCTACAGCATCAAAAACACCAAGGCCAACTTCAACATCTACACAATTTCCATCACACATCACACCATTTTCAACAAAATCATTAAGCTCTTCCACAAAGTCTTTTAGAAAATCATCACTACTTTCAGGCTTTGAAATGCCATGCCAAACACCAACTAAAACTACATCAGTAGTGTCATTAAATGTGCAACATATAGGGTAGAACTCTGACCCGGTAGATTTAGCAGCCGGAACACCATCAACACTGAAGTTCACTTTGACTTTAGAGCAACCACTTTTTCTGACATATTTTACCAATTCCTCTCGTAGTCCCCTATGCCAATACTCCCCAGGAGGAACTGATCTAAGTTCGGTATGCATGGGTGTCTTCAGGAGTACTGAAGGAGTTTTGGGAAACTTCCCAAAGTTATGTTTCCTGAACAAGCCTAATAAGTCCTTTATTGCTGCATGAGTAGTATTATGCTGAAGAACGATATTCACAAAATCATTTTTGATTTCCTCATACTTTTTCTCCTCTGCAGACAAGAGGTCAGTTGGATCAACATGAAAGCTAACATCGTTATCATCACTGTCATTATCACTATCACTGTCACTATTGGCTTCATTGTCCGAATCCATACCCAGCACACACAACTCACAGTGCTTGCAATTTTCACTATCAATATCACTATGGACACAAACATCGCACGCAGCACAGCGACAGTTAACACACACATCACAATCAAAATTTAGTGTGCCCATGTCCAAAATAAAATTAGCATGAGATGCTAAAAAACTAAGATTCCACGACACGTCTGATGCTGTTTCCTCCTCATATGTTTTCTCTTCTTTTTCTTCAATTTCTTCTATTACATTAGTAATACAACTTTGATTCAAGTCTATCGAACATGAGAGTTCATGATCGTTAGAAACTGCGGGCTCTGCAGGCTCTGCTGGCTCTGTATGTGCTGGCCGTGCATTATCATTGTCATTGTTGGCAAACCACTGTTGCAAATCCTCTGAAAGTCGCTTAGAAACGCTCCTTCTCACTCTCTTGGAGATGGTGTTGTGGTGAGCATCACTTTCTTGCCTTTTGAGGTTCGACATAGCACCACAGAGGATGAATGGATGGATGAATGAATGAATGCATGGATGGATGGATGACCAATGATCCAACGTCAGTAGGTTTTCTAAACAAAGAATAAACCATGGGGAAGAGACAGAAAAAGGGAGAGTAAAAGGCGTGGAGGAAAAGCCTAACCGCCGCCTAACCTCTAAACCTCACTTTCGTGGAGCCGCTATTTACTCCGATAACACAGAAGAGAAACCAGGACCGTAAAGGGCTACATTTACTTACAATCGTGGAACTTCTTCTTTTCCATTGCAGACTGTGGATGCGCCCCGTGACTCTCCCGAACACCAAAACACCAAAGCAAGAGTAGGCCAAGTCGAATCGGCACGGCTAGGCTCTCTGCTCTGCGCTCTGCGCGGACGCGGTCAAAGCGGTAGCGTTGGATGGGGCTGGGCCGGCTGGGCACGGCTCTGGGCTGCTCGGAGGGCCCGCCACGGGCAACAGGCAGCAAGAGGCCGCAGCGAAACAATTTCACGACCTTGATGCTGAAATTAAGAAAAATAGTCTTAGCTACATAGCGGGGAAGAAAAAAATAGCACTCAAAGCAGTTTGATAAAAGTCATCAATACAATCTAACTTGGATTCTACAGAGAAAACATGTCCGATTTGAACCAAAACTTCCCATACCTCACCCCCTCATGTCATTCTTAACACCCAAAACTTGCTTCAATAGCAGTTAAAATACTATCATTGTCATTAAATTTCTCCAATGCCAAAATCTAAAAAGTGCGTATGACAATGGACAAGTCAGTTTACTGAAGACATTCTGTAAGAATATGCTTCACCTACGATACTGAGGAAAAGCTGATGAAGTTCTAGGTTATTTGAAAAAAACAATAAACTAACAAAAAAAAACGGAGCTGGAATTAATCCAGAATTATTGCTTGAAAACCGACTCCATACAAATAGGCACCGTAGATAGGTTAGGCAGTGTTCCCGAGAGAAAGTAAATTGCAGCCAAGCTCTGATATAATTGAGGGACCGCAGGAACCAACGCCTACTCTCTATGATAACAACAGAATTCGGTCCATTTGCTGATCAGGAAATACACTATTGTTTGAAGTGCAGTAAGCTGCCGGCGTTGATCTACTTACACTTCAAGGGCGAGAAGCTGGTTACTTTCTGGCGAGAAGGGTGTGCAGCGGTGGGCAGGTGGTTGTGGGCGTGGTGTAATCATGTGACTTTACCCTCCTGCTTCCGTGCAATCGCGGCGATGCAGAAAGGAGGGATACCTGGGATACGGAATCTTCAAAATTTCCGCAATGTTAGTCCACGACATACGTCAGCGATGACCGAGCGTACTTACCAAACTAACAGAACATCACGATCGGCTCTCTGCTTACCGAGTGCCAGAAGTTGGAAGTTGGATTTTCGGTGTTCTTTCTGGCCCAGCCCTAGGTTCTACTATTTTGATAAGGTCTTTTACCTTTCATTTTAATTGCATACTTTGGAGGATAATAAATGGTCGATTTCAGTTGTGACTGGTTTACGTGATCGAACCAGAAGAACAGTGGATACTTAACTTCTTGCAAATTTCGAACCGTATTCAAATGAGCTATTCTGGGCTCATGTGAATGTAGTTCTTATAAGCCACGATTGGTCAAGGTGGACCCAGAACATCTCAGTCTAGACTGGATTTTAGGGGCGACGCAGAGCAAAATTGGGATAATAATCAGTGAATGTATTCCATACTAGTTTTTTCTTAAAAACTGTTGTGGTGTGAAGGCTTTTTGTTTCCTTTACAGAGCACATTTTTCTATTACAGAAAAAAACTTTACCACCCACTTTTATCACATACTTTCGAGAAAAATGAATGGTCTAGTTCAGTTTGCAATTATTATCAGGACCGAGCCAGAACAATAGCAAATAATGAACTAGTTGCATATGGCTCAACTTGTTAAACTTGAGCTTTGTTCAAGGTAGATCCAAAACATCTCTAGATAAACTGACTTCAACACGCCAGAGAGAGCAAAATTGGCAGGCTTTTCAGCAAGTGGATTTCATACCATTTTTTCTTTAAAATTGCTATACTGTAAGGTGTTGTTGTTCCATATAAACTGCACATTCATTTATACCAGGAAAGAAGCGTACATCCCATTTTGTTTCAATAGTTTTGAGGAAGAGAAAGTTTCTACTTCAGATCTTTGTGTCAATTTGTGATGTTTAAGTACAGCAGGATTGCAGTGGAGCATTTCAGTTGTATCGGCTCAGTATATTGGGATAGGTTGGGTGAAATCACAGGTAAAATACTTGATTTTTATATTTATTACATTAACTCAACACTGGCTTCTATTAACAATCACCATTATGAATATTTGATACACTAGTAAGAATTCCCTTGAACTGCAAACCGCCCACACTCAAAACTCTACTTTATTGTAAAAAAAAAAAAAAAAATTACTTATTCTGGTAGGGCTGGGCACTGCAACATGGAAATTCCTGGGAAATGTTCCAACAGTGTCGGTTGTCATGCAATGGAGACAGGCCCATCAAGAGATTTGGTCCAGAGGAGATCTGAAAAGAAAATTAAGAAAATATTTCAAAATTCTGGTTTTAGGCTCCAAAATTAAAAATTCAGCAATGGTGGTCAACATTAAAAACGGTGGTTTTAGAATAAGGAAACACCATTAGCATAAATTGTGATATAAAATTCCAATATTAATGTGTCATTACATTAACAGTCGTACAGAATTGCCTGTCAAAACTATAAACTGAACCAAAAACTGATCAATTTCAAGATACCTAAACCATAATTTTACAGTACAGATAACAAATTTAGTTCCTTAAGTATTTAATCAAACATTGCTCTGAAAATATATTTGAGACAAGCTAAATAAGTAGTAAGAAATTAAGCTAACTTTGTTACCTGTGAGTCTTTCGAGATGTGTATGTAGTCTTAGCTCGCTATGTGGGTAGCCAAGGACTGCTAAAGGCCTCCACAAAAAGTCTGGTCCTGGAAAGAAAATTAGGAAAGCAATTAATAAACTTCAGTCACTCAAGGCACAGTAGTAAATAAATACTCCTACAAACTTCCACACCAACACCACACACAATAGCAGCTAAATTCCCTTCAGAATGCAAATCCCACATTACTTTTCATTACCTGTGCAGCTGACAAGATGCCCATGTGTCTTCCGTTTGATGACTTGGCAGCTGCATAAGCTTTGTCCAATCTGGAACAGAATGAAAATAAATTAAAATGAAAGAGTTGTGGGATAAGAAATAAAGAACCATTTCAAAACCATCTTCTTTAACAAGTACCACTTTTTCTGAGTCGCTTCTTTCAGTTCCAAAATAAAAAATTTGAGGAGGACCGTTCCCAGGCTTACCTTTGATTTCCAATTTCAAGTGATAGATTAAGGGTTGGTTGTGGAATCACCCTTTCCCACTAGCAGCACCACTCATGTGCCTTGGAACTAGAACAAACAGGGGGCGTCTATTAGAGCAACCAACACAATATTTTCAAAATACATTAGAAGCATATTATACCTGTAAATATGAGCTACTATACTTCAGCCTTCCGCACTTAATTCTTGAAATGTAGTTCCTGGACAAGCTGAGGAAGTAAAGAAAAGTTCGTAAAGCGTTAGATAAATAAAAAGGAAGGGATCGATGAACACCACTATGGGCAACGCTCAATAAAACTTGTACATACAAGAAAGTATACTTACATTACAGGTTAGGGTGCTCCAGCTCCAATCTCTATGCATTTTCTCCCCGCATTTTGAAACGTACTTCGAGGTGCACAAGAAATTCCGTAGCAGAGGCGAATTTTGGCACCTTCACTTCTCATGCAATATCCAAAACATAGTGGGATTCAAGCTTCAATTCTTTGTTCGTAGGCTAGGTCTGCTCAGAACACACTTGACCCTGGGATGACTTTTCAGTGACGGTATTCCAGCTCCGAACGCCACATTCATCGCCACAGACGCGTCGCCACTTGGAAATTACATAAAACCTATACATTACACACTCGAGTTCCTCTCAGAATGATTTAAAGTTAGAAACTTCAACACTTGAGACTGGAGTGCTTTTGCGGTTGCTGTTGCAGTAAATGCAATACATCATGGTACACAGCTTCCCGACATGATCATCAGATGAGGTAGTGCAGAGTGACCACGACTCATTTTTACCCGTTCTTTACCATACATACCATCCTATATCCAATACACACGGTAAGAAGAACGAGTATTTGTGCCTGATAGGGTCATTTAGTGTACCTATTTCAACTCAATGTTGGCAACAGGCGAGGTCACGTGAGCCACGCAGCCAATGAGCGACGAGTGAAAGCGCGGGAAGGGGCCGCCGGCTGCAGACAACCCGACCTGATATTTTCGTGATTTAAACTACGAAAATAGGCACGGCGGCTTGAAAACGGATACGGCGGTGGTAGGCGGGACTCTAACGGTCCCGGCGAGACCAGCCGCGACGCCGCCAGCACCGTAGAGGCCGAGAAATCGCGAGTGGAAATTCCGGCACGAATCCGTCCGTAAGGCCCAGGTCCTCTGCAGCGGTCTTCTCGGGCCTGCAACCCACATCAGCGCCGAAATCCAAAAAGTCACTTATGCCCGTCCTCCTAAACGGCTCATCGGACGGGGCTGAAATTATAGGGGTCCCTCAAGGGGATGAAGGGGAGCACGCCTACCGAGTTTCAGCCCGATCGGATACCTGGGGGCCGAACGGGAGTGCTTCGAAGTTTTAGGGGGAGCGTTCTTAAGTGATGAGCGGACCCTTCGAAAACTCGCAGCACGCACGTCCCGAGTCACACTCTCGACTTCTAGGTGGGGATCGGCACGGCATACGAGCCCCTTCCACCTCCAACAGTCGGATAATTTTTAAAATGGTATCTTAGTGACGGCCCCCCAGCAGCCGTCTCCGTCATTCCCCGTCGGATTTCACGCGCAGACGCTTTCCCTGATTGGGGAAGGCGTCCCCGAGACACCACGCACCGGTTAGACGAGTTTCCGACGAAAATTAGATATCGGCCACACACTCGTGGTGGGGAGAGGGAGGTCGTCGTCGACCACCACGGCGGCTCGGCGGCCGTGTCCGCGAGGACAAGACCGTCCGCCTGATGTTGACGGGGTGGCCTCGGTGGGGAACTTCAACAGCAATAGCAATTGCAGCGTAACTTCAGCTCGCTGTGGTGGTGGTGGCAGTGACGTCACATAGTCATGTCACTGTCATCTCAGTCTCTGAGCTCAAAACTTTTTAGCTATAAAATGTGTTTCTGTCTGACTAAATTTTTGTATTAACATAGAAATTATTAATTTCCTAAAAACCAGGGCCTCACATTGGACCTGTTTTTAGCAAACACTTCTATGGAATTAATTTTAAGACAAGTAGTGTACATACTTGGTGCGTTTGAAACATTATTAAAGAGTATGAAATATATGGGAGTACCATTGAAGAGACCACGTAGTGTAAGGAAACACCTCAGATTGTGTTCATGTTTAACTTCAGACTCTGTACGAGGAAATTCATAACCACAAAAATTGTTTCGGTCTCTGAGAAAAGCCTCAACGAAAGAGGGACCAAACTTAAAGTAAAAGTTTTAAAATATTGCTTCTATGAATTTTGGTTTTTATGCACTGTTATAGGTTAAAACTCGCTTTGCTCGCTGGGGGCTCCGCCCCAGACCCCGTGCAGGGCTGCGCCCTGCTGTTTCTCCCTTTGGTACCATATTTGGTAGGTTTTATGTTTTCAAGCAGTCCAGTGGTAGGGCAAGGAACGAAAAAAAAAACTGTTGTGCCCACCGTCACCTGCAGCAGCACGTGGATTCGATTTTGGCATTGTCTCCGCGTTCCTGGACCCGTTGTAAACGGGATCCATTCTGTTAAAGAAGTACGTATCTCTCACCAGTTGGTCCCGTTCCAGTTCGAGCCCAAGACGTGCCTGTTTTGCCCACCGGCACTTGCAACAGCACCGGAGGTCGGCTAGGTTTCTGGGATTGTTTTAGGAGGGTCGGTTCTCATGTTCAAGTTTGAAATACTGCACATCTTAGCAGGAACCATCCCGTTCCAGTCACTGTCTAAGAAGGCCATGGTTTGCCCACTGGTACCTGCAGCAGCACTTCGGGTTGATTTTGACACTATAACTTAGGTCATTGGGTTGTTTGAGCAGGGCTCGGTTTTTATATTTAAGTTTAAAATTCCGCACATTTTAACAGTTTGCCCTCCCGTTCCACTTCCTACTTAAGAAGGCACAGATTGACCTACCGGCCCCTGCAGCAGCACCTGGGGTCGTTTCCAGCATTTTTACCAGGTTCCAAGGGTCATTTAAGGTGGGGTTGGTTCCTATGCCCAAGTTTGAAATAGTGTACCCTCAGGCAGTTTTCCGTCCCGTTCCACTTCCTGTCTATGAAGGCCCTGTTTTGCTCACCGGCACGTGCAGCAGCACATAAGGTCAGTTTCGGCAGGTTTCCTAGGGCTTTGGAGTCATTTGAGAGGGGGTTTATTCTCGGGAAAAAGTTCGTATCACGCACCGTCTAGGAGTTTGGCCTCCTGTTCCAGTTCCCGTCCAAGAAGGCCCTGTTTTGCTCACCGGCACCTGCAGCAGCACCTGAGGTAGTTTTTGGCAGTGTTTCTGGGGCGTTGGTGTCATTTGAGAGGAGGTCCATTCTCGGGAAAAAGTTCGTATCTCACACCGTCTTGGAGGTCGGCCTCCTGTTCCAGTTTCTGCCCAAGAAGGTCCTGTTATGCTCACCGCCGCCTTCAGCAGCACCTGAGGTCGTTTTTAGTAGTTTTCCTAGGGCTGTGAGTCATTCGAGAGGGGGTCAATTCTCGGGAAACAGTTTGTATCTCGCATCGTCTAGGAGTTTGGCCTCCTGTTCCAGTTCCTGTCCAAGAAGGCCCTGCTCCGCCCACTGGCACCTGCAGCAGCACCTGGGGTCGTTTTAAGCATTCTCACTTTGTTCCCTGGGTCATTTTAGGTGGGGTTGGTTCCTATGTTCAAGTTTGAAATACCGCACCCTCAGGAAGTTTTCCGTCTCGTTCCACTTCCTGTCCAAGAAGACCCTATTTTGCCCACCGGCACCTGCAGCAGCACCTGGGGTCGATTTTGGCATCGTAACAGAGGTCCTGGTTTAAGTTTACAAGGGGTCAGTTCTCATGTTCAAGTTCGAAATACCGCACCCTCAGGCAGTTTGCCGTCCCGTTCCTCTTCCTGTCCAAGAAGACTCTGTTTTGCCCACTGGCACCTGCAGCAGCACCTTGGTTCGACTTTAGCATCGCAACGAAGGTCCTGGTTTAAGTTTAGTAGGGGTCGGTTCTCATGTTCAAGTTCGAAATACCGCACCCTCAGGCAGTTTGCCGTCCCGTTCCACTTCCTGGCCAAGAAGGCCTTGTTGTGCCCACCGGCACCTGCAGCAGCACCTGAGGTCGATTTTGGCATCGTAACGGAGGTCCTGGTTTAAGTTTAGTAGGGGTTGGTTCTCATGTTCAAGTTCGAAATACCGCACCCTCAGGCAGTTTGCCGTCCCGTTCCACTTCCTGGCAAAGAAGGCCATGTTTTGCCCACCGGCACCTGCAGCAGCACCTGGGGTCATGTTTGGCAGTTTTCCCGGTGCTTTGGGGTCATTTAAGAGGGGGTCTATTCTTATGAAAAAAATCGTATCTGGGTCCGTTCTACCCAAACATTTACATGAGTCAGTTATTATTATTATCATCGGGATGGCGTTATATTGATTGATGATGACTCGCCCGGCTCAAGCGCGCTTCGCGCGCTTTCGCAGGGCTCGTTGGGGCCTTCGGCCCCAATGGGTGGCGGGCTCCGCCCGCCCGGTTTGGGGCCGGGCCGCCTTCCGAGCGAGAGCGGTCGAGAAGAGGGTCCGTTTAGTGAAAACCGCATCGAAATCGGACGTACGGTTCACGAGCTAGAGCCGACTGTGCACTTAAGCCCCTCCGCGCCGGCCGGCCGGGCGGGACCCGCCCCGCCCGGCCCCGCGCGCGCTGCGCGCGCGGAGAGCGCCTGTGGCGCGCCGGGCCGCCAGCCGCCCCGCACGCGGAGCGCGAGAGAGAACGTGCGAGGATCGGAGAGAGAAAGCATTCGGATCGGCGGCGCGCCATCCTGTCTTCTGGCCGTCGTTATAGAACAATGAAATCTGCCGATTTCACCGGGAAGGAGTGGACTTTTCTGCAATCCGAGACTTTTTTTCTCATAAAAGTCGGGGACGCCGCGTCCAACGCCGCAAACCGCATCCCGATCCGACCCCGGGAAGGGGCCGAACTTTAAGATGACCCGTGAGTGAGTGAGTCAGTCAGTCAGTGGTTCGCGGGGGAGGGTTTCTGGACGCTTTCGCAGGGCTCGTTGGGGCCTTCGGCCCCAATGGGTGGCGGGCTCCGCCCGCCCTGTTCGGGGCCGGGCCGCCTTCCGAGCGAGAGCAGTCGATAAGAGGGTCCGTTTAGTGAAAACCGCATCGAAATCGGACGTACGGTTCACGAGCTAGAGCCGAATGTGCACTTAAGCCCCTCCGCGCCGGCCGGCCGGCCGGGACCCGCCCCGCCCGGGTCCCGCGCGCGCTGCGCGCGCGGAGAGCGCCTGCGGCGCGCCGAGCCGCCAGCCGCCCCGCACGCGGAGCGCGAGAGAGAACGTGCGAGGATCGGAGAGAGAAAGCATTCGGATCGGCGGCGCGCCATCCTGTCTTCTGGCCGTCGTTATAGAACAATGAAATCTGCCGATTTCACCGGGAAGGAGTGGACTTTTCTGCAATCCGAGACTTCTTTTCTTATAAAAGTCGGGGACGCCGCGTCCAACGCCGCAAACCGCATCCCGATCCGACCCCGGGAAGGGGCCGAACTTTAAGATGACCCGTGAGTGAGTCAGTCAGTCAGTCAGTGGTTCGCGGGGGAGGGTTTCTGGACTCGCGCCTGCGGCGCTCGCTGGGGGGCTCCGCCCCCCAGACCCCCCGAGGCGGCCTTCGGCCGCCCAGTGTGGCGGGCTCCGCCCGCCCACGGTGTCTGTGGGGCCAGGTGCCCGGGTAAGCGCCAAAAACGCCAAGAAAAACCAAAAAAGGAAACCCCCCACCAGTATTTGAACCGCCGACCTTCACCATGCCCGAGCGCCGCGCGAGACCGCGCGGCTGTCTAAGCGTTGTTGATCTGAACCTCCGCGGCCGCCCAACACAAGCGAACGACGGCCAGGCGCCGCGCGCGCCGCACCGGGCCTATTCCCCCAGCCACACGTGGTCGACAATGCCCGTGCCCGGTGCACCTCCAGGCGCAGCCCACGCTTTGCCAAAATCTTCCACTCGTCCTCGTTCGCACCCGAAAATTTGAAACACCGAAACCGATGCATCCCCGGAAAGGTGTTGAAAAACCCCAGAAAACCCACCCTGGCCGAACTCTGTCGGACGCCCCGTTCAAAAATGGCTGCGTCCGAAACGTCTCTGGTCCCCCGATTTCACCCCGATTTTACCGCGTCGGCGAAATTTTTTCAACGGGATGTCGTTCTCCTCCCTGATTTAAGGGGGTGGAGAGAAGTCATTTTTCGTCCAGCTCCACGCCTTCTACGAGATCTCGTGAAATTTGACGATTTTATCGCATTTAAGGTAGAAAGGAGGGGGAAATGTGAACTTTTGACAGTTTTTCGGTCCCCAATTGTTGAGCGTCCGCGTCGAATGGTGAAAACCGCGATGAAATCGGCCGGCCGGTTCTCCCGGAACATTTATATGAGATATCCGTCAGTGAGCGTTTGGGAGGGGAGGGTTATGGTGATGACTCGCGCCTGCGGCGCTCGCTGGGGGCTCCGCCCCCAGACCCCCGAGGCGGCCTTCGGCCGCCCAGTGTGGCGGGCTTCGCCCGCCCACGGTGTCTGTGGGGCCAGGTGCCCGGGTAAACGCCAGAAACGCCAAGAAAATCGATAAAAGGCAAACCCCCCCACTAGTATTTGAACCGCCGACCTTCACCATGCCCGAGCGCCGCGCGAGACCGCGCGGCTGGCTAGGCGTTGTTGACCTGAACCCCCGCGGCCGCCCAACACAAGCGAACGACGGCCAGGCGCCGCGCGCGCCGCACCGGGCCTATTCCCCCAGCCACAGGTGGTCGACAATGCCCGTGCCCGGTGCACCTCCAGACGCAGCCCACGCTTTGCCAAAATCTTCCACTCGTCCTCGTTCGCACCCGAAAATTTGAAACAACGATACCGATACATCCCCGGTAAGGTGTTGAAAAACCCCAGAAAACCCACCCTGTCCGAACTCTGTCGGACGCCCCGTTCAAAAATGGCTGCGTCCGAAACGTCTCTGGTCCCCCGATTTCTCCCCGATTTTACCGCGTCGGCGAAATTTTTTTTACGGGATGTCGTTCTCCTTCCCGATTTAAGGGGGGTCGAGAGAAGTCATTTTTCGTCCACCTCGCCTCCTTGTACAAGATCTCGTGAAATTTGACGATTTTATCGCATTTAAGGTAGGAAGGAGGGGGAAATGTGAACTTTTGACGATTTTTCGGTCCCCAATTGTTGAGCGTCCGCGTCGAATGGCGAAAACCGCAATAGAATCGGCCTGCTGGTTTTCCCGGAAACTTAATATGAGATATCCGTCAGTCAGTGGTCAGCGTTTGGGAGGGGAGGGTTATGGTGACTCGCGCCTGCGGCGCTCGCTGGGGGGCTCCGCCCCCCAGACCCCCGAGGCGGCCTTCGGCCGCCCAGTGTGGCGGGCTTCGCCCGCCCACGGTGTCTGTGGGGCCAGGTGCCCGGGTAAACGCCAGAAACGCCAAGAAAAACGAAAAAAAGCAAACCCCCCCACCAGTATTTGAACCGCCGACCTTCACCATGCCCGAGCGCCGCGCGAGACCGCGCGGCTGGCCAGGCGTTGTTGACCTGAACCCCCGCGGCCGCCCAACACAAGCACACGACGGCCAGGCGCCGCGCGCGCCGCATCGGGACCATTCCCTCAGCCACACGTGGTCGACAATGCCCGTGCCCGATGCACCTCCAGACGCAGCCCACGCTTTGCCAAAATCTTCCACTCGTCCTCGTTCACACCCGAAAATTTGAAACACCGAAACCGATACATCCCCGAAAAGGTGTTGAAAAACCCCAGAAAACCCACCCTGTCCGAACTCTGTCGGACGCCCCGTTCAAAAATGGCTGCGTTCGAACCGTCTCTGGTCCCCCAATTTCTCCTCGATTTTACCGCGTCGGCGAATTTTTTTTAACGGGATGTCGTTCTCCTCCCCGATTTAAGGGGGGTCGAAGGAAGTCATTTTTCGTCCAGCTCGCCTCCTTGTACGAGATCTCGTAAAATTTGACGATTTTATCGCATTTAAGGTAGGAAGGAGGGGGAAATGTGAACTTTTGACAGTTTTTCGGTCTCCAATTGATGAGCGTCCGCGTCGAATGGCGCAAACCGCAGCTCGCTGGGACTTATAGTTCTCCCAGAACATTCGTCTATGAGATCCGTCAGTGAGTGAGTGAGTGGTCGTTTGGGAGGGGAGGGTTCTGGTGACCTTCGGCCGCCCAGTGTGGCGGGCTTCGCCCGCCCAAGGTGTCTTTGGGGCCAGGTGCCTGGGTAAACGCCAGAAACGCCAAGAAAAATAAAAAAAAAAACAGACCCCCCCACTGGTATTTGAACCGCTGCCCTTACCATGGCCGAGCGCCGCGCGAGACCGCGCGGCTGGCTAGGCGTTGTTGACCTGAATCCCCGCGGCCGCCCAACACAAGCTAATGACGGCCAGGCGCCGCGCGCGGCGCACCGGGCCTATTCCCCCAGCCACACGTGGTCGACAATGACCGTGCCCGGTGCCCCTCCAGACGCAGCCCACGCTTTGCCAAAATCTTCCGCTCGTCCTCGTTCGCACCCGAAAATTTGAAACAACGAAACCGATACATTCCTGGAAAGGTGTTGAAAAACCCCAGAAAACCCACCCTGTCCGAACTCTGTCGGACGCCCCGTTCAAAAATGGCTGCGTTCGAAACGTCTCTGGTCCTCCGATTTCTCCCCGATTTTACCGCGTCGGCGAAATTTTTTTTACGGGATGTCGTTCTCCTCCCCGATTTAAGGGGGGTCGAGAGAAGTCATTTTTCGTCCAGCTTGCCTCCTTGTACGAGATCTCGTGAAATTTGACGATTTTTTCGCATTTAAGGGAGGAAGGAGGGAGAAATGTGAACTTTTGACAGTTTTTGGGTCCCCAATTGTTGAGCGTCCGCGTCGAATGGCGAAAACCGCGATGAAATCGGCCGGCCGGTTCTCCCGGAACATTTATATGAGATATCCGTCAGTCAGTCAGCGTTTGGCGGGAGAGGGTTCTGGTGACTCGCGCCTGCGGCGCTCGCTGGGGGCTCCGCCCCCAGACCCCCGAGGCGGCCTTCGGCCGCCCAGTGTGGCGGGCTCCGCCCGCCCACGGTGTCTGTGGAGCCAGGTGCCCAGGTAAACGCCGGAAACGCCAAGAAAAACGAGAAAAAACAAACACCCCCACCAGTATTTGAACCGCCGACCTTCACCATGCCCGCGCGCCGCGCGAGACCGCGCGGCTGGCTAGGCGTTGTTGCCCTGAACCCCCGCGGCCGCCCAACACAAGCGAACGAACCGGCCAGGCGCCGCGCGCGCCGCACCGGGCCTATTCCCCCAGCCACACGTGGTCGACAATGCCCGTGCCCGGTGCACCTCCAGACGCAGCCCACGCTTTGCCAAAATCTTCCACTCGTCCTCGTTCGCACCCGAAAATTTGAAACAACGAAACCAGTACATCCCGACAAAGGTGTTGAAAAACCCCAGAAAACCCACCCTGTCCGAACTCTGTCGGACGCCCCGTTCAGAAATGGCTGCGTCCGAAACGTCTGTGGTGCCCCGATTTCTCCCTGATACTCCCCGATTTTACAGCATCGGCACAATTTTTTTTACGGGATATCGTTCTCCTCCCCGAATTGAGGGGGGTCCAGAGAAGTCGTTTTTCGGCTAGCTGGCCTCCTTCCTTGAAACGTCGTGAAATTTGTCGATTTCATGGTGAAGGAGTGGGAAAAATCGACTTTTGACAATTTCGACCTTCCCAGTTGCTCGACCGTCCGCGTCGAATGGCGAAAACCGCACTGAAATCGGCCCGCTGGTTCTCCCGGAACATTTGCATGAGCAGTCAGTGAGTGGTAGTTTAGGGGGGGAGGGTTCTGGTGACTCGCGCCTGCGGCGCTCGCTGGGGGGCTCCGCCCCCAGACCCCCGAGGCGGCCTTCGGCCGCCCAGTGTGGCGGGCTGCGCCCGCCCACGGTGTCTGTGGGCCCTGTTGCCCGGGTAAACGCCAGAAATGCCAAGAAAAACGGAGAAAAGCAAACCCCCCCACTAGTATTTGAACCGCCGACCTTCACCATGCCCGACCGCCGCGCGAGACCGCGCGGCTAGCTAGGCGTTGTTGACCTGAACCCCCGCGGCCGCCCAACACAAGCGAACGACGGCCAGGCGCCGCGCGGCGCACCGGGCCTATTCCCCCAGCAACACGTGGTCGACAATGCCTGTGCCCGGTGCCCCTCCGGACGCAGCCCACGCTTTGCCAAAATCTTCCACTCGTCCTCGTTCGCACCCGAAAATTTGAAACACCGAAACCGATACATCCCCGAAAAGGCGTTGAAAAACCCCAGAAAACCCACCCTGTCCGAACTCTGTCGGACGCCCCGTTCAAAAGTGGCTGCGTCCGAAACGTCTCTGGTATCCCGATTTCACCCTGATTTTACCGCGACGGCGAAATTTTCTTTACGGGATGTCGTTCTCCTCCTCGATTTAAGGGGGGTCAAGAAAAGTCATTTTTCGTCTAGCACGCCTCCATGTACGAGATCTCGTGAAATTTGACGATTTTATCGCATTTAAGGTAGGAAGGAGGGGGAAATGTGAACTTTTGACGATTTTTCGGTCCCCAATTGTTGAGCGTCCGCGTCGAATGGCGAAAACCGCAATAGAATCGGCCTGCTGGTTTTCCCGGAAACTTAATATGAGATATCCGTCAGTCAGTGGTCAGCGTTTGGGAGGGGAGGGTTATGGTGACTCGCGCCTGCGGCGCTCGCTGGGGGCTCCGCCCCCAGGCCCCCCGAGGCGGCCTTCGGCCGCCCAGTGTGGCGGGCTCCGCCCGCCCACGGTGTCTGTGGAGCCAGGTGCGCGGGTAAACGCCAGAAACGCCAAGAAAAACGATAAAAAGCAAACCCCCCCACTAGTATTCGAACCGCCGACCTTCACCATGCCCGAGCGCCGCGCGAGACCGCGCGGCTGGCTAGGCGTTGTTGACCTGAACCCTCGCGGCCGCCCAACACAAGCGAACGGCGGCCAGGCGCCGCGTGCGCCGCACCGGGCCTATTCCCCCAGCCACACGTGGTCGACAATGCCCGTGCCCGGTGCCCCTCCAGACGCAGCCCACGCTTTGCCAAAATCTTCCACTCGTCCTCGTTCGCACCCGAAAATTTGAAACTCCGAAACCGATACATCCCCGGAAAGGAGTTGTAAAACCCCAGAAAACCCACCCTGTCCGAACTCTGTCGGACGCCCCGTTCAAAAATGGCTGCGTCCGAAACGTCTCTGGTCCCCTAATTTCTCCCCGATTTTACCGCGTCGGCGAAATTTTTTTTACGGGGAGTCGTTCTCCTTGCCGATTTAAGGGGGTCGACAGAAGTCATTTTTCGTCCAGCTCGCCTCCTTGTACGAGATCTCGTGAAATTTGACGATTTTATCGCATTTAAGGTAGGAAGGAGGGGAAAATGTAAACTTTTGACAGTTTTTGGGTCCCCAATTGTTGAGCGTCCGCGTCGAATGGCGAAAACCGCGATGAAATCGGCCCGCTGGTTCTCCCGGAACATTTATATGAGATATCCGTCAGTCAGTGAGCGTTTGGCGGGAGAGGGTTATGGTGACTCGCGCCTGCGGCGCTCGCTGGGGGCTCCGCCCCCAGACCCCCCGAGGCGGCCTTCGGCCGCCCAGTGTGGCGGGCTCCGCCCGCCCACGGTGTCTGTGGAGCCAGGTGCCCGGGTAAACGCCAGAAACGCCAAGAAAAACGAAAAAAAGCAACCCCCCCACTAGTATTCGAACCGCCGACCTTCACCATGCCCGAGCGCCGCGCGAGACCGCGCGGCTGGCCAGGCGTTGTTGACCTGAACCCCCGCGGCCGCCCAACACAAGCGAACGACGGCCAGGCGCCGCGCGCGCCGCACCGGTCCTATTCCCCAGCCACACGTGGTCGACAATGCCCGTGCCCGGTGCGCCTCCAGACGCAGCCCACGCTTTGCCAAAATCTTCCACTCGTCCTCGTGCGCACCCGAAAATTTGAAACAACGAAACCGATACATCCCCGGAAAGGTGTTGAAAAACCCCAGAAAACCCACCCTGTCCGAGCTCTGTCGGACGCCCCGTTCAAAAGTGGCTGCATCCGAAACGTCTGAGGCCCTCCGATTTCTCCCCGATTTTACCGCGTCGGCGAAATTTTTTTAACGGGATGTCGTTCTCCACCATGATTTAAGGGGGGTCGAGAGAAGTCATTTTTCGTCCAGCTCGCCTCCTTGTACGAGATCTCGTGAAATTTGACGATTTTATCGCATTTAAGGTAGGAAGGAGGGGGAAATGTGAACTTTTGACGATTTTTCGCTCCCCAATTGTTGAGCGTCCGCGTCGAATGGCGAAAACCGCGATGAAATCGGCCGGCCGGTTCTCCCGGAACATTTATATGAGATATCCGTCAGTCAGTCAGCGTTTGGCGGGAGAGGGTTATGGTGACTCGCGCCTGCGGCGCTCGCTGGGGGCTCCGCCCCCAGACCCCCCGAGGCGGCCTTCGGCCGCCCAGTGCGGCGGGCTTCGCCCGCCCGCGGTGTCTGTGGAGCCAGGTGCCCGGGTAAACGCCAGAAGCGCAAAGAAAAACCAAAAAAAGCAAACCCCCCACCAGTATTTGAACCGCCGACCTTCACCATGCCCGGGCGGAGCGCGAGACCGCGCGGCTGGCTAGGCGTTGTTGACCTGAACCCCCGCGGCCGCCCAACACAAGCGAACGACGGCCAGGCGCCGCGCGCGCCGCACGGGGCCAATTCCATCAGCCACACGTGGTCGACAATGCCCGTGCCCGGTGCACCTCCAGACGCAGCCCACGCTTTGCCAAAATCTTCCACTCGTCCTCGTTTGCACCCGAAAATTTGAAACAACGAAAACGATGCATCCCCGGAAAGGTGTCGTAAAACCCCAGAAAACCCACCCTGTCCGAACTCTGTCGGACGCCCCGTTCAAAAATGGCTGCGTCCGAAACGTCTCTGGTCCCCCGATTTTACCCCGATTTTACCGCGTCGGCGAAATTTTTTTTACGGGATGTCGTTCTCCTCCTCGATTTAAGGGGGGTCGAGACAAGTAATTTTTCGTCCAGCTCCGCTCCTTCTACGAGATCTCGTGAAATTTGACGATTTTATCGCATTTAAGGTAGGAAGGTGGGGGAAATGTGAACTTTTGACAGTTTTTCGGTCCCCAATTGTTGAGCGTCCGCGTCGAATGGCGAAAACCGCGATGAAATCGGCCCGCCGGTTCTCCCGGAACATTTAGGTAAGAGATCCGTCAGTCAGTGAGCGTTTGGCGGGGGAGGGTTATGGTGACGCGCCTGCGGCGCTCGCTGGGGGCTCCGCCCCCAGACCCCCGTGGCGGCCTCCGGCCGCCCAGTGTGGCGGGCTTCGCCCGCCCACGGTGTCTGTGGGGCCAGGTGCCCGGGTAAACGCCAGAAACGCCAAGAAAAACGCTTAAAAGCAAACCCCACCACCAGTATTTGAACCGCCGACCTTCACCATGCCCGAGCGCCGCGCGAGATCGCGCGGCTGGCTAGGCGTTGTTGACCTAAACCCCCGCGGCCGCCCAACACAAGCGAACGACGGCCAGGCGCCGCGCGCCGCACTCAGCGTTTTCCCCAGCCACACGTAGCCGACAATGCCCGTGCCCGGTGCCCCTCCGGACGCAGCCCACGCTTTGCCAAAATCTTCCACTCGTCCTCGTTCGCACTCGAAAATTTGAAACACCGAAACCGATACATCCCTTGAAAGGTGTTGAAAAACCCGAGAAAACCCACCCTGTCCGAACTCTGTCGGACGCCCCGTTCAAAAATGGCTGCGTCCGAAACGTCTCTGGTCCCCCGATTTCTCCTCGAATTTACCGCGTCGGCGAAATTTTTTTTACGGGATGTCGTTCTCCTCCCCGATTCAAGAGGGGTCGATAGAAGTCATTTTTCGTCCAGCTCGGCTCCTTCTACGAGATCTTGTGAAATTTGACGATTTTATCGCATTTAAGGTAGAAAGGAGGAGGAAACGTCAACTTTTGACATTTAATCGCTTCTCAATATCTGACGGTCCGCGTCGAATGGCGAAAACCGCGCGTCGATCGGCCGTCTAGTTCTCTGGGAAAATAAAAATGAGAAGTCAGTCAGTCAGTCAGTCAGTGAGCGTTTCGGAGGGGAGGGTTATGGTGACTCGCGCCTGCGGCGCTCGCTGGGGGGCTCCGCCCCCAGACCCCCGAGGCGGCCTTCGGCCGCCCAGTGTGGCGGGCTCCGCCCGCCCACGGTGTCTGTGGGGCCAGGTGCCCGGGTAAACGCCAGCAACGCCAAAAAAAACCAAAAAAAGCAAACCCCCCACCAGTATTTGAACCGCCGACCTTCACCATGCCCGAGCGCCGCGCGAGACCGCGCGGCTGGCTAGGCGTTGTTGACTGAATCCCCGCGGCCGCCCAACACAAGCGAACGACGGCCAGGCGCCGCGCGCGGCGCACCGGGCCTATTCCCCCAGCCACACGTGGTCGACAATGACCGTGCCCGGTGCACCTCCAAACGCAGCCTACGCTTTGCCAAAATCTTCCACTCGTCCTCGTTCGGACCCGAAAATTTGAAACACCGAAACCGATACATCCCCGGAAAGGTTTTGAAAAACCCCAGAAAACCCACCCTGTCCGAACTCTGTCGGACGCCCCGTTCAAAAATGGCTGCGTCTGAAACGTCTGTGGTCCCCTGATTTCACCCTGATTTTACCGCGTCGGTGAAATTTTTTCGACGGGATGTCGTTCTCCTCCTCGATTTAAGGGGGTCGAGAGAAGTCATTTTTCGTCCAGCTCGCCTCCTTGTACGAGATCTCGTGAAATTCGACGATTTTATCGCATTTAAGGTAGGAGGGAGGGGGAAATGTGAACTTTTGACAGTTTTTCGGTCCCCAATTGTTGAGCGTCCGCGTCGAATGGCGAAAACCGCGATAAAATCGGCCGGCCGGTTCGCCCGGAACATTTAGGTAAGAGATCCGTCAGTGAGCGTTTGGGAGGGGAGGGTTCTGGTGACTCGCTGGGGGCTCCGCCCCCCAGGCCCCCGAGGCGGCCTTCGGCCGCCCAGTGTGGCGGGCTTCGCCCGCCCACGGTGTCTGTGGGGCCAGGTGCCCGGGTAAACGCCAGAAACGCCAAAAAAAACGGAAAAAAGCAAACCCCCCCACCAGTATTTGAACCGCCGACTTTCACTATGCCCGACCGCTGCGCGAGACCGCGCGGCTAGCTAGGCGTTGTTGACCTGAACCCCCGCGGCCGCCCAACACAAGCGAACGACGGCCAGGCGCCGCGCGCGCCGCACCGGCCCTATTCCCCAGCCACACGTGGTCGACAATGCCCGTGCCCGGTGCACCTCCAGACGCAGCCCACGCTTTGCCAAAATCTTCCACTCGTCCTCGTTCGCACCCGAAAATTTGAAACACCGAAACCGATACATCCCCGGAAAGGTGTTGAAAAACCCCAGAAAACCCACCCTGTCCGAACTCTGTCGGACGCCCCGTTCAAAAATGGCTGCGTCCGAAACGTTTCTGGTCCCACGATTTCTCCCTGATTTTACCGCGTCGGCGAAATTTTTTTTACGGGATGTCGTTGTCCTTCTCGATTTAAGGGGGTCGAGAGAAGTCATTTTTCATCCAGCTCCGCTCCTTCTACGAGATCTCGTGAAATTTGACGATTTTATCGCATTTAATGTAGGAAGGAGGGGGAAATGTGAGGTTTTGACAGTTTTTCGGTCCCCAATTGTTGAGCGTCCGCGTCGAATGGCGAAAACCGCAATAGAATCGGCCTGCTGGTTTTCCCGGAAACTTAATATGAGATATCCGTCAGTCAGTGGTCAGCGTTTGGGAGGGGAGGGTTATGGTGACTCGCGCCTGCGGCGCTCGCTGGGGGCTCCGCCCCCCAGACCCCCGAGGCGGCCTTCGGCCGCCCAGTGTGGCGGGCTTCGCCCGCCCACGGTGTCTGTGGGGCCAGGTGCCCGGGTAAACGCCAGAAACGCCAGGGAAAACGAAAAAAAACAACCCGCCCCACTAGTATTTGAACCGCCGACCTTCACCATGCCCGAGCGCCGCGCGAGCCCGCGCGGCTGGCCAGGCGTTGTTGAACTAACCCCCGCGGCCGCCCAACACAAGCGAACGACGGCCAGGCGCCGCGCGCGCCGCACCGGGCCTATTCCCCAGCCACACGTGGTCGACAATGCCCGTGCCCGGTGCACCTCCAGACGCAGCCCACGCTTTGCCAAAATCTTCCACTCGTCCTCGTTCGCACCCGAAAATTTGAAACACCGAAACCGATACATCCCCGGAAAGGTGTTAAAAAACCCCAGAAAACCCACCCTGTCCGAACTCTGTCGGACGCCCCGTTCAAAAATGGCTGCGTCCGAAACGTCTCTGGTCCCCCGATTTCACCCTGATTTTACCGCGTCGGCGAAATTTTTTTTACGGGATGTCGTTCTCCTCCTCGATTTAAGGAGGGTCGAGAGAAGTCATTTTTCGTCCAGCTCGCCTCCTTGTACGAGATCTCGTGAAATTTGACGATTTTATCGCATTTAAGGTAGGAAAGAAGGGGAAATGTGAACTTTTGACAGTTTTTCGGTCCCCAATTGTTGAGCGTCCGCGTCGAATGGCGAAAACCGCAATGAATTCGGCCCACTGGTTCTCCCGGAACATTTAGGTAAGAGATCCGTCAGTCAGTGAGCGTTTGGCGGGGGAGGGTTATGGTGACTCGCGCCTGCGGCGCTCGCTGGGGGCTCCGCCCCCAGACCCCCCGAGGCGGCCTTCGGCCGCCCAGTGTGGCGGGCTCCGCCCGCCCACGGTGTCTGTGGGGCCAGGTGCCCGGGTAAACGCCAGAAACGCCAAGAAAAACGAGAAAAAAGCAACCCCCCCACTAGTATTCGAACCGCCGACCTTCACCATGCCCGAGCGCCGCGCGAGAACGCGCGGCTGGCTAGGCGTTGTTGACCTGTACCCTCGCGGCCGCCCAACACAAGCGAATGACGGCCAGGCGCCGCGCGCGGCGCACCGGGCCTATTCCCCCGGCCACACGTGGTCGACAATGCCCGTGCCCGGTGCACCTCCGGACGCAGCCCACGCTTTGCCAACATCTTCCACTCGTCCTCGTTTGCACCCGAAAATTTGAAACACCGAAACCGATACATCCCCTGAAAGGTGTTGAAAAACCCCAGAAAACCCACCCTGTCCGAACTCTGTCGGACGCCCCGTTCAAAAATGGCTGCGTCCGAAACGTCGCTGGTCCCCCGATTTCACCCCGATTTTACCGCGTCGGCGAAATTTTTTTTACGGGATGTCGTTCTCCTCCTCGATTTAAGGGGGGTCGAGAGAAGTCATTTTTCGTCCAGCTCCGCTCCTTCTACGAGATCTCGTGAAATTTGACGATTTTATCGCATTTAAGGTAGGAAGGTGGGGGAAATGTGAACTTTTGACAGTTTTTCGGTCCCCAATTGTTGAGCGTCCGCGTCGAATGGCGAAAACCGCGATGAAATCGGCCCGCCGGTTCTCCCGGAACATTTAGGTAAGAGATCCGTCAGTCAGTGAGCGTTTGGCGGGGGAGGGTTATGGTGACTCGCGCCTGCGGCGCTCGCTGGGGGGCTCCGCCCCCCAGACCCCCCGAGGCGGCCTTCGGCCGCCCAGTGTGGCGGGCTCCGCCCGCCCACGGTGTCTCTGGGGCCAGGTGCCCGGGTAAACGCCAGGAACGCCAAGAAAAACGAAAAAAAAACAAACCCCCCGCTAGTATTTGAACCGCCGACCTTCAACATGCCCGAGCGGCGCGCGAGACCGCGCGGCTTACTAGGCGTTGTTGACCTGAATACCCGCGGCCGCCCAACACAAGCAAACGACGGCCAGGCGCCGCCCGCGCCCCACCGGGCCTATTCCCCCAGCCACACGTGGTCGACAATGCCCGTGCCCGGTGCACCTCCAGACGCAGCCCACGCTTTGCTAAAATCTTCCACTCGTCCTCGTTCGCACCCGAAAATTTGAAACAACGAAAGCGATACATCCCCAGAAAGGTGTTGAAAAACCCCAGAAAACCCACCCTGTCCGAACTCTGTCGGACGCCCCGTTCAAAAATGGCTGCGTCCGAAACGTCTCTGGTCCCCCGATTTCTTCCCGATTTTACCGCGTCGGCGAAATTTTTTTCACGGGATGTGGTTCTCCTTCGTCATTTAAGGGGGGTCGAGAGAAGTCATTTTTCGTCCAGCTCCGCTCTTTCTACGAGATCTCGTGAAATTGGACGATTTTATCGCATTTAAGGTAGGAAGGAGGGGGAAATGTGAACTTTTGACAGTTTTTCGGTCCCCAATTGTTGAGCGTCCGCGTCGAATGGCGAAAACCGCGATGAAATCGGCCGGCCGGTTCTCCCGGAACATTTAGGTAAGAGATCCGTCAGTGAGTGGTAGTTTGGCGGGGGAGGGTTCTGGTGACTCGCGCCTGCGGCGCTCGCTGGGGGCTCCGCCCCCCAGACCCCCCGAGGCGGCCTTCGGCCGCCCAGTGTGGCGGGCTTCGCCCGCCCACGGTGTCTGTGGGGTCAGGTGCCCGGGTAAACGCCAGAAACGCCAAGAAAAACGGAAAAAAAACAACCCCCCCACCAGTATTTGAACTGCCGACCTCCACCATGCCCGAGCGCCGCGCGAGACCACGCGGCTGGCTAGGCGTTGTTGACCTGAACCCCCGCGGCCGCCCAACACAAGCGAACGACGGCCAGGCGCCGCGCGCGCCGCACCGGCCCTATTCCCCAGCCACACGTGGTCGACAATGCCCGTGCCCGGTGCACCTCCAGACGCAGCCCACGCTTTGCCAAAATCTTCCACTCGTCCTCGTTCGCACCCGAAAATTTGAAACACCGAAACCGATACATCCCCGGAAAGGTGTTGAAAAACCCCAGAAAACCCACCCTGTCCGAACTCTGTCGGACGCCCCGTTCAAAAATGGCTGCGTCCGAAACGTTTCTGGTCCCCCGATTTCTCATCGATTTTACCTCGTCGGCGAAATTCTTTTTACGGGATGTCGTTCTCCTTCCCGATTTAAGGGGGGTCGAGAGAAGTCATTTTTCGTCCAGCTCACCTCCTTGTACGAGATTTCGTAAAATTTGACGATTTTATCGCATTTAAGGTAGGAAGGAGGGGGAAATGTAAACTTTTGACAGTTTTTCGGCCCTCAATATCTGACGGTCCGCGTCGAATGGCGAAAACCGCAATGAAATCGGCCCACTGGTTCTCCCGGAACATTTATATGAGAAGTCAGTGAGTGGTAGTTTAGGGGGGGAGGGTTCTGGTGAAGGGTTCTGGTGACTCGCGCCTGCGGCGCTCGCTGGGGGCTCCGCCCCCAGACCCCCCGAGGCGGCCTTCGGCCGCCCAGTGTGGCGGGCTCCGCCCGCCCACGGTGTCTGTGGGGCCAGGTGCCCGGGTAAACGCCAGAAACGCCAAGAAAAACGAAAAAAAGCAAACCCCCCACCAGTATTTGAACCACCGACCTTCACCATGCCCGGGCGCCGCGCGAGACCGCGCGGCTGGCTAGGCGTTGTTGACCTGGACCCCCGCGGCCGCCCAACACAAGCACACGACGGCCAGGCGCCGCGCGCGCCGCATCGGGCCTATTCCCCCAGCCACACGTGGTCGACAATGCCCGTGCCCGGTGCCCCTCCGGACGCAGCCTACGCTTTGCCAAAATCTTCCACTCGTCCTCGTTCGCACCCGAAAATTTGAAACACCAAACCCGATACATCATGGGTAAGGTGTTGAAAAACCCCAGAAAACCCACCCTGTCCGAACTCTGTCGGACGCCCCGTTCAAAAATGGCTGCGTCCGAAACGTCTCTGGTCTCCCGATTTCACCCCGATTTTACCGCGTCGGCGAAATTTTTTCAACGGGATGTCGTTCTCCTCCCCGATTTAAGGGGGTCGAAAGAAGTCATTTTTCGCGCAGCTCCGCTCCTTCTACGAGATCTCGTGAAATTTGACGATTTTATCGCATTAAAGGTAGGAAGGAGGGGGAAATGTGAACTTTTGACAGTTTTTCGGTCCCCAATTGTTGAGCGTCCGCGTCGAATGGCGAAAACCGCGGTGAAATCGGCCGGCCGGTTCTCCCGGAACATTTATATGAGATATCCGTCAGTCAGTCAGCGTTTGGCGGGAGAGGGTTATGGTGACGCCCAGTGTGGCGGGCTCCGCCCGCCCACGGTGTCTGTGGGGCCAGGTGCCCGGGTAAACGCCAGAAACGCCAAGAAAAACGAAAAAAAGCAAACCCCCCCACTAGTATTTGAACCGCCGACCTTCACCATGCCCGAGCGCCGCGCGAGACCGCGCGGCTGGCTAGGCGTTGTTGACCTGAACCCGCGCGGCCGCCCAACACAAGCGAACGACGGCCAGGCGCCGTGCGCGCCGCACCGGGCCTATTCCCCCAGCCACACGTGGTCGACAATGCCCGTGCCCGGTGCACCTCCAGACGCAGCCCACGCTTTGCCAAAATCTTCCACTCGTCCTCGTTCGCACCCGAAAATTTGAAACACCGAAACCGATACATCTCCGGAAAGGTGTCGAAAAACCCCAGAAAACCCACCCTGTCCGAACTCTGTCGGACGCCCCGTTCAAAAATGGCTGCGTCCGAAACCTCTCTGGTCCCCCGATTTCTCCCCGATTTTACCGCGTCGGCGAATTTTTTTTTACGGGATGTCGTTCTCCTTCCCGATTAAAGGGGGTCGAGAGAAGTCATTTTTCGTCCAGCTCGCCTCCTTGTACGAGATCTCGTGAAATTTGTCGATTTTATCGCATTTAAGGTAAGAAGGAGGGAGAAATGTCAACTTTTGACATTTAATCGCTTCTCAATATCAGACGGTCCGCGTCGAATGGCGAAAACCGCGATAAAATCGGCCGGCTAGTTCTCTGGGAAAATAAAAATGAGAAGTCAGTCAGTCAGTCAGTCAGTGAGCGTTTAGGAGGGGAGGGTTATGGTGACTCGCGCCTGCGGCGCTCGCTGGGGGGCTCCGCCCCCAGACCCCCGAGGCGGCCTTCGGCCGCCCAGTGTGGCGGGCTGCGCCCGCCCACGGTATCTGTGGGCCCTGTTGCCCAGGTAAACGCCAGAAACGCCAAGAAAAACGAAGAAAAGCAACCCCCCCCCACTAGTATTTGAACCGCCGACCTTCACCATGCCCGACCGCCGCGCGAGACTGCGCGGCTAGCGAGGCGTTGTTGACCTGAACCCCCGCGGCCGCCCAACACAAGCGAACGACGGCCAGGCGCCGCGCGCGCCGCACCGGGCCTATTCCCCTAGCCACACGTGGTCGACAATGCCCGTGCCCGGTGCACCTCCAGACGCAGCCCACGCTTTGCCAAAATCTTCCACTCGTCCTCGTTCGCACCCGAAAATTTGAAACAACGAAACCGATACATCCCCAGAAATGTGTTGAAAAACCCCAGAAAACCCACCCTGTCCGAACTCTGTCGGACGCCCCGTTCAAAAATGGCTGCGTCCGAACCGTCTCTGGTCCCCCGATTTCTACCTGATTTTACCGCGTCGGCGAAATTCATTTTATGGGATGTCGTTCTCCTTCCCGATTTAAGGGGGGTGGAGAGAAGTCATTTTTCGTCCAGCTCCGCTCCTTCTACGAGATCTCGTGAAATTTGACGATTTTATCGCATTTAAGGTAGGAAGGAGGGGGAAATGTGAACTTTTGAACCTTTTTCGGTCCCCAATTGTTGAGCGTCCGCGTCGAATGGTGAAAACCGCGATGAAATCGGCCGGCCGGTTCGCCCGGAACATTTATATGAGATATCCGTCAGTGAGCGTTTGGGAGGGGAGGGTTATGGTGACTCGCGCCTGCGGCGCTCGCTGGGGGGCTCCGCCCCCCAGACCCCCCGAGGCGGCCTTCGGCCGCCCAGTGTGGCGGGCTCCGCCCGCCCACGGTGTCTGTGGGGCCAGGTGCCCGGGTAAACGCCAGAAACGCCAAGAAAAACGTAAAAAAGCGAACCCCCCCACCAGTATTTGCACCGCCGACCTTCACAATGCCCGAGCGCCGCGCGAGACCGCGCGGCTGGCCAGGCGTTGTTGACCTGAACCCCCGCGGCCGCCCAACACAAGCGAACGACGGCCAGGCGCCGGGCGCGCCGCACCGGGCCTATTCCCCCAGCCACACGTGGTCGACAATGCCCGTGCCCGGTGCACCTCCAGACGCAGCCCACGCTTTGCCAAAATCTTCCACTCGTCCTCGTTCGCACCCGAAAATTTGAAACAACGAAACCGATACATCCCCGGAAAGGTGTTGAAAAACCCCAGGAAACCCACCCTGTCCGAACTCTGTCGGACGCCCCGTTCAAAAATGGCTGCGTCCGAAACGTCTCTGGTCCCCCGATTTCTCCCCGATTTTACCGCGTCGGCGAATTTTTTTTTACGGGATTTCGTTCTCCTTCCCAAATTAAGGGGGGTCGAGTGAAGTCATTTTTCGTCCAGCTCCGCTCCTTCTACGAGATCTCGTGAAATTTGACGATTTTATCGCATTTTTGGGGTGAAGGAGTGGGAAAAATCGAGTTTTGGCAATTTCGACCTTCCCGGTTGCTCGACCGTCCGCGTCGAATGGCGAAAACCGCAATGAAATCGGCCCGCTGGTTCTCCCGGAACATTTGCATGAGCAGTGAGTGTGTCAGTGAGCGTTTGGGAGGGGAGGGTTCGGGTGACTCGCGCCTGCGGCGCTCGCTGGGGGCTCCGCCCCCAGACCCCCCGAGGCGGCCTTCGGCCGCCCAGTGTGGCGGGCTTCGCCCGCCCACGATGTCTGTGGGGCCAGGTGCCCGGGTAAACGCCAGAAACGCCAAGAAAAACGAAAAAAACAAACCCCCCCCCCCCCACCAGTATTTGAACCGCCGACCTTCACCATGCCCGAGCGCCGCGCGAGACCGCGCGGCTGGCTACGCGTTGTTGACCTGAACCCCCGCGGCCGCCCAACACAAGCATACGACGGCCAGGCGCCGCGCGCGCCGCATCGGGCCAATCCCCTAGTCAAACGTGGTCGACAATGCCCGTGCCCGGTGCACCTCCAGACGCAGCCCACGCTTTGCCAAAATCTTCCACTCGTCCTCGTTCGCACCCGAAAATTTGAAACACCGAAACCGATACATCCCCGGAAAGGTGTTGAAAAACCCCAGAAAACCCACCCTGTCCGAAGTCTGTCGGACGCCCCGTTCAAAAATGGCTGCGTCCGAAACGTTTCTGGTCCCACGATTTCTCCCTGATTTTACCGCGTCGGCGAAATTTTTTTTACGGGATGTCGTTCTCCTTCTCGATTTAAGGGGGGTCGAGAGAAGTCATTTTTCATCCAGCTCCGCTCCTTCTACGAGATCTCGTGAAATTTGACGATTTTATCGCATTTAATGTGGGAAGGAGGGGGAAATGTGAGGTTTTGACCCTTTTTCGGTCCCCAATTGTTGAGCGTCTGCGTCGAATGGCGAAAACCGCGATGAAATCGGCCGGCCGGTTCTCCCGGAACATTTATATGAGATATCCGTCAGTCAGTCAGCGTTTGGCGGGGGAGGGTTATGGTGACGCCCAGTGTGGCGGGCTTCGCCCGCCCACGGTGTCTGTGGGGCCAGGTGCACGGGTAAACGCCAGAAACGCCAAGAAAAAGAAAAGAAAGCAAACCCCCCACCGGTATTGGAACCGCCGACCTTCACCATGCCCGACCGCCGCGCGAGGACGCGCGGCTGGCGAAGCGTTGTTGACCTGAACCTCCGCGGCCGCCCAACACAAGCGAACGAACCGGCCAGGCGCCGCGCGCGCCGCACCGGGCCTATTCCCCCAGCCACACGTGGTCGACAATGCCCGTGCCCGATGCACCTCCACACGCAGCCCACGCTTTGCCAAAATCTTCCACTCGTCCTCGTTCGCACCCGAAAATTTGAAACACCGAAACTGAAACATCCCCAGAAAGGTGTTGAAAAACCCCAGAAAACCCACCCTGTCCGAACTCTGTCGGACGCCCCGTTCAAAAATGGCTGCGTCCGAACCGTCTCTGGTCCCCCGATTTCTACCCGATTTTACCGCGTCGGCGAAATTCCTTTCATGGGATGTCGTTCTCCTTCCCGATTAAGGGGGGTCGAGAGAAGTCATTTTTCGTCCAGCTCAGCTCCTTCTACGAGATCTCGTGAAATTTGACGATTTTATCGCATTTAAGATAGGAAGGAGGGGGAAATGTGAAGTTTTGACAGTTTTTCGGTCCCCAATTGTTGAGCATCCGCGTCGAATGGCGAAAACCGCGATGAAATCGGCCCGCCGGTTCTTCCGGAACATTTAGGTAAGAGATCCGTCAGTGAGTCAGCGTTTGGCGGGGAGGGTTATGGTGACTCGCGCCTGCGGCGCTCGCTGGGGGCTCCGCCCCCAGACCCCCGAGGCGGCCTTCGGCCGCCCAGTGTGGCGGGCTTCGCCCGCCCGTGGCGTCTGTGGGGCCAGGTGCCCGGGTAAACGCCAGAAACGCCAAGAAAAACGAAAAAAAGCAAATACCCCCACTAGTATTTGAACCGCCGACCTTCACTATGCCCGAGCGCCGCGCGAGACTGCGCGGCTGGCTAGGCGTTGTTGACCTGAACCCCGCGCGGCCGCCCAACACAAGCGAACGAACCGGCCAGGCGCCGCGCGCGCCGCACCGGGCCTATTCCCCCCGCCACACGTGGTCGACAATGCCCGTGCCCGGTGCACCTCCAGACGCAGCCCACGCTTTGCCAAAATCTTCCACTCGTCCTCGTTCGCACCCGAAAATTTGAAACACCGAAACCGATACATCCCCGGAAAGGCGTTGAAAAACCCCAGAAAACCCACCCTGTCCGAACTCTGTCGGACGCCCCGTTCAAAAATGGCTGCGTCCGAAACGTCTCTGGTCCCCCGATTTCTCCCCGATTTTACCGCGTCGGCGAAATTTTTTTACGGGATGTCGTTCTCCTCCTCGATTTAAGGGGGGTCGAGAGAAGTCATTTTTCGTCCACCTCGCCTCTTTGTACAAGATCTCGTGAAATTTGACGATTTTATCGCATTTAAGGTATGAAGGAGTGGGAAATGTGAACTTTTGACAGTTTTTCGGTTCCCAATAGTTAAGCGTCCGCGTCGAATGGCGAAAACCGCAATGAAATCGGCCCGCTGGTTCTCCCGGAACATTTAGATGAGAAGTCAGTCAGTCAGTGAGCGTTTGGCGCGGGAGGGTTATGGTGACTCGCGCCTGCGGCGCTCGCTGGGGGCTCCGCCCCCAGACCCCCCGAGGCGGCCTTCGGCCGCCCAGTGTGGCGGGCTCCGCCCGCCCACGGTGTCTGTGGGGCCAGGTGCCCGGTAAACGCCAGAAACGCCAAGAAAAACGAGAAAAAGCAAACCCCCCACCAGTATTTGAACCGCCGACCTTCACCACGCCCGAGCGCCGCGCGAGACCGCGCGGCTGGCTCGGCGTTGTTGACCTGAACCCCCGCAGCCGCCCAACACAACCGAACGACGGCCAGGCGCCGCGCGCGCCGCACCGGGCCTATTCCCCCAGCCACACGTGGTCGACAATGCCCGTGCCCGGTGCACCTCCGGACGCAGCCCACGCTTTGCCAAAATCTTCCACTCGTCCTCGTTCGCACCCGAAAATTTGAAACACCGAAACCGATGCATCCCCGTAAAGGTGTTGAAAAACCCCAGAAAACCCACCCTGTCCGAACTCTGTCGGACGCCCCGTTCAAAAATGGCTGCGTCTGAAACGTCTCGGGTCCCCCGATTTCACCCCGATTTTACCGCGTCGGCGAAATTTTTTCAACGGGATGTGGTTCTCCTACCTGATTTAAGAGGGGTCGAGAGAATACATTTTTCGCGCAGCGCCGCTCCTTCTACGAGATCTCGTGAAATTTGACGATTTTATCGCATTTAAGGTAGGAAGGAGGGGGAAAAGTGAACTTTTGACAGTTTTTCGGCTCCCAATATCTGACGGTCCGCATCGAATGGCGAAAACCGCAAAGAAATCGGCCGGCTGGTTCTCCCGGAACATTTAAATGAGAAGTCAGTCAGTGAGCGTTTGGGAGGGGAGGGTTCTGGTGACTCGCGCCTGCGGCGCTCGCTGGGGGCTCCGCCCCCAGACCCCCGAGGCGGCCTCCGGCCGCCCAGTGTGGCGGGCTTCGCCCGCCCACGGTGTCTGTGGGGCCAGGTGCCCGGGTAAACGCCAGAAACGCCAAGAAAATCGAAAAAAGGCAATCCCCCCACTAGTATTTGAACCGCCGACCTTCACCATGCCCGAGCGCCGCGCGAGACCGCGCGGCTGGCCAGGCGTTGTTGCCCTGAACACCCGCGGCCGCCCAACACAAGCGAACGACGGCCAGGCGCCGCGCGCGCCGCACCGGGCCTACTCCCCAGCCACACGTGGTCGACAATGCCCGTGCCTGGTGCCCCTCCGGACGCAGCCTACGCTTTGCCAAAATCTTCCACTCGTCCTCGTTCGCACCCGAAAATTTGAAACAACGAAACCGATACATTACCAGAAAGGTGTTGAAAAACCCCAGAAAACCCACCCTGTCCGAACTCTGTCGGACGCCCCGTTCAAAAATGGCTGCGTCCGAAACGGCTCTGGTCCCCCGATTTCACCCCGATTTTACCGCGTCGGCGAAATTTTTTTAACGGGATGTCGTGCTCCTCCTCGATTTAAGGGGGTCAAGAGAAGTCATTTTACGTCCAGCTCCGCTCCTTCTACAGGATCTCGTGAAATTTGACGATTTTATCGCATTTTGGGGGCGAAGGAGTGGGAAAATTCATATTTTGACAATTTCGTCCTTCCCGGTTGCTCGACCGTCCGCGTCGAATGGCGAAAACCGCGATGAAATCGGCCCGCTGGTTCTCCCGGAACATTTGCATGAGCAGTGAGTGTGTCAGTCAGCGTTTGGGAGGGGAGGGTTCGGGTGACTCGCGCCTGCGGCGCTCGCTGGGGGGCTCCGCCCCCCAGACCCCCGAGGCGGCCTTCGGCCGCCCAGTGTGGCGGGCTCCGCCCGCCCACGGTGTCTGCGGGGCCAGGTTCCCGGGTAAACGCCAGAAACGCCAAGAAAAACGATAAAACGCAAACCCCCCCACTAGTATTCGAACCGCCGACCTTCACCATGCCCGAGCGCCGCGCGAGACCGCGCGGCTGGCTAGGCGTTGTTGACCTGAACCCCCGCGGCCGCCCAACACAACCGAACGACGGCCAGGCGCCGCGCGCGCCGCACCGGGCCTATTCCCCCAGCCACACGTGGTCGACAATGCCCGTGCCCGGTGCACCTCCAGACGCAGCCCACGCTTTGCCAAAATCTTCCACTCGTCCTCGTTCGCACCCGAAAATTTGAAACAGCGAAACCGATACATCCCCGGAAAGGTGTTGAAAAACCCCAGAAAACCCACCCTGTCCGAGCTCTGTCGGACGCCCCGTTCAAAAATGGCTGCGTCCGAAACGACTGAGGCCCTCCGATTTCTACCCGATTTTACCGCGTCGGCGACATTTTTTTAACGGGATGTCGTTCTCCACCATGATTTAAGGGGGGTCGAGAGAAGTCATTTTTCGTGCAGCTCCGCTCCTTCTACGAGATCTCGTAAAATTTGACGATTTTATCGCATTTAAGGTAGGAAGGAGGGGGAAATGTGAACTTTTGACAGTTTTTCGGTCCCCAATTGTTGAGCGTCCGCGTCGAATGGCGAAAACCGCGATGAAATCGGCCGGCCGGTTCGCCCGGAACATTTAGGTAAGAGATCCGTCAGTGAGCGTTTGGGAGGGGAGGGTTCTGGTGACTCGCGCCTGCGGCGCTCGCTGGGGGCTCCGCCCCCCAGACCCCCCGAGGCGGCCTTCGGCCGCCCAGTGTGGCGGGCTCCGCCCGCCCACGGTGTCTGTGGGGCCAGGTGCCCGGGTAAACGCCAGAAACGCCAAGAAAAACGAAAAAAAGCAAACCCCTCCACCAGTATTTGAACCGCCGACCTTCACCATGCCCGAGCGCCGCGCGAGACCGCGCGGCTGGCTAGGCGTTGTTGACCTGAACCCCCGCGGCCGCCCAACACAAGCGAACGACGGCCAGGCGCCGCGCGCGCCGCACCGGGCCTATTCCCCCAGCCACACGTGGTCGACAATGCCCGTGCCCGATGCACCTCCACACGCAGCCCACGCTTTGCCAAAATCTTCCACGCGTCCTCGTTCGCACCCGAAAATTTGAAACAACGAAACCGATACATCCCCGGAAAGGTGTTGAAAAACCCCAGGAAACCCACCCTGTCCGAACTCTGTCGGACGCCCCGTTCAAAAATGGCTGCGTCCGAAACGTCTCTGGTCCCCCGATTTCTCCCCGATTTTACCGCGTCGGCGAATTTTTTTTTACGGGATTTCGTTCTCCTTCCCAAATTAAGGGGGGTCGAGTGAAGTCATTTTTCGTCCAGCTCCGCTCCTTCTACGAGATCTCGTGAAATTTGACGATTTTATCGCATTTTTGGGGTGAAGGAGTGGGAAAAATCGAGTTTTGGCAATTTCGACCTTCCCGGTTGCTCGACCGTCCGCGTCGAATGGCGAAAACCGCAATGAAATCGGCCCGCTGGTTCTTCCGGAACATTTGCATGAGCAGTGAGTGTGTCAGTGAGCGTTTGGGAGGGGAGGGTTATGGTGACTCGCGCCTGCGGCGCTCGCTGGGGGCTCCGCCCCCCAGACCCCCCGAGGCGGCCTTCGGCCGCCCAGTGTGGCGGGCTTCGCCCGCCCACGGTGTCTGTGGGGCCAGGTGCCCGGGTAAACGCCAGAAACGCCAAGAAAAACGAAAAAAACAAACCCCCCCCCCCACCAGTATTTGAACCGCCGACCTTCACCATGCCCGAGCGCCGCGCGAGACCGCGCGGCTGGCTACGCGTTGTTGACCTGAACCCCCGCGGCCGCCCAACACAAGCATACGACGGCCAGGCGCCGCGCGCGCCGCATCGGGCCAATCCCCTAGTCAAACGTGGTCGACAATGCCCGTGCCCGGTGCACCTCCAGACGCAGCCCACGCTTTGCCAAAATCTTCCACTCGTCCTCGTTCGCACCCGAAAATTTGAAACACCGAAACCGATACATCCCCGGAAAGGTGTTGAAAAACCCCAGAAAACCCACCCTGTCCGAAGTCTGTCGGACGCCCCGTTCAAAAATGGCTGCGTCCGAAACGTTTCTGGTCCCACGATTTCTCCCTGATTTTACCGCGTCGGCGAAATTTTTTTTACGGGATGTCGTTCTCCTTCTCGATTTAAGGGGGTCGAGAGAAGTCATTTTTCATCCAGCTCCGCTCCTTCTACGAGATCTCGTGAAATTTGACGATTTTATCGCATTTAATGTGGGAAGGAGGGGGAAATGTGAGGTTTTGACCCTTTTTCGGTCCCCAATTGTTGAGCGTCTGCGTCGAATGGCGAAAACCGCGATGAAATCGGCCGGCCGGTTCTCCCGGAACATTTATATGAGATATCCGTCAGTCAGTCAGCGTTTGGCGGGGGGGAGGGTTATGGTGACGCCCAGTGTGGCGGGCTTCGCCCGCCCACGGTGTCTGTGGGGCCAGGTGCACGGGTAAACGCCAGAAACGCCAAGAAAAAGAAAAGAAAGCAAACCCCCCACCGGTATTGGAACCGCCGACCTTCACCATGCCCGACCGCCGCGCGAGGACGCGCGGCTGGCGAAGCGTTGTTGACCTGAACCTCCGCGGCCGCCCAACACAAGCGAACGAACCGGCCAGGCGCCGCGCGCGCCGCACCGGGCCTATTCCCCCAGCCACACGTGGTCGACAATGCCCGTGCCCGATGCACCTCCACACGCAGCCCACGCTTTGCCAAAATCTTCCACTCGTCCTCGTTCGCACCCGAAAATTTGAAACACCGAAACTGAAACATCCCCAGAAAGGTGTTGAAAAACCCCAGAAAACCCACCCTGTCCGAACTCTGTCGGACGCCCCGTTCAAAAATGGCTGCGTCCGAACCGTCTCTGGTCCCCCGATTTCTACCCGATTTTACCGCGTCGGCGAAATTCCTTTCATGGGATGTCGTTCTCCTTCCCGATTTAAGGGGGGTCGAGAGAAGTCATTTTTCGTCCAGCTCAGCTCCTTCTACGAGATCTCGTGAAATTTGACGATTTTATCGCATTTAAGATAGGAAGGAGGGGGAAATGTGAAGTTTTGACAGTTTTTCGGTCCCCAATTGTTGAGCATCCGCGTCGAATGGCGAAAACCGCGATGAAATCGGCCCGCCGGTTCTTCCGGAACATTTAGGTAAGAGATCCGTCAGTGAGTCAGCGTTTGGCGGGGGAGGGTTATGGTGACTCGCGCCTGCGGCGCTCGCTGGGGGGCTCCGCCCCCAGACCCCCCGAGGCGGCCTTCGGCCGCCCAGTGTGGCGGGCTTCGCCCGCCCGTGGCGTCTGTGGGGCCAGGTGCCCGGGTAAACGCCAGAAACGCCAAGAAAAACGAAAAAAAGCAAATACCCCCACTAGTATTTGAACCGCCGACCTTCACTATGCCCGAGCGCCGCGCGAGACTGCGCGGCTGGCTAGGCGTTGTTGACCTGAACCCCCGCGGCCGCCCAACACAAGCGAACGAACCGGCCAGGCGCCGCGCGCGCCGCACCGGGCCTATTCCCCCCGCCACACGTGGTCGACAATGCCCGTGCCCGGTGCACCTCCAGACGCAGCCCACGCTTTGCCAAAATCTTCCACTCGTCCTCGTTCGCACCCGAAAATTTGAAACACCGAAACCGATACATCCCCGGAAAGGCAGTGAAAAACCCCAGAAAACCCACCCTGTCCGAACTCTGTCGGACGCCCCGTTCAAAAATGGCTGCGTCCGAAACGTCTCTGGTCCCCCGATTTCTCCCCGATTTTACCGCGTCGGCGAATTTTTTTTTATGGGATTTCGTTCTCCTCCTCGATTTAAGGGGGTCGAGAGAAGTCATTTTTCGTCCACCTCGCCTCTTTGTACAAGATCTCGTGAAATTTGACGATTTTATCGCATTTAAGGTATGAAGGAGTGGGAAATGTGAACTTTTGACAGTTTTTCGGTTCCCAATAGTTAAGCGTCCGCGTCGAATGGCGAAAACCGCAATGAAATCGGCCCGCTGGTTCTCCCGGAACATTTAGATGAGAAGTCAGTCAGTCAGTGAGCGTTTGGCGCGGGAGGGTTATGGTGACTCGCGCCTGCGGCGCTCGCTGGGGGCTCCGCCCCCAGACCCCCCGAGGCGGCCTTCGGCCGCCCAGTGTGGCGGGCTCCGCCCGCCCACGGTGTCTGTGGGGCCAGGTGCCCGGTAAACGCCAGAAACGCCAAGAAAAACGAGAAAAAGCAAACCCCCCACCAGTATTTGAACCGCCGACCTTCACCACGCCCGAGCGCCGCGCGAGACCGCGCGGCTGGCTCGGCGTTGTTGACCTGAACCCCCGCAGCCGCCCAACACAACCGAACGACGGCCAGGCGCCGCGCGCGCCGCACCGGGCCTATTCCCCCAGCCACACGTGGTCGACAATGCCCGTGCCCGGTGCACCTCCGGACGCAGCCCACGCTTTGCCAAAATCTTCCACTCGTCCTCGTTCGCACCCGAAAATTTGAAACACCGAAACCGATGCATCCCCGTAAAGGTGTTGAAAAACCCCAGAAAACCCACCCTGTCCGAACTCTGTCGGACGCCCCGTTCAAAAATGGCTGCGTCTGAAACGTCTCGGGTCCCCCGATTTCACCCCGATTTTACCGCGTCGGCGAAATTTTTTCAACGGGATGTGGTTCTCCTACCTGATTTAAGAGGGGTCGAGAGAATACATTTTTCGCGCAGCGCCGCTCCTTCTACGAGATCTCGTGAAATTTGACGATTTTATCGCATTTAAGGTAGGAAGGAGGGGGAAAAGTGAACTTTTGACAGTTTTTCGGCTCCCAATATCTGACGGTCCGCATCGAATGGCGAAAACCGCAAAGAAATCGGCCGGCTGGTTCTCCCGGAACATTTAAATGAGAAGTCAGTCAGTGAGCGTTTGGGAGGGGAGGGTTCTGGTGACTCGCGCCTGCGGCGCTCGCTGGGGGCTCCGCCCCCAGACCCCCGAGGCGGCCTCCGGCCGCCCAGTGTGGCGGGCTTCGCCCGCCCACGGTGTCTGTGGGGCCAGGTGCCCGGGTAAACGCCAGAAACGCCAAGAAAATCGAAAAAAGGCAATCCCCCCACTAGTATTTGCACCGCCGACCTTCACCATGCCCGAGCGCCGCGCGAGACCGCGCGGCTGGCCAGGCGTTGTTGCCCTGAACACCCGCGGCCGCCCAACACAAGCGAACGACGGCCAGGCGCCGCGCGCGCCGCACCGGGCCTACTCCCCAGCCACACGTGGTCGACAATGCCCGTGCCTGGTGCCCCTCCGGACGCAGCCTACGCTTTGCCAAAATCTTCCACTCGTCCTCGTTCGCACCCGAAAATTTGAAACAACGAAACCGATACATTACCAGAAAGGTGTTGAAAAACCCCAGAAAACCCACCCTGTCCGAACTCTGTCGGACGCCCCGTTCAAAAATGGCTGCGTCCGAAACGGCTCTGGTCCCCCGATTTCACCCCGATTTTACCGCGTCGGCGAAATTTTTTTAACGGGATGTCGTTCTCCTCCTCGATTTAAGGGGGTCAAGAGAAGTCATTTTACGTCCAGCTCCGCTCCTTCTACAGGATCTCGTGAAATTTGACGATTTTATCGCATTTTGGGGGCGAAGGAGTGGGAAAATTCATATTTTGACAATTTCGTCCTTCCCGGTTGCTCGACCGTCCGCGTCGAATGGCGAAAACCGCGATGAAATCGGCCCGCTGGTTCTCCCGGAACATTTGCATGAGCAGTGAGTGTGTCAGTCAGCGTTTGGGAGGGGAGGGTTCGGGTGACTCGCGCCTGCGGCGCTCGCTGGGGGCTCCGCCCCCAGACCCCCGAGGCGGCCTTCGGCCGCCCAGTGTGGCGGGCTCCGCCCGCCCACGGTGTCTGTGGGGCCAGGTGGCCGGGTAAACGCCAGAAACGCCAAGAAAAACGATAAAACGCAAACCCCCACTAGTATTCGAACCGCCGACCTTCACCATGCCCGAGCGCCGCGCGAGACCGCGCGGCTGGCTAGGCGTTGTTGACCTGAACCCCCGCGGCCGCCCAACACAACCGAACGACGGCCAGGCGCCGCGCGCGCCGCACCGGGCCTATTCCCCCAGCCACACGTGGTCGACAATGCCCGTGCCCGGTGCACCTCCAGACGCAGCCCACGCTTTGCCAAAATCTTCCACTCGTCCTCGTGCGCACCCGAAAATTTGAAACAACGAAACCGATACATCCCCGGAAAGGTGTTGAAAAACCCCAGAAAACCCACCCTGTCCGAGCTCTGTCGGACGCCCCGTTCAAAAATGGCTGCGTCCGAAACGACTGAGGCCCTCCGATTTCTCCCCGATTTTACCGCGTCGGCGAAATTTTTTTAACGGGATGTCGTTCTCCACCATGATTTAAGGGGGGTCGAGAGAAGTCATTTTTCGTGCAGCTCCGCTCCTTCTACGAGATCTCGTAAAATTTGACGATTTTATCGCATTTAAGGTAGGAAGGAGGGGGAAATGTGAACTTTTGACAGTTTTTCGGTCCCCAATTGTTGAGCGTCCGCGTCGAATGGCGAAAACCGCGATGAAATCGGCCGGCCGGTTCGCCCGGAACATTTAGGTAAGAGATCCGTCAGTGAGCGTTTGGGAGGGAGGGTTCTGGTGACTCGCGCCTGCGGCGCTCGCTGGGGGCTCCGCCCCCAGACCCCCGAGGCGGCCTTCGGCCGCCCAGTGTGGCGGGCTCCGCCCGCCCACGGTGTCTGTGGGGCCAGGTGCCCGGGTAAACGCCAGAAACGCCAAGAAAAACGAAAAAAAGCAAACCCCTCCACCAGTATTTGAACCGCCGACCTTCACCATGCCCGAGCGCCGCGCGAGACCGCGCGGCTGGCTAGGCGTTGTTGACCTGAACCCCCGCGGCCGCCCAACACAAGCGAACGACGGCCAGGCGCCGCGCGCGCCGCACCGGGCCTATTCCCCCAGCCACACGTGGTCGACAATGCCCGTGCCCGATGCACCTCCAGACGCAGCCCACGCTTTGCCAAAATCTTCCACTCGTCCTCGTTCGCACCAGAAAATTTGAAAACCCGAAATCGATGCATCCCCGGAAAGGTGTTGAAAAACCCCAGAAAACCCACCCTGTCCGAATTCTGTCGGACGCCCCGTTCAAAAATGGCTGCGTCCGAACCGTCTCTGGTCCCCCGATTTCTCCCCGATTTTACCGCGTCGGCGAATTTTTTTTTACGGGATGTCGTTCTCCACCATGATATAAGGGGGTCGAGAGAAGTCATTTTTCGTCCAGCTCCGCTCCTTCTACGAGATCTCGTGAAATTTGACGATTTCATCGCATTTAAGGGAGGAAGGAGGGGGAAATGTGAACTTTTGACAGTTTTTCGGTCCCCAATTGTTGAGCGTCCGCGTCGAATGGCGAAAACCGCGATGAAATCGGCCGGCCGGTTCGCCCGGAACATTTAGGTAAGAGATCCGTCAGTGAGCGTTTGGGAGGGGAGGGTTCTGGTGACTCGCGCCTGCGGCGCTCGCTGGGGGCTCCGCCCCCAGACCCCCCGAGGCGGCCTTCGGCCGCCCAGTGTGGCGGGCTCCGCCCGCCCACGGTGTCTGTGGGGCCAGGTGCCCGGGTAAACGCCAGAAACGCCAAGAAAAACGAAAAAAAGCAAAGCCCCCCACTAGTATTTGAACCGCCGACCTTCACCATGCCGGAGGGCCGCGCGAGACCGCTCGGCTGGCCAGGCGTTGTTCACCTGAACCCCCGCGGCCGCCCAACACAAGCGCACGACGGCCAGGCGCCGCGCGCGCCGCACCGGGCCTATTCCCCCAGCCACACGTGGTCGACAATGCCCGTGCCCGGTGCCCCTCCAGACGCAGCCCACGCTTTGCCAAAATCTTCCACTCGTCCTCGTTCGCACCCGAAAATTTGAAACACTAAAACCGATACATCCTCGGTAAGGTGTTGAAAAACCCCAGAAAACCCACCCTGTCCGAACTCTGTCGGACGCCCCGTTCAAAAATGGCTGCGTCCGAAACGTCTCTGGTCCTCCGATTTCTCCCCGATTTTACCGCGTCGGCGAAATTTTTTTTACGGGATGTCCTTCTCCTCCCCGATTTAAGGGGGTCGAGAGAAGTCATTTTTCGTCCACCTCGCCTCCTTGTACAAGATCTCGTGAAATTCGACGATTTTATCGCATTGAAGGTAGGAAGGAGTGGGAAATGTGAACTTTTGACAGTTTTTCGGTTCCCAATAGTTAAGCGTCCGCGTCGAATGGCGAAAACCGCAATGAAATCGGCCCGCTGGTTCTCCCGGAACATTTATATGAGAAGTCAGTCAGTCAGTGAGCGTTTGGCGGGGGAGGGTTATGGTGATTTTCTTCAATGCAACAAGCTTGTTACAAACAGACATACACACCTATTTTATGTATGGTATCCGAACATTTTCAGAGGAAGCGACGACTGATTTAACACTTAAAGATTTCCTCATAAACTGTTCTGAGTTGTCACTTAAATAAAAATTAGGTAATTTCTTAAATTTAGAATTTATATTTGGTGGTACCTTTTTGTTATGTTTTGAGTGTAGGCATTATGAGCCATTTTGAAGAAATTGGACTCTAGAACGGTTTTTTCAAACAAGTAGTAGCAGAGTACTTGTGATGACAAGCCCGCCGTGCACGCATGAAGTAACAGGCGTGCCTATCCCGCGGGGGAACTAGCGCCCCGGATCGCAGGATAGGCCAGCCCGCCGGACACGCTCGCCCGACGGGCGTGCCTACCCTGCAGGCGCTCGGCGCTTAGTACAGAGTTTACTGCCACAGCGAGCGTGAGGTCGTCGTTAGATTTAGCGGGAGGACTAACGTTGTAACGTAGACATCAGTAGACATCTAGTAGATATCTAGCTTTAGACGTAGATGAATGCTAGATAATTGGTAGACGTCCAAGCTGCACGCAATACAATACATACACGGTGTAGATAATGTATCAACCGCTAGTAGACGTCTGCGTAACATCTGAAGGTGGATATGTATGTTTGACTAATGGTCGACGGTGTAGATACGTGGTCGATCATCGGTCGACGTCTGCCTCAAATCTGCTAGACGTATATAGATGAAGTAGACTTTGCATAGATCGACTACCAGGATCTATAGACGTCTATAGATGCAGTAGATTCTGTGTAGACCGACTACCAAGATCTATAGACGTCTATAGATGTAGTAGATTATGTGTAGACCGTCTACCAAGATCTATAGACGTCTATAGATGTGGTAGATTATGTGTAGACCGTCTACCAAGATCTATAGACGTCTATTTTTTGTGTGGGCAATCTTCCTCTGATGGAGGTAAAAGTATCCTTTGGTAGGGATACAACGGGTGAGATAGTGGAATGATGGTTTCCAAATCCCAGTTTTCCTCTGAAGGAGGCAAGTGTATTCTTCTGTACGGATACAGTGGGTGAGCAAGTGGAATTATGTCCTCTTGTCTACCCTTAGAATACATTGACTTAAAAGTAAAGCTTTTTGTGTCTTTACTTTTTCCCCTTACTACTTCCTTCCCCCTTTTTGAAATCCCCCTTGACTTTAGGGACTGAATGTGACTGTGAAACAGTAAAGATCAAATTGTCTCCACACCTAGCCCAGACAAACACTAATTTGTAGAGATTAACTCTAAAAGAAAGCTTTAACAAAAGCTGTTTCCTTAAAGCAGGCTTAATATTTACCATGGAACAATTTCCAGGCAAGTAAAAGCCACAAAAGCAACTACGAACAACAACTGCAACAAAGCAATAGAGATCATTACTTCAAAAGCACAAGAAAATACTGTTTGCAAACTACCCAATAGAGCACGATCAAAAGAAAGGCTACAGTTAGGCATCCACGTATACTGTCTAATAGCGCACAACCAAAAGACAGGCGCATTTAGACACTCAAGCACACTAACTTAATAGAGCACGATCACTAGGAAAGGCTCAGTTAAGCTATTCAAACACACTCAATCTAATAGTGCACAGTACAAGACAGGCACAGTTAAACTGATTCAATCACTCGACTACTACAAGGCTTACGACTAAGACCCAATAGAGCACTCCCAAAACAGGGGCTCAGTTGAACCACTAACTACTTGACTATACTAATATTCAATAGAGCTCTCCTTTCGGGGCTCAGTTGAATAACTAACTACGACTTAGACTAATATTCAATAGAGCACTCCTTTCGGGGCTCAGTTGAATAACTACAACTACTTTTAAAACTACTTAAATTGCTATCTTAACTACTACGCTAACTACAGAGAACGCAGGCTACAGTTCTAAAAGAATAGAGCTCAACGATCTACTGCAAAAGCCGACTACGCTAAAAGTGAGGTTAGGTGAGGTTATGTGAAGGCTCAGACCACGTAGGGTTAGAGCACGACTCAGCCTCCCGTTCCTCGCTAAAACTAAAGGCAAGCTCGTCTCGCGATTACTCTGTGGCTACGGCCTTGGCTCGTCCCTTCCTCCCTTCCAGTTAAACCGCTGCCACCAGTGTTACGTAGAGGAGGCGGAATAAGAGTCGGAGTGTAGGGTTGAAGCCAATGTATTGACCGTAAGGAGTCGCTACACGAAGTGGCGCCGCTGGGAAAGTGGCGCCTGCATTTATAGGACGAAGAGAGGAAGTAAGGAAGAATAAGAAATGGTGGGGGTACTAGTGTGGGAGGTACTCGAGAGATGTCAGCAGCGGATAAATAGATGACTATCGGGTATCAACAAAGGAAAGGGTTATGTTGCCCATAGACTGATCAGTTTATGTTTTATCTTTTAATTATGCTGCTCTATGTAACAGTACCAAATATTTATTTATTTATTTATACATATTATTAACAATGTCAAAACAATGTGAGAAATTATATTTGCATTATAATGTATTTTGTTTGTGATTTTTTCTGATCCAATGTAGATGCAATTACCAATCGTCTCATGATTACTGAGTAATTCACACTTTCTTCGAATTCCTTAAAACAGCGAAGCTGCTTAATGTCATCAAATCCGAAGTTGCTGATTTACGCTCTCCGAAACACACACACACACACACACACACACACACACACACACACACACACCAACATAAACGTTTGAACACTCACGCACACCCACACACATGTACGTGTGCGCGTATGTGCACATCGGAGCATAGCACGGGTGTGCACCCATCAACACGGGCGCCCGCCCGCCCGCGCGCGCTCATACACACACACACACACACACACACACACACACGCACACACAAACTCATGTACACGTACACACACACACACATTCACATGCACATACACACGTACCCACACCACACACACTGACCGCACACAACATCCAGCTGCAACCATCTATAGAGCCAAATTAAGCCGTTTACGCAGCTTTACAAGCCACTTACGTGGTTTTGATCCGGTATTTGGACTTGCTAAGTTATTCCGGTGAGTGAGAATCACTCATAGTCACGTAAGACGACACCTGAAGACACCTCGGCACACAGAAACACGGCAGTGAGGCAAAAAAACGCAAGAATGCTGCAATAAGTGGTTTTTAGATGAAATATGCGCGATTTACGTGGTTTTACCGCAAAAATTTGTCGCACGCAGGTGGTTTTTGATGATTTTCATGTTCGCTGTACCCAAACGCACAAAACTTGGTGTTAAAAAACTATCTGAGTATGGCAAAACGAAAAGTCACTTTTTCACTAATTACCTTAAAAATTAGACAAACTATAAAAGCAAATTACAAAAATGCCAATGAGGGGATTTTTGGGGATTTTTAGTATGTCGTAGAGCAATGTTTTCTGAACCGGAAACAATCTTCAGAAGTTAGGAATTAATTTTTTTGACCCCTCAGACTATCTTTCTTGGACTATTCTCCTGATTTCTTAGTCGGCGACGATGGGATTGGAGAGGTGAAAAATTTCTCAAAAATCACAACGTCAATTTTGGGCACTTACAGAAATAAATCAACGAGAAAACTTCTTAGAGGGACATTGATGGAGGAAAAAATTCGTCCACCGGCTGGACTCAGGGGGAGGGGCAGGGGGAGAGGTAGGGGGACGGGCAGGGCAAGGGGGCAGGGGAGGGGACGCGGCAGAGGCAGTGCGGCTGAAACGGACGACACTGACAGTCACCATGAGACTATCATAGACGCTGAGTCGTTAATGGGTCTTGCCTGGCGTTACTTTACTGTTGGAGGTTCTCATGTTAACTCCGACTAGCCTACCGACAAAACCCACAACGGCTGAGTGTAGCACAGACGGGGGGATCAAGGCTACGTTTAACTGATAGGACTCGATTTTGGGTTAAGGAAACCACCAAGCACTCACTTCCAATGTTGCTCGTCCGAGGCCGGAGACACGTCTGCCTGCGTGTGGCTAGGCTCGTCGCGGCGAGGGCTCGGCCGCTCGCCGCTAGTGCTAGCTCAGCATAAATCGCCAGTTCGTCTTTTCGAGCCCGCGCTGGTTTGAATGCCAGCGCCACCCTGACACGCTGACACGGCTGACACCACTGAGACTGGCACAAGCACTACTCAGACTGGCACAACCACTACTGACAGCACGCCCAGAATTCTTACCGAACCCGAGAAGCAAGGTTTACTCCCAAATACAACAGCAGCTTGCCCTTTCGGGCAGAAAGTGGTGTGATCTTGTTCTCTGGAGTGAGAATGACTGGGAGGTATTTCGCATCCAAAAGGACGAGCAACATTGGAACATACTACTAGAAAAGTCAGCCCTGACGGGCTACTTGGACACGACACGGAGAGGCCGAAATATAGACACACGTGACATAATAAGGATCTGGTGTCTAGAATCTGCAACATTTAGACACGAGTCCCGAGTCCCCCACGTGTCTGCTGTGACTAGTTCATGTGTCCGAACCATGTCCAATCCCTGTCCGCGCCGTTCGACGTTCTCGGCGTGTCTCGGCTTTGAGTTCCCAACGTGTCCATCCGACGTCCCCTGTTTGCCTTGGCTGTCCCACTCCGTGTCCCCCCGGGGTGTCTAGGGCACGTCGACGACGTCCACGTCCACCCCGTGTCCTGCCAGGCTCTCCGGGGTGTCTTAGGCACGTCCACGTCCACCCCGTGTCCCGCCGGGCTGCCCAGGGTGTCTTGGCCGTGTCCAGGACGTCCACGTCCACCCCGTGTCCCACTGGGCTCCCCGGGGTGTCTTGGCCCCGTTCACAACGTCTCCGTCTGCCCCGTCCAAGGCGTGTCTAGCCTGTCTCGCCGGGGTGTCCTGGGCGTGTCCACGACGTCCACGTCTACCCCGTGTCCTGCCGGGCTCCCTGAGGTGTCTAGGGCACGTCCCCGACGTCCACGTCTACCCCGTGTCCTGCCAGGCTCTCCGGGGTGTCTTGGGCACGTCGACGACGTCCACGTCCACCCCGTGTCCTGCCAGGCTCTCCGGGGTGTCTTGGGCACGTCCCCGACGTCCACGTCCACCCCGTGTCCTGCCAGGCTCTCTGAGGTGTCTAGGGCACGTCCCCGACGTCCACGTCTACCCCGTGTCCTGCCGGGCTCCCTGAGGTGTCTAGGGCACGTCCCCGACGTCCACGTCTACCCCGTGTCCTGCCAGGCTCTCCGGGGTGTCTTGGGCACGTCGACGACGTCCACGTCCACCCCGTGTCCTGCCAGGCTCTCCGGGGTGTCTTGGGCACGTCCACGACGTCCACGTCCACCCCGTGTCCTGCCGGGCTCCCTGAGGTGTCTAGGGCACGTCCCCGACGTCCACGTCTACCCCGTGTCCTGCCAGGCTCTCCGGGGTGTCTTGGGCACGTCCACGACGTCCACGTCCACCCCGTGTCCCGCCGGGCTGCCCAGGGTGTCTTGGGCGTGTCCACGATGTCCACGTCCACCCCGTGTCCCACTGGGCTCCCCGGGGTGTCTTGGCCCCGTTCACAACGTCTCCGTCTGCCCTGCGTCCAAGGCGTGTCTAGCCTGTCTCGCCGGGGTGTCCTGGGCGTGTCCACGACGTCCACGTCCACCCCGTGTCCTGCCGGGCTCCCTGAGGTGTCTAGGGCACGTCCCCGACGTCCACGTCTACCCCGTGTCCTGCCAGGCTCTCCGGGGTGTCTTGGGCACGTCGACGACGTCCACGTCCACCCCGTGTCCTGCCAGGCTCTCCGGGGTGTCTTGGGCACGTCCCCGACGTCCACGTCCACCCCGTGTCCTGCCAGGCTCTCCGGGGTGTCTTGGGCACGTCCACGACGTCCACGTCCACCCCGTGTCCTGCCGGGCTCCCTGAGGTGTCTAGGGCACGTCCCCGACGTCCACGTCTACCCCGTGTCCTGCCAGGCTCTCCGGGGTGTCTTGGGCACGTCCCCGACGTCCACGTCCACCCCGTGTCCTGCCAGGCTCTCCGGGGTGTCTTGGGCACGTCCCCGACGTCCACGTCCACCCCGTGTCCTGCCAGGCTCTCCGGGGTGTCTTGGGCACGTCCACGACGTCCACGTCCACCCCGTGTCCTGCCGGGGGCGCGTCAACTGGTCCAGCTCTCCAACTGGTCCAGCCCGACAACTGGTCCAGCCCGACAACTGGTCCAGCACGACAACTAGTCCAGCCCTTGTGTCCCTCACTCTGTGCCGACAACTGGTCCAGCTTTTAAACTGGTCCAGCAAACTAGCGCGTGAGGCAAGGCGACAAGTGGTCCAGCCCGACAACTGGGCCAGCCCGACAACTGGTCCAGCTTTTAAACTGGTCCAGCACAGCCGCTCTGTTACCTCTCGCGAGTGCCCCGACAAGTGGTCCAGTGCTGCCGTTCTGTTCTTTTCCCTGAGCTTGCCGACAACTGGTCCAGCCCGACAAGTGGTCCAGCCCGACAACTGGTCCAGTGCGCCAAAAACGCGCTCCATCTGCCGTTCATTCGACAAGGCTGTCGCTAGCCTCACGCCATGTACGATGCTGAATCTGGCCCCCTCGGTACCACAAGAGAACCCCGCGCGAGGCTACGTGTTACCAGCTATGAGAAACTCTTAAGTCACATCATTACGCGCACTCAAAGCACATTATGGGCAGTCATATAAGCAATTAGCAGAATGTATTCGGTTAGGTTTTCGTTTTTGAAGTCGTGAGGCTCAGAATTACTCCCGGATTCATTTTTACTCTCCAAACTGCAAATTTTATCCAATCTGCAGCATTCTTTCGTACTGGGACACCAAGAACTCTTGTGGTAGACATTAAGACACATCATTCATGTACTGCGTGTTAGTTAGGATTTCGTTAGCATTAGAATTTGAAAATAAAGTGTCTAAGATAGTGCCGGTTGCCTCGGTGGCCTTTTTTCAGTCACCCTTTTCCGTCTGCTACCACCCAGTACCAGTTCATAATTGGACTTCCCACTTAAGGCCGTGCCTGTTGAAATTTGACTTCGGGCTAGGATGATGAAATTTGATATACCCCTAGATTCGGCTCTAAGTAGGGGCCCTGCAAAATCGCAAGTCGATGAACCAATTTTTAACGGACATACATTTGGTCAAAGTGGCCAAAGTGGCCAATTTTTAGAAACGCCTGTGCAAAAAGTATCCATCGCACGAGGTTGGTGAGCACAGTTTTGGGAACGGGACAGAGTGGCCTAGCGTTCATACCTAGTCCGAAGATTGGGTTACGCTATAAAGTGTTTTGTTTTGGCGTCCGAATTTGGCGAATTTCGATCAGTTTGTAGCAGAGACTTTTTGAAACCCGCGGGTATTGGGACTGGCTACGGCACCTCGGGGCGTCTCTCTCATTTACAAAAATATGCTCGCCAACCTCGTGCGATGGATACTTTTTGCCCAGGTGTTTCTAAAGTGAGGGCTGTTTTGGGTGCCTTGCGTCACTTTTGAAACTGGCGGGCTCCAAAACGCTGTCTGCACAGTGGCGCTGGCGACGTATGGAGGAACTGCGTCGGGAGTAATGGGATGCAGGAGTCTTAGCCTCAATTGTGTGCATAGGATGGCACAGACAAAGAGAGCAGTAAAGGCGGACCCGCCGGACCCCGCCCGGGCTCGAGCCGGAGGATGGAGGAGGCCCGCCTGGCGATATGCGACTTTGGCTTTCCAGCTCTTTCCTTCCTCCTGCGCACGGACAGAGCGGCAGAGTGGCACGCGTCAGCTTTCGTCGGTCTTCGACGCCTCCCCTGTTGGTTTTAGACGAAACACTACAGGCAGAGCGATTTTACAACATAGTCTGAGCTTTCCAACGGTGTGTCCGTCGCATCTATTCGACCACCCTAGAGCGAACTATTGCCTTATCAATATGTAAAAGCTGCGTCACCGGCGCCTTGCAGGCCGTGCGCGTCGAACTTGTCGCGTCCCCAGCCCCAGCTCCTTGGCTATTGACTTTAGAGGGAGAATGTCAGCGAGCGGGATGTAGCAAAATGTATAAGCTTTCCGATGCTGTGCCGGCCATGCGGATCCGACGGTTCTAACGCTTACTAGAGCCTCAGAAGTAGAAACCCTTATGTCGCCGGCGACCGGCGGGGCGGGCTGAGACAAGATCTAAGTTTAGAACGAATAGAGCTACAGATTACTGCAAAACACCAATTTGTTCGGAAAAACGTGGTATAGGTATTGGACCGATCATTGAACACATCCAAACGCATTTTTTAAAAAATTGAAAATGGACTAGCATGCTATTGCCGCGAGAACAATACCGTACCGAATGTGCGTGCCCTGGGACCCCGCGGAGGCTGTTGACACTGCATCAATGGGGATGCGTATAATTACTTTATGGCCTACGACCTGGAGGGAGGGCAACGGGGGCCAAGTCACTGACCCGAAGGAGCATTAAAATAGGTCCAGTAGCTGACATCGAATGGTAACGCAGATAGGTGGTTATGTTTCTAAAATTCACAACGACGGTGGCGCTATCGTACGGAAAATGGCTGAACAAAAACTGTCAGGGGGTATCCCCAAAGCTACTTTAGCGGATACACTTTATAAGTGACTTTAGCCGTGCTCGAAGTCAGATTCAACATGCAAGCAACCCCGCGACCAGCGTTTTCCGTCTGCTACCACCTAGCACCAGAGCATATTTATGGACTTCCCGCTCCATGTTGTACACGATTGAACCCTGGTACCAGCCATTTCCCGCCTGGTACCAGAGCATAATCGGACTGCTCACTCCACGTTGCATACGATTCGCCCCCGGTCCAATACCCCCCCCCCCCCCCCGGTACCACCGAGTACCAGGAGATATTTGGACTTGCTCCTTCCGATAGTATACAAAATTAACACTGGTACCAACCATTTACTGGCTGGTACCACCTGGTACCAGGGCATATTCGGACTTCTCACCCTATGCACGGTAACAACAAAGCCTAGGAATCCTAGGGGATTTTGTCAAAACCGAGACAACTTGACCCAAACCTAGGAAGTCCCTAGGAGTCGGGAGCAGATTCCTAGGGACTCCCTTGGAACTGGTCACCTAGGTCTACGTTCCTAGGAAGTCCCTAGGAAATCGGCGCGATTCCTAGGGAATGCCTAGGAATCCGTTTCCAGGGGTCCGGAAAAGAGCAGAAACGGAAATAAGAGAGGGGAACCGCAGCAGAGAGTATCTCCGGCCGCGGCGTCGGCCACGAGCCAACATCAAAAATTTAGAGGCTGAGCTCTCGCTGACGATATGTCACGACCATTTGATAGGGTCACTCAGCGCAGCACGTCTACCGCGCGGCTCTCCGAAGTAGATCCGGAGGCCGCGCGGTTGATGCGGTGTGCTGTGAACGACAACACACGGCCTTTGCCGTACGTGTAGGGTACGTCAAGCCACTTGGCCACATACGGTAAGTCTGCCTACATACACACTCGAACGACAACACACGGCCTTTGCCGTACGTGTAGGGTACGTCAAGCCACTTGGCCACATACGGTAAGCCTGTCTACATACACACTCGAACGACAACACACACACATACCCCACACGTACGGCAAAGGCCGTGTGTTGCCGTTCGAGTGTGTATGTAGGCAGACTTGCCGTATGTGGCTAAGTACACTGTACACTCACATACCCCACACGTACGGCAAAGGCCGTGTGTTGTCGTTCGAGTGTGTATGTAGGCAGACTTGCCGTAAGTGGCTAAGTACATTCACATACCCCACAGGTACGGCAAAGGCCGTGTGTTGTCGTTCGTGTGTGTATGTAGGCAGACTTGCCGTATGTGGCTAAGTACATTCACATACCCCACACGTACGGCAAGGGTCGTGTGTTGTCTTCCAAAGTGTGTGTAGGCATGCACCTCGTATGTGGCTGTTTGTTTACATAACTCCTACATACGTCAAAAGTCGCGTCTTACATATGGCCCACATACGGCAAAGTTGCTTACATACGTCAGTTTACGTCCACATACGGACCACGGTCCATGTGACATGCGGGCCAAATGCGGGACGTGTATTCTGATGTACTCATCGTATACGATCTGTATGTGCACCACATGCATTTCACTTCTTCATGAAACCTTGGAATTTGGGTCGTTTTAGGGATAACGTGTGACCAGGTTAGGTTAGGGGTGCACCAAACACCCAAAATCGATAAAAAACGATAAGATAAGCCCATTTAATTGATAAGAACCAAATTTGAACGAACGACTAATTTTTAAGAATTTTTGGGAAAACCATCGATTTTGTTCGAATTTTCGAAATTTTGAACGCGTTGCGGAGACGGAAGATGTTGACCAAAAAAATAAAAAAAAATTGTTCGAAGATCCTGATGCCATGAGGCAACTTTTCCGCACTATTACGTTTGCGATTTCGAAAAAATGTTTTTTCGGCCCACTCTACTAATTAGGCCATTTTCATGAAGTTTGGTAGGGGTATGTTTCTGAAGTCCCCGAACATGATACCATTTGAACCGCATTGATATATCTATCCGTTCAAAATCACTGTAAATCTTAGAGTGATGTTCCTCGCCCTTGGAAGGCGAGGTTTTTGACTCAAATTTCCTCGCCCTCCCAGTCATCACCCTAAAAGGGCGAGGGTATCGCGGGATCTCGCCCTAAAAAAGCGATGTCGGGGGGTAATCGCCCTAACAGGGCGATGTTCGTTTCCCTAAATGGGCGACGTTCAAACCTCTCGCCGTAGGGCGATGTGTCTTACATCGCCCAAATTGGGTAACGAACCTCGCTCTTCGATTTACAGTGATCTCGTCCTTGGCCCCGAAGCCTTTACTGCTCAAGGTCACTGCCCCCGCCCGCCTGGTCCCTCAGCGCGCACCCGCTGCCAGGGTCCATTCATCCCCGGACCCGGGACCCGTGCGGCTCGCCGAGAGAGCCGGCCGCCGCATGCTCCCCTCCCCCTCCTCCCTCATGCGAGCTGCGATGCAGGCCGTGGTGGCGGCCGTCCGGCAAGCCGTGGCGTGGCGTGGCACGGCTTGGCGCGAAAAAATATATTGAGAAAATTAAAAAACGAATCGTGGAGTTTCGCATGCAAGCAATTGGACGCCGTTGGCGTGCATTTCGGCATTCCGCTGCTGCCCGCAGATTTTCATTTCTAACGGCCTAGTGGCGGGTAAGCTCTAAGCGGAAGTCAAGTAATACCGGCATGAAGAAAAAAATCGGAGGCAGAAGCGTCAGTGTGACTCGTTACGCGCACAAAGCGTCGTCAGTCGGCGAGGATTCAACCTGAAAGTTTTCAAAGCCTGGCCCGGCGCTGATCCGGGTGATCTTCTGACAGTGGCGGTGGGCGGTATTGAACCAACATTTTTGAGCCGCCGTACATTTACAGACGCCCTGGTAAAAATAATGCGCATCGTTACGCCCATTTGAAGCGTTCTCGCAACTACTCCCGGTTTGAAACGGGGCAGTTTCATAAGTAGCGGATCCAGGAGCAGCTTCAGGGCGAGGCAATGTCATGCTTTTTGCCTACTTACAGGCGGAAAAGTTACACCGGTTGCCTACATTTCCGGCGCCCTTCTGACGCCCAGGGGGGGGGGGGGGGGGTGACGCCCCCATCGCCCCTCCCCTGTATCCGCGCCTGAGTTTCATCTGGTATGCTTCAAAATGGCAGTAACACACGGTGCTTTAAGCCACCTGTTAAGTGTGGTTTTAAAGGTTTTGTCAGAGTTCTGGGTAAAGAAATCATATTTTTCCAACTTTCCCAATTTTTCGAACCTTTCCAACCTTTGTGGAAATTTCCGAAAATTTTCCGAAAATTTCTTGGAAAAACTCGTGTCTAGAAACCCTAGGGGGGGGGGTCGAGGGGGGCCCAGGCGGGCAGGTGGCGGGGCAGGGGGAGGGAGGGGGCGGGGGAGGCCGCGTGACTAATCAGCACTGGACAGAACAGACTATGAACCGGCACCGCACGTGCTTTCGGGGAAAGTGTGTTTGGAGTCCGTCTTCAAAAACAGAGACTGCGCGCAATTATGACGGAAAGCAGGTTCTCTGTGCGTTTTGAGGAACCTACCGTAAACACAGTTTGGAAAGCACGTTTAGAGTCTGTTCTGAAGAAACTTTCTACCCTCAACAAGCTTTGCCTGTTATAAGCACAGATGTGTAACAGCCTTTGAACATACTCCAAAACGGAATCTGAACATGCTTACGGTTCTACTTTTCGCCGGGGTACCACCTGGTACCAGGGTATATTTGGACTTCCCCTCCTTAAAGCATACAAATTAACCCTGGTTCCAGCCATTTCCTGTCTGGTTCACCTGGTAGCAGGGCATATTCGGACTTCTCACTTCATGTTGCATACGAATCGACCCCGGTACCAGCCGTTTCCCGCCTGGTACCAGGTCACATTCGGACTTCCCCCATCCTCTAGTAAGCGAATCGACCCTGGTACCAGCCATTTCCCGCCTGATACCACCTGGTACCAGCACATATTCAAAGAGTGAGAAGTCCTAAAATGCCCTGGTACCAGGTAGTACGAGACAGAAAACAGCTGGTACCAGGGTTGATTCGTAATGAACATGGAGTGAGAAGTCCAAATATACCCTGGTACAAGGTGGTACCAGATACCCTGGTACAAGGTGGTACCAGGGGGAAAATGGCTGGGACCGGGGTTGATTCGTGTACAACATGGAGTGGGAGGTCAATAACTATGCTCTGATGCTAGGTGGTAGCAGACGGAAAACGCTGGTCGCGTGGTTGCTTGCAACTCGACGTAAAGTGGGAAGTTCAAATATGAACTGGTACCAGGTGGTAGCAGACGGAAAAGGGTGACTGAAAAAAGGCCACCGAGGCTACCGGCACTACCTTAGTCACTTTCTTTTCAAATTCTAATGCTAACGAGATCCTAACTAACACGCAGTACATGAAGGATGTGTCTAGTGTCTACCACAAAAGTTCTTGGTGTCATCGTACGAAAGAATGCCGCAGATTGAATAACATTTGCAATTTCGAGAGTAAAAAATGATCCGGGAGTAATTCTGAGCCTCATTACTTCAAAAACGAAAACCTAACTGAATACATTCTGCTAATTGCTTATATCGCTGCCCATAATGTGCTTTGAGTGCGCGTAATGATGTGACTTTAGAGTTTCTCATAGCTGGTAACACGTAGCCTCGCGCGGGGTTCGCTTGTGGTACCGAGGGGGCCAGATTCAGCATCGTACATGGTGTGAGGCTAGCGACAGCTTCGTCGAAGGGACGGCAGATGGAGCGCGGTTTTGGCGCACTGGACCAGTTGTCGGGCTGGACCACTTGTCGGGCTGGACCAGTTGTCGGCAAGCTCAGGGAAAAGAACAGAACGGCAGCACTGGACCACTTGTCGGGGCACTCGCGAGAGGTAACAGAGCGGCTGTGCTGGACCAGTTTAAAAGCTGGACCAGTTGTCGGACTGGCCCAGTTGTCGGGCTGGACCACTTGTCGGGCTGGACCAGTTGTCGCCTTGCCTCGCGCGCTAGTTCGCTGGACCAGTTGAAAAGCTGGCCCAGTTGTCGGGCTGGCCCAGTTGTCGGGCTGGACCACTTGTCGCCTTGCCTCACGCGCTAGTTTGCTGGACCAGTTTAAAAGCTGGACCAGTTGTCGGCACAGAGTGAGGGACACAAGGGCTGGACCAGTTGTCGTGCTGGACCAGTAGTCGGGCTGGACCAGTTGTCGGGCTGGACCAGTTGAAAAGCTGGACCAGTTGGATGCGTCTCGTCCTGCCAGGCTCTCCGGGGTGTCTTGGGCACGTCGACGACGTCCACGTCCACCCCGTGTCCTGCCAGGCTCTCCGGGGTGTCTTGGGCACGTCCACGACGTCCACGTCTACCCCGTGTCCTGCCGGGCTCCCTGAGGTGTCTAGGGCACGTCCCCGACGTCCACGTCTACCCCGTGTCCTGCCAGGCTCTCCGGGGTGTCTTGGGCACGTCCACGACGGGCTCTCCGGGGTGTTTTGAGCACGTCCACGACGTCCACGTCCACCCCGTGTCCCGCTGGGCTCCCCGGGGTGTGTTGGCCCCGTTCACAACGTCTCCGTCCGCCTTGCGTCCTAGGCGTGTCTAGCCCGTCTCGCCGGGGTGTCTTGGCCGTGTCTAAGAAGTCCATGGCCACCCCGTGTTTCGCCGGTCTGCCCGGGGTGTCTTGGCCGTGTCCAAGGAGTCCAGGAGTCGCTACATCCACTACGTGTCCCGCACTGTAAAAAAAATTGTCGTAAATTTACGACACCAGTGTCGCTAAGTTTGATAGCGAGCGCAGTCGTTTCTGTACGATCACAGACGTTTTCATACGACAAATTTCGTTCAATTACGACAAAAGTCGTTTCACCACGACTTCAATATCCTAATGTAACGACATTACTTGTTTGGCAACGACTATCTCGTTTTGAAACAATAAAAATGCGTTCTGAACACAAACGACCATATTCGTTATAGAACGAAAAGTTCATCAAGCAAAATGTCGTATCCCAACAATTTTTTTTAACAGTGCGCCGGGTTTCCTTGCCGTGTCTCTTGGGCAACGCCGTATACGATGTTCCATGGCCAGCCTTTCCGCAAGCATTGGTCTCAGGTCAGTATATTACCAATCTAGCAGACGTCCTCTGAATACTGGGCGATTCCCATACATATCATTCTACCCTAAGGAGGGACATATACAATGCGGAAAGGATAATTCAGTGGATGAGACTGGAAAATAAGAAATCTGTAAATTATGTAAAGTGTGAACATGCTTTATCTGGTTAATCAAATAATGAAAATAAAATATGCTCCAGAAGTCACGTTACTAATATCTATCCCCTTGGGACCACTACTTTCAGAATCAGATTAACTACAAACACAATATGCACCAGAAATAACATTACTATTCTGCATTAGTAATTTCAGGACCACTACTTTCAGAGTCAGATTCAGCACTTTCTGAAATCTTCTGTTTTTTCTTTGGTAAAAAATCAGTGTCAGACAAGGAATCTGAGCGGGAAGGACTCTCCTCCCTCTTCGATTTATTTTCTTGCTTTTTTGCTTTGTGTCCCTCCTTCATTACGGCTGCCTCCTTTTCTTCTTTCTCTTTCATTTTGCCTGCATTCTCTTTGCTTTGCCTGTCAGCTCTTTTCCTGGATGAATACTTTGTCAGTTCTCTGGTCACAGCCTTCTTAGTAAAATCATCGTTTGCCCTCCAGGAAATTGTTTCAAGTAGACCTGAAACAACATGGGAACAGTTTGTATCAAAAGGATGAAACTTGAACCCAACTCAAAATTGACAGAGAATGTAAGAAAGTTGTACTATGGGTCTCATTGACATTGGGCAAGAATTAAAGCGTAGGACTTCAATTTTTTTTTCTGACAGGCTTAAATGTGTGTGTTAACATTTCAAAAAACTTGCTACTGGAATAAAATCATGAATCCAAATAAAGTGCTAAGGATACTGTGAACACCTGGACCTAGTCCGAAATTTTCAGTGCCATGAATATTATGACTTTATCTGAATTCCTGGCTTCGGAGAAATGTCAAATTTGACACAAATAATAAAATCTTAATATAGGTGAGAAGTGAACTTTCATGCCAGTACGTCAGATCATCAGTGCAGTCTACACACTCTTGATCAATACTAATGACATCTATGTTTAATATTACAAAACATTAAATAGTTACACTGAACAAAGTTAGCGTCCCTGACATTAAATGTCTGCTTCAGAAATACTGAGTGAATGCTGGACTCCACTAACTACAACTTACACAGGATGATGGAGACATGTCGGTCACTGATCTTCTTAAGGGGCTTGCCACTTTTCTCAGACCCCTTCATGCTCCATTCGTGGAAGCTTTTGGCCCACAGAACATCAGCCAACCTTTGAACTCTCCGAGCTACTCCAATTTCCTTCTCGGCAATAGCTACTTCTGTCTTTGCAATAAGCATATCTTTACCAAGGTCTTCCCCAACATAAATCTGGAAACACACTTAGCTTTGCCCTGAACTGTAACAGCATAATTTAAGCTGGAAGGCCATGAAAACAATACACACTTTGTCATGCGGGACTTCAATTGAAGACTTCACACCAGGCACAGCACTCTGGAGTTCAGCTAAGCTGCAGGTACGGTCACGGGTCATCTTCCCCATCATTCCTTAATACAGAAAACAAAACATATCAGCTACCAGGATTATGTACTTTTATTTGTTACTAAAATATGTAGTGTACTCACCAAGACATTTTTCTAGATTTTTATTTGTACTGTCAAATTTAGAAGACATTGCCTTGTAACTTTCACCAAGGCCTTTCAAAGAATCAATGACTTCTTCATAATTTTTTTCTAGTTTGGCCTTCTCTTCCTTCAGTTCCCCAACCCTGTATCGAAGAAGTTTGTTCTCCCTTCTAAGTGCATCATTTTGAAATTTGAATTGCAGTGTCTAAAATGAAAGGAAAATAAAAAAAGCATAAAAGAAAATTGGGGTAATTCTTAACTCTAGACAAAGCAACTTGATACAGGCACTCAGCCCTGTGCTTGAATTCCGCCCTTAGACATCGTTCGTCGTTTTACGGCGCGTGCACACGGCGACACAGACACTTCATTTGCAGTAACGATATCTGTAAGGTGTGTTGCATTCGGAAACAGTGTACCCACTCTTTTACGGGCGATCGGGGAGGATACACTGACATAATTCGTTTTCAGAGGTAAATTTCTTGATGTGACCTGCGTTTAGATGTAAAAATCATCCAAGAGAGTTCAGAGGTAATTAGTCGATTTAGAGGTAAAACGACATAGATGCCTTTTCCTTCTAAACTCCGGTTTAGAGGGAAGTTGCTTAGAGGTGTCGCAGCTCCCCCGACAATTTGCGGTTTAAGCACAAAAAATGCATTGGATCAACCGTTTTGTGCTTGACTGAAGCATTTGTTTTTGAGTGTGGATCCCTTGCAATGCGTCACTGACGGCTATCAGCCATTGTTATCAGCACTGTGAAGCACTCGCCTCTCGCGTGCACCACTTCATCGGAGCCGTTCCTCAGTAACCCGAACGTTCTTGCGCAACGAACAAGCACCATGAACTGCGAGATCTGCCAGGATGCCTTTAACTTGGGGCTAAAAGTGCCCAAGAACTTGCCGTGTTTCCACAACACGGTCTGCCTGGACTGTCTGAGCAAGCTGCCCCAGCAGCGCTGCCCGCTCTGCCGCATGGTGAGCACGCTAAGGGTCGTCCACATATTACCTACACCCTAAAAGGGGGGGGGGGTCCACAATAATGTACAACAATGTACGTGGGGGAGGGGGGCGGAGGTCTCGATGCGAAGTACGTACGAGAATAAAATAAACAAGTTTCCACACGTTGGAAGGTTTTTAAAAGGCGCCAACGTCAGCCCAGATGCACAGCTTAAAAAGCTGTTAGAAAACGATATTTTTTGGACGAATTTTTCGTCATAACGATCATGGTCGCTTGGTCGTTGTTATTGCAACATAACGAAAAAGTCGTCGCTGAAAGAGGAATGTCATTACATTACGAGAGTTAACAATACGACAACGAAACGACATGTGTCGTTTTTAAACGATATTTGTCGGGTGAATACTACGGAAACGACACAGTCTGGCTGTCAAACTCAGCGACTCTGGTAGTGTAAATTTACGACAGAGGTTTTTAGAATGTAAAAGCTACGCAGAAAGCCTTGCAGATATTCCAGACTACAGAAGCAGAAGCCGGCGTGCTGCGTAGAATCATTCCAAACTTCGCTCCTCATGTACGGGTGATTAAATATATAATATCTGATGTGTCATGTTTTCATTTCCTTCCAAAAATATTACTGGTTTTCTCAACTCCTGTAGTCATTTATAGGCTATGCATGATTATTAAAATTCCCTGAAGTACGTCCCAAAAGGGGCGACAAAACGCTAGGCTTCTGACATAGTTTGAAGAGCAATGGCAAAATCGAAATAACTTACATGAAGAATCGTCGCAAGCGAAGCGAGCGCACTGTCACGTCATGAAGTGAAGTGACTTTAATATCTTGGATTACAGTTTTATTTTTTCTTCAAAATTTCAGCAGGTTTCGCGCTCCTACCGAAGCAGTTTGTTTCATGTCTTATCGCCTGGTTTATAATCCTTGCTGCAGGAATTCAATGTGCCACCAGCAGAGCTCCCCAACAACTATGGACTGACGCGGGTGCTGGAGGCTCATCAGGAGCAGAAAACCTTCAGCAGGTGAGTGGATTGGCATCCGGCACTGGTCGGACGATCCAACTCCCAAATGCCACATACTAGGTGCCGTGGGTGTGCCCCGACTCTGCAATGTCCGATCTGTTAGGTCGTACTCTGCTGTCTCAGGCCCGATATTGGCTGCCAATGCTGCAAGTCGGTGCTCAAAGAAGGCTGCGTGGCTGCCGGACACTCCGTGTGCACCATAGCCCAACTGAAGCAGATGCGCACCGAGTTCGTGGCGCCGCAAGTCGAACAGCTGCAGCGGGGAGTGGCCGCCGGAAAGCAGGTGGGGCAGCTGCTGAGCCACGTGGACAAGGACATGCACGGCCACCTGGAGGCGTCGCGGGCGCAGCTGCGGCAGCTGGAAGGCGTCCTGGGGCAGCTCAAGGCAGTCGCTGACCTCGAGGTTGACCTGGACAAGGTCGTCGAAGTTGCGACCCAGCAGGCACGGCACGTGTGTACGCTGGAACACAGCGCACAGCTGTCGGCCGTCCGGGGCCAGTGCACCGTGGTGCTGGAGGCCGAGGGCGGCGCCTCGTGGAAGGCCAGCGTGCAGCTGGGGGAAGGCCAGCGCCCCCTGCGCTACCTGCTGATGCGCCTCCTCCAGGACGGGCTGCTCCAGAAAGGCTCCCAAGAGGTGAGGAGGCTGAGGCCGACGGCCCAGAGGCCATTTCTGTACGAGGACTGCGGCAAGTTGTCATGGCCCGTCCGAAAATAAAGGTACAAAAGAGCTGCAGTTAAAAGTACCTACTAGCGCTTTAGCTCTGGTTTATAGCTCACCTGGCTGTGTCTATATCCTTTTTAGCCCGTCCCGACACGTTTCTTTAGAAACGGCAGGAGCCGGGCTTATAGTCTGATGCCGACTGTTTGTTCGTTCGGGCGGACGTATGTTCGCCGACTTATCGTTCATAGAAAAACTTCAAATTTTGAGGATCAACTACTTTTTTAACGTAGAATCACGTGCGGTGGCAACAATTTTCGATTTGTATCGCATTTTTGATTAATGAAAATTTGTCTGTCTTTGTTTTTTGAGGTTAGGGTTGGCCGCCGCGCGCACACTATTACCATCGCGGCGCGCACAGGGACGGGCTCAGGTTAACGATTTTAATCGTAACAAATACATGTGCTATCGGGCACTTCTAGGGAGACTTGAGGCGGGGGCCGAAGGCCCCCGCAAACGCCGCCGGCAGGCCAAGCTGGCCAAGTCTTCCTGTCAATCCGAGGTGCCGGTGGAGCGCAGCGGAACTGGCACTGAGGTTGACGGGAGGGACGGGCCAGCTTGTTAACGAGAAAGAAATAGAAGCAAATAACGTTGGCTCGGCTCGGCCATGACGACAATCGAAACGCAGTCGGCGCTGTGTTAGGGTCAGCTGGTGGGTGACAGCTCCGACCCGAGTCTCTTCATTTTACAGAGTTAATACAGATTTTAAAAGCGCTTCACAAGTATCATTTGTGGGGGTATTAGGTACTCTTCTTCAAATTTGAGACAAAATTTAACAGGCTTAACCCCGGTTTTCATCACAAAAAGACATTGGTCGTAATGGGCCATGTTATCCAAATCCTGGATCCTACTATAAGGCTACTTCGTGCCTAATAGATACGATTCCACACGTGAATTATTCGTGCGACTTCGAGTTAATTCTCACCAGAACAATTTTCTGGCCAGAATATTTTTCTTCTTTAAATCTACTCCTGTTCATTCAAAACGTCGAGATGTGCAAGGAAAACAATTTTCACAAGTATGGTTTGGACGCTGTCACGAGTTCAAAATTCAAAGTTCTAGGTTGAAAATTCGATTGGCATAGACCAGCTCCGTAAGTGCTTGGTGGCCTCGCTATTTCGATCGGTTATTTTTATAAACTTAAATCTAGTGAGTGTTTATTCCGAAAACCACAACCCGTGTTACTCCCTGGTACGACCACTGAGTTACACCCAGCCGGTTTCCGAGCCTAGGTACATCGAGTCCGAGTGCCTAGCTGGTAAAGCCGACAGTCACGAAGTGCCCTTATGAACAGTAAAAATCAATGTTTTTTGAAAAATAATAAAAATATCTAAGGTCAATCTGGTCAAAGTAGGGTCCCAAACGACTAGAATTTCAAAAGAAACATTGTACGGTTTTCGACATAGCGGCGTTTTAAGTGCGAAAATCAAGCAAACCACCGTTTTTCCTGGTTTAGCTTGATTTTCACACTTCAAACGACGATATCTCGAAAACCGTAAGAGATGCAGTGTTTCTTATGAAATTTTAGTTCTAAAGGGTCCTTGTTATCCACGCACTACCAAAGAAGACGGTGTACTGTCTGTGCGAAATTTCCAAAGATGGGTCAAAGTATAATCGATTTTGTTGAAACTGTACCAATTGGTGCAAATCCTTAGTCAAATCAAGCAAGTTTTCGTCGAAATAATTGTTGACGGTACTAGTCGCTTGCGTTCTGCACAATCGAATTTTTAGTCGCGCTCTCACGCGCATAACAATGTTAGCCAATTTGAATACATGTTTCTTTTTTTATGTTTATTTTTGGGACAGAGTAACAAGCCTGTACGGCGCTGGCAGGCAAACCCGGTGAACTGCTCTGCGTGTGCCTGGACACCCGGTACCGCCCGGTGCACACAAACCTGCACTCTCCAGCGCAGCTCTCTGACGGCGTGTTTGTCGCAGGACCCAGCGGAGCCGCCTGCCGAGGCGGAGCAGCCCGCCCTGCAGGAGGCGGCCATCCCGGAGCTGGACGTGTGGGACATCACACAGAGAGGACCCACTGAGCAGCAGGAAGAGAAGGCGGCGCTGCTGCAGCGGGTGCGGGCGGAGGGGGTGAGTGACAGCCGGCACAGCCGACCGCACCGCTTGGGCCGCCTACCGCTGACCGCATCAGAAATCCCGCAAAGGCCTCTTTTTGATCCATGTTCGGGGAGGGTTAACAAAACATGAATTACCCCCACCCGCGTTTTGTTTAGAAATACTGTCGGTTTTCCCACGCTTTATAGTATCTATACCAATAATCTAAATGACCGCTAGACGTGATGTCAAGTTAAAACATTTCTTAGCTGACGTACAATCGACAGTTATAATGACCCACCTCGCGACTAGTTAAGTCCATTCCTGGGGGGGGGGGTCCGGCCGTAAAGCCGCATAATTTCTGGCCGGAATATAATTTTCTACCGTTTTCTGTTTTACGACCGGTGCCTCTATTTACGGTCGTAGTGAAGTTCCTCCGGCCGGAACGCACGCAGTGGTCCGGGCGGAATGGATGGGTACGACCGTAATGTTAAATTTTACGGCCGAGACGTACGTTACGTACGGACGGAACGTTGAAAGCCCAACCGGTCTCTTAGATTCCGTTCCGTTTTCTCATAGCTGTAAAATCTTAAGTACTGGGAATTTCGATCTGAAAGTTGTCATGCGTTGTCGACATTAGAAGTAAGTTGTCCAGTTTCAATATGAGCGTGATTCTGGCATGTCGAGAACGGCTGGTGATATCGACAAACCGACAACAGAGTTGGATAGAGCGCGATTTACACGTCCCATGGACGAAATTGGAATGGTTATACCATTCTAACTGCGGCTTATTCTTTATTCTTTTACACTGTTCACTGTAATTGTTACTGCACTGCTTTTATTGGGTAAGTTCATGCGTCAAAATATATTGACATCGAAAACTACGCATTTAAAAAATCCCCCCCCCTCCGTTTGCCCCAGCCGAAATCCTGCGTACGCCCCTGCTCACTCATATCCCTAGCACAATGTGCCTCAGGCCAGTGCAGCGCAGTCGGATGGGTTTCCTATCGGCGCGTCCTGTGGGTCGCAGTACTGCGGGCTGATGGGCCAACTGCCTTACTGCGGGTTATTGCCTGGATATGGACACACCGTACTACCAGTCATCATACCTTGATTATTTCATTTAGAAGAATGCTAGCTTTTAGGTTGCATTGTTTCGTTTGTATCGCGCGAAGAATTTTGCTCCATACTACGGACCAATTTGTTTGCAAGATTGCGAAAAAACTATATTGTGAGCTCGCTAACGAATTAGTTTGTTTTATAAAACAAGATTCTTCGCGATATAAACAAAGTAGTTCGTAGGGAACAATTCTGCCTAGTTGTTCGCATTCTGAACACCGGTCTCGGCAGGCAGTGCGTTCCGAGTTGACAACCGACCTCTGCGCGCTGCCAGGTGGGCCGTGCTCTCCCCGGCCGCTGCCGCCCCGCCGACTCCCCGTGGACACCCGGCAGCGTCAGCGTCCGGCTCCCAGCCACCCCTTCGGCACGGCGGCCCTCCGCTCTGTGTGACGTGTGTGTCTGCTGCAGGTGCGCCGGCTGAAGGATGTCTGCTGTGGGGACCCAGCGTGGAGCCTGCAGCTGCTGCGGGAGTCCTCCCGGACCGTGGAGGAGGTGCAGGTGTGGTACCCTAGCCGGGAGCACCTGGCTGTGCTGCACAACTCGCCCCGGCTGCGCCGCCTGTTCGTGTGGTGCGGCCACACTGTGGACGCTGACTTGGAGCTGCCGGCCCTCCCAGCGGGGCGCACCAGCTGCCTGCACACTCTCAGTGTGCACTATCTGCCCCGTCGGCCGCTGGTGTCGCTGCTGCAGGCGCACGGCTCCGCGCTGCACACGCTGCAGCTGACTGTGGGCACGGAGAGGGACAGGGAGAGGCCATACAGCTGCAACGACCTGCCGGAGCTGCTGGGGCAGTGCGGCCTCACGGCGCTGCGTGCGCTGCTGCTCTGGAGATGGAACTGTTGCCACATCGCACAGCGCTGTGCTGCCCAGAGGGACTCGGTGCGGCGAGTGCTGCCGGCGGTGCGCGTCCAGTGCACTAAGTGTGACAGTGTTCAGCCAGAGTTCTTCTAGCGGGCGCACAGCGGGGAGGCCGGGCTGCGGCAGGCTGCCCTCTGCGGACAGGGCCTTGTTGAACAGCCGGCCGGAGGGCCGCGGGGAGGACTGCGGGCGGAGGACTCAGCGTGGACTCTCCCCCGAGTGGCCCCACAGCAGGTGTTCTGTCCGCAGCGGCTGCAGGGAGCTGCGCCCAGAGGACAAACAGCCCGGGACTACAGCGGATGTGAGGAGAGAACTTTAAGTTAGCGGCAGCGGGGAGCCGGGCGAGCAGACAGAGAAAAATGGGGCAAAATGTTACAACAGTTTGTGCTGCAAGTTTTGCAGTGAAAATTATTATTAAAAACTTGATTTCTTGACTATATGTAATCTTTTTTTCCAATTGGGGTAATCTCCTTAATTGTACGACTCTCAGTTTTTGAACTTTTGCGGTACATCCATAAAATCCTAACAATTTGTGCTGCTAATTAATCTGTAAACACAACAATGTGGTCACTGTAGTCACTGTACTTAAGTTACAGCAGTGGCCCACTGTGCCGTCAAAAATGCACAAAAGTGAATTACCCACCCCACTTGAGGTTTGAGGTCCGAGTTAAACTCGGTTTGACACCACAACTTCAAAAAATGTGTCACATGACTTTTTCCGATAGAAAATTAAATGGTCAGTAGCGACATCATATTGGCCACCCCAAATCGTATCTTTTGCATTTTCGATCAGAACAGGTCGTGTGCCCCCAGTTTTGAGCTGACCTGGGAATGTTGCAGTAACATGCGTCAGTTGTTGGGCGGAACTGCCGCAGTAATCCAGCGGACCTACTGTAGACACGGACGACACGCGACACAGCCAGTGTCAGCCGCCCTGTACTGTAAGCTGATGGGATGGGAGGCACGGCTGAAGCTGCCCAGAACACTTCACAGAAACAGTTTTACTCACATCATGCAACAAAGACAGACTGTTTTCGTAAATACTCAGGATTTTATACCTTTAGCACGTAATACAAACATTTTTGTGGCACCGTAATACAAACACGAAATTGTGTGTATTACAAACACTTTGAAATGTGTACTTTAGGCGTGCACAATACGCACTCCTGAATTAGTTTGTAATGCAGACATATAGTTTGTAGTGCACACCCTAGTGTTAGTGTTACGGTGGCTGCCCCACATGGCCGGTGTGCCGAGGGGCTGGACGCGGCCGGAGGCAGCGGCTGCACTCTACCGCGGCAGTCTGAGGGCAGCCTGGAGCACAAACAGTCGGGCGAACTAAAGAATGGCAGAGGACACCGCCATCATCTTTTAAACAGTTTGTGCTTCAAATTTGCCTGTGAAAAGTATCATCCGGAAAAACCTACCCGTTTGTGCTGGTAATTCCTCTGCTAGCTCAACACTGTACATTATAGTACTTAAGTTACAGCAGATGCCCACTGTAGCGTCAAAAAGGCACGGAAGAGAATTATCCACCCCACTTGACATCTGAGACCGGAGTTGCACTCGACCTAACGCCAGAATTTTTAAAATGGGTTAGATCAGGGCGAAACTGTTGCTATTTGCGGGGGATTGGGCATAGGTTGGTCTGTAACATATTGTGAGAACACTATTCTTGGGAATAGAGATAGCACTTTACAAAGGCATCTGGAGGGCGAACCATGAATATGAATACCCAAGCTGCGGACCTGGCGCCTCCTGGCCTGTAGGGCCTGAGGCAGTGCGGGGGCCGCCAGTGGGAGTCGAACCCACCACCTCAGCGGGCTGCAGTGCGCCGACGGCAGTGTGTCCCCGCACCGGCCGGCAGAGGGCGCCACAGGACCGCAGCGCTCACTACACTGTTAATGACAGTCCACCAAGGGCCCCCCATGAAGTATGTCCGGGTATTTCCAGAAGATGATAATCCCCCCCCCCCACCTCACGTCCACTCATGTCCGGATATGGAGAGACCCTATACTCTGGACGTCCGGTTTCAAAAAGCGCCAATCGGGAAAATATTTAGTATCTTCCTTATATCTGGAGGATATTTCTCGATGAAAGGTGTGTTCAGAATGGGTGTACGCATTTCCAAAGGTACTGAGACGTACTGAGTTCGATGCTTCGTGATCCCGGAGGAAAGTGCATTACTTTGGCGGAATTTTTTCGTGGACGTTACTTTTTTCATTTCCCCCCCCCCCCTCCCAATATCCGCCTCCCCCCTAAAAACCTGGACATCTCTCATGGAAGAGCCAATGTGTCTCCAGCGCGGATAGCAATTATGCTTCGCTATAATAACTTTTTGGAAAGATGTGCAACAACTTCTGCTCAGGAGAAGTTAGAAGAAGCCAGAAAAGGTATAAGAAGTTGTTTTTTGTTGTTTTTTGAATCTAACAATCGCGAAAAATATCTCAGCGGAGCGCCGTTTCAGGCACGTGATTTGATTGCTCCCCCTGCGTTCTTGTTGATTGGAACTCCCTGCTTCTGTTTGGGCCTCTCCGGAGTTCGCTAACTGGTACAGATCGACAGCCCCGCAGCAGTGCACTTCGCACGCTCCATGTGACTACGGCTCCCTCACAGTAGGGTAATCCGGAGAACACCTGAACTGGAAGCTGGATGACAGAGCAGCCAAAATGAAGCAGCCGGTGAGAGAGATCGCGCGTCGCCGCAACTTTGTTCTTTAATTCGTGGCGTTTTTACCGGCCATTGCAGAGGGCTGGGCGTTTTTTTTTCTTCAATGTCAATACCCAATATTTAAAATATTAATATTGGACCCAATATCAATTATTGGTATTGAAATATTGAAGTATTGAAATATTGAAATATTGAACTACATAAAAACGCTCGTTTTTTAAAACCCTGTCAATAAGGAGTAAATTAAAACAAAAAGACAGAAAAATGTTTGCATTTAAAGAAAAAGCAAGCTATTCACATTCTGATGCACTGTAATTATACAATATTAAAACTATACGGCCGCGCCGTGCCGTTGCTCACGCGCTGCGCCTCAATGTAGCACCGCTGCACTGCGGACGCGGAGGGACGCAATAGAATCGTTTCGACCGTTGAATTTACCCGTGACTAGCTTAATTTAATATTACTACCTGACTCGACATTAAAGTATTGACCCTCAATATCAAATAATGAAATATTGAAATATTGGTTCAATATCGTTCAATATGAAATATTGAGATATTTATTGATATTGATATTGGTCACTTCAATATGTTGATATTGAAACTTCAATATAAAAAATACGATTCCACAAAGTGAAATCCTAGGAGGCCCGAAGTAGAGTCAGACGATATTGCCGAGATTTTGTAGATTTTGTAAATTTTGTAGTTTTTTCTGATGGTTTTAAGTGTCTTTCGAATGCGTATGTGACCAAACAGGATCTGGAAGGAGAGGAGAGTAGAAGGAGTGAGAAGTGTGAAGAAGAAATATGAATGAATGATTCGTTGAGAAAATATTGGATAAATATTGGAATGCTATAAAAAAAAAAGAACTATATTTTTTGGGTAAGTTAAACAATTGTTAAGCGAAAAAGTTTGTCGGAAGAGAGTTTAGAATTTCGTGGGGAGATTGGCAGTTGTAGTGCTCTAGGCTCTTTCCAGCGAGCAGCTGGCATTCTCACCACTGGCTACTCTGGCTAGCCCTAGTCTCGCTCAGGGTCTCAACTGCATTCTCAATCTGTACGTCAACAATGCAACGCGGCGCCCCGCGGTTGCTACAACAGTCATCATGTGATCGAGAGCGGTCTCTGGCGGTCGACGATAGCGCGCTCTGTCGGCTGGGCACGGAACTACCGACCGAACCTCAATCTCAATCCTATGAACTTAAAAATATTTATTCTCAGCTTACATTGAATGACAGGAGAACTAACTCCTTTCAACGTCAGGGGCAGGCATGAGGCATGAGAACGTTCATAAATCTTACTTTCAAACACTCGTCAACATCTTGGCTGGTTCACTTGGTTGGAAATTTTTGAAGAGTATGACATAAAGCTACCACACTCATTGCACAGCCTTGCTTCCCAGCATTTTTAAACACTCCATGGTATTGATAAGCTGTTCCTTGAAGAACCTTCATCATCCAATTTCTGCACTTCACAACCACAATCAAAACTTTCGCGCACAACTCAAAACCGATGAAACCGACGTCGGTGTCCTCAATTGTTTTGTTTACCCACCCGTCGTCATGGTGTTGGATGAAAAATTCGGGACGGGAGGGAAGTACAGTCGACTCACGACGGCTACGTTTGAAAGTCTGTACGTTTTGCCGCATTGTTGGCCGGCCACCCCAAGCTTGATATATCAACTTTTCAAACGCAGCAGTTTTCGTTTTTCGTTGCGGCTGTACTACGCAACAGGCAGTGCTCTGATTGGTTGTAATTTTCATCTTTCCACCAACTTTGCCTCGGCTCGGCTAGGCCCTTGCTTGACTCGATCTTTTCGCCCATAAGAGCCTGCAGCTCGACTCGAATTATCAAATTTTTCAATTCAAAATTCTCCAATTTCAGCCTTTGAGTTTTCGTATGGGCATCAGAATCTGAATCAGCGTGTCTCCTTCCTGCTCCTTGCAAACTCTCATCGAAATCGTACAATTTCGTTCGGAGAAGTCCATAAGGGGCCATGTCAAAAAAAAAAAAAATCGGAATCCTAAAGATTGCAATAGGCTACTTCGTGCCTAAAAATATTGAAATTGAAGTCAATATATTGAAAAACCGCCCAGCCCTATGCAGACTACGCCGAAGGCTGTGGAACACTCGGCACGCGACGCTAATGTGTTGAACACGCAGAGAAATACGTTACCGTGAGCGGCTTGTGGGGATCCAACGGGGCGCGAGAGTGAGAGCAGGACAAGAATACTTCTGAGCGGAGACAGAGACTGAGATGAATCGCACGGCCAACACTCTCAAAAAAAATATGCCCGAATCACGCATAATATGCCTGTTTCATAGCAGATTTTATGCCTGAACCTCAAAATCTTCCCCGGGCATAATATGCTCGAAACGAGCATAAAATGCTCGAAACAAGAATTTCGTAGTGGCTATGCAGCTATGCCTGAATCAAGGCATGCCACTAAATATGGATGCCCGATTCAGGCATCAGCCTACATGCCTAACTCAGGCATCAGATTGTGCCGAATCGTATGCCTGTATCGGGCATAGTGATGGGTGGCACAAGTTTCCTGTTGCTGAATTGAGGAAAGTTACCCAGGATTTCAGGGCAGGCATCAAATTTGCGCTGATTCAAGCATACCTTTTTGAGAGTGAAGAGCATCTCTTCCGCGGGTCGCCACGAGTCGCCTCTAACATTTGTCAGCTAAGCGCGCGCTGCTAATGTGTTGCGGCCTTCATGGAGTCCAAACACGTGCAGCTTCTCAGTGCGGCCTGAGGCAGGACATCTGCGGCCCCGCGGAGGAGCTCTGCCTCAGCCTGTGAAGTGGTTGTGACAGAGAAGACGCACGTTTGCCGGGACATGGAGCCCGCTTCAGGCCGGATCCAGGCGAATCCTTGGTGTGTTGTGGGAACAGTCCATGGCTGGCTGGAACCTCTGGAACAGAGACAACACGGTGAAGACTTCCGGACAGCGTCTGTTGGAATACCCTATGGCCTGGGCTGCAAGTGCTGCCGCCGAGGGGCTACGGGATCGTTGTGAGGAGTCAACGACATGGAAATGAATATAAAGCCAAGCTGGTCATCAGACGTGTGTATGCGGCATAGTACGGGAGGGACATTGTCCGGGAGTGGTCGGGCAATGTTTGGAGGTGCCGCAGCGCCTTGAAGTATAATACCAAAGTCCAACCCCACGTTAAGACCCACAGATCACAAGTTTCGTCCGTTTTGCTCTATGACTTGCCGTTTTTGAACTGAGAGCAAAATATGATGTACTTCAAACTGTGCGGCACTTTACCATTTAAACTCAGAGGCCGTTGCGGCACCTATAAACATTGTCCGACAAATCCCGGACAATTTTTCTCCAGAAACTGAACCAGAAAACGAAAACACCGATCATAAGTTCAACCTTTCTGCAAATTAGGCATCCTAAGAATACGGTAGGTCAAGTTCAGAACCAGATCGATCAATTAACCTAGATGGTAGAGTGCTCCTCGAGTGCTCCACCACAAAAAGGACCTGTTGGCGCATTTAATAAGAAGTTGACCAGCATATTTATCGATTAAAAACAGGAATCTTCCTTTTAAAAAAAAAAATCGTTTGAAAAACCAAGTGATTTAGTTCTCATTTAGTGGAACAATCTTCTTTTTTAAACGACCGATTACTTCTTACAATATAAGAGGAGTTTAAAATGCGTGAGTCGCAACAACACCAGGTTAGGCCTCAGCAGGGGCTGGAAGATTAATGAAACAAGGAACGCCAGACCGCGTCGGGGCGGAACAGGCATCTCTCATAGCACAGCACTGTTTCGCCCCTCATCGCCTGCCGCACCCCTATCTTGACTTGTCGGCGGCAGGCTGTGTAAGGCCTGCGGGGCAAACATAATCCATGTCCCTGTTGGGAGGACTGATTGTGCCCAAAACAGACGTATCCAAAGTTAGGGAGCTCCGACCCACAAAACCCCCATTTCCTCGTTTTCCTTCTCATGATCATTGAACAGACCCCTGTCAATCTTCCCACTGTACGTCAGACCGTTCTCCGGATATCGTTCGGAAGAACAGACGGACCCCCAGAAACATTTTTTCACACCAGCCCGAGTAACAAGAGGTCTGAGCTTAACGAAAGAAACCAGGCTTGAGGGTGGAGTTGGAGCCGGGGACCGTCTTCTCCACGCGCAGGTTCCCTTGTTGGCCTTCTGGCACGGCCCGGACGAGATGGCCTGGCCCAGGCAGTGGCAGACCACGTGCGCCGTGGTCTGCTCGGGGTGTTGGCAGCGGTGGCTACACGGCGTTCAGCGGCAGCACGCCGAGAAAGAACCTGGTAAGGCGGGAAGGGAAGTGATTGGAGGCCGGCTGGGTACTGGAGGCCGCGAACACCTTCCCCTAGTCCGGCTTGGCGACGAGGGCGCGCAGATGGTGGTGTTGGAGGCCGTCCCGGAGGCAGTGAGAGATGCGGCCCCCGGCTGTCACGTCCACGACGGTCTTGCCGGGCTCACGTCCCGGCATGGCGACTTCGACGGCGAAGCGCTGGAGGTCGTCACTCCAGGACCAGCGGAGGCCGCCGAGGGTGGAGTTGAGTCGCCTCGTCACGTTCCTGGCCGCGCTCCACATGAAGGAGTTCTGCCGGCTCCGGAACTCGGCCCCCGATAGGTAGGCCGCCAGCTCCGGCTTCTTGGGCGGTCGGCCGACTAGACGTGCCGCGGTCCGGGACAGGCCCACCCCGCCAAGGCCACCTCGCAGACGGCGGTGTCCGGGGACGTGATGATCTTGAAGGCCTTCTGGACAGCGCCGACGTCTGACAGCTCGCCCAGGGGGAGGAGACCTGCGCCGCCCTGCCGGGATGGTACACAGTTTCATTACTGGCTCGTGTGGGCAAACTGAGGCACTCCTTGGCGAAGCTCTTGATGAGCTTGTCCAGGTCAGCGAACGCAGATAACCGGCCCAGGGCCGTCGGCAGCGTGAATTGAAGCTGCGGGACCACAAAGGTTCGAAGGGCGTCCAGCTTCTGCCACGCCGCCAGGTCGGACGTCCTGACGGCCTCGATGTCCTTTCTCATGCGCTCCACTGTGGCCTCGGCAGTGGGGACTCCGGGGTGCTGGAAGGTCTCCGCCGCGGCAAGGGCCTTGATGGGCTGCCCTGGATGGTGGTCACGCTACCGTCGGCTTTACCCTGTGGACAGAGAGCGAGGCACACTTCACAGCACTGAACTGGAGCCCCATCCCACGCCGCGGCCTCTCCGACGGCGGTGAGCAGGGCGCGGAGCGCGGCGGGGGAGCGGCCGACCACGACCAGGTCGTCGGCGTAGGCAAGCACCGACAGGGGGCGCTCTCTGGATGAGGACCTACAGGAACAAGTTGAAAATGATAGGGCTGAGGGGGTCACCCTGCTTCACGCCCTGGTGTCTCCGGGCGAGGGTGTTTCAAAAGAATTAGATTCCACTGACTGGACCGAATTCGGACACCTGCTGGTCTGCAGTGACCGTACGCAAAATTTGAGTGCGATCGGACAACGTTTGCTCGGTGCTCAAGACGATTGAAGAATTTGGTCCCCTGAGAGATGTGCCCATCGGGGCTGCCTTTGCGGCACTCTCGTGCCTTTGGATGTGATCGCAGCAGAGTAAATCTGCACACGAGCGTCCGTCAGGTTGTTCTGCACCTACTGAGGTGGAAATATCAGTGACCCCGCTACCCTCCGCTACACTGCCACAAATGTTGGTAATTTGTAATATTCGCGTTTTCGGATAATTTTAATTTCGGTCACTCATTGCAACTGTGTGGATAGTGGAGGCTTTTCGACGAAGACCTGGCCGAGCCACTCCATGCACTGAGCACACTCGCCTTTGATAGTGAAAATCGGAAAAATAATCTCGAGACCGGTTGTACGCCTGGAGGGTAGGCAGGATCTCGACACACACGTCAGACTGCAGTCTACCCTCCAGGCGCTAGACAGCGTTTTTTCCCTTTTTCAGATAAAACTAAGTGCGCTTAATGCAGGAAGGGCTGCAACGGCATCCTAATAGGATCTCCCAGAATATATACAAAGCAAGACATACAAAGCAATGTTACAAATACTGGAAAATTTAAAATTAGAAATTTCGAATATTTTTGGGCTGTAAACGGTGGATGAGCTGACGGGTTGCCTTCTTTTCCATCTTAAACGGTACAGGATACCCCTAAAAACTCCCACACCGGGTATCATTGATCTGCGACCAGGTGCGGTCACAAAGAAGAATTGTTAAGTGGCGTCTAGGTGCTCACATTATACATGGCACAGAAACTTCGAGCGACTTGAGCACCGGCTAAACATCGTACAATCACGCTCATTCTAGACTAAGACGCGCCTAAATGCGGTCGAGTCTGTATCAATTTTCGTTTTGTGAAACACTCTACCCCGAATGGCGAATGGGGCCTAACTGCCCCTTGCGGCAGTAAAAATCAATGTTGCAGACAAAATTTCTTAGGTCAATTTAGCGTCCAAACTCGCGTCAATCCAATTTTGATTCATTTTCGCAATTCAAACCCCGATATCTCAAAAACCGTAAAAGTTACGGCGTTTTCCTTGCAATTTAAGCCCTTTAGAACTAAATTGCACTAAATTGACCTCAGGAAATATTTTGAAAATGTTTATGCAACATTGACTTTTACTGCTGCAAGGGGCAGTTAGGCCCCATTCGGGTGCCCCGCGCAACCTTTTCCCATAAACAAAAAAAAAAAAACCGAAAAAAAAATATTTTTGTGAATGGCATGCACCAGAGCACCGCGTGCGCATTACGGGTCATCAAATGCCAAAGTCTCTGGGTGTAGGTCAGCGGTCACGGTTTGTGCACCGCTCCCCGCGGCCTCCGGACCTCCGAGATGCAGTGGTCCCAGCGGGGATCACAGTGGTTGGGGCTGCGGGGGCTGGGCCCTGGGACTGCGGCTGCGGTTGGCTCGCCGCGCTGCGTACCGCTTCATTTAATTCAGTCATCTGTTCGCAAGCTTGCAAACGAATTCGGTCGTAACGCGGGATTCTTCGAATCAATCATATTACACAGCTCGTAAAGATTACGAGGACGTGTGAAAGGCAAAAAGAGGGCAAAATGACGGTCAGCGTGGCATTCTGCACTTTGAAAGAAAAAGTAAAGAGTGCACGACGCAACCTCGGCACGAAGCGATTATGAAATCACAACCTTCGTGATGCGTTACTAGATTCAACCCCCATTTTCTTTAGAAAGGTTGTTGAAGCCTTTCGATCGCAACAGGTTTTTGTTTATCAATTCAGGGCTTTATAAAAATTCAGAACATTGACACCAAGTCCTTGGTGATTTCACAATAAAAAGTTGGTGGCAGTACTGCTGCCGTAGGGCCACCGGAGTGGGCAGCCCTTCATGTAGCTCCGAGTCACTCCCGATGAGGCTCCAGGCAGAAGCAGGAGAACAGGAGCAACTCCAGGCAGGAAACTACCGACGGCAGGTATAAAAAGCGTAGACAGAAGTCTGTGCATGCCGGTCTGTAGACGTTTTGCCCCCCGATTTCCGCTTTGGGGTACAAGCCAACACTCACCCGTCCTCTCCTCTGCAGGCGCCGCTGGAGCCGGTAGCGTAGCTGTGTATGAGAAACTCCCCGGTCAGCGGCTGACGAGTTCTCCAGCGGCGCCGTGACAGCCGGACTGGAACAGTCGTTAAGGTTCTCTGAGCCGAGCTCCGCCCCGCAGGACTCAAGCCCTCGAAGACGGGCTCTAAAGCATCTAAATGCACAACTAAAGAGCACTGACTGAGTACGTCCTACCCTGCACTTTAAACTGAATATAATTTGAGTTATGGGTGTCTTGATAGCTGCCCAAAACACGCAGCTTTTTGGAAAACTTTAGCACTTAAAAGAAATAGTTTGCAGGTTTAGAACTGGTACTGACATCTATAAAACAAGAACAGATTGTTTAAGTACACAGTCTCAGGATTTTACCTGCCTTTTGGTACGAAATACAATATTTTTGTGGCACCGTAATACAAGCACGAAGTTGTGTGTATTACAAACATTTTGTATGTAATACCTACTTTAGGCGTTTAAAATACGCACTCCTAAAGTAGTTCGCCGTTTGCAGGACACACATTCAGTGTTATTATCACTAGTGTAAATGAGATCAGGAAATTTGTGAAATTCTGATCGTTTTGGGGGGCTATCTGATCGTTATGGGGATTTTCTGATCATATTTTAGATTTTCTGATGGTACTTCCGAATATCCGATGGTAAAACAGAGACGCTGATCGTTTTTTTGTCTGATGGTATTTCATTTTCTGATCGTAATTGTTGAGGTCTGATCGTTCCGTCGTCCCTCTGATGGTATGTGGTCGTTCTGATAGTTCCGTCGTGGAAACGATCAGAATAGTTAACCATCAGATATACTATTATCAGATACAGAAAAATGGCCAGGATTGCCGGTGGCCATAACTTGAGCAGTTTTTGGAATTTCTGCACAAAATTTGATATCAACACACAAATTAAGTAGGGCCATTTAAACTTAATCCAGATCGGACAACTTTTTTTTGCTCAAGAACGGGGGAAGATAGCGCGAAACTGACCTCGGATTCGGTGTTTTCACCACCCTGATACCCTCAAATGCCGTTTTCAATGTCCGACATAAGAGAGAATTCACATTAACTTGACATCGTATTAAACTATCAGAAAAATTACGATGCGAGCTGTTACGATCGGGGTTATGTAAACGATCAGAAAGTTAATACGATCAGAAAGTGAAATACTATCAGCTAAGAATACCATCAGAAGGTGCGCGAAAAAGGATCAGCAAATCGGTTTTTACCTGATGGTAATGAATCTGATGGTTAATTTTGCTGATCTCATTTACACTAGTGATTACGGGTGCTCAAAAAAGTTTGTGTGATACATGCCAGACGTAGGTACAGTCCTGAAGTCCTGAACAATATTCAACGAATTCGTGACTCTGTTTTCACTGCTGGTTTTACGTGAACAGACGAACCTGGAGTTCGTGCGAATTCCAGTTCAAAACTTCAACAAAGCGAAAAGGGGTACATATAAATAAGCTAGACGATCGCAATCTTTCCACTGCTATTTAATTTGCAATAGGTATTGCAAAAAGTGCAATAGGTATTGCAAAAAGTGCAATAGGTATTGCAAAAAGTGCAATAGGTATTGCATAAAGTGCAAAAGGCATTGCAAAAAGTGCAATACGTATTGCAAAAAGTGCAATAAGTGTTGCAAAAAGTGCAATAAGTGTTGCAAAAACTGCTGTATTGCAAACTGTTTGCAATAACGTGGTCCTCATTTCTAAAGGGAGTTGATCACTGTTTCTTTGCAATAACGTAAATAACCAGTAAAATCGTGAAATGTAAAGGATCTGGGTTCTAGAAAATAGAAGAGGCGAAAATATTTAGGAAACAGTATTTGTGACATTTCAACCAAACTAGGAAAAGGAACAAAAGAACGAGACAAGTACAATCGAACACGTTCCTAGCCGTTTTAATTGCGTGAAAATTCAATAGCACACTTTTTTGAACTTTTTAAACGATTTTTTACCTGTTCGTTGCCCTTTTTTAACCACTGCTTTAAAAACAAAATCATGTGTTTTCGAACTCTAACAGACTTTTTAGTCCGTCTCGACACGTTTCTTAAGAAACGGCAGGAGCCGAGCTTATAGTCTGATACCGACTGTTTGTTCGTTCGGGCGGACGTGTGAACGCCGACTTATCGTTCACAGAAAAACTTCAAATTTGGAGGATATACTCCTTTCTTAACGTAGAATCACGTACGGTGGCAACAATTTTCGATCTATATCGCATTTGTGATTAATGAAAATATATCTGCTTTTGGTTTTTGAGGTTAGCGTTGGCCGCCGCGCGCACACCATTACCATCGCGGCGCGCACAGGGACGGGATCAGGTTACCGATTTTAATCGTTCAAATACATCTGCTTTCGGGCACTTCTTAGGAGAATTGAGGCGGGGGGCCGAAGGCCCCCGCAAACGCCCTACTTGGTACCCTTCCTCCAAAAGTCCGGCTTTATGCCCGAACCGGGTCTTAAATTCAACGGCGACACCGGCCGACATATGGAAGTCTGCCGAGACACAGTGCGCCAAGTTGTCCGGCGAAGCGAACAAGTCGCCCCTGACCTCCCGTAGCCGCATGGCTAGGGGTTTCCAGAAAGGTATCCGACGGAGATATTCGGCAGTTGCACGCGGTTCGCTGGTGTTCGGTGACTTAAAGGCAAGATCAATTGGCAGTTGTACTAACAAGGTCACATGTTGTTCGCAGGGGGGGGGGGGGAGGCGTGGTGGAGCCAGGAGGGAGCTAGGGAGTAAACCGACTTATCTTGGTTACATGTCGTCCTCAGCAGAAACCTGATGCGGCCCCTGGCAGCGGCCGGGCCGAAAACGTAGCTACTCCATGCCCGAGCTTCTCTCTCACGCAAAAAAACTCAGTCTCCGACACCCCTGGCCTACGACACACAAACACAACCATGGTTTGAACTGGCAGTTCGGTTTCCCAGATCGAATCCCCTATTCCCGTTTCCCCACTCACCGAAATCACCGCAACTGCGCCACGTGGAACAACAGTACGTTTAGATGGAGGTTGACAGCGGAGGTGTTTCCGTCACGACGGCTGTGGCGAGAGTGCCGGCCGGCCGGTCTGCGCGCGCCGCCTCCGTTCGGACGCGTCGGGGCGAACGGGCGAGGGGAGGAGAGGGGTCAACCGGAACGGCCAGCCGCCGCTGGCCGCAGCCAAGCGGTCCGGCCCGACGAGGAGGAAAAGAGCGAGAGGAGGTGGAAGGGGGGGGGGGGGGGGGGGGGGGGGTTACTGCTCGGCGGACAGGTAGGCCACCTCCGGCTCCCAAGCGCCTTGTGTGGCCTAACTCCCGGGCGCCCCACTCCCCTGACCCGAAACGCGATCCAGAAACGTTACAAGTGGACCTGTATATGATGATTGTAAATTGCAGAATCGTAAAAGTTTCTGTTATCAGACAGCTGGCTTCTCGCTCGCTTCGGTGGCGATTCTGACCACACCTCCCACAGTTCCACAGTAGTCCAGAGGATGACCAGTCATCCAGCTCGCAAAACCCAATTTTAAGTCACGAGACCGATACCTTTTCGCTCGTGAAAAAATTCCTTGCCTGTTCTAGCCCACGGTGGGTGTGGGGTGCTCAAAGGTGTGCCCCCCCCCCCCCGGCCCCTGGCCGAAATACGTTCCTACGCCCCTGAGACCAAGTGGACGGGTATCAGTCTTCACTGTCCGTCCCCGGCGCACACCTACCTAGTCCTGCCAGCAGCTGTCCGCGCGCGTCCGCGGGCCCCGGGGACTGCGGGGAAAGCGTTCCCCAGTATCTCTTACACACTGCACTCATACCTTTTTGGAAACACACCATTAACCCCCCGTTTACCGAGTTTAGGGAGGAGCGGGCTAAAAACAAGCAGAGACCGAAAATTACTTCCGTAGCAGCCCTTAAAATCTCTGAAGTGCAGATTTCCTCCCTACTATCATACGGTGACCCTTTGCGGTCTCCTCGCTGTTCGTCACACCGTTTGCTACATATCGTGTAGACAGAGACAAACAGAAGCTATTTTCAGTCCTGAGTTTTTGGGCTTCGCTGTGGACGAGCCATTTAATCTCCCGAATCACTTCCAAGAACCGAGCAAACTAGTTGGTAATGCAAACGCATTCTTAGCAACACGGAAAAAGAAAACCCCTCTTTTTTTCCGAAGGATCATGCATGTTGAACTCCCATAAAGATCCTTCTAAAAGAAGGGTTTCCTGTTACCGTGAAGTATGTTGCGATAGGGCCGGGTTGACACGGCCGCGGGCCCAGACCGAGCTGCAGCAGACCATAGGCATTTCCTACGAGGGTCGAGAACGGAAGTAGAATACTTCCAGAGCGGAAACGTGTACTTTTGTAGTTTTTGTAGTTTTGTCAGCCCCTTAGCGAAGATACTCACCACTGTGCGATAACTTTTACTACTTGTTGCCGTCCGGGGAGTATTCTTGAAGTACTTCCGACAGAAGACAGAGTTTCAGACCGTCTCTCGGCACTCCCTGAGCTCCCGGCCCGCCAGCTTCCGCCCTGGAGCTTCGCTGGAAAGGCCTATTCCGATGTAACGTATCGATGCTACTGCCGACCTTTCGACTTCACACTGATTGCACAGCGAGACCAGAAGAAACTGAAACTGGACGCAGGTGCTCAAGTTCCTTGTTGGAAACGGAAGTAAACGGCCACAGTTTTGTCTATTTTGACGTAAATCTCACATAGTGCGATGCCATTTTGACTCGGTAACTACATGCGACAGTCCGTGACTCCAGAACGGAAGTCCGACAGAAGCCCTGTCGGCTCCAATCCGCAGGTACAGTCCAGAGGTACACTGACATTGATCACTCTTTCTCAATGCGAATTATTTAGTCTATCACTCGCTGATAACATTCGCTATACAGCCTTCCCGTCCCCGAGAGACCGGACTCAGACGTGATGCCTGGTCAGCCTGTCCTCCCGGCAGAGTGTGGTATGAGAGAGTCAGCGGTCAGAGGCGGCGCTGTGGGCTCTGCAGACTCTGCAGCAGGGAGGCCAGGGCCACAGACCACGTGACAGCGGGCTGCACACGCCGGGCCCCACTCTGTCACTCATCCTTATTAGCGTAGAAGATGTACGATTGAGGACGTATGCCCCAAAGTGTCAGGGCGCAGCCCGCAGGCATAGGTAAAGAGGAAATGCTGATGCTAGTCACGCAAAAAAATGATTAGTTGTCAGAACGAATTCGTTCGTTGATTTGGGGACAAGCAACATATTTAGTTGTGAGAACTAAGATTTCGTTGGGACAACTAAAAGTTAGTAGCGGCAGCGAAAAGTCAGTGGCATCAGCGAAAAGTAGATTTTTTAACTTTTCGCTGATGCAACTGACTTTTCGCTGCCGCTACTAACTTTTAGTTGTCCCAACGAAATCTTAGTTCTCACAACTAAATATGTTGCTTGTCCCCAAATCAACGAACGAATTCGTTCTGACAACTAATCATTTTTTTGCGTGGTGGAAAACGCTCGCGCCGTTCGGCTTCGACACGAGTCGTCAGACGTATGCAGGCCCCCGACGCGGCCCTGGCTTGGTGAGTGGCGGGTGAACCTACCCTTTAACCGCTATCCCTAACGCACCCCTTGCCTACCGACACAAAGGTCCATCCCTACACAATTAAAACAGGGCCTTCGAACTACAAATCTGTGCATTGTAAGGAAACCGGTGTAATTCTGTCCAGAAAAAAATTCTGGTCAGATTTTTTTTTTCGCTCGATCCCATTCCATCCAAAACGTCGAGAAATAAGACAAAAACAATTTTAACACGATAAATTTCATTTCTCCGAAGTGTTCCGAAGAAACTGCGTGTGTCCGGCGAAGGCTTGTTCGCTGGCCTTCAGCTGTTCCGATTGGGGTGTTAAAATTCATCAGGCACTATTGTCAGGTAGTACCAACACTACAGGTCTGGAAAAAGCGTAGACTTGAATTTTAACACGCCAAATAAAGTTTCTGGCGCCATCCAAAGTGCTCCGAAAAAAACTGCTTGTGCCCGGCGAAGGCCTGCGAATTTCTCAGATCGGCCCATAAACAGTGCGAATAACAAAAACCCAGAAATATTTAGCTCGTTTTAGCGCCCATTTGATATTGTGACCCCGTCGTGCCCAGTGAGCGCCCTCATGCTGAGCCCGGGCCTGTGGGGCTGTGGGGCGGGGCTGTGGGGCCTGTTGGGTGGGGCTGTTGCGGGGCAAGGACACATATCAAATTAGCGCGCCCTGCGACACCGCCTAGAGTCGCTCCCGGCGTGCGAACCCCGCTAATGAGTGGAGGGGGTAGGCTCTAGGCGCCCAACGGCGGAAAGCCGGCCGCGGGGAGCGGCTGGTCAGCGCTAGACCAGCCTAGGGACATCAGTCAGGAGCGAACAGCCATAGATCATAGTCCATCCTCTCGGTAATAAAATAGTAGTAATCATAAATACCGGATAGCATCCTTCCACGCCCTAACCCAGCCACCCAGGGCCTGTGGGGCCTGTGGGGCTGTGGGGCCTGCGGGGCTGTGGGGCTGTGGGGTGGGGCCTATGGGGCCTGAGGCAGTGCGGGGGCTGCCGGTGGGAGTCGAACCCACCACCTCAGCGGGCTGAGGTGCGCCAACGGCAGTGTGTCCCCGCACCGGCCGGCAGAGGGCGCCACAAGGTACTGTTTTGGGGTGAAAAGGTTGTGTGGGCCCGGGTTCGTGTGTGACCAAGTGATGTTAAGTTAGTGCTGTTCAAAGCCTATTTATTACACGTCTTTGTTGTGACATCCGGTTACAGCTGTTCTATCGCAACATTTTTTACTCGGTTCTGCAACTTTTCTTGGGTGCCCTGTAACGTTTTTACACTAACATTTCGTATAACGCGGTGTGTGACATAGCGACGAAGAACCAAGTCTTGTAACATAGCGCAGCGTGGTGGGGGGAGCGGAGCGCAGCGCGCTGTTGCGACCGGGGGAGGGGTCCCCACACAACAAATAGACGTCTACTAGATGTCTACCACCCATCTAGTAAGAAATGGTCTATCAGTAGACCATCTACGATAAGTTTGTTTTGTTTTAACACTAGAAAGACGGAAGGGGTCATTTTGACCCTTTTTCATTTTCAAGCCAAATTTTTCATACTTTTCTTCAGAGCCTTGAATCCGACGATTTTTGACTTTTCCTAAAACGTCTTAAACTGCAAACCCTCTAAATATCAGCCTCCTAGCTCAATTTGTGTGGTAGTTACAAAGCCTTTTACCTTCTTTGTCTAAAGGGGTCATTTTGACCCCAGCCACTTAACACGTTGCAATTTTTCACATAATGCACTCTAATTGCCCCTAAACACTGCGTACTGGTCTATTAATTCTGCGCAAGTCGAAGTGAATGGTTGGGAAAGGTGACGGAGACCACATAGACGCCTTATCGAGAAGGGAATACCTTCAGCGCGAGCGAAGCGACTGCGGTCGTCTGACAAGCCTGATATGCCCTGTTTTGACCACTGGCACCAGCAGTAACACCTGGAGTCCATTTTTGAAATGAAACTTGGGTCCTAGGATTATATTAGTAATGGTCGGTTCCTGTAGTAAGTTTGAAATACTGCACCTTTTAGTAGTTTGCCCTCCCGTTCCAGTTCCTGCCCAAGGAGGCCCTCATTTTGACCACTGGCACCTGCAGTAGCACCTGGGGTCGATTTTGAAAATGTAACTGGGATCCTAGGATAAAAGTAGCAGGGGTCGGTTCCCATGATCAAGTTTGAAATACTGCACCTTTTAGAAGTTTGCCCTCCCGTTCCAGTCCCTGCCCAAGAGGGTCCTGCATTGCCCACCGGCACCTGCAGCAGCACCTGGGGTCTGATTGGCATTGTAGCTTGGTTCTGTGTTTTTCGTTGTTTTTTTTTTTTTTTTTTTTTTTTCTGGGGGGGGGGGGGTGTTCATCCTCGTGAAAAAGTTCGCATCTCTCACGATGGCAAAGTTCGCATTTCGCACCGAAGTCCCGTTCCAGTTCCAGGCCCAGAAGGCCCTGTTTTGACCACGTCCACCTGCAGCAGCACCTAATGTCGATGTTGACAGTTTATCTTGGGTTTTGGGGTCATTTAAAGGGGAAGGGGGGGGGGTCTATTCTTATAGAAAAAATTCGTACCTCGCCTACCTAGACATTTACATATGATATACGCTGATACGAGTGATATACGCTGTGCTGGTTGCCTACCTACAGCACAGCTCCCCTAGGCAGGAAAATGTAAAGTTAGGACTTACTATCACTAAGCACTTTGAAATAAAACGAGAACATAATTTATATGCCGTTTGCGGCGATGCGAAACACTTAGATCGACCAGGGGTCAAAATGGCTGTCCCTTCAGACTGAAGAAAAGTAAAAGGTAACTTCGGGAAAGTCAGGCTTTCTGAGTGTTAATTCTAGGGTCCAAAGCGGTCCCGATGATCTTCTCTTCTGTTCTCCCGCTCTCTAACCACTCAGCTATCACGCCACTTGAGGACATTGCGTTTCCATTCGCTATATGAACGAAGGTGTGATCTACCTACCATCTACATACGGTCTAGTGCTAGACGTGATCGACCTTTATTCCCCCTAACGCGCAGACGAAGTAGACCTTAGGTAGGTGGTCTATAGATATCGATCTTAGATGTCTAGATGTACATACTGTAGACTGTCAATAGATCCTCCGCTCAGATCTATCGGTGTAGTTGTCTAGACATAATGGTATTTTTTATCGTCTATAGACGTCTACGTAATGTCTACCAATAGACGTAGATCTGAAGAACTTACTTTCGACCATCTATAGACGACTATAGACGTCTATAGATGGCCTAGATTCAAGATAGATGATCTAGCTTCGTCTATAGACGTCTATTTTGCGTGTGTGTGGGGGGGGGGGGGTGGTTGGGGCGATGAGAAGAATGTAGGCTTGATAAGGAGACCGCACTTGGTTTGTATTCAGAATCGGTGGTTCAGTACAATGGCGCACAGTGGTTAACAGAATGCTCGCAGTTTGTCTCGTGTTTACCGTGACTGATCGCAGGCGCGGCGGGTTCGTGACTGCCCGTCCTAGGCTCGGCCCGGACACCCGGGCCCGGCGAACGCATCGGGGCCCGGCAGCGCGACATTTGCTGATCAAGCAGTGCCGCGCTGTCTTACCCAGCGCGCGGAGAGACCCGGCAGCCGGTGACATGGTGCTCGGTGGGGACTGGAGGCCGTGACGGACACGAGGGACACCACGGGGGCCGCGGAGCCGTGCCGGACCGCGCGCTGCGGCCGCGTGGGAGATGGTGCGCGGGAGCCAGGAGGGCTTCACCTGCTGCTCACCGCAGTGCACGTCGAGGCTCCCTCCGGCGCTGACCCTGTGGAGTGCCTCACTGCACGGCCGGCCATGAGCGTTCACCTGGCCCTCGCCGTCGACATGGTCCTCGGACGCTCCGCCGGCCGGCAGAGGGCAGTGGAGGATGGACCCTGCGATACTTCTGAATAACTCGGCATTCGCACCCGCGCTAGCAGAGAATGGAAGAGATTGTAAGGGAGAAAACCAGAGTTCGCCGACGCAGCTGAGTGGTGGGAGCACTGCAGGGACAAGGTACGTCCCTTCTGCGCGCGGTCTGCAAGGCTAGCGAGGCAGAGGCAGGCAGAGGAGAGCCTGTTGTCCTTCCAGGGATGCCTGACGGAGCTGTGTAAGGCCACGAACCGCCTTGGGGACGCCAAGCCACGAAGGTAGGCAAGCACAAGAAGGCCACCACGGAGCTGCTGCCGTGACGCCTCGCCGGGACCACGGCGCGCTCAGTGCAACACCATGATGGACGGGAAGGCTGTGGGTCTGCACTGCGTGGCCGCCGGTATCCGCCGCCGCGAAGAGAACAAGATCACAAGCCTCTAGGACCTAAATGGACTTCCGCGGAAGCTCTAGTCATGAATTATAGTGATAACACGTGCCCGGGCGACTCGTGGTGTGAACAGTTCTGTTTAACAAGTGACCGTTGGCCGTGTCACGGTTTGCTTCTGCCCGGTGCCTGCTGGGGCCGCTGCAGACCCCTGCTGCACTGGTCATGGCCCCCCACAAGGCCAGCGCCTGGTAGGTAGGCAACTGGAGAAACATTTCGCCTGTAAGCAGCGAAGAGCACTCAGCTGATGGCGATAGCAGCTGAGGCGGACGTGCGGGGCCGGGCAGGGTGCCGGGCCGGGCCTGCCGCCTCACTCCGCAGTGCGGCCGGTAGCAGGCGACGGGACGGACCGTGGCCTTGGACTTGTGTGCGAGTCGTGTCTGAGAGCCAAACACAAGCGGAGAGAGCTGCCGGCCAACATCAGGTAAGTGCGGCGGGACAGCAGCCCGACAGCCAAGGCGGCGGCACGCGGCGCAGAACCTGTCCCCCTTAGGCGAAGCGGCCGCTGCCTACCTCCCAGGGGTTCCTACTCAAAAATAGAAACACTAACACTTAAGATAAACTTAAGTTTGAGGCGTCAGCTAGCTGTTACTCCCGACAAGAAAGCCGAAAAGACGCAGCGAGTGCGGCAAACTAATCATACAATTTTTTGTTTTTTAAATTTTAGATGGGTAAAAATTTTAGATGAGTAGCTAGCCGATTGAAGTTGAGAAGTGCAGATCCGTGGAAAAAAATGATTTTATCTAATCTGCAGCAAGATAAGAGTCTCGAGACGGGCCTCGTGAGGTGCAGCGGCTACAAGTTACTGTTTCTCCCAACGGGGCCCAACGAGGCCGGTGGGTGTCTCGGCGCGCCGACGGAACGCTGCGCTGACGGGTGCACAGGGGGCCAAGAAGGTCGGCGGGTCGGCGGCACCGAAGCGGACTGTTTGTCCTGGTTAACGCATCTACTGAGACCTGTTTGACAAACGCATAACTTCTCCGTCTTCGTAAAACTACTCAACTATAAAGTGACTCTTCGCGAGAAACTCCGTTACCAGCTATCTTTTGGCCTATCTTATTTTTGATACATTCGGAATCCGTGGTTCACGATGATTCCGAATATGCAGTACAAGGTATACCTGAACCTCAAAATCTTCCCCGAGCATAATATGCTCGAATCAAGAATTTCATAGTGCACTCTCAAAAATGAATGCTTGATTCAAAGCGATTTTGATGCGAATCTTGCATTCTTGTGGGATTTTGTTGATTTAAGAATCATCTGCGTACATCAACCGTCTGTATGCTTGGCACTAGCATGTGATGCTTGAGGCACGTATTGTATTCTTGGGACAAGCCTATAGTATCCCTCAATCAAGCATAATATGCTTCAATCAAGCATAATATGCGTGTGGGATTATTGGCGTTTCAAGCATGAAATATGCTTGACTTAAGGCATTTTATGCTTAAATCGTGCATTTATTTTTGAGAGTGTGGCTTTGCAGCTACGCCTGAATCAAGGCAAGCTACTATGGATGCCCGATTCAGGCATCAGTCTACATGCCTAACTCAGCCATCAGATTGTGCCGAATCGTATGCCTGTATCGGGCATAGTGATGGGTGGCACAAGTATCCTGTTGCTGAGTTGAGGAAAGTTACCCAGGATTCCAGGGCAGGCATCAAATTTGCGCTAATTCAAGCATTACTTTTTTGAGAGTGTAAGGCCCTGCGGGGCAAGCAAGACACCTATCCCCTCTTGGTACTGGACTGAAGACGCTATAAGTGTTTTTTTTTTGTTGTTGTTTTTTTTTTTTTTTTTTTTTGGGGGGGGGGGGGGCTATGCACGTGCCGAAAACCTACTTCTAAACCTCTGGAGCTAAAAATATCCTAGGATAGGATTCGCTTTTGCTCGGCCAAAAATAGTAATCGTTAGTTACACGCTTGCTCGCAAAGTCACTGTGGTTGCGTTGTTTCTTAGAAGCACGTGTTAGTTACGCACTTTCTCGTTTTCTCAACCAGTTCTCAGAAGATGCACAATTTTTGTTGCAATTGTCAATGCTCAATTTTCGCGGTTGAACATTTTCTGCCACGCAACAAAGTCGACTTTGAACCGCTTTGAATGGAACACATAGAAAAAAATCACACACTCAAATCTTTTGTAGAATGCCTCTTCTTTTAAATAAAAATGTGCATGGGTGTTAAACACATTTTGGGAGGTTGATTGTTATCCCCATTGAAATTGCATAACTTCTCAATTCAGATCTCGAGTTTGCGTGTTTTTCTCAATGTTTTCGATTAGAAAGTCTCATTAGTTGCCTACCTATCCAGCTGATAGAAAAGATAGGTTAACAGAGTAAAGGGGGGGGGGCGGAATTCAAATGGCTCGTAGCTGGCTTGGCTATACTTACTTTTTGATACCGATTCTTGTCCATTTTCTTCCGGTTCCGGCCAAGCTATACTCCGGCATACCCCATTGAAACACACGGAAAAAAATACTTTCGCTGTTTTACCGAATTTTTCGCTACAGCAGCGATTTTTTTTCGCTCGTTTTGAGATAGCGAACATGTTTGCTGCAACAGCAATTTTTTTTTGCTGAGGAATTGTTTGCTGATTCAGCGATCTAATGTTGCTGCTACAGCGATTTTAATTTTGCTGTACAATCAGCTAAAATGTTTGCTGTTACGGCGGTATTGAGGGCTGTACCATCCGGGCGTAATTCTGACTCCTAGTGCCTTCGCACACCGTGTCCCAGCTGGGATTTGAACCCAGGACCTTTGAGTTGACTCTCAGGCTCGCTAACCGCTATACCAACGTGACACACCCTCTAGCCCACTATCAGAAGCCGTACTCAAGACGCGGACCAGGGTTTTTCTGTTTTCTGCTTTGTTTGCTGATCTAGTAAACACGATCGCTCACATAGCGAACGTGTTCGCCAGATCAGCGAACAAGGGGCTGCAACATGGGTTCGCAACAACAGCAAGTGGAAGTTTGCAAGACAAGCAATGTCGTTCGCTATGTCAGCGAAGACACACACTAAAACAGCGAAAAAGGCTCCAGCAAACACACTTTCGCTAACCCAGCGAACACATTTTTTTCCGTGCAGGGGTTGGCGGCGGGGCAGCGCTTCCTGCTTGACCCATGCTTGACCCCCTCCCCCGGCGGAAGAAATCAGCCTTGGCCGATTTGGAAATCGAAAAATATACTAGAAATGTTTCCATTGCCATGCAAAACCTATGTCGAAACAACAAGTAAAATTCATGAGGAATCTTTGAGTTCACCCGCAAAGCTGTACTGTTCACACTAGATCTGATGGTCCTAAGGTTCTCCTTGAAGACTACCTAACTGTGAAATTAGGGAGCAAGGGTGCGCAGAGATAGACAGTGGTCAGGTCAGATGGTCGCCCACTCACCAAGCTGGATACCGAAAGGTGCTGCTATACGCGGCACGGCCAAAATCCGCGAAGCCTAAAGTGCTGACATCGAGTTATTCTCTTTCTCGCGCCGAGCGCGGGTTTTTCGAAGTGTACTGTGAACAGTACGACATTCTGTTCAGACGATCAAATTTGCTCTGCACAAGGACTCGACTCTGAGACGAGCAGAGACCAGCCATTGTGCAGAGCAAATTTAATCGTCTGATATGGGAATAACGAACTGTCGTACGTACAGCTTTGCGGGTGAAAAATAACGATTTCTCTTGAATTTTATTTGTGTTTCGACATATGTTTTGTGTGACGACGTAAACATTTCTAGTATAATACCATATATTTATACCAACCCCTGATTGAACAAATCATACAGGCCGTGATGATCACGTGACACGTTTATCTTAAACTGCCTCTATTTTTCTGACATCACTATTAGACCCTTTCCCCCTTTTCCATTTCTGCCCCCTGCCATATGGTAGCATAAAATTACAAACAAATCACAGCAAACTGTGCGCCTCGTCTCATCCGTAATTTCGATACGATTTTGCGGAGTCGAAACTAAATTATTGTTAATTATAAACGAAATATATCGAAACTAAAGTCCGCTTGGGATATTTTGTTTCAGTCATTTTAATCTCGGGCGTTTTATCTCTTGACTTTCGTTTCGATACAGCTAACCGAAACACTTTTGTTTAAATACGGATTTCGCTAGTCGAAACTAGCCTTGTTTAGGTTGGTTTTTGTTTTGATGAAATTTCATTTCCTGCCTGGAGGTGAGCTTTCGCCGCGGACGTACAACAGACGGGCAGCAGACGGGCAGCAGACGGGCAGCAGACGGGCAGCAGACGGGCAGCAGACGGGCAGCAGACGAGCAGCAGACGGGCAGCAGACGGCAGCAGACGAGCATCAGACGGGCAGCAGACGGGCAGCAGACGGCCCGCCATGGAGCTGGAGTGCCCGGTGTGCATGGAGCCGCTGGACGCGGCGCTGCGGAGGCCCAAGGTGGCCCCCTGCGGACACACGGTCTGCCTGCAGTGCCTGCGGGGGCTGCAGGAGCGCCACTGCCCCGTCTGCAGAGAGGTGAGCACCAGCGGCAGAGCAGAGCAGGGCAGAGCGGGGCAGAGCGGGGCAGAGCAGGGCAGAGCGGGGCAGAGCGGGGCAGAGCGGGGCAGAGCGGGGCAGAGCGGGGCAGAGCGGGGCAGGGCGGCTGTCTACGCAGCGATAAAGTCAAGACCACGTTTAAATCACGTGAACAGGGTCAGCTGGGGTCATCGCAGCCCAGTTTTGCGGGATTGAGTATCAGCGCTGTTCAAATATTCATCGTCACTTTACGACCAACTTGTGGACAAATCTAAAATATTGACTAGTCCTCACACTCCCAATGACGAGTAATTCCTGAGGTAACCCAGTCCAAACCCAGTCTCCAAAAACGTCGTTTTAAAACGACTTTTACACTAAAACGAATTCATTGTGAAATCTTTCGTAAAATATCGACATACCTTATGATAATTTGCCATCCGGCGTACGTAGGAGGCAAGATATGATACATTATGTTCAGAATGAGAATAATGAAACAAATCGTAGCACACGGCACTGCAAAAAAAAAACACAAAAAAAAAACAAGCTGGCCCGTCCCTTCCGTCAACCTCGGTGCCAGTTCCGCTCCGCTTCACCGGCACCTCGGATTGACAGGGGGACTTGGTCAGCTTGGCCTGCCGGCGGCGTTTGCGGGGCCTTCGGCCCCCGCTTCAAGTCTCCCTAGAGGTGCCCGATAGCAGATGTATTTGTTACGATTTAAATCGTTAACCTGAGCCCGTCCCTGTGCGCGCCGCGATATGGTAATGGTGTGCGCGCGGCGGCCAACCCTAACCTCAAACAGCAAGAACAGACAAATTTTCATTAATCAAAAATGCGATACAAATCGAAAATTGTTGCCACCGTACGTGATTCTACGTTAGGAAAGGAGTTTATTCTCCAAATTTGAAGTTTTTCTGTGAACGATAAGTCGGCGTACACACTAGCGAACGAACGAACATCCGGCATAAGACTATAAGCCCGGCTCCTGCCGTTTCTAAAGAAACGTGTCGGGACGGGCTAAAAAAGCCTTCCGACCCCATGTCGAGTTTTCTGGTATTTGCTCTTTGGTTCTCAATTAAGCGAACAATCGTTGTCGCAACGAATGTCGCACCATTGTTACTAGCTGGCCCGTCCCTCCGTGGAACCTAAGGATTGCACGACTCCAGACTAGAATACTGCTTCCGACACGCTCATAATACCAGGTAACACTCCATTACACTTATAATATCGTCCATTACAACCATAATATGCTCACATCTTATGAAAATTTGGCCAGTTTTCGAAATGTTTATGTTTTATACTATACAATAAGGTACTTTAAGCATAAAAGACTTATAGTACTTCGTGCACACCCCATCTCGCAGTCCGCTACCTCTCGGGCAGAGCTTAACCCCAAACTCAATCTTTTCAGTGTCCAGTCGAAAAAAGTAAGTGCCCAATTCCTTACTCTTTGCAATGCTGTAAAAATATCATACCTACATGTAGGATATGATAACTAGGATAGGAACCAGCACTAGTTGACTTCTTGCGACATGGAATTCATAATTTTCTTACCATTAATTGAATTAAACCAGCATTGCTATACCGAACACGTAACAACTACGCAGTTCCATGAACTTCGTTACAACAGGACCAGACTGTCCTCAATAGTCATATCTCCAATCAGTTTCAATAGTTATCCCTCTCCGGTCATTTGGGACTGCAGTCCCTCTGTACGGGAGTGACGCATCCCGGCTTTCCCACGCAGTGTATCCGGCTCTTCTGCCGCATGCTTCAGGGAGCAGCGTTATTTCAAAAACCAGAATCGTCAGAGAGACTGCATCGCGCATCATGCCCCTGCCTGGAAAGGCTTCGTTAAGGCCCCAGAGCAGAATTACACTGTTTAGAATTTCGCATTTAAAGTATTACTAATTTTGCAAGAGTTTGTCTTTGGAACAAAGAGGAAAGCCAGGCAGCAAGTTCTTGTGTTGCACACATTTTTGTGATGTGCGTTGAAATGTCTTACAACACAAATGGAGAGCTTGATTTCGTTTGAGATCCATCTCGCATCAACAGCACTAGTGTAAATGAGATCAGTAAATTTGTGCCGTTCTGATCGATTTGGGTGGGTATGTGATCGTAATGGGGATTTGCTGATCTTATTTTAGATTTTCTGATGGTAGTCCCAAATATCTGATGGTAAAACAGAGACGCTGATCGGTTTTTTGTCTGATGGTATTTCATTTTCTGATCGTAATTCTTGAGGTCTGATCGTTCCTTCGTCCCTCTGATGTTATGTGGTGGTTCTGATGGTTCTGTCGTGGAAACGATCAGAATAGTTAACCATCAGAAACAGTACTATCAGATACAGAAAGATGGTCAGGATTTCCGGTGGCTATAACTTGAGAAGTTTTTGGGATTTTTGCACGAAATTTGATATTTGTCACACAAATTAAGTAAGACCATTTGAATTTAACCACATCTCAAGAGAGATAGCGCGAAACTGACAAAGAATTCGGTGTTTTCACTCCACCCCCCCTCTCCCCCTGATACTTGCACATCGCGTTTTCAATGTCCCACATAAGAGAGAATTCACATTAATTTCACATCATATTAACGATCAGAAAAAGTACGATGCACGATGCGAGCTGTTACGATCAGGGTTATGCAAACGATCAGAAAGTAAATACGATCAGAAAGTGAAATACTATCAGCTAAGAATACCATCAGAAGGTGTGCGAAAAAGGATCAGCAAATCGGTTTTTTCCTGATGGTAATGATTCTGATGGTTAATTTTGCTGATCTAATTTACAGTAGTGAGGTTTCTTAAAATTATATTTTTTTTTAAGGGGACTGTGATCAATATTTTCGGGGGAAAATCGCATTTTTCTGATGCTAAGCGCTGCTTGCAAGTTGATATAGCAGGGCACTGGTATCATGTCGTAATACTATTTTACTTCCATCCCACAATTCTGACAGTATCGCTCTTCATTCAGATGCAGGGTGTATTGCTTATTCGTAACAATAACGTCATGCTAGCTAATGAAATAGAGTGCAGAGGAAGAAAAACGCGCGAAAACGCCACGAGCCCGGAAACAACTGTGGGCAGGTATGAGAAATCAGAATAGCGTCAAGGGTTGGTTCATTCCGATGTGAGGTTCCGTTTTGTGTTACCTATTATTTCTCATACCAGCTTATAGTGGTGTCTGCGGACGAGCTTGTTCTTCGATTTCCCTTTATGCACCTTGTAAGGACTTGGTATACTAATCCTCTGACTTCCACAGGAGCTGCCGCCGGTAGACACGCTGAAGGACAACTTCTATGTCCTGGGCTTCCTGGAGCAGCGGGCAGCGCCCAGGTGAGTACTTAACCCCAGGGTAGGGTGTTTCACAAAATGAAAATTGATACTGACCCGACCGCCTTTAGGCGCGTCTTAGTCTAGAATGAACGTGTGAAGAATTTAAGTGTGATCGGACGACGTTTAGCCGGTGCTCAAGTCGCTTGAAGTTTCTGTGCCATGTGTAATGTGAGCACCTAGACGCCACTTAGCGGTTCTTAGTTGTGACCGCACCTGGTCGCAGATCACTTTTACGGCGTGGGAATTGTTAGAGGTATCCTGTACCCTTTCAGATAGAAAAGAAGGCAACCCGTCGACTCATCCACCGTTTACAGCCCAAAAATGTTTGAAATGTCTTATTTCAAATTTTTCAGTATTTGTAACATTGCTTTCAGTGTCTTGCTTCGTAGATATTCTGGAAGATCCTATTAGGATGCCGTTGCAGCCCTTCCTGCATTAAGCGCACTTAGTTTTATATGAAAAAGGAAAAAAAAACGCCGTCTAGCGCCTGGAGGGTAGACTGTAGTCTGGGGTGTGCGTCGAAATCCTGCCTACCCTCCAGGCGTACAACCGGTCTCGAGATAATTTTTCCGATTTTCACTATCAGAGGTGAGTGTGCTTAGTGCATGGAGTGGCTCGGCCAGGTCTTCGTCGAATAGCCTCCACTGTCCCCACAGTTACAATGAGTGACCGAAGTTCAAAGTAACCGAAAACGCGAGAATTACAAATTACCAACATTTGTGGCAGTGTAGCGGAGGGTAGCGGGGTCACTGATATTTCCACCTCAGTAGGTGCCGAACAACCTGACGGACGCTCGTGTGCAGATTTACTCTGCTGCGATCACATACAAAGGCACGAGAATGCCGCTAAGGCAGCCCCGATGGGCACATCTGTCAGGGGACCAAATTCTTCAACCGTCTTGAGCACCGGGCAAACGTTGTCCGATCGCACTCCAATTTTGCATACGGTCACTGCAGACCAGCAGGTGTCCGAATTCGGTCGAGTCAGTGGAATTTAATTTCTTTGGAACACCCTAGCCCAGGGCTGTCCATGGCGCGCGGCTGCAGCTGCTGACAGTGCTGTGCCCGCAGGCCCCGCCGGATGTGGTGCACCGACTGCGGCGCCGCCGCCTCCACCGAGTGCCTGGAGGAGCACAGCGTGGTGAACGCCAGAGCCGCCCTGCGCCGCCGAGCCCAGGACGCGGTGCGGCGCGCCGACATCCAGTGGCTGGCCGAGGAGCTGGGGGGCTGCGGAGTGGAACAGGCCCTGGCCGCCCTCAGCCTGCTGAGCGGCGACGCGGCGGGGTGGACCCTGCGGCTGAGCAGGGAGGACACCGTGCTGAGCGCGCGCTGGCAGCCGCCGGGCCCTCGGGGGGGCCAGGGGGGCCCTCAGGGGGGCCCACAGGGGGGCCCTCGAGGGGGCCCTCAGGGGGGCCCTCAGGGGGCCCTCGGGGGGCCCTCAGGGGGCCCACAGGGGGCCCTCAGGGGGGCTCTCAGGGGGGCATTCAGGGGGGCCCTCAGGGGGGCCCTCAGGGGGACCAGGGGGACCCGCTGTTCGCGGTGCTCGCAGCCGTTCTGGCCGTGAGGTGCGGCCTCCGGGAAGACGGGGGACAGCGGGCTGCAGCGGGCGGCCAACAGGTGAGGAGCTGAGGCGGGGCTGAGCACCGCGGGGACTGGCTGCAGGAGCACAGTCTGCGGGGGGCGGTCAGAGCAGAGATAGACAGGCAGCGAGAACGCTAGTGAGCAGGCTCGTTAGGGTTTGGGGACTTGAATACAGTCAAAGCCCCTAATTCCGGACGAAGAGCATAGCACCGCTTATATGTTGCGCAAATTTGTCAATTTTGGAGAAAAAACAAATTTCAAAATGCTGTGTGGTAGTGAGCACCTTAGCGAACACGACGGTGAAGATTCTTTGATTCTTTGAACTTTGATAACCGGGGGGGAACCATAGCCAGGCGGAAGGTCCGAAATAGGTGTTTTTTTTTTGTTTTTTTTCGAAAGCTGCCCAAAAAGTTGTGGCTTGTAGGGGCCGTGAGGCTCCTGCAAACAACTTTCACATCTGTCATTCTCTGCTGTTTTATCTACAGGATGGCGTCATGAAATCGATTTTATCTCACCCCGTTTGCTTTTAACGGGCATTTTCCGAAAGTCCCCTAGTTCCGGACACCTCATTCTTGAAGGGCACGCAGCCTGCGCGGCTCGTGTACGTGGTCAGACCGAGTCGACCGGGGTGTGAAAACTCGTGATTTTGAATAGCAAGACCGGTGCCAACCTCCCCCATGACATTTCTACACGCAGTTCTCACAACTAAATATGGTGCTTGGGTCAAAATCTACGAACTAATTCGTTGTAACAACTAATCATTTTTCTTCAACGCGAGTTTTTGCTGAAGTGTGCGGAACTAGGGGACTTTTGTCTGGAATTAGGGGGCAACTGCTCCTGATTTCGGACAGTCTTTCAAGCCCTGGAAAGAGCGTGAATTTTCTGCGATTTTGGAATTTTTTTTTAGGCATCATGTGCCCTTGGACATGTAGTTGCTAGAATCGCAGTTGATTTCTCCTGAGATGCAAGGTGCGACGCTACGAGCTATAAACCAGAAAAATCGTCCGGAATTAGGGGGTCTGACTGAAGTAATTTCTGTAAGCAGAAGATTCTAATTCTAGGTAAAAATTTGCACACCAAAATCTTTTGTATAATTTTGTACATTAGCTCTGCACTAAATGAAGCGTAGAGATCTTCCGCAGATTTTCGTGCGGATCTATTATGCACTGAGGGGTGGTTAAACCCCTTGGAATGAATCAATAAAGATAACCTTTGGACAGTGCTTCACTGCAGTTTGAACTCTGTCAACTAGGATCGGAAGAACAGACTCTGAAAAAGAAGGGTCCGCAAAACGCCGGTGTATTGCAGCTTAGAATACAGTGCAGCCGCATAAAAACCGGGGTGAACCGGTGCAAAGCGGGTAATCCGGGGCGATGCGGGGTCATCCGGCACACACCATCCGTTAGGGCAGCCATAACTGGTGGATTACCAACTGCCCCCACTGGCCATGCGGCAGCCTGTTACCGCGTGTCCGGGCCCAGCCCATGTAATTAGTAGCAAGTCCGAGGGGGTTTTCACCTGCGTAATACCCTGTACACCTGATCAAGGTATTACGCGTAATGTAATAACCGAAAAATAACAAAATTTGCTCTAAAACGGTAGGGTGCAATGCATCTTTAATACCAGTGAAATGCCAGCGTAATACCGCGTAATACACGCATTATGTAATACTCTGTAAACGAAAATCCCGAGTGAAAACCCCCTCAGGCAAACCCGGTGAACTGCGCAGCGTGTGCCTGGACACCCGGTACCGCCCGGTGCACACAAACCTGCACTCTCAGCGCAGCTCTCTGACGGCGTGTTTGTCGCAGGACCCAGCGGAGCAGCCTGCCGAGGCGGAGCAGCCCGCCCTGCAGGAGGCGGCCATCCCGGAGCTGGACGTGTGGGACATCACAAGGACACAATCCACTGATGGGCAGGAAGAGAAGGCGGCGCTGCTGCAGCGGGTGCGGGCGGAGGGGGTGAGTGACAGCCGGCACAGCCCGGCACTGCGCCAGGTCTGACCGCACCGCTTGGGCCGCCTACCGCTGACCGCATCAGAAATCCCGCAAAGGCCTCTTTTTGATCCATGTTCGGGGAGGGTTAACAAAACATGAATTACCCCCACCCGCGTTTCGTTTAGAAATCTGTCGGTTTTCCCACGCTTTATAGTATCACTATACCATTAATCCAAATGACCGCTAGACGTGATGTCAAGTTAAAACATTTCTTAGCTGACGTACAATCGACAGTTATAATGACCCACCTCGCGACTAGTTAAGTCCATTCCTTGGGGGGGGGGGGGGGGGGGGGGGGCGGCCGTACACTCTTAAAAATGAATGCTTGATTCAAAGCGATTTTGATGCGAATCTTGTATTCTTGTGGGATTTTGTTGATTTAAGAATCATCTGCGTACATCAACCGTCTGTATGCTTAGCAATAGCATATGATGCTTGAGGCACGTATTTTATTCTTGGGACAAGCATAGAGTATCCCTCAATCAAGCATAATATGCTTCAATGAAGCATAATATGCGTGTGGGATTATTGGCGCTTTAAGCATGAAATATGCTTGACTTTAAGCATTTTATGCTTAAATCGTGCATTCATTTTTGAGAGTGTAAAGCCGCATAATTTCTGGCCGGAATATAATTTTCTACCGTATTCTGTTTTACGACCGGTGCCTCTATTTACGGTCGTAGTGAAGTTCCTCCGGCCGGAACGCACGCAGTGGTCCGGGCGGAATGGATGGGTACGACCGTAATGTAAAATTTTACGGCCGAGACGTACGGACGGAACGTTGAAAGCCCAACCGGTCTCTTGGATTCCGTTCCGTTTTCTCATAGCTGTAAAATCTTAAGTATTGGGAATTTCGATCTGAAAGTTGTCATGCGTTGTCTACATTAGAAGTAAGTTGTCCAGTTTCAATATGAGCGTGATTCTGGCATGTCGAGAACGGCTGGTGATATCGACAAACCGACAACAGAGTTGGATAGAGCGCGATTTACACGTCCCATGGACGAAATTGGAATGGTTATACCATTCTAACTGCGGCTTATTCTTTATTCTTTTACACTGTTCACTGTAATTTTTACTGCACTGCTTTTATTGGGTAAGTTCATGCGTCAAAATAAATTGACATCAAAAACTACGCATTTAAAAAATCCCCCCCCCCTCCCTCCGTCCGCTCCAGCCGAAATCCTGCGAACGCCCCTGCTCACTCATATCCCTAGCACAATGTGCCTCAGGCCAGTGCAGCGCAGTCGGATGGGTTTCCTATCGGCGCGTCCTGTGGATCGCAGTACTGCGGGCTGATGGGCCAACTGCCTTACTGCGGGTTATTGCCTGGATATGGACACACCGTACTACCAGTATACCTTGATTATTTCATTTAGAAGAATGCTAGCTTTTAAGTTGCATTGTTTCGTTTGTATCGCGCGAAGAATTTTGCTCCATACTATGCACCAATTTGTTTGCAAGATTGCGAAAAAACTATATTGTGAGCTCGCTAACGAATTAGTTTGTATTATAAAACAAGATTCTTCGCCATACAAACAAAATAGTACGTAGGCAACAATTCTGCCTAGTTGTTCGCACTTTGAACATCGGTCTCGGCAGGCAGTGTGCTCCAAGTTGACAACCGAACCCTGCGCGCTGCCAGGTGGGCCGTGCTCTCCCCGGCCGCTGCCGCCCCGCCGACTCCCCGTGGACACCCGGCAGCGTCAGCGTCCGGCTCCCAGCCACCCCTTCGGCACGGCGGCCCTCCGCTCTGTGTGACGTGTGTGTCTGCTGCAGGTGCGCCGGCTGAATGGTGTCCACTGCAACGGGGACCCAGCGTGGAGCCTGCAGCTGCTGCGGGAGTCCTCCCGGACCGTGGAGGAGGTGCAGGTGCTGTCCCCTAGCCGGGAGCACCTGGCTGTGCTGCACGACACGCCCCGGCTGCGCCGCCTGTTCGTGTGGGACGGCCACACTGTGGACGCTGACTTGGAGCTGCCGGCCCTCCCAGCGGGGCGCACCAGCTGCCTGCACACTCTCAGTGTGCACAGTCTGCCCCGTCGGCCGCTGGTGTCGCTGCTGCGGGCGCACGGCTCCGCGCTGCACACGCTGCAGCTGACTGTGGGCACGGAGAGGGACAGGGAGAGGCCATACAGCTGCAACGACCTGCCGGAGCTGCTGGGGCAGTGCGGCCTCACGGCGCTGCGTGCGCTGCTGCTGATCTGGAGAGCGGGTTGTTTCCACATCGCACAGCGCTGCGCTGCCCAGAGGGACGCGGTGCGGCGAGTGCTGCCGGCGGTGCGCGTCCAGTGCGATAAGTGTGACAATGTTAAGCCAGAGGCCTTCTAGCGGGCGCACAGCGGGGAGGCCGGGCTGCGGCAGGCTGCCCTCTGCGGACGGGGCCTTGTTGAACAGGCCGGCCGGAGGGCCGCGGGGAGGACTGCGGGCGGAGGACTCAGCGTGGACTCTCCCCCCGAGTGGCCCCACAGCAGGTGTTCTGTCCGCAGCGGCTGCAGGGAGCTGCGCCCGGAGGACAAACAGCCCGGGACTACAGCGGATGTGAGGAGAGAACTTTAAGTTAGCGGCAGCGGGGAGCCGGGCGACCAGACAGAGAAAAATGGGGGAAAATGTTACAACAGTTTGTGCTGCAAGTTTTGCAGTGAAAATTATTATTAAAAACTTGATTTCTTGACTATATGTAATCTTTTTTCCAAGTGGGGTAATCTCCTTAATTGTACGACTCTCAGTTTTTGAACTTTTGCGGTACATCCATAAAATCCTAACAATTTGTGCTGCTAATTAATCTGTAAACACAACAATGTGGTCACTGTAGTCACTGTACTTAAGTTACAGCAGTGGCCCACTGTGCCGTCAAAAATGCACAAAAGTGAATTACCCACCCCACTTGAGGTTTGAGGTCCGAGTTAAACTCGGTTTGACACCACAACTTCAAAAAATGTGTCACATGACTTTTTCCGATAGAAAATTAAATGGTCAGTAGCGACATCATATTGGCCACCCCAAATCGTATCTTTTGCATTTTCGATCAGAACAGGTCGTGTGCCCCCAGTTTTGAGCTGACCTGGGAATGTTGAAGGAACATGCGTCAGTTGTTGGGCGGAACTGCCGCAGTAATCCAGCGGACCTACTGTAGACACGGACGACACGCGACACAGCCAGTGTCAGCCGCCCTGTACTGTAAGCTGATGGGATGGGAGGCACGGCTGAAGCTGCCCAGAACACTTCACAGAAATAGTTTTACTCACATCATGCAACAAAGACAGACTGTTTTCGTAAATACTGTTGTAACGCTGGGTCAGGGTTCGTGGGGGTGTGTCAGAGAGCCAAGGATTAGGGAAAGGGGAGGTTGAAACGGGTTTAATCGAGGGCGATGTGACACAGTTCAGCGCTGGACTCTAACTGCCCCGAGTCCGCGGGCCCGGTCCCCCTTTGTCGCCTCGGGCCCGGCCGGGCCAACAATCAGGGACCGCCCCGGCGCTCGGCTAGGCTCGGGAACACTCGGCAGGCCGGCGGTGCGTGGGAGGACGGGGAGAGGGCCCGTAGGGGGAAGCCAGCTACACAACAATACTCTCGGGATTTTATACCTTTAGTACGTAATACAAACATTTTTGTGGCACCGTAATACACACACGAAATTGTGTGTATTACAAACATTTTGTAATGCGTACTTTAGGCGTACACAACACGCACTCCTAAATTAGTTTGTAATGCAGACATATAGTTTGTAGTGCACACACTAGTGTTAGTGTCGTGCCGCGGCAGTCTAAGGCGGTACCAGCGGTGCGCCTGGAGGACAAACAGTCGGGCCGAGCAGACCTTGTCAAGCGAACTAAAGAATGGCAGAGGACACTGCCATCATTTTTTTAACAGTTTGTGCTGCAAATTTGTCTGTGAAAAGTATCATCAAAACCTTTGTTTCTTAACTGTATGCAGACAGTTTCCAAATCCGGAAAGGTAAATTTTGAGACTTATGAATTATTGGGGAAAATCCGGAAAAAACTAACAATTTGTGCTGGTAATTCCTCTGTGAACTCAACACTGTAGTAATTATAGTGCTTAAGTTACAGCAGATGCCCACTGTGCCGTCAAAAAGGCAAGGCACGGAGGAGACTTATCTGAGACCGGAGTTGTACTCGACTTAACTCCAGAATTGGGCTTGGGTTGGTCTGTAACAGATTGCGAGAATACTATTCTTGGGAATACCGAGAGAGCACTTTACAAAGGCATCTGGGGGGCGAACCATGAATACTCAAGCTGCGGACCTGGCGCCTCCTGGCCTGTGTGGCCTGTGGCAGTGCGGGGGCCGCCAGTGGGAGTCGAACCCACCACCTCAGCGGGCTGAGGCGCGCCAACGGCAGTGTGTCCCCGCACCGGCCGGCAGAGGGCGCCACAAGCTACTGTTTTGGGGGTGAAAAGGTTGTGTGGGCCCGGGTTTGTGTGTGACCAAGTGATGTTAAGTTAGTGCTGTTCAAAGCCTGTTAATTACACGTCTGTGTTTGTTGTGACATCCGGTTACAGCTGTTCTATCGTAACATATTTACTCGGTATTGCAACTTTTCTTGGGTGCCCTGTAACATTTTTATGCTAACATTTCTTATACCGCGGTGTGTGGCATGGCAGTGACGGCGCGGACGAGATGCTGCGGCAGCGGCGGATGGCGCCCAGCCACATGCAGATGCTGCACCCAATGCAGGTACTGGGCAGCTCGGGAAACATGCACGGCGCGCTCTGCGACGTCAGGGAGGACGGGGCTGCTGTAGGCCGCAGACAGCCGGGGCTTTGGACAATGAGTGCCACAAGCACATGTGGGCGCGGTGCAGCTCATCAAGTACATGTACCGGGCCACGGCGCGGATCAGAATCACCGGGCGTCAGCGACAGAGGGACGGAGCACGGACCGGCGGCTACGTCTTACGTCGGCGACACTATGGCGATGCTGGAGAGCCCCAGGGAGGTGCCGATCCTCGTCACCATCCTGGAGGAGTTCGGAGCTGTGTCCGGACTGAGGGTCAACGCGAACAAGTCCTAGTAGATGCCGCTGGGGGCGTAGGTCGACGCCGATGCCCTTCCCGGCGGTATCCGAGCCCGAGCTCAAGGCACTGGGGGTCACCATCACGGTCAGGACCAGCACGATGCCCGCGGCGAACTGACCGGGCCGGATCAAGGCGGTGAAGCTCTTCCTGTCGGACGTGCGACTGAGAGCCCTGAACTTGTTGCAGCAGGTGCGCTCCGCCAACACCTACGCACTGCCCGTGATCTGGCACCTGGCGCAGGTGGTGCGGATGCCGGCCACGCATGCGGGGAGTACCGGTGGTGCCCTGGGGAGCTCCCTCTGGGGCAGCAGGCGGCTCAGGGTGCCGCTCGACCTGATGGTGCAGCCGGCGGCGAGGGGCGGCCCCACCCCGACGAGTGCAGGCGATGTACGTGTCGCGGTGGGTGTCGTCGGCGAGGTCACCGGAGCCCAGCCTATCCGGGGGATGGCTCCAGCTGCTCGCCCTCCTCTAACCGGACGGCACCGAGACACCGAAGGAGGTGGGGTACTTCGCGACTGTGAGGGAGACGCTATGGCTCAGCCCCGGGTGCTGCGGGACAAGACCGACGTCGAGAGGGCCGTGGTGTGGCCGTCCACTGCCCGCTGCTCCCACAGGACGCGCGGACAACACGGTTTGAGGTCGTGCACGACATCCTGCCCACAGCCAGGAGGCGAAGGCAGCCAGCACGGCGGACTCGGCGGCGTGCGGGTCGTCCACAAGGACGGCATGGCGGTGCACGGCGACAGGGCTGGCGGCGATCCTGGGCACCACCCAGGGTGCCTCAAGGCGGTGATTATGATGGCGCCGACCTACGAGGGCTCCGCCAACGCCCACAACGGGGCCGCGGCGTGGCTGCTGGGCACAGCCGTGCACTACGAGGGCCACAGTCCAGACTAGTGACGCTCTCAAGGAGCCGAAGGGAAAGCGGGCAAAGTGTTTGAGTGCCTGCTAAATAGATAAGACTGATTACTTCACAGCTAATGCCACTATTTTAATACACCTTAAAATTTTACTCTTATTTTATTATTGTTACTGCTGTGATATTTTTATTACTAAAGATGTTTGGAAAAAAAGAAAAGGACAGAAGATAAAGCACCGATAACTCCAAGTCCCTCACGGCCTCCTCACAGCCGCAGAGAGTGAACTGCGCCGGTACACACGGGCTGGGACCCCTCAGACGGCGGAAACCTCTGGCGCCAAGCGCCGCCATGGGCGCACCACCGTGATGCCCTGTAAAGCAATACAATTATTAACAAATTGCCACGAGAAAAATTTGAACTGAGAGACCTTTATATAAATACATATTGTGCTACATCTTTTAACACTAAATAATATATACAAGACAAAGAAAAATGACTACTCCCTTGTCACACAAGAAATAAGGTTCCGAAATTCGAATACCCTATATTGTTGACTTCCACTTACGGAAATAGGATTTCCCTTTTTACCCTTCAGTAAACCTCTAGCACTAGAGACGAGGTTTATTTCTGACAATACAAAGCCAATAGCATCTCATGGGCAGCACAAGCCACTACCATTCGGATGCAAAAGATCCACACGACCAGAAGACCTTAATGTCTTACAAATTCAAAGACAACACTTTGTTATTACCAATACAAAAGTTCCTAAAACAATTTACAATTTTTACACCAGATGACTCAAACGAGCGGATATACTTATTGACCTGCAATGCTAATTCGGAAGACGAAGTGTCTGGACCGAATTTAGCTATGGGCAACAGCTCGCACACAATGATAAGACGTTCCAGTCTTCTCAAAAGAGGGACCGCAACATATCACGGATATTTGAAAAGGAAGCATTCTTCAATACATAATTGGTCCCTACTATCAGCACTCTCGCTGCCTATTGTTAACAGCCAAGGTCTAAAAGGTCTGCAGCACTCTGACCACTAAGTCAACATTGCACACTTGACATATGGAAAAGGTGTTGATTGGCTCCGGTAGACGCTTCAAAATACTGTCCTCCATCATCAGGAAGGGCAACTTCGCATCTAAAATGGTAGCGACTGCAGTTAAAACCAATTTCAAAATCAAAAACAAAATTACAGAATAACAAATATTTAACTATAACTATTACAATATAACTACTGAGGCCACTCCCAAACGTAACGACCGGTACTCCCCTATCCAAAAATGGAAGTTAATTCAACACCACAAGAAAGTATCAAAGTCGGATTCACACAAACTAAGTTTATAAACCCACGATTCTAAGCGATCATACTAAAAGCCCATGTGACGCGCACCGCGCTCAGCGAAAAACTATCTGGCCGCTCGTGGTATTAGTAGAGGGCGTGAGTTGCACTTGGCTTTATTTTATTTGATAATAGGAGACCGCAGTCTCACAAAATAACAATGGTTTAGCAAAATAGTTAGCTACAAACACTGGAAAATATATGGCTCGGCCGCGTAGATCTGGTTACGCATTATGGAAATAAGTTATCTTTCCATGCATATCAATCAAATCGGGTATAAATACTGTACCTATTAACCATAGCTCTAACCTATATAAGAGATGGACATAAATTCAAGTCTCAAGATAAAAAAAAAGCCTTACTATCACATCTTTAAATTAGCTTCTGTTTTAAATGGTGTGTTTCGTAAATCCTTTTAAATAGGAGTCTAGTACCAAGTGTACGGCAATTACATACTTCAAAGACTACAATAACAGTAATTTAAAAGAAACCATGGGAGATCAGGATGGCGCTGAAAGGATATTCAACGCGGAAGAAACGGAAGTAGGGGACGGCGGAAACCGGGGGGTACCGCTAGAACAATACCCGAGAGCCTCAGCGCCCCCAAACCCGCCTCCGAGCCCCGAATGCAGGTGGCGTTAAAGGAAACCCCAAGGGAACAACGCGGCTACCCTCAGTTCGTCAAATAAGTGGTGATGGCCTGACATGCTGATGGCTGTCGGGCTACGGATGCTGACGCGGGGCCGGCGGCCGGCTGCCGAGGCGGGCGATGGGATTTTAGACGCGGCGACGCCATGCAGAGCAAGGGTCTGCAACTTCTAAAATTACCGTACCAAGAATATATTCTCACTAAGAATACTTGGGAAAACTTGATAAAAATTCTCGGAATACCGTCTAAATTTGAAGAGAAACCACGTAATATATCTGTTTTTGTAGCTATAGTTCTCATTTTCGAGAATATTGCGAATACTATTCCTGAGAATACCACAGGAATACTTGGAGGGCGTACCAAGAATACCGAAGTTGCATACCCTTGATGCAGAGGGGCCCAGCAGAGAGCCGGCTGCCAACTGCGGAGAATTTGAGTAGTTTGTAGTGTTACGAAGAATTTGATTGCAATACGAAGTTATTATTCACAAGCTTGGGAGTCATTAGTATGCATTACAATGCCGCAATATTCTCAACAAGCTACGAATAAATAGTTTATAATATGAAACTATCTTCGCATGGTTGGGACAGTGTGGAGGGATGGGTCTGAGCCTTGAGGCGTGGTGACTTTTCCCAAGCATTTCTATGCGGCTGCTACGCTTCACACGGGCGTTACTTCACCGCTCAGTTTTGCCAGTGAACTTGGACTCACATTTTAGATTGGAACCGGAGACGGCTTGGGGCCAGGATCCCCAAACTGTTCTGATAGGAAATGCCGAAAAGTTAAGGAGGCCAACAAGAACCCTGACGCCAACAGTCTCACGCATGTTTCAGATCAGGAATATAACACCTCTTCAGGTCCCGAAATTGGGTGATGTCTCTTCACTCATAGAAGAGAAATGCGAAAAACAACGCTTTTTTTTTGTCGCGTCCCGGCACCAGGGCGCAATTTAGCTTACGAAGTAGGAAGTTGTGACTGTATCTCCGTCAATTCAGTGATATTCTTAGAGTGTAAATGGATTGGTGTCTTCACTCCGCCAGGCACGACAAAGCCGGCTGTAGGTCTACGATCGAAGTTGTTCGTAACGATTTTCACGTGCAACTTGCTTTTGCGTCGTTTTACATATTCGACAGGAAAACAAAATTATAACTTGATTCGGCAATGACCCATCTATTCCCCACTATCAGTTACATGGTTTGAGCCGTGCCGATTGCCGAACTCCACTTCAGGAATTCTATACGGAAGTTGGACCACATTTAGGGGCCTCCCGGCTCCGCCTCCTGCCTCAGCTCACTACCGTGAACTTGGCCAAAACCGACATCGAGTTTTGGCCAAAACTTTCGGGGACCGTCATTAAGCGACGTGAATGCCTGGGATTGAATAAAACAAGGAAAAACAGGTACTACGGCGTCCAAATCAGCTACTTACGGGAAAAAAGGGCAAAACCAGTCATAAACCGGTACCTCAATCTACAATACGCCTTACAAGACTGACCTAGACTGCGTATTTGCGGAACAATTTCGTCAGTTATCACGAGACCCCAAAAAATGAAGGTAATAGTTGAAACCTCTCCTACGGTGCCGAGTTGTACTCAGCACTTCCCAGCTGCGACCCAAATTCTCCCCGGGGTTTAAACTCTACCCAGGTCAATTTTGGGCTGAGTTAAAACCTATCCGACGGAGCCTGAAATTACTTAGCACACCCCGGCTGCGATCAAGAGTGTCCCTAGGGTTTTAACTCTACCCTGTTCAATTTTGGGCTGCGTTAAAACCTCTCTGACGGTGCCGAAATATACTTAGCACACTGAAGGTGCGATCAAGCGTGTGTCTGGGGTTTTAACTCTACCTAGTTCAATTTTGGGCTGAGTTAAAACCTCTCCGACGGTGCCGAAATACACAAAGCACACCACAGCTGCGATCAAGAGTGTCCCCAGGGTTTTAACTCTACCTAGTTCAATTTAAGGCTGAGTTTAAACCTCTCCGACGGTGCCGAAATATACTTAGCACACTGTAGGTGCGATCAAGCGTGTCCCTGGGGTTTTAACTCTACCCTGTTCAATTTTGGGCTGAGTTAAAACCTCTCTGACGGTGCCAAAATATACTTAGCACACTGTAGGTGCGATCAAGCGTGTCCCTGGGGTTTTAACTCAACTCAGTTCAATTTAGGGCTGAGTTAAAACCTCTCCGACGGTGCCGAAATATACTCAGCACACTCTAGGTGCAATCAAGCGTGTCCTTGGGGTGTTAACTCTTCCCACTTTAATTTTGGGCTGAGTTACAACCTCTCCGACGGTGCCGAAATATACTCAGCACACTCTAGGTGCGGTCAAGCGTGTGTCTGGGGTTTTAACTCTACCTTGTTCGATTTTGGGCTGAGTTAAAACCTCTCCGACGGTGCCGAAATATACCTAGCACACTGTAGGTGCGATCAAGCGTGTCCCTGGGGTTTTAACTCAACTCAGTTCAATTAAAGGCTGAGTTAAAACCTCTCCGACGGTTTCGAAATACACTCAGCACACCACAGCTGCGATCAAGAGTGTCCCCAGTGTTTTAACTCTACCTAGTTCAATTTTAGGCTGAGTTAAAACCTCTCCGACGGTGCCGAAATACACTAAGCACACCACAGCTGCGATCAAGAGTGTCCCCAGGATTTTAACTCTACCTAGTTCAATTTAAGGCTGAGTTAAAACCTCTCCGACGGTGCCGAAATATACTTAGCACACTGTAGGTGCGATCAAGCGTGTCCCTGGGGTTTTAACTCTACCCTGTTCAATTTTGGGCTGAGTTTAAACCTCTCTGACGGTGCCGAAATATACTTAGCACACTGTAGTTGCGATCAAGCGTGTGTCTAGGGTTTTAACTCTACTTTGTTCGATTTTGGGCTGCGTTAAAACCTCTCTGACGGTGCCGAAATATACTTACCACACTGTAGGTGCGATCAAGCGTGTCTCTGGGGTTTTTACTTTACGTTGTTCGATTTTGGGCTGCGTGAAAACCTCTCTGACGGTGCCAAAATATACTTAGCACACTGTGGGTGCGATCAAGCGTGTCCCTGGGGTTTTAACTCTACCCAGTTCAATTTTGGGCTGAGTTAAAACCTCTCTGACGGTGCCGAAATATACTGAGCACACTGTGGGTGTCGATCAAGCGTGTCCCTGGGGTTTTAACTCTACCCTGTTCAATTTTCGGCTGGCTTTAAACCTCTTTGACGGTGCCGAAATATACTAAGCACACTGTAGGTGCGATCAAGCGTGTATCTGGGGTTTTAACTCAACCTACTTCTATTTTAGGCTGAGTTAAAACCTCTCCGACGGTGCCGAAATATACTCAGCACACTATAGGTGCGATCAAGCGTGTCCTTGGGGTTTTAACTCTACCCAGTTCAATTTAAGGCTGACTTAAAACTTCTCTGACGGTGCCGACAAAAACTCAGCACACCTCAGCTGCGATCAAGAGTGTCCCCAGGGTTTTTACTTCACCCGGTTTAATTTTGGCGCGAGTTAAAACATCTCCGCCGGAGCCGAAAATTACTCAGCACACCCCTGCTGCGATCAAAACTGTCCCTGGGGTTTTAACTCAACTCAGTTCAATTTAAGGCTGAGTTAAAACCTCTCCGACGGTGCCGAAATATACTAAGCACACCACAGCTGCGATCAAGAGTGTCCCCAGGGTTTTAACTCTACCTTGTTCAATTTAAGGCTGAGTTAAAACCTCCTCGACGGTGCCGAAATACACTAAGCACACCACAGCTGCGATCAAGAGTTTCCCCAGGGTTTTAACTCTACCTAGTTCTATTTAAGGCTGAGTTAAAACCTCTCTGACGGTGCCGAAATATACTTAGCACACTGTGGTTGCGATCAATCGTGACCTTGGGGTTTTAACTCTACCCTGTTCGATTTTGGGCTGCGTTAAAACCTCCCTGACGGTGCCGAAATATACTTAGCACACTGTGGGTGCGATCAAGAGTGTCCCCAGGGTTTTAACTCTACCCAGTTCAATTTTAGGCTGATTTAAAACCTCTCCGACGGAGCCTAAAATTACTCAGCACAGCTCGGCTGCGATCAAGAGTGTCCTCAGAGTTTAAACTCTCCGTTGTTCAATTTTGGGCTGCGTTCAAACCTTTCTGAAGGTGCCGAAATATACTAAGAACACTCTAGGTGCGATCAATCGTGTCCTTGGGGTTTTAACTCTACCGTGTTCAATTTTAGGCTGAGTTAAAACCTTTCTGACGATGCCAAAATATACTAAGCACACTGTAGGTGCGATCAAGCGTGTGCTGGGGTTGTAACTCTACCTTGTTCGATTTTGGGCTGCGTTAAAACCTCTCTGACGGTGCAGAAATATACTTAGCACACTGTGGGTGCGATCGAGCGTGTCCCTGGGGTTTTAACTCTTCCCAGTTCAATTTTGCACTGAGTTAAAACCTCTCCGTCGGAGAGGTTTAACCTCCGCCCAAAATTGAACTGAGTAGAGTTAAAACCCTGGGGACACTCTTGATCGCAGCTGGGGTGTGCTGTGTACATTTCGGCTCCGTCGGAGTGGTTTTAACTTAGCCTAAAATTAAACTGGGTTGAGTTATAACACTGGGGACACTCTTGATTGCAGCTTGGGTGTGCTAAGTGTATTTCAGCACCGTCGGAGAGGTTTTAACTGAGCTCAAACTTGAACTTGGTAGAGTTAAAACCATGAGGACACTCTTGATCGCAGCTGGGGTGTGCCTAGTGTATTTCGGCATTGTCGGAGAGGTTTTAACTCAGCCCAAACTTGAACCGGGAAGAGTGAAGACCTTCGGGCCACTCTTTATCGCAGCTAGGGTGTGCTGAGTAATTTCAGCAGACACCGTCAGAGACGTTTTTACTCAGTTCAAAATTTAACTAGGTCGAGTTAAAACCCCAGGAACGCTTAATCGCACCTAGAGTGTGCTAAGTATATTTCGGCACCGTCGGAGAGGTTTTAACTCAGCCTCAAATTGAATTGGGTAGAGTTAAAACCCTGGGGACACTCTTGATCGCAGCCGGGGTGTGCCGAGTAATTTCAGGCTCCGTCGGAGAGGTTTAAACTCATCCCAAAATTAAACTGGGTTGAATTTAAACCCCAGAAAGAATTTTGGTCGCAGCTAGGGAGTGCTGAGTGTATTTCGGCACCGTCTGAGAAGTTTTAACTCAATCCAAAATTGAACTGGGTAGAGTTAAAATCCCGGGGAAAGTTTTCATCACAGCTTGAAAGTGCCGAGTACAACTCGGCACCGTCGGAGAGGTTAAACCTGCGCCCAAAATTGAACTGGGTAGAGTTAAAACCCTGGGGACACTCTTGATTGGTCTAGGGTGTGCTGAGTGTAATTCGGCTCCGTCAGAGAGGTTTTAACTCAGCCCAAAATTCTACTAGGTCGAGTTAAAACCCCAGGGACACGCTTAATCGCACCTAGAGTGTGCTTAGTATATTTCGGCACCGTCGAAGAGGTTTTGACTTAGCCCAAAATTGAACTGGGTAGAGTTAAAACCCCGAGGACACTCTTGATTGCAGCTGGGGTGTGGATAGTGTATTTCGGCACTGTCGAAGAGGTTTTAACTGCACTCAAAATTGAACTGGGCTGAGTTAAAACCCCAGGGACAGTTTTGATCGCAGCCGGGATGTGCTGAGTAATTTTTGGGTCCGTCAGAGAGGTTTTAACTCGCGCCAAAATTAAACTGAATAGAGTTAAAACCCTAGGGACACTTAAGATCGCAGCCAGGGTGTGCTGAGTTTTTTTCGGCACGGTCAGAGAAGTTTTAACTCAGCCTTAAATTGAAATGGGTAGAGTTAAAACCCCGGGGACACGCTTGATCGCAGCCGGGGTATGCTGGGTAATTCGAGGCTCCGTCGGAGAGGTTTTAACTCGCTTTAAAATTGAGCCAGGTAGAGTTAAAACCCCAGGGAGAATTTGGATCGCAGCTGGGGTGTGCTGAGTGTATTTCGGCTCCGTCGGAGTGGTTTTATCGTAGCCCAAAATTGAACTAGGTGGAGTTAAAACCCCAGGGACACGGTTGATCGCACCTAGAGTGTGCTAAGTATATTTCGGCACAGTCGAAGAGGTTTTATCTTAGCCCAAAATTCAACCGGGTAGAGTTAAAACCCCGGGGACTGTTTTGATCGCAGCTGTGAAGTTCTGAGTACAACTCTGCACCGTCGGAGAGGTTTTAACTATTACCTTCATTTTTTGGGGTCTCGTGATAACCGACGAAACTGTTCCGCATATACGCAGTCTAGGTTAGTCTTGTAAGGCGTTTTGGAGATTTGGGTACCGGTTTATGACTGGTTTTGGCCTATTTTCCCGTAAGTAGCTGATTTGGACGCCGTAGTACCTGTTTTCTCTTCTTTTATTCAATCCCAGGCATTTACGTCGCTTCATGACGGTCCCCGAAAGTTTTGGCCAAAACTCGATGTCGGTTTTGGCCAAGTTCACGGTAGTCTCAGCTCGGCCCTGACTGCGGCAGTGTCCCCGAACACGTCAGCAATAGACCATTCCACCACCGGAAGAGGCAGGGAGGCGGACAGCACCTAGCTCGGGCCCGCAGGCAGCACTGCGGGACGGGAGTAACCCGACAGAAGACTTCAAGGGCACAAGTCGGTCAGGACTCACGGATGCAGTTTGACGACTGAGCTCTGGCCTCGAGTGCAGGGAGAGTTATGAGGGTAATAGAACACCTTTGATTCGGGGTTTCGTTCAATCGCCTCCGTTTTTTGTAGCCTTAACATTGATTCAGGTACATTACAAAAATTCGAAACCTCACAGTAGAATTAGTAATATATCCCCTATTATACGTTTGGCTGGTGCACACAAGCACACGGTCTCCGGTGTACTATTTCGGAAAAAACGATCGACAAAAAAAAAGTATGGGGACATGTGAAAAGGGTATTTCACTGTATCCAAACCGGGATCAGTGAAGAACATCATGGCACCGCAAACTGTCGTATCCGATATGAAAAATCGAGGCCGCGGAACGCCCACGCGCCGGCGTACGTCGGCAATGATGGATTCTCTTATTTAATTTTGTCTGGAGTGACTTCCCTCGAGGAAGTCGGGGGAAACTTGTCGCGAGAAACATGAAAAGTCCTCTGCGGCATGACTGTGGGTGCTGGTACCCAGCATAGTCTCCGAACGACCCACAATACCTCGTCGACAGTCTGCTCACAAACGGTGTTGTTGGCATGTTGTTCCACGCGATTTGTCATACCTGATACAGCTTTGACAGTCACTATCTTCTTCTTTGGTTACGGTTTGGATGTAGTGAAATACCCTATTGCAAAAAGTCTTCTAAACGAATGTCTGCTACAAATTTTGGATGATTCTCACAAAACGTCAAGGTCTGCGTGCTTCATTTCCAAAAAAGCCCACCACAGAAAAGGAAGATGCAGAATAGTACTACGCACACAGGGCTGCAGCGGGAGAGACACGGCTGTGAGGGTCTGCTAACTGTGGTGGGGGACAGGAGTGGGGGAACCAAAACTGGGGGAAAAACAAACATGAATCACTGAAATTCGTTAGCCAACTTTTAAAAGGTATCATTAAATAATTAAAAGCAGTAGTGATATGGATATATCGAAATTTTCTAAACGTGTCCTACGACTAAAAAGTACACGTAACATTAACATCTGATCCTTCAGTTGGCGGTTGCGGTTTGAGTGAATAGCTAAAACCGTGGAAGTATTTTAGCACTGGAACTTGTTGCGCCTTTTGGATCGTACCACAAGGTGCACAATAGAGTACTCCGCAGGAGACGAAACTGGAGTAAGAAGTCGTAACGAAAAAAAAGAAGAAAGACGCAGGGGAAGTATGAGAAATCGGCTGCTCGTAACCACGCTCTGCTTTAGATCACTCGCAACTTCGATACAAAAATCAAACGATTTCTGATACCTCTTTCCAACGTTCATCTTGGCTTCTCCGGAGTACCCGGGGGGGGGGGGGGGGGGTATGGCCTGAGTGCCTAGGGGAATGGAATGAATCATTAAGCTCGTGACCCCTGGCAAGGGAAAGCAGCGCGAGTTGCTTGTGTTGTGCCCCCCTCCCCCCCCCCCCCCACACAACAGCTACGATGACCGCCACTAAAACAACCCCACAAACTAAAACAACCACCTTAAAATCAAAGGAAAGTCCAAGGGGTGGCGGCAGCGCGAGGCCACGGTGGCTGTCCCCGAACTACGTAACGCTTAATACAGGTTTCCAATCAGACTTAAGAAACGGAAGCTGAAGAAGAAAACTCTCCCAGGCACTCTCCAGAGCAGATATGGGATACTTCAATATAGTTTGAGTAAAATTGGAGGTTCTTTTCCCATGTTTGTCGAGGCTAGTGCGCATGAATATTTCTCATACCTGCCCTCAAGAGTGTCCGATCTAGACGTGTTTTTGTTCTTCAGCTTCCATTTCCAAGTTTCATTGGAAACCTCTATTCCGACAAGGTCAAACAAAAACGATGCGGGAGGCTTTCGAGCGCGGGGTATATCCCGGAGTGCTTTCACAGACGTCTCAGCACTGTGGAGCCGGAGGTTCGGCTCGCCTGCACTCCCTTGGCCAAAGGCCTCTGCTCGGATCGGCCCCGCCGCTTTGCAGAGGGCCAAACGCTAAAGGCCAAACGCGCATTTCCTTTCAAATATCTTCGGCTCCCCCTTATGGTGTTCACAAACTGACTAAAAACGCACCAAAAGGTAAGTTCTGCTTTCACAGACACACACATAAGACTTTATTTCCAAAGCTTCCACGCATCCACGTAGCTCACCTCCGCCCACCACGCAACTGCACTGCCCCTAGTTAATTACCGCAGCAGGCCTTCAGTGTGCGGTCCCGCGTGGCCTTCCCTTCCCCCTGGGCCTAAGCCTAACCTAACCTGAAGTGGCGTTCTTCGGTGGGGACCCGACGCCCATAGGCGAAGACCCCATGGTCGTACCACGCCCCATTCATGACCTAGACCCGAAACCGCACCTAATCCCCTCTGGGGGTTTGCACCGGGCTTCGCGCGGGAACAGCAAATGCTTTTGGAACAAAAAAAATTAAATAATATTTTTAATTCCGTCAGTGGGAATCGAACCCACCAAGCCACCTCATACAAAAGTAGTGTATATATATATATATATATATATATATATATATATATATATATATATATATATATATATATATATATATATATATATATATATATATATATATATATACGAGTGAGGCTCGCGCCAACGACAGATTTGTGTTTTTTCTTCTCATTCCTTGTCATTTGCTGTCCGCCGGCCGGCTTTACGCAAAAATAGTGACCGAGGCCTAACCTGCTGCTGTGCTTCAAACTAGAATTATTTTTTCTACGTTAATACCCTTCTAAAGCATTCTATGTAGTCTTGGAATGACGCGAGTCGCCAGCTCTTGGGGAAGAAGGCGGAATTCAATCGTAAGGATCAGTCACTCAGTCATCCTAAATCAAACTGAGAGAAGTCGACGAGGGGAACCGGATCCCACACAATTTAGTAATTAAAGCAATGCACTGCCAATATTAAATGTGAAAAGGAGATCAAGATAAAGCAGATGTTACTATAACTGCTTGGGCCCAAACAAATAAATAAAGAAACATAGAGACTCACCAGATGACTCCAGAGCGTATCCAGGGTAATCACACTCACTCCGACACGGGCTAGGGCGCCGAACTGACCGCCGTCTTCTCACCTGTCATCAAAAGACCAAAACAACAGATCTTAGTATATCAATAATATAATGATAATACAAGAGCCATCGACACAATGCTGCTACTCACAGCGATAGCAGACCCCAGCAGGCGTATAGCTCCGGCGGCGAGGTGGTCTAGCAGCAGCAGCAAAAGCAGCAGCAGCAGCAACAGCAGCAGCAGCAGCAGCAGCAGCAGCAGCAACAGCAGCGGACAGCAGCAGCAGCAGCAGCAGCAGCAGCAGCAGCAGCAGCGGACAGCAGCAGCAGCAGCAGCAGACAGCAGCAGCAGCAGCAGCAGCAGCAGCAGCAGCAGCAGCAGCAGCAGCAGCAGCAGCAGGACTACCTTCATGACCTGCCCGTCGTCGCCTGCACCCGCCGGCACCGCCGTTGTCTTCTTCTGGCCTGTCATCAAAATAAAAGCAACACAACAACAAATTAATATTATTAATATTAGGTACTAACTCAAGCCGACCCACGACGGCGTAAACGTAAAACCAACGTCAATAAAAAATGCAAAATGAAGAGAAAATGACCACAAACGCGTTGGGAGCCGATTCAGTGGTTTTTTTTCATTTTTTGTGTTTTTTGTTTTTGTTTTATAGTAAGCATCTTACTCGAAAAGTACAAAGGGGTACATACATTACTTAAGGTTTTCGTATCATATAAATTCGAAAATATTTATTGCAATTTCATTGCAAGTCAGAACATTAAGAAAAGCAGATTCATTTTAAAACAAAAACTGTAAAATTGCGGTTACTGTTTAAAACGCAAGTCATCACTGACTGGGCCACACCGCCCCATTCCGCCGCCGCCCGCCTGAGCCGGCGAACGAAACGCGAGCACCGAGCGTCAACGGCACGCAAGGGCGAAATCGGGTCCGTAGAAGACAAAGGCAGAAGACGGAAAGGGAAATAGGCAAAAGTCGGATTAACGTTAACGGCGTTAACCTGTTAGCTCAACTTGACGCGCTAGCGCTAATGCTTGTGCCAAAAAGTAGCGCGTTATCGTTAATGAATAATTAACGAGCGTTAATTAACGTCGTTAAATGTTAGATTGACGTGCCCATCCCTGCTTACGGGGACTGGCGGCGGAGTCGGCGCCCTGCCCTACCAAGAGGCGCCCCGCCCCCTCCCCTCCCCCGCCTCACTTGGCTCGTTAGCTGGTTACATTGATGATTATATCACACGGTCATAACGCGTGGAGCTCCTCCGCGGCCTGAGGACTGACACTTCATGCCGTGCGGTGCCGCGCTGCCTGGACACTAGGACACGGGCGGAACTCATCAGCAGCGTGAGCTGGGCTTCCAGATGTGTGAGGCGGCTCGTGGCTGACCCGACCACACTGATTTTGGACAGTCGGGGACCGTCACTGAGCAACATTAGCAATCTTAAAACTGATTTCTCTGGCCATAACACGCAAAAAACAAACAGACTAACAGTTTCGGCGAGAGGTCACTAGAAGAACACCTTCCTAACACAGGCACGGAGCGCGTGCGTATTAAACCCCCCTCAGTTTCTCGGGTTTTAATACGCCAAAGCTCGGAGCGGGGGGGTATTAAAACCTCTACGGCGGTACCGTTCGAGTGTCGAACGACTGAGATGTCGATGTGTCCAGTTTCTCGGGTTTTAATACGCCACAGCTCGGTGCAGAAGCGTATTTAAACCGCCATGGTGGTACCGTTTGAGTGTCTGTCTATTAGGGTGTGCCATACTTCATTTTTTTCGAAATTCCGTGTACGCGGTACAGTCAATGATCCCATTTTGCGAATCCCATTTTGCGAATCGCCCCGGCGGGTCGGCGAGAGGGCCGGCGGCCGGCGGCCCTCGGAGGAAGGGCCCGGGGCGGGATTACCTCATCAGCTGTCACCGGGAGCAGACCCGGGAACGGCCCGTCCGGGGCCTGGAAAGGACATTTCTGAACACCGGATTTGAACTTAGCCTGATCAGAATATTACCAAACAGACATTTTATCCGTGTTCGGATCTCAATTTTGAGCGGAACGGGCCCAAGAACCAAATCGATATCTTAACTTTGAGAAATCCAGATTCACAAAATTCTGTGCAAATGAAAGAAAAGACAAAGTTTCAAATTTGACTGATTTCTTCAGTCAGAAGGTAGTGTTTTCTTTGCAGCAACACAAAGAGTAGTCATCAGAGAACGTTCCTGCAAAATTTCAAGTTTGTCCAAACACGAGAAGTTGGTCAAAATGAAAATTTCGCAATTTTGGATCGCGTCGCGCGGCCTCGCCCGGCCTGCGAAATTTTCATTTTGACCAACTTCTCGTGTTTGGACAAACTTGAAATTTTGCAGGAACGTTCTCTGATGACTACTCTTTGTATTGCTGCAAAGAAAATACTACCTTCTGACTGAAAAAATCAGTCAAATTTGAAACTTTGTCTTTTCTTTCCTTTGCACAGAATTTTGTGAGTCTGAATTTCTCAAAGTTAAGACATCGATTTGGTTCTTGGGCCCGTTCTGTTCAAAATTGAGATTCGAACACGGATCAAATGTCTGTTTGGTGATATTCTGATCAGGCAAAGTTCAAATCCGGTGTTCATAAATGTCCCTTCCGGGCCCCGGGCGGGCCGTTCCCGGGTCTGCTCCCGGTGACGGCTAATGAGGTAATCCCGCCCCGGGCCCTTCCTCCGAGGGCCGCCGGCCGCCGGCAGGTCAGATCCCTATTTGCGACTGGCCATCCACAATTTTTTCGCAAAATGGGATCATTGACTGTAGTTCAACCGTGGCCATTTTTCATGCTGATTCCAAGGAAAAAAGATAAAGAAATTTGGAGGCCGTTTAGGGGGTCCGACTCGCCTCGGTTGGGAAGCCTAAATGCCACTCTCCAGAGTGAAAAATTAATGTTGTAAAAAAAAAATGAAAAAAATTTCCTACGTCAAATTGATCCCAAAGAACTGAAATTTCAAGGAAAACGTCGTATCTCTTACGGTTTCGGAGATATCTGCATTGAAAGTGCAAAAATCGATTATTGCACTTTCACCGAGGCGAGTCGGACCCCAAATGGCCTCCAACTTTTTTTTCCCCTGGAATCAGCATGAAAAATGGCCACGATTGAGCTAACGCGTACATAGAATTTCGAAAAAAATGAAGTATGGCACACCCTACTGTCTATGTGGACCGCACCGACTCTTGCCGCGCCGCTCCCGCCGCCACTTCGTAATCGCTAATTGCATTGGCCGACATCAAGAAGCCAAAGCACTAGCGGTGCCGCCACGGCGGGCAGCGGCACAGAGCGGCACAGCAGCGGCCTGCTGAGGTGACACTGTGACACTGGAGCATGTAGCTTTGGCATGAGCCGCTAGCTGCACCGCTGACAAACATCTCCGGCCGCCGGACCAAACAGCTACTCGCGGGACGCCTTCAAAAGGCACGAGCACTCCAAGAGAAACGACACTAAAATAAAGTATGCTAGTTACAAGCATATTATCTTCGCTTGGCGGAGCTTCTTGGATCAAGCATCCTTGGAAAGGTCGTACGCTGGAATCAAGAGTGTCGTTTCTCAGGCATGCGAACTTTACAGGGAAGCTTGATCCAAGAAACTTCGCCAAGCACAGAAAATATGCTATACTTCTTTTTGAGTGGAAGTCCTGATTCAAGTCGAGAAAAGAGTGTACTAATAGCATTCAAGAAAGTAATTCTTGACCCAAGAGTCTTCATTTTATTTTAAGACTGGCACGAATCAATACAATATTCTTGATTGCCTTTAGCCAAAGAATTTGCTTCCCTCGGTGTGGGCATAAACTTAAACTTATGGTATGTAGAATGCAGTATGCCATCTTCCTAACTGCTCAACATTCAAAATCTCACCTTCACCTTTACCAGGCAAATACACTGCCGGTCAAAATAAGCGCCCCACTTTTTCCGATGCTTGCCATTTCCACGTTTTTCAAGCAAGGAAGTTGCCGTTTTGCATGCAGTTGCCCCCGTGGTTGTACTTGAAGGTCCCAAAGTGCCAGATCCGGGAGCCACCCCCTTTCGAAGGGGGTTGGCTGTGCGACTGCGGCGGGGTGGAAATTTCGACCGAAAAAGGTGCCAAAAACACCTTTAAATTTGCTGGAATTTCAAAATTTTTGGTGAGCAGTACTAAATGTCGGCCCTTGACAAGCTGACGTCAAAATTTTCACGATCGGTCATACCCACCCCCAGCCCCACCTACCCCCAACCAACCCCCACCCCCTAAAGGGGGTTGGTGTGGCAGGTGAAAAGAAATGGTCGCATTCCAAGCCCCTAGTCCCGGGCCATCTGCACACCAAATTTCATGCCGCTAGCACCAACCCCTGCCGAGCAACCCCTAAAAAACCAAACTCAATTTTTAAAAATTTGCTTTTTGGGGCACTTATCGGTATGCGAGGGGTCCAAAAATTTCGTCAGAGATGGACTAGGGGTGGAACATCAATCTCCCGTCAAGAAATCCGGCGCTTAAAATTCGCAGCCCTTAGCATGGGGGTAGTCACCCCCAGCCACCCCTTGCTACCCCCGGTAGGGGTGGAACTGGTTTAGGGCTGTGAATCGTTCAGGGCACTTCTGATGCACCCCCCTTCAAAATTGCAGCACGATTCGACCACCCGTTCGTGCTCCAGACCCACAAAACCATCAAAAATGCCAAAACCCACGCCCTTACTTCAACCCCCCATATCGCCAATTTCGGGTGGGGGTGGAAACCCGGCTAGCATGACGGCGGGTGGTCCCGACCCTTACCTCGATAGTCCTAAGCGGAAAAGTCGGTGCGGCAAACGGTTTACCCGTGGGGAGTGTTAAAGTGAGACCATTGCATTCTTCGCCCGGCCTGCGCTGCTACCGAGCGCCTGGTAGGCAGGCAAATGACATGACTGACGCGCCGGCAGGGCGCGCGCATCTTCCGGCGTACTCTCTCTGGATGCCGTCTGCCGGCCGGGGGAGCTGCGTGGGCTGCCTGCTTACAAGGCGCTCGGTAGCAGCGCAGGCCGGGCGAAGAATGCAATGCTCTCACTTTAACACTCCCCACGGGTAAACCGTTTGCCGCACCGACTTTTCCGCTTAGGACTATCGAGGTAAGGGTCGGGACCACCCGCCGTCATGCTAGCCGGGTTTCCACCCCCACCCGAAATTGGCGATATGGGGGGATGAAGTAAGGGGTGGGTTTTGGCATTTTTGATGGTTTTGCGGGTCTGGAGCACGAACGGGTGGTCGAATCGTGCTGCAAATTTGAGGGGGGGTGCATCAGAAGTGCCCTCAACGATTCGTAGCCCCAAATCAGTTCCACCCCTACTGGGGGTAGCAAGGGGTGGCTGGGGGTGACAACCCCCATGCTAAGGGCTGCGAATTTTAAGCGCCGGATTTCTTGACGGGAGATTGATGTTCCACTCCTAGTCCATCTTTGACGAAATTTTGGACCCCTCGCATACCGATAAGTGCCCCAAAAAGCAAATTTTCAAAAATTGAGTTTGGTTTTTTTTGGGGTTGCTCGGCAGGGGTTGGTGCTAGCGGCATGAAATTTGGTGTGCAGATGGCCCGGGACTAGGGGCTTGCAATGCGACCATATTTTTTTCACCCGCCACACCAACCCCCTTGAGGGGGTGGGGGTTGGTTGGGGGTAGGTGGGGCTGGGGGTGGGTATGACCGATCGTGAAAATTTTGACGTCAGCTTGTCAAGGTCCGTCATTTAGCCCTGCTCATTAAAAATTTTGAAATTCCAGCTAATTTAAAGGTGTTTTTGGGGACCTTTTTCGGTCGAAATTTCCACCCCGCCGCAGTCGAACAGCCAACCCCCTCCGAAAGGGGTGGCTCCCGGATCTGGCACTTTGGGACCTTCAAGTACAACCACGGGGGCAACTGCATGCAAAACGGCAACTTCCTAGCTTGAAAAACGTGGAAATGGCAAGCATCGGAAAAAGTGGGGCGCTTATTTTGACCGGCAGTGTAGAATGTTATGTTTCGGCTAGCTGTTTTGGGAGGTAGCACATGTGAGGTGATACTAATTTCATTAAACTTAATTCATTACATACAACAAATAAATGCGTGAAGGTTTACCATTATTAAGTTAATCTGCTAGCGTTGGAAAATTGATCGATTGCTTACATCATTTTTTGTGGTCGTAAAAAAGCCACACATGACGTCACTAAAAAAAAAACCTTCGTCACTGGCACAAAAGTGAAGAGAACAGTGAACGAACCAAATCGGATTGGCATACTTACGTCTAAAACGTGTTCAATTTAGCGAATCTGTCAAACGGAAATCTTTCAAATTCAAATCTATAATGCATTGGTACGGAACAAACATTAAGATGTGCGTGTTCGACATAGTGAGTGGAAGGGCTGGGCTTAGCGGTGATGCCCGTCCCCTCACTGTGGGCTGACGGCCGGCAGCAGCCGGCAGCCGTAGGTGTATTACAGCGGACAGGGAATTAGGCGCCAGGCGCCGTTTCATTGGGCGGGCGGTGTGTTCACAGCGCAGCGCGGCGAACACTGCACTACTTGTGGAGCGGGCAGAAGTGTACAGAGGCTGTTTGCAAAAAGGCGATTCCGTTGCGACAGCTGACGTCCCCGGAAAACGGCAAGAAGATGAAAGTAATAACTAGCGCTGGCTCGTCACAGCCATCACTGGGCATGCGCAGACGCCATCTTTTAAGAAACAAGTGCGCTGCGCCTGCGTGTGTTATTCCTATCACATTCCTTCAGTTTTAGGTGCATGCATGATAGCATTCGCAACGGAATAGAGGTTTCCAATTGGACTCGGAAACGGAAGTTGAAGAACAACAACACTCCCAGACCGGAAACTCGGGGAGGGGGGGGGGGGCAAATGGCGGTTCGAGTGAATTTGGCGCCGCCCTTGTGCATCACAATTTTGCTTACTTGCTCTCGAGAGCTTCCGGGTTACAAGTATATGTGTTCTTCAGCTTCCGCTTCTGAGCCTCGTTGGAAACCTCTAATGTCTCATGTTGCTGATTGCGGCGTTAGAAGCCCTTCATAAAGGGTAACATGAAGGCAGTCTCCATGATACATATCACCGTTCAAAAGTTGGTTGGGTGTGAATACGGCTCATCGCTTGGTGACAAATTTTTCTCCCGACCTATAATGGGGTAAAAAGAACATTCTCTCCAAATTCATAAATTTTCTTATATCTCGGCGTTTCATGACGTACGGTTGTACACTCCTGCTACGCGCTATGGCGTACTAAACCCCTAAAATGTGCTCAAGTCGACGGCTGAGTAGTTTCACGCCCAAACAGTACCGCCATAGATGTTTAAATACGCTTCTGCACCAAACTGTGGCGTATTAAAACCCTAGAAACTGCTTAAATCAACAGCAAGGTAGGCAAACACTTAAACGGTACCACTATGGAGGTTTTAATACACTCCTGCACCGAGCTACGGCTTATTAAAACCCTAAAAACTCTTTAATTCAACAGCTAAGTAGTCAGACACTCGAACGGTACCACCATTATGGTTTTAATGCGCTTCTGCACCGAGCTATGGCGTATTAAAACTGTAAAAAATGGACAAACCGACGGTGAGGTCTCATACGCACGCTCCCTGTGTGGTGATATGCTCGGAAGGTGTATTTGTAGTGTCCTATGGCCGAGTACCTCCATCTGCGTTGTTTTTGCGTGTTTTGGCCAGATAAATCACTCCTATGACTGCCTATGTCGCTTGCAAGGGCCTTACCCAACTGTCACCCCCAGATCTTGAGTAGTATACGCGCCCCCTGGTCTCGGGTTTGTGTAGCGGGCTTGCCTACCTCCCAGGGGCAGGTGTCATATTTCGATGACGTCAGCATGGCGCGTGCCAGGTGTCGTATGTCGCGCGCGGAGGCAATGCACTGTGGCGGTGTTCTCGGAGTGTACTGCAGCGTCAGCAGTTTTCTTCTCTGTCGCTCTCGTTAGCGAAATGTGTGTTCTCTCTCGCACTTATTGTGTTAAGCGTGGTGTCGTCTAGGTAGTACGGTTCGCATCTGCGATATGCGCCCAGAATTTTTCGCAGTGTACTACAGTGTCGAGCTATGCATCTCTCTCTGTCGCTCTCGTTGGCGAAATGTGTGTTTTCTCTCGCACTCATTGTGTTATGCGTGGTGTCGTCTAAGTGGTGCAGTGCACATCTGCGATATGCGCCTAGATTTTTCGCAGTGTACTACAGTGTCGAGCTAACCGTATTCTGGCTGGCGGTCGCGGTGCGCGGTCGGTTCGGCGCGTTTCGGCGCGGTGCGGCGCGGTGCGGCACGACCGGCGCGGGCGGGAGCGAGCGCGGTCCGGCGGGGTCCGGCGCGGCGCGGGCGGGCGACCGGCGCGTTTCGGCGCGCTCGGGAGCAGCACATATGCTTCCGACACTGCCAATATTTGGTGCTAAAATTGTTAAACTGGGTGCTAAAACTGCTAATCTGGGTGCTAAAGCCTCTAAACTGGGTGCTCAAGCTGCTAAACTGGGTGCCAAAGCTTCTAAACTGGGTGCTAAAACTGCTAATCTGGGTGCTAAAACTGCTAAACTGGGTGCCAAAGCTTCTAAACTGGGTGCTAAAGCTGCTAAACTGGGGTCGTCTGGGTAGTGCAGTGCACATCAGCGATATGCGCCCAGATTTTTTCGCAGTGTACTGCAGTGCTAGCAGTTATGTGAACTATGCATCCCTCTTTGTCGCTCCCGTTAGCGAAATATGTGATCGTCTAGGCGGCGCATTGCACGGGGTGTGGCGCGCGACTCTTGGTGGGTTTTCTTGGAAGACTGCTAAACTGGGTACCAAAGCTTCTAAACTGGGTGCTAAAACTGCTAATCTGGGTGCCAAAGCTTCTAAACTGGGTGCTAAAACTGCTAATCTGGGTGCTAAAGCCTCTAAACTAGGTGCTACAGCTGCTAAACTGGGTGCCAAAGCTGCTAATCTGGGTGCTAAAGCCTCTAAACTGGGTGCTAAAGCTGCTAAACTGGGTGCTAAAGCTGCTAAACTGGGCCGGAGGCTGGGAGGGGGACCGAAAACTTGCTGAAAATTGCATTTTTGCCTGACCGCATGGGGGCGCTGCAGTCGCATAGTCGAGGGATAGGGAGAAAATTTCTGAGAAATTCGGCCCCCACCCATCAGGGTCTGGGGGATAAATGCAGGCGCTCCAGCCGCGGAGGGCACCATTCCCTCCCTGGCCTTGTGCGGCATCAAGCCCGAGGCAGCTCCCTCCTTGTGCGGCGCCCGAGCCCGAGGAACACCCTTCCCAGCTTTCCTTCCCCACCCTGCGCGGCAACCGAGCCCGGGGTGCTTCCTGCGTTCTTTGTGCGGCACGAGCCCGAAGAAAGCTTCCTGTCCTAAACCTCACAATGCCGAAAACGATCAGAATCGCGGACGGCCTACACCTGTCGAAGCAGAAGAAGAGGGGGCCGAGCCAGGCTGTGGACGCCCCGGCGAAGAAGAAGCGAGCCACGAAGAAGCTAGTCGTAGACACTCCCTACCTCACCAACACCCCCACCGTGCCAGGGACAAGCGCGGCCGCCGTGGACGACACGGACTTCCCCACCAGCAGGGTCGCGAACGACCCACTTGGGGCCCTCGTGTGGGAGCTGGGGCTCCAGGATGCAGCGGCATCCCAGCTGCCCGCGCCGCCCGAGGACATCATGGCCGAATACGGCCTCGCACCACAAACTGTGTACGACGCAGTACAGCAGGAGTTGGGGGTCAGTATTGACCAACTAGCCGCGGACCTGGGCGCCGAGGCGGAGGAGGACGACGAGGCCTTCGCACCGGTGCCAGAGGGGCTGCACGTGAAGCCGCGAGCTATCATGAACTATCAGGTGCGGCTAAACAATAGTTACACCAAGTTCTTCGACGCAGGATTAGATATTCGCCGATGGGAGCCGTACTTTATGTTCCACGGCCATGGAAAAAATGGGGTTTTCCAATTTTTGAGAGTCTCATCAGATGAACTTTTTGTTTTGTTAAAACCATCCATTGTAAGCAAAATCAGAACAATGTTTCATGCTCGAGGGGTTAAAGATGAAATAAAAATCGGGGGGCTCAAGTTATCTTTTCTTTGTCAGGGGCCAGGAAAATATACACTTGTAATGAAAAGAGACACTGGCGATCCAATACAGACGTCAATCGCAATGGCAGAGGAGAGCTTTGAAACGTTTGTGAGAAGCAGGGAAAGGGTGCTCGAACACAAATTATATATCTGCAACAATTTAACAAAGGTGAAAAATATATTTGTTCACATTGCTAAGGCATGCCGGAGTGAAAAAGACCCTGCCAAACACGAGAGAATTTTTTATAATACTGTTAATGAAATTTACGACCCCAGCGGCGAACGCAATGTAGTTTCAATTATTCATGATTTGTATATCATGCAGTATCATTTTATCACGTGGTGCGCAGATCACAACCTGTATGTGTAAATAAGTTTTTGCTTCCTTGTATGTGAAACGTATTTTTTAAGTGGGAAATAAAATAGGTGAAAACAACACAAAAACACTGTTTTTTCTTTTACATTTCCTATCTGACAGCGCCGCATTCTGATCCGGCCATGCACCCTCACACTGCTAAACTCATTGCGAAAGTTGCTAAATTTTAAGCCAATAGCTGCCAACTGGGGTTTTAAAGCTGATAAACTGTGTACTTACACTACTAAACTGGGTGCTAAAGCTGCTAAACAGGGTGCTAAAACTGCTCAACTATAGTGGTAAACTTTCTTAAACCGAATACCAGCTACTTTCATATCCACCACGGAGTCAAGCAGACAAACGCGCGCTCGCTCACACACACACACACACACACACACACACACACACACACTTCGAAGTATATTAATCTTGGCGGCGCATCCGAGAGAATCAGTTCAGTCTTGTCATCTAACCGATCACAACCATGACAGCACGCATCGTCAAATCCGTTAGGGGGTTTCCCCGATTATATTCCAGAGGATTCGTATATACTAAGCGACTAGAGAAAAATGAAAAAATGTACTGGAGGTGCCTTCGATCGCAGTCGGACTGCTCTGCCACTGCGATCACGAGACGAAGTGCAGATGGCATCCAAGTATTGAAGGAAGGTGAGCATAACCATTTTCCCCACGACGAGCGGGAGAATGAGCAGAACGACGAGTTCGAAGATGACGTTGATCAGGAGGACGAGAACGAAGATATGAGGGAAATAACTGGGGGCGAAGAATCAAGCGAAACAGAGAGTGAGGAAAGCAGCGAAAGCGAGGATGAGGACTACGATCCAATTCCCTGGAAAACATGGGAGGAAGAGAGCGATGATGAAGAAGAAATAGTGCAAACTATGACCGATCAGGACGAGGAGGAAAGTGACGTTGATGAAGAGGTAGAAGCAGATGACGATGAAGAAGACGATGAAGAAGACGATGGATGGGACGCACAGCGCTCGAAAGTGAAACTTCACAAAAATCTCCTATGCGTCCTGCGGGATGAAGACTATGAGATGAGGGAAGCTATTCTAAGATGCGCAAGTAAAGAATTAATTTGTTTTCTTTGTGAAATTTGTTTCAATTTAACGCGGGGATACTTCGGCTGCGGTTTGTCGAAGAATCAGAAAAAAATATTGCGCTGCTTTAAAGACAAAATATATACAATGATGGATACAGATATTCCTTGGCGTCAGAAAAAAGATTATCTCATAGAAAACGCAAACGATCCGTTCATCCCTACCCTGTTAAGTGTCCTTTGCGAAAACTTATACTTTTAATATCACCCAAAACAGAACGATCCTGTACTCTAGCCTGATTGCATGTAAACGATATTGACCAATGTACTAAGACAAATAAAATAAAAGAGAAAATATCCCACTGTGCATTATTCTTCCAAGAAAACCCACCCAGATTCGCGCGCCACACCCCGTGCAATGCGCCGCCTAGACGATCACATATTTCGCTAACGGGAGCGACAAAGAGGGATGCATAGTTCACATAACTGCTAGCACTGCAGTACACTGCGAAAAAATCTGGGCGCATATCGCTGATGTGCACTGCACTACCCAGACGACCCCAGTTTAGCAGCTTTAGCACCCAGATTAGAGGCTTTAGCACCCAGATTAGCAGTTTTAGCACCCAGTTTAGAAGCTTTGGTACCCAGTTTAGCAGTCTTCCAAGAAAACCCACCAAGAGTCGCGCGCCACACCCCGTGCAATGCGCCGCCTCCTAGACGATCACATATTTCGCTAACGGGAGCGACAAAGAGGGATGCATAGTTCACATAACTGCTAGCACTGCAGTACACTGCACGAAAAATCTGGGCGCATATCGCTGATGTGCACTGCACTACCCAGACGACCCCAGTTTAGCAGCTTTAGCACCCAGTTTAGAGGCTTTAGCACCCAGATTAGCAGTTTTAGCACCCAGTTTAGAAGCTTTAGCACCCAGTTTAGCAGCTTTAGCACCCAGATTAGCAGCTTTAGCACCCAGTTTAGCAGTTTTAGCACCCAGATTAGCAGCTTTGGTACCCAGTTTAGCAGTCTTCCAAGAAAACCCACCAAGAGTCGCGCGCCACACCCCGTGCAATGCGCCGCCTAGACGATCACATATTTCGCTAACGGGAGCGACAAAGAGGGATGCATAGTTCACATAACTGCTAGCACTGCAGTACACTGCGAAAAATCTGGGCGCATATCGCTGATGTGCACTGCACTACCCAGACGACCCCAGTTTAGCAGCTTTAGCACCCAGTTTAGAGCTTTGGCACCCAGTTTAGCAGCTTTAGCACCCAGTTTAGCAGCTTTAGCACCCAGATTAGCAGCTTTAGCACCCAGTTTAGCGGTTTTAGCACCCAGATTAGCAGCTTTAGCACCCAGTTTAGCAGTTTTTAGCACCCAGATTAGCAGCTTTAGCACCCAGTTTAGCAATTTTAGCACCAAATATTGGCAGTGTCGGAAGCATATGTGGTGCTCCCGAGCGCGCCGAAACGCGCCTGTCGCGCGCCCTCACCGCGCCGAAACGCGCCGAACGCCCGCCCGCGCCGCGTTTGCCCCGCCTCGCCGCCGCGTCCCGGCTCGCCGCCGGGTCCCGCCAAGCCGCCGCGCCCCGGCTCTCCGCGCCCCGCCACGCTGCGCCCCGCGCCGGCCCCGCGTCCGCCCCGCGCCCGCCTCGCGCCCGCCCCGCGCCAGACCGACCGCCAGCCAAGAGACACATAGCTCGACACTGTAGTACACTGCGAAAAAATCTAGGCGCATATCGCAGATGTGCACTGCACCACTTAGACGACACCACGCATAACACAATGAGTGCGAGAGAAAACACACACATTTCGCCAACGAGAGCGACAGAGCAAGATGCATAGCTCGACACTGTAGTACACTGCGAAAAATTCTGGGCGCATATCGCAGATGTGCACTGCACCACTTAGAAGACACCACGCATAACACAATGAGTGCGAGAGAGAACACACATTTCGCTAACGAGAGCGACAGAGAAGAAAACTGCTGACGCTGCAGTACACTCCGAGAACACCGCCACAGTGCATTGCCTCCGCGCGCGACATACGACACCCGGCACGCGACATGCTGACGTCATCGAAATATGACACCTGCCCCTGGGAGGTAGGCAAGCCCGCTACACAAACCCGAGACCAGGGGGCGCGTATACTACTATCTTGATGTAACTTTTTTGGTTTGATCTACTAGTAATGAAACCCCCGCAAACCGCATTTTATCTGTTAATACAGGCTAGTTCCAGAGATATGATATTTTAAATTTTCGTTTTTACCCTTAAATTGCTACATGTTGCGGACTCTTTGACCCGAACATTAAAAAAAGAAAATTTAAAAAAATCATATCTCGGAAACTAGCCTGTAATGGCAGATGAAATTTAGTTTGCGGGGGTTTCATTACTAGTAGATCAAGCCAAAAAAGTTTTATCAATATCTGGGGGTGACAGTTGGGCCCCTTGTTAGTGACGGTCCCCGACTTTTCTGGCCAAATCAGGGTCGTCTGACCCGCAGCGGAGATAATCTTCGGCGTGCGATTTCTCATACCTAGTGTTTCCGCTTGGGAAGTATTCTTTCTTCGGCGAGGTCCAGCGGGGCAAACCAATGTCACATTAACCAGTAAACGTCTACTGGGTTAACTTCCGTTCTGAGTTTCTCAAGAAAACAGTATTAGAGGTCGAGCACGAAAAGCGGTCTGCAGCACGATTTCTCATAGCGGTCCTAGGCGGCCCCTCATCGGCAGCTGCCGGCGGCAGACTGAACACCGCAGGACTCACCTGCCTCGGACAGGCGGCATGAGAAATCTAGCGGCACAGCCCCTCCCCCACCGCCGTGTTTCTCCTCACTTCCAGCCAAATCCTTGCTTGGAATACCCTATTCATATTGCAAAAATTTAACAGCGTTATAGATTGCAAATAATTTCGTTAGATAGCACAGAATCTCGCTTCAGACAATACACTAATGTGATCGCAAGCTTGCAAACGAATTCGGTCATAATATGAAGCAAAAGTCATCAAATTATACACTACTTGTCAAGGTTGTCGACTCTCTTTCTGCTGTCTAGTGAATCTAGGTTTCAAGTTGACAGATAGCGTTGTATTTGGAGAACGTGTGTCTCAAGGGTCCAACTACAAGATGCGAAAACGTGAAATCGATTGTTAAACTTAGCGGGGTTAAACCACACCATTAAATGAGACAGTACCAATAATCACATGAAAAAAAAAAGAGGCTAAAGCCCATTTATAGGGCATGTTAGACCCATTATGTGCATGCACAAAAGCAGACACAATTATCAACAGTAAAAATGAAGAGTTATAATTCCCAACTAAGTCAAAACGTAAAAGCATGTGCACAGAAAGGCAGTGAAACATAGCTGTAAAGAAAAAGGTTTACATTTTGTCTTGCTGAATGAGAGCAAAGTAGCGAGTTTCCGAGGACCAGGATTAAGGTCATGCTTCTTAAACTCAAAGACCAACAACGGAAAACCAAAGATAAAAAATAAATTTAGAAAACCCAGATATGCAACACAGAAATTCTGTAATATTTCTGAGCAAGAGCTTCTCAAGATACAAGAAAGAAGCTTATTTTTATAAATAAAAAACCTTGAGAAAGATAAGATGTTAAATAGCTTGAGATGGGTGACATCTAGACCATGCAGTACACCTAGACATGATGTGGTCTGCCTGAGAGCCCAGCCGGCCCCGTGGGCACCGGCCGGCACCGGCTAGCCGCCTCTGCTCTGTGTCCGCCCCGTGGGCTGACAACAGGGTGACCCCAAGGTGCCGAGTGAGCAGTCTGCTTAGCGCAGCGCGTCCACTCTGCGACGACACGAGTGGAACACAGGCCGCCTGCTAACACTACTGTTGGAAAGTCAAAACCCTAACATGCACGGTACTTCTGTTACCACCGGCAGCCACTGGTCAGGGAGTGCAGGGGCTGGCACCGGGCTTCGCGCGGGAACAGCAAATGCTTTTAAAACAAAAAATAAATGAATAATAATAGTATTTTTGACTCCGTCAGTGGGAATCGAACCCACCAAGCCACCTCATACAAAAGTAGTGTATATATATACGAGTGAGGCTCGCGCCAGCGACAGATTTGTGTTTTCTCCTCATTCCTTGTCATTTGCTGTCCGCCGGCCGTCTTTACGCAAAAACAGTGGCAGACCTAACCTGCTGTGCTTCGCACTATAATTATTTTTGCTATATTAATACCCTTCTATAGCATTCTATTCTAGTCTTCGAATCACGTGAGTCGCCAGCTCTTGGGGAAGGCCGAATTCAATCGTAAGGATCAGTCACTCGGTCATTCAATCAGTGTTTGTGAGGGCTGTAAGCATTCCACGAAGAAGAGACGATTCCGTCGGCAGCCGTGAAAACGGGAGGAGGCAAGCAGCAGCTTGGTCGCGTTGTTCTTGTTTGGTTCCGGTTTGGACAGAGGAGAAAACCGTAATGTTTTCATTCGCGTGAGGGAGAACTTAAAATTAGCACTCACCAGATGCTGGAAAACGGAAGCGCAGAAGAGAAGACCGCGCTGAAGCGCTGTAGGCGGACAGCTGGGCTGCAGGCCACAAACAGCGAGTGCAGCTTACGCAGCTTGGCGGAAGAACTGCACAGGAAAGAAAGAAAACGCGTGAGAAATGAGAATAGGGTATTTTAGGACATGAGAACCGGAACCAAAGAGAAGCAAGGCGGCCTCTAAAACGGCGGCGGCGGGTGTGGCGGCTGCATCCGGAACCAGCAGCAGCAGCACCACAAAACATTTCATTAATATTTGAATAAAAATGGCAAAAGGAACACACGAGACACTCACCGCCGTAGCAGACTGCAGACACCTCCAACAGCAGGACTACCTTCATGACCTGCCCGTCGTCGCCTGCACGCACCCGCCGGCACCGCCGTTTTCTTCTGGCCTGTCATCAAAATAAAAGCAACACAACAACAAATTCATAATATTAATATTGGATATCAAATACTGGAAAAGTTGAAATTTGAAATTTCGATTATTTTTGGGCTGTAAACGGTAGATGAGTCAACGGGGTTTTTCTTTACCATCTTAAAAGCCACAGGATACCCCTAAAAACTCCCACACCGGGTATCAGTGATCTGCGACCAGGTGCGGTCACAAAGAAGATAACCGTTAAGTGGCGTCTAGGTGCTCACATTCCATGGCACGGAAACTTCGAGTGACTTGAGCACCAGCTATACGTCGTCCGATCATGCTCAAATTCTGTACATGTTCATTCCAGACTAAGGCGCGCCTAAATGTGATCGAGTCAGTATCAATTTTCACTTTGAGAATCACCCCAACAGCGGGCTGCCGGCTGCCGGCAGGAGGGGAGGGGAGGGGAGGGTGGGGCCCGAGGCCTCCACACTGGCGGCTCACTCAACATGTTACGTACATAGATGTTCCGGAACATTCCCGTGCAGCCTCTTTTCAAATGACAATCAAATTTTCGTGTCGAACGCGTGCCAAAAAGAGGGGTCACAGCGATGAGCTTCATGAAATGGTTTGCGATAAAACTTTCAGCCGCCGTCAGGTGAGTTAAACTTAATTTGTGTTGCAGCCTACTCCACATTCAGCCAAAAAGTATCGTAGAAAATTTACACTATGCAACAGGAGTTTAAAATGAATAATATCTCGCAAACCCCGTGCTTCGGAGCCCACATCGGTAAATGCGAGGGGCAAATCTCTCGCGTAATCATGTGTACAAAATAGAAATTTCGAAAAACAAATTGAAAACAAATTGCGAATTTAAAGTTGGATTTGGACTTCATGACGAAAAATAGCACCTACGTAGGCTGAAATAGCCAGAAAAGCAATAAAATTCTAAAATTAACGAAAACCACGGGGTGTAATCCAACGAAATCCTGAAATCCGTGTACATTGTTAAAATGAGTGGTTGCCCCCTCGGGTAAATGTGACGTAACAAGGGGGGTGGGTACTCCGAAATTTGTGACAGCGTGTGACAAGGGGTGACCGGGTGCTCGAAAATCGGGCCAAACCGCGTGACGTCATATTCGAACGGCCCCCGAGGTGGTCGGACTGTCACGCCAAAGTTCAGGTGTTCAAGACCGAGGTTCAACCGAAAAAAAAAGCAAACAGATATGCGAATTGCAGTGATACATTCGTCAGGGACTAACTTATCAAAATGTACAGAAATTTATGCTATGTTTTCAACTCATTTCGCACAATCAAATTCAGATTGACTGTCCTGAAACGTAACTCAACATCACTGGTCTTAATAGTATTAAGACCACTCACTTAAGACTGTGTCTCAATGTCTTTTCAGACCTAGTACAAAGAATATTGAATACTAGTGAATATTAAGAATATCACGGAATAGTGACGAATATGTGATTCATTTTGAATATGAAAAAATATATGAGAATGCCAGAGAATCGGGGAGAATATGAATCGAATACCAGTGAATACCCATAAATATATCTGAGTATCTCATGAAATTGGCTGAATACTTCACAATACCTACGAATATTTAACTAATACAGCGAATATTAGTGAGTACTTGATGTGCAGACGGAATGCGGCTGTAACGGGTAACGGCTTCATATGATAAAATTAAGTGACAAGTTACAGGAAAGTTAGTTACATGGCTTTACCATTTGCCCCGTGCCAAGGGAAAGGTGGGCAGGCTCGCACCGCACTAGCTCCGTCTGTGTCTGTCTCAGCAAGTCGCGTGAGACACAGACAGATCTAGTGCGTTGCGGGCCTGCCTACCTTTTACTTGGCACGGGGCAAATGGTACACCTGATATATACTATACTATGTATCATTCTTCGAAGACTGGCTGGTAGCTTCACCTTCAATGTTATTACCTATTATTTATTATTATGAAGTAAATCTTTCAGGCACCTTAACTTCACGGCGAGCTCAGCCTGCAGCCAGTCCTGCATGATTCCCCGTCAACTACTACCAACATCTGCACTTAAAATACCCTACACGGTCTTGAAAGTAACATGGCTTTGGCGTGTAGATATCTGTCCAACAAGAAACGCAATCATTCTGTGATACTTGAAGATTCTGAATTACGAGTTACAGTATCTACTTTTGTTCGTGTTAGCCAGGTGCTGGCCGCGGCGGGATGTAAAAAGAATGGACGATGTGAATACATATTACATATTACATATTACACATGAAACGCAAACTTTTTACAGTGCGCGAAATGTATTCCGAGATCTCATACCTTTTTGAATTGCTTTGTTAACACTTCCGTACATTTCTAATATGTTAAAAAGTATCTAAGCCTGTCCGAGTTCCTTCATGACGATAGTTTCAAGAAAATTACGAAAACCATAAGACCTTAATAGTGAAATGTCACAAAGAAAATTTCTTTGTATTACAAACAATACTGAGGCTCTGTATTACGAACCCTGCCTGCTACAAACATAACGATAAAGTAGGTAGAAGGACGTCAGACCGCGTCGTGGTGTACGAGGCTCCGCTCACTGCAAACTTGGAAGCTTAGCTCTCGCTGCGGGTCACACCGGGTCGCACAGCGCAGAACACCAACCGCGCGGCCTGGAGAGATACCAAACCGTTGTGACATACTGTCAGCGAGAGCTATGCCTCCAAAGTTTTGACGTTGGCTTGTGGCTGACTCCGTGGCCAGAGGTACTCTGTGCTGCGGTTCCCCTCACTTTCGTTATTATTTGAAACATCTTACTTCTGTTTAGGCTCTTCTCCGGAATACGCTATTGCAGGTATGACAATTGCACTACAGGGAGACGTGTACGGGGTCATACAGAGGTGACCCACCCCTCGGCCGTCGCTGGGGTGTAACATGAAAGCGGTAATAAAATATTCCTGTGTCCCACTGTGTTTGATACCTGTGCGCTGGTTGCACTGGTCGGCACAGTGTGGTGTGCAGTAGGCGGCCACACGGGCCTCCTCTGCGCCGCAAACAAGTAGTAGTACTTTTACTCAACAAAACTCATTGAGACAAAAAAAAAAAAAAATCATCTAGAACACTATCTTGTACGTTTGTTTGAAAAGCAAAAATTAAGCAGAACTGCGCTTTGCACTCCATTATCACGCCGATACCTCAAGAACAGCAAAATATGAGCAATGTTTTTAGTGTAAAAATACAGGTCCTTAGCCTTAAGAAACATTAGATTGATGTTTCTTGCTGTGGCCGTTTAAGACACCGCCTCCGGCAGCGCAGCGCCTGGCCACGAACTGCGGTACGGGAAGCAGCACGGAGTAGGGCATTCCGCAGCGGAGTAGCGGAAGTGTTCCCACGGCCTGACAGGGTGCTCCAATAACAGCAGCCACTCGGCTGGGACTCCCACACTGGGGCCACACAACCTCTTATGATACATGCAGAACGTCCATGACGGACCGTCACAAAGCGACATTGGCAATCATAAAGCTCATTGGCCAAAACTTGACCTTCCGCACATAACCACACAGGCACGGAGCACGAGCGTATTAAACCTTTTTGTAATTACTCAGCCGTCGATTTGTTAAGTTGCTAAAGTTTCATTACGCCACAGCTCGGTGCAGGAGTGTATTGAAACCGCTACGGCGGTACCGTTCGAGTGTCCTGAAACTGGACAAATCGACGGCTGAGTACTTGGACACCCGAACGGTACCGCCATATAGGTTCGAATACGAGTATTTACAGGGAGGTTTAATACGCACGTGGTCCGTGCCTGTGTGGTGGTATGCTCGGTGTAAGGTGTATTTCTAGTGACTTATGGCCGCATCCCTCGCTCTGCGTGGTTTTTGTGAGTTTTGTCCAGATAAATCAGTTTTATGATTGCTAGTAGGCGTGCTAGAGTGAATCTGACGTGACTTTTAGCAAAAGGCCTCATCTGCAGGGACCTCATGCGGACACGCGAGTTGAGGTGGCACGTCCAGGGCTACCAGAAGAGGTCATGTGACCCATTTCAGGAATCCTAGCGCCAAGCTGCGTCCAACACGGAACTCAAAACTCAGCAATGTCAGGTTTAACTTTCAACACACCCTCCACCGGTCCTAGAATTGGGCGGTGACCATGTCTCTTTCATTCTCAGTGGAAAAATACGAAAAACATTCGTCACCAGCGCGCACTTTAGCTTACGGAGGTCGGACTGGACTGGATCTGTGGGCTGTAGCCACACCCAAGGGCACTGTGGCGCACTGTGGAATATGTTTTCTCAGGCTGTCACACCCTGGCAGCTCAGCCTGGAAACTCATACCATGACAGCCTAGGCTGTCCTGCGTGCGGGGCTCTTGCGATGTTAAACGTTTACAACCAAATAGGGTATTACGGAGATGCACAAAACGGAAGACAAGAAGAGACACAAAAAGACACCGGAGTTAGAAGCGTCGGTATATAAGTTGCGCGGGTCAGCCACGAGCTTACCTGAGAACTTTGCCCGTTAGCTCTCGCTGATGTGCACCGCTTGGGTCACCAGAGCCTGCTCGCCGTGCGGCTTGGAGGAGTGACTCTGTGGGCCGCGGAGCTGTGCGGAGCTGTGCGCTATGGAATGGTGGCACAAATCGTTCTAGAGAGAATGGTTTTCTCAGATGGGCTCGTGGCCGACCCGCGTCGCTTCCGTAACAAATCACATCCACGCTTCTGACTCGTTTCTTCTTCTTGTGAGTCCTCTTGACTTCCGGTTTGCGCGGCTCCAAAATTCCCTATTACTGTAGTTCTTGCAGCCGTGCTTTGGCGAGTACTTTAATGTGCACTGAAAAAAATGATTTAGTTGTGGTAGCTAATACTTCTGCTAATTTTGACATAGCTGCAATTTTAGCTCTTCTAGACGATATATTTGCTGAAGCAGCTAAGGTTTAGCTATGCCAGCTAAGGCTCAGCTATATCAGCCAACGCGTGATCTCGAACAGGGAAACCAGGGATCAACTGCACCAGCTAACGCTGAGCAGTCGCAGCTAAGGCTTAGCTGTAGCAGAAACATTATTTGCCCCTGAAGCTTAACATTTCGGCTATGTCAGAATTAGCTGAGACGTTAGCTACCGTAGAAAATTCTCAGCTACCAGAGCTAACCCATTTTTTTCCGTGTGATGAGGTTTGCGAATACTGAGCTTTGGTTAGGGCATTCAAATTCAGTATTACAAATTGGAAAACGCGTCTCTCAATTGTTCACGCTGACAAGATTGCGTTCTTTACGATAAAGATGTAAGTGCAATTATGTCTATACTTCCGCACAAAATTTAACACGAGATAGCTTTTCTGTACCTGAAATTGGAGTGATATTAATGGTATATACTGTATTGATTTGTTGTTGCAAAATAATATCAACATGTTACTTTTTAATATCATTGCAATTTCCATTGTCACTGCAATTTTAATTACAGCGTTATCCGAGTGAACAGGGCAGCATTAATTCGACGTCAAAAATACACGAATGTTCATTAAAATAACGTCAAGTGTAGAGGAAACGCGTTTGAAGTTGTTATGACCTTACTTTAACGTAAACTTTACAGTGTGCCACAATTATATCAAATTAGGATGTCCCGTTTCACTCAGTTTCTCACTTCTAGTGCGTAACTAGGCATGAAAACGTGGACATTGTACACCTGTTTTCTCTTTCTTTACTTCCTCTCCCACTACTACGAAGTAGAAGCAAAAAAAGAACGAGTATTGCGGTCGCCCTGCCAGTTAAGACCCATTTTCATCTCGAAAACTACGTAACGGAGGGATTCTGATTCGAGGGCATATTGGTTAAGCATTAATGTAGTTTAGAAAGTGACATACAGGTGCATTCAGACTCGTTCGGTTGCATCAGTCATCAAACGTAATCCATCATCCTTCGCAGCGTAAGCAATGCAATATTCGTCGCAATCCTTGTCTAGCCGCGAAAGACGGGTCTTGAAACGTTTGGGAAACGCCGAATGCTTGCTAAGATAGAAAGTGATCCGTTGATCCCCCCCCCCCCCCAGTGAAAATCTTTCGATTTTTCCATTTAGCCGTGCTAGTTCATACTGGATCACGACGCTCATAACCTCACAAAGTCTGCACAAACACGGCCAAATGTAAAAATCGAAATATTTTCCGGGGGGGGGGGGGGGGGAGATAAACGGATCACTCTCTATCTTAGCATTTAGCGTTTTCCAAAAGTTTCCCGTTGTTTCAAGACCCGTTTTCGCGGCTAGACAAGGATTGCGACGAATGTTTTCCGTTTTGATTCTCATGGCTGACGCTGCGAAGGCTGATGGATAACGTTTGATGGCTGATGCAACTGAACGAGTATGAATGCACCTTAACAGATTTCTCGAAAACAAAAATTGCAAACACTAGTTTTTAGAGACCGCCATACTTGATTGTTCTTGCAGATCCGTATTCTGCGCTAGACACTTTGATGCACGCTGAAGTCCTTATGGATGTTTTTAGTCCGCAATAAAGTCGTGTTCACAACCGTATCGCACACAGTCACGACATCTGTTCGTACAAAGAATAACATCCGGAACCACGTCTGTAAAAGGTGCCACAAGAAGTAAAGTTTCCGAACAGGCGTACATACATTCACTTGGGAACTGAACCCCGACTGAACCCCCCAAGGCTGCCCCGTCTGGGTACTCCAAATAGCTCGCCATACAAGCTGAGCAGTGTCTACTAGAATCCACACGATGCTTGAATCACTGCGAAAATTGTTCGTCGTATGGCGAGAAAAGCTGTGGCCATTCATTGGTCACCTGAATATGTCGCCACTTTAAGAAGTTTATTCGTCACGTGACGATATATTCGTGACGATGTATTCGTAGTACCGTCACATCCAAACAAGCAAACTGCAAGAAGACTTACTTTTCTAGACGCTTGGACACAACTATATCAGGTGACGACCTAGTCTTTACGAAGTTTTGACGACTCATTCGTTCTTGTCGTAACGTTACGACAATTACTTTGACAGTGTGACGTGTACGGACCACTCGGTGTCCCGCTAGCTGGCTCAGCAGGCTCAGGCCTTTCCCAACTGTCACCCCCAGATATTGATGAAACTTTTTTGGCTTGATCTACTAGTAATGAAACCCCCGCAAACCCCCGCAAACCAAATTTCATCTGCTATTACATGCTAGTTTCCGAGATATGATTTTTTAAATTTCCGTTTTTACCCTTAAATTGCTACATGTTGCGGACTCACTGACCCGAACGTTAAAAAACGAAAATTTAAACAATCATATCTCGGAAACTCGCATGTAATAGCAGATGAAATTTGGTTTGCGGGGGTTTCATTACTAGTAGATCAAGCCAAAAAAGTTTCATCAAGATCTGGGGGTGACAGTTGGGGAAGGCCCCTTGTCAGCAGGCCCAGCAGGCTCACCCGGACACACGCTGCAGTAGACCATTCCGTCCCCGGCAGGAGCGTCAGGCCACAAAGCTAACGCTAGCGGAAAATGTCTTTGTATTACAAAGAATATTGAGGCTTTGTGTTACGAACTCTGTTACAAATTACCGGCTGCATTGGGAATAACTTATTTTTAACTTCCAAACAATTTCTCCGTGACGCTTCGAAGAAGTTGTTTGTAAGCGTTGCGAGCACATTGTTAGTTACGATGAAAATCCTTTCAATGCAAAGAAAACAGTTTGTAAGAGAGTCGGTAACACAGAGCCTTAATAATGTTCGCTATGATTTCACAGTACGCTCTTGTGTCCAGTGACGCCCACATCCCGGCGGGCTGTGGCCTCGGCACTCCGATGGGCCACGCTCCCTGGGGCCCCACCCACAGACAGGATACCGCACTGTGTAGGAACGTTCTCCAGTGTCTATTTCGTGAAATAAAGTAATTGAGAAATCTTCGTAAAACAATGCTTTGTTGTACGTGCGACAACTACTCATTAGGCGTTTACGTGGAATAATCATCCAGGTTGTACATTTATCACAGGTGTACACCAGACCCCGTCAGAGCGGCTTCTGATGACAGCAGTGTTGGCCTGGCGCGGATCCAGGGGCGGATCCAGGGGCGGCTCTAGGGGGGGCGATGTACCGATTTCTGCCTACTTTCAGGCGGATTGTAACGCGAATTGCCTACCTTTCGGGCGCCCTTCGGGCACCGTAAGGGAGGGGGGGGCGATCGCCCCGTCGCCCCCCTGGATCCGCGCTTGGTGTTGGCCTGGCGCACACCGGGCGGACCCTGTGAGGCCGTGAGGCCCTGTGGGGGCCAGAGCCCCGGGCTGCTGCCGGTGGAGGTGTGGTGCGGAGCTCTTGTCACGGTGGTAAAGCTTCACATGCTTACGGACGATTTCTTTGGAATGGCGAAGCTTTTACTTTGAAATGCAAAGGAATCCTTTGTAAGAAAGCTTTGTAGTGCCCCCGTATTCTTTGTCGCATTGCACTGAATCAGCCTAGAGGGAAATCAGCTTAGCTGGGGGCGGGAGGGCTGAGTCCCCACATCACCCGTTTTAGGGGGACCAAACGGGCCAAGGCCGAAGACCAACCTAGTACCGGAGAAAAGTGCACAGAAGCTGAGACCATGTGATATCCCCGCTCTGCGTCAAACCTCTCGATATCGTGCGGACAAATTGACAAACCGAAACGTTATTCCAGCGCCACCCGGGCTGGGGCTTTACTGTCTAGGAAAACTAGAACAATAAACTATCGAAGCTGATTGCACTGCGACAGCGGACTCCGTAGCGACTGCTAACTTCACTGTAAACTGTAAGAAAATGAACGGAATAATACAGGTTTCCAACGAGACTTGGAAACGGAAGTTGAAGAACAAAAACATTTCCAGACCGTTAACTCTGGAGGGCAGATATGAGAAACTCGAATGGCGTTTTGAGAGAATTTCGAAGGTATCTGTCATATTTGGCGCCGCTATTGTGCAGCATAATTTCTCATACTTGCTCTCCAGAGCTTCCGGGCTGGGAGTGTTCTTCAGCTTCCGCTTCTGACCCTCGTTGGAAACCTCTATAGCGCCGGCCTCCACGGCGCGGCATCACAGACAGCGCTTGTTATCCCGCTCATCCCCATGGCCTCTGCGGCAGCCCAGCCGAATAGGGTAGTCCGGTGAGTGGTGAGCCGGAAGTGAGGAGAGGTCCGGAGCCTGGAGATGCGCTGGTGGGTGTGCTGCCGCCAGTACGTGTGTTGGGCCGTGAGAATCGCCGTGGGCCAAGTGCCTCCATGTTCTCAGGTCGATATAAATATATAACGCAAATGAAAGCGACGTTGTTCCTCGAAACGATTAAAGTTCGAGGTCTTCGGTATGCGCTATATCTGGTAACGCTGTCTATTAGAGCACATTTTTGGCGAGCGTAGTGAGCCCTTGTTCCCAAACGGACCACGCGCCGACACTCGTCGTGCATGTCCTGTCACTCACACACATTTCAGAAACACAACAGACCAGGCTCAACTCCCTGACTTAGAATAGATACTTATTGGCGGACAATATGGGAGCCGTGTTTATGATTCGTGAGTTTGAAATATGTTGTAATGAATGAATCTCACGGCCGCAGCTGGCACCGCTGGTACACCGTGCGGCTCAGCTCGGCACGGCCGGGCCTCTAGGCTCGGTTGTGTCGTACTCAAGCTGAGGCTGGAGTATTAAAACCAAATGTGAAACAACCAAGGCGCCAAAAATATTATTTGAAGATCGAAGTTGAAAATAAATTTCGCAAATTTCACCAAGGCGCATGATATGCTTGTTCCAAGCATGACTATGCACGATTCAAGAATATTATGCTTGACTCAAATACTGTCACAACTGGCACCAAGCTTCGTTATGCTTGGAACAAGCTTCATATCCTTGGAACACGCTTCATATGCTTGCAACATGCATTCTTTGATTTAAGAAGCTCTGCCAAGAATCCTCATTTAACGTTCATTTTGCGTTAGTTCAATCATTTAATTTTCAGAGTGTGGTAGCGATTTCGATATTCTGCGATGTTTTCATACGATATTGTGAAAATCTACTGTTCGCGATATCGCGATAATTTATCTTCAGCAATATCGCGAAATTTTATCGTCCGCAATATCACGATATTATATCGTACACAATATCGCGATATTATTGCGATTATTTATTGACGATAACCCGATAAATATCGTCGCGGCAGGAAATATCGATATCGGGACTTATCGACAATCAAATCCTATCGTATCGCGATACCGAAATTCTAATACCGCCTAGGGCTCGGTGGTGAGTGATACAAACTTCAAATTGGGAACCGACGCCCTCTGAACCCAGGAAATGTAAGGAAACGAGCAGAATAGGCCCTTCTCAAACAGGAAATGAAGAAAGTGGTGTGAGAATGCCTTGTCTCCCAGCGAGTCTCCCAGCACCGGCAGGCCGCGGTATTTGAGTGGCTCCAACAGCAGTCCTCGTCTGAAGCGATGCCGGCCATGCAGTTGTGAGGAAACATGCCCAACGTATTTACTTGAATTCACAGGAACATCGAATCATTTCCCGGTATTTCGCCGTCTCTGTAGCCAGGATCCCAAGTCCGCAACAAAGCACAGCGGCGGGCAACACCAGCGGGCAGCGCCCACGGAACCCTTGGTCTGGTTTGGTATCAACAGCCAAACACGTTTGTGATGCAGTGCCTGTTACTGAAGTTGCAATACACATGGCAACAAGTGTAAAAAGTATTGCAAAATCTGCTGTATTGCAAACTGTTTGCACTAAACGTGGTCCTATTTCTAATGGGAGTTCCGTATCCACACGGGGAGAAGCCATTCGAACACTGCCAGACCCTGGGCTTCAATATGAAGCAGACGCGCCCCAAACCTTAAAGCCCCGCTGGACGCGTCCAGCCGAGCTTCAAGGTTTGAAGCGCGTCGGCTTTAAACTGAAGCCTAAGGTTTAGCAGTGATTGCACCGAATGCCACAAGAAGTTCGCTCGGGAAAGTACTCTCCGAGTTCACCTACGTACCTACACGGGGGAGATGCCATATGAATGCACCGCGTGCCACAACAACTTTCCTCACTCCGTCACACTGCAAGCCCACCCTTCGTACTCATAAGCAGAAGAAGCCTTAAAGTGCAACAAATGTAGCACTAGTTGGTAGTCTTGTCCTGCTTTCTTTTTCTTTTCCAAGCTCCTGCTCCTAAGCAGACTACGTTGTTCACACGATGTTGTGTTACTTGTCTGCCAATGTGGTTCGAATGTGTAGAACGACTCGCCTATACGACTAAACTCGCAAATATTTGAGTATTAACCATGAAATTGCAATCGCAAGACAACGATCGCATTGGCATTATTACCACTTCTACTTTGTGTGAACTGGTGCCACTTAGGAAAATTTCACTTTTGTAAATCGTTTTTTCTATTTGTTCAAATGTTTTGCAAACATCCACTCTGGCACAACTCGTTGCTATGATAGACAGTTAATGCCAAGTCCAGTGTATGTATTATACTGAGCTGTTTACGAACGGAGTGTGCTTAAAATATTGTTGACTATGCTTGCTCTACCGGAATTGCGTAAATGTAATCTGAAGCGGAGTTTGAATGTTTCGCAATTCAGTCATATTTATACACTGCATTTAATCGATTTCTAAACGTTTATGTGAAAAACAATGGTGTTTAGAATTTGGAAAATAAAAACAGTCAATTTTATTCCTTAAGATGGATTTAGTTTCGTGTTTGATGGCTGTGTTAGGGCTGACGCTGAACACGCACATCTTTTGTTTTCCATCAGGATCTGATGGAGAAAGAAAGGATGTGCGTGTTCACCGTCAGCCCTAACACAGCCATCAAACACGAAACTAAATTTACCTTTAACATGTCATTTCAGGGTATTTTTAAAACATGGACACACTACAAAAGTAGTTACAGTCATTTCATCACTGCACTTTCTAAAATGTCGCTTTTGCACAAACATTATTTCTAACCGTTTAAATGTTTTGCAAACATGTACTCTCGCTGAACTCGTTTCTATCAAAAACTTTTCATAGTGTCCAGCAGAAGCAGTACAATAAGTAGCTGCTTACAAACTGAACCTGCAGTTAACTTGTGTTATTCGGCTTGCCTTGTCTAAATTGGATACATGCTATCCGGAAAGGAGTTACTTAATACACCGATCATCTTTTGTTCGATTTTTTTTATCTCTTTTTTTAAATTTAGAATTAATCAATGTGATTGAGAAGGTTTCGATGTTCAGTCTGTATTCTTCTACCGCATTATATCGATGGCAAAACATTCGTGTGAAAGTTGGAGTTTCTTGTTGGAGGATAAAATTAATAAATTTGATTCCCAAACTTGTCTTTGCACGGAGTCTTTTAAACATCAGCACACCGTAAGTGGTCCATTCATCACTACGCAAACACTATTGCTGACCAACCAAATAGACAGTACAGGTTTCCAGCGCGGCTCAGAAGCGGAAGCTGAAGAACAAAAACACTTCCATACCGGAAACTCTTGAGAGCAGGTATGAGAAATACTGATGGGCAAATGCCGCGCCAAATATGGGAAACATCCACCAAATTAACTGAGAACGCCATTCAAGTTTCTCGTACCTGCCCTTGGGAGTTTCCAATCTGGAAGTGTTTTTGTTCATCAGCTTCCGTTTCCAGGTCTAATTAAAACGTCTATTCCAACGAGGCTCGAGAACAGACGTAAATAGAAGACCAAGAACACTTTTAGGGGGAAAGCGAGAAATCCGGAGACATCGCACGGTCAAGAGTATTTCCGCCGTGGGCCAGCCAAAGGTCGTGCCGATATGTTCAGACTATTTCGTTGGGTCAAAACGAGTACAGCTACTCCACGAGGTCTGAGGAATCACATTAGGGCAGAGTAGGAATGGGCTTGGTGGCCCTATAACATGCGCGTGACGTATGATCAGCAACATCTAAGATCCCCTTTTCTTCTTGAGCGTCGTCTCCGCTTCCGGTCTGAGCTGCCCCGCATCAAAGTCCACAACACAGAACAGCGGCAGGCAACAGCAACGGACAGCGTCCACGGAATCCTCGTTCCTAGCAGCTAGCAAAGGGCTGCTTTGGTGCAGTGGCGTATCCAGGAGCGGCTTTAAGGGGGGGGGGGGGGCAAAGTCACACTTTTTGTGAACGTACAGGCTGAAAAGATATGCCGGTTGCCTACAATACCGGCGGAGGCAATTGGCTCATTGCCCCCCCCCCCCCCCCTCGGATCCGCGCTTGATTTGGTGTCAACACCACATGGCCAACCACGTTTATGACGCAGTGCCGCGCAGTGCCCGTGTTCGACTTCCATGAATGGACACACATCAGCATTTCTTCCCTATGAATTGTTCGTTGTCGGTCGCTGAACTATGATTTCTTGTTGCCCTCAGAGCAACTTCCATACTGAATTCGCACGTTCAGTATGTCTCTACTTCCGTATCCACACGGGGGAGAAGCCATTCGAACACTGCTAGACCCTGGGCTTCAATTTGAAGCCGACGCGCCCCAAACTTTGAAGCCCCGCTGGACGCGTCCAGCCGAGCTTCAAAGTTTGAAGCGCGTCGGCTTTAAATTGAAGCCTAAGGTTAAGCAGTGATTGCACCGAATGCCACAAGAAGTTCGCTCGGGAAGGTACTCTCCGAGTCCACCTACGTATCCAGACGGGGGAGAAAACATTTGAATGAATGCCACAAGAAGTTGACTCGGCTCAGTAGTCAGAGTCTGAGAGTCCACTTCGCCAAGGGCACTTCCCGCATGCATATTCGATTCCAACAGTGCCGACTGCCCGTGGCCAAGGTGCTTGCTGCAGGTGATATATGCCAGAACAGGCTCTTCTTAAACAGTAATAGGGTATTCCGCAGTAGAGCTTGACCGGAAACGAAAAGACAAAAATGATCACAAAAGCGGATACGGAGGTCTACAGTATGAAAAGTTCCGCAGCACGTGCCGCGCCGTCAACCACGATCCGACTCAAAAACTTGTAGGCTTCACTCTCGCTGATATGTCAGGACCATTTGTCAGGGTCAGGCAGCGCTGGAACCACTCCGCTCGGCCTGGGGGTGCACGGCCCCGGGCCGCCTCGTCTGACCCTCAGGCTAAGTCAATCTACGACGATCTCCCTTGATTTTAAAAACTGCTACGCTACGCTCGCCACATTAAGCGCAGAACGGAGCGTATCCCTAGTAAAGTTGTTAGCAAACAAATATGCAAAAAGTAGCAAACTAACCTCTGCTGACCACCGCTCCAACCTGCTTTGGATATTCCGGAACAGATTTTATCTTTCTTTCATAATATGCAGAGAAAAATAATAATTCGTATCCTTCAATACTCTCGCTCTGTTCTGCTCAACAAATACTTGGCTAACTGTCATTATAATATTATACTTCCAGCTTCCGGTCCTGCGGAGCACCCTACCCGCTCTGCCCGCTGCAGCGGCTGCAGTGGGTGCGGGTCCTGCAGCTGCTGCTGATGTAGGAAATCCTGTTAGTTTACGCTTCCCTCACCGCAGACACCTGCCTGCTGGGGCCTGCTGGGGCGGTCACTGCGGGGCTCTGATGACGTCTGCTGCCGTACCGGACAGGCAAGCTCACACACACTTCAACCTACGACATGGTTGAAAAGAATCCAACCCTATTCAAGAGGTTAAATTTATTCTAAGGTCTGATTTATATTACGCGGGTAAAGGTTAAAGTTGAAACCCTCCCAAAATAACTTTGAAAACGTTCAGGTGGGCTCGCGGCCGACCCGCCACGCTTCTGCGCGGAACTTCTCATACCGGCGCTGCTGTCGTCAACTTGTCTATCTTTTCCCTTTTGCAATGTGTAGAAAGCGTAACTTCTAAGTATTCGCAGCGCTCAGAACCAAGTTTTAAAGACGCTTACGGATGGCGCGTTATAAAGAGCGCTGGCGTTTGGGCGGCAGTCTCTGGGCTGGCAGGCCCGGCCAATAGGCTTTTCTGATGAGCTTGAAAACGGAAGTTCCCCGAAAGATGTCGGCCACGAGTTCAAAGGATGGAACATCCCAGCTCAATATTCGTCATTTTGAAGCGTTTGGATGAAAGAAAATTTGTCCAAAAGCAGAGAGCTTTCGGCTCGCTTCGTTCGCCGGAATGGTTTATCGGCAATTGCGCCTTTGCATCTCCGCATCCCGTCAGGTTTTTCGTCTTTATTTTATGGAAAATTGTTGCGAAAAGGATGTCTTTACCGAAAATAAAATGGTAGATTGATCTCAGAATGCAGTCTGCACCGAGCTTGTCGATCGACGCTCGCACATTTCCTGGACAGTCCTTCTCATCAATAATATATGTTCCACATAACATCGTTTCAGATAAAGAAACCTTTAGAATTGCAGGAAAAAAAATCTCGCTCGCTTCGCTCGCGACTATATCTATTACAACGCCTACAAGATAGGCAAACATGCGCACTTTGAGGGACCCCGCATCTCATGTCTGGCTCCATACCCTCAACCCCGGCGAAATCACGTCACTTTTCAAGCAATTAATTATCAAAACCATTGTACGAGGAAAACTGCTAACAGTAATAGCCTAAATCGCTGTGACTTAGATCGGGAACACTTACATACCCGTCAGAGAAGATTAAAATCTAAAATTTCTGGTTTAAAGCTTCAAATCGCTAATCTTCACTTCACAAACACCACAGCCCAGGTGGACACGGTGAGCCCAACACAGCAGCACACCGCAGCACCCTCACCGACCCCGCCGCCTCTCTGTGCATCTCGATAGCCGCCGGTGTACGGAGTGTCCCGGGGCCAGTGATGCAGACAGCATCCACCCCCGGCTCAGCCAAACAGAATGGAAATGTTTGTATTTTACGGACGAAAACCTCCATATTACTTTTAAAAAAACCATCCGTACACTACAAACAAACCCATCGTTAACACCGTTCTACAAAATCCTCAGTAGTATAATTAAAACGGAACTCTGTAAGGACTCAGCAGTGCGGCTCAAGTGTAATACACAGACAGCTCTGTGATTCGATGAATTAAACCTGCTCTGTAAACTCGGGGCCGTTCGAATATGACGTCACGCGGTTTGGCCCGATTTTCGAGCACCCGGTCACCCCTTGTCACACGCTGTCACAAATTTCGGAGTACCCACCCCCCTTGTTACGTCACATTTACCGATGTGGGCTCCGAAGCACGGGGTTTGCGAGATAATATTCATTTTAAACTCCTGTTGCATAGTGTAAATTTTCTACGATACTTTTTGGCTGAATGTGGAGTAGGCTGCGACACAAATCAAGTTTAACTCACCTGAAGGCGGCTGAAAGTTTTATCACAAACCATTTCATGTAGCTTATCGCTGTGACCCCTCTTTTTGGCACGTGTTCGACACGAAAATTTGATTGTCATATGAAAAGAGGCCGCACGGGAAAACGGGAAGACGTCACATGGCTGAGACCGCCTACCCAACTACCCACCCGGTCACAGCTGGTCACATGCTAGGGAACCACCCCCAGCGTGTGACGTCATATTCGGACGGCCCCTCAGCAGTGTGGTCACTGCAGCAGCTGAAGCACAGTGGGCCACCATGCTGTTTAAAACGCAAACATTGACTAAACCTGTCTTATAAAGACAAAACCTTAACTCCAAGATTTCCAAGATGAGGCGAAGTGGTCATTTCTGGAAGTAACTACGAAAGATAATAGTCGTACGTAGTTTTAGACGTAGCCGCGTACAAAAGCCTCGGAGCGTGTCCAGAGCTGAGGGACTCACCAGCCTCTGCAGCCTCTGCAGCGGGGAGGGCGCCGACGGCGGTGTGATGAGTCCAGCGGCCGCTGTCCCGGCGGGCTCTGCAACACAGACAACTCGGTGAGGACTTCCGTTTGGCGCCCGCCGGAGTACCCTATGGCCTGGGCTGCAAGTGCCGCCGCCGAGGGGCCGACCTGGACCATGTCCTGCCGAGGCCACCACTCCAACGGGTAGACTGACGGCTGCGGGTACAACGGGGAGTCCATGCCGGACTCACATCCCCCCGGCGCCAACAGCAGCATGAGTTGTAGTGTGGAATACAGTTTTAAATTACAGTTGTGGACTTTAGTTTTAATCCCGCTTATTTTGCAAGAATACTGCATTTGCATTGCAGATGCGGGTTCTATTCTCGACCCCTTTCGAAAGCTACTCTGTCCATGAAGTCAAAAGGTAATATTGTTAACTGTGTACGCTGCTATTGGAAATCCTTATCAAGACTACACCTTATAGAGAAGTAAAGGTTTACAAGGGTTGGCGTCGCCGACCATCACAAGACACCGCCATAGTGAGGGGCAGCGGGGCCACCACGGCGTCCTCACTCAACTTATAGGGACCATTTTTAAAATTCACCGAATTTTTATGTGATTACCTGCCCAACTCTTGTCAAATAATATTTTCCTCATGTTTGGATAGTCGTTTTCCTTTCTGTGGCCCCTAGGCGCGATGCCAATGTGTCATTTTGAAACAGTTACTATCATTAATTAGCTGGCTCAAAACATCATGACACATACACACAAAGAAAGCACAAAATATCTGGAAAGAAAATGTACACAGTTTGTCCTGCTGTATGAGAACATTCAGTGTACCAAGTTTCCGAGGGCGAGGAAGTCATGGCCACTAAACTCAAAGACCAACAACATAATACTAATAGTAAAAAATACAGTTACAAACCCCAGATTATTCACAGAGAAATAGTAGAATATTTGTGGGCAATAGCTTCTACAGAGCAAAGAAATAGCTTCTCTACATAAATACCTTCAGAAAGATAAGTTCTAAAAAGATCTAATTACTTCACATGTTTAAGAAGTGTCTCAATTAACTTCACAAATACTGCCATAGCAGACCCAGAAATCTCTGAAGTATGGCACGATGACAACTCAATGTACATTTCCTCTTTGCCTTAACTGAACCATTAGGTGTGTTATACATGCAACCAGTAGACACAGAGGCTGCAGCTATGGAGCACCAGAAATGGAACTAAGAACTCGTAACAAAGGAGAACTGTGGAGACGGCATGAGAAATCACGAAGTTTACACCGGAGAGCGAATGATTTTTCTGATAATTCTTCTTCGTTGCGACTTCCACTTTGGGCTTCTCCGGAGTAGTCTATTCAGCGGCTCTCGGACACCCCAGGGGCCCAGCCCCTGCAACGGGTTTGTGGCGAGTGGACACAGAGGCCTCCGCGGGAGCCAGCGGGAGCCGCAGGAGCCAGCGGCAGCAATAGGGTAACCCGGGGTACCAGACTCGGAGGTGGGTGAACAAGCAGTCTGCCAACATGAAGAGAATGGTGGCGGAACGTACCACGGGCCCCAAACAAAACTTCCACTCTGGGCCAAACCGAACGGGACTAATGTTGCGAAGTCAAAACCCGGGGCACACCGGGGCAGACACCCCGGGCCGCCGGCTGCCAGAGCTGCCAACAGCCGGGCAGGTCATGTGGGCCGGCAGCCCAGCCTCTGCGGGCACCACGGCTGCACTGTGGGACCTGGTGAGTGCGGCAGCTGGGGCCCCTCTAGCCCCCGCTAGCCCCCGCTAGGCCCCAAGGCTGCCTGCCGCCCCCAGAGCCCCCCCACACTCCGGGACGTCGGTTTTCCGCTTCGGGGTAGAAGCCAACACTCACCCGTCCTCTCCTCGGCTGGGGCCGCTGGAGCCGGTGGCGCTGAGGATGAGAAATTCCCCGGTCAGCGGCGGCTGTGGTCCGACGAGTTCTCAGCGACAGAGTGACAGCCAGACTGGAACAGTGAAGTTTCTCTTAGCTGGGCGACTAACCGGCTTAGCTTCAACCTGTAGAACCACAAGCAGGCCTCGAAAACGGGGTACTAAATTATCTAACTGCACTAGAAACGCGTCTTCACGGAGAACTTATCACCCTATACTGTAAAGCGAATGCAAGACGAGTAACGTGGCACTGAAACTGCCAAAAACACCCAATTCAGAGCTTGAAAAGGAGATTTTCCCTTAATAACAAGCTGGCCCGTCCCTTCCGTCAAACCTCGGTGACAGTTCCGCTGCGCTCCACCGGCACCTCGGTTTGACAGGGGGACTTGGCCAGCTTGGCCTGCCGGCGGCGATTGCGGGGACCTTCGGCCCCCGCCTCAAGTCTCCCTAGAAGTGCCCGATAGCAGATGTATTTGTTACGATTAAAATCGCTAACCTGAGCCCGTCCCTGAGCGCGCCGCGATGGTAATGACGTGCGCGCGGTGGCCAACCGCAACCTTAAAAAACAAAAACAGACAAATTTTCATCAATCTAAAATGCGATACAAATCGAAAATTGTTGCCACCGCACGTGATTCTACGTTAAAAAAGGAGTTGATCCTCAAAATTTGAAGTATTTCTAGCAACAATAAGTCGGCGTACACACGTCCGAACGAACGAACATTCGGCATAAGACTATAAGCCCGGCTCCTGCCGTTTGTAAAGAAACATGTCGGGACGGGCTAAAAAGTACTTGTCTGGTATTTAGCTTAAAAATTACATTTGTGACTCAAACATTTTTTTTTAAATCATTTCAATGCGATGGAAACAAAACTGAACGATTTATCATTGTAAACTGTTTATTGCATAAACCCCTGATTTTGTGTGAATAGGCACTCTCAGTTCAAGATGAAAATTCCAATTATAAACTTTACAAAGGCGAAAAGGGATACCAAAAAGATGCGTTGAAGTAACAATCCTTCTTTTCTATTCGTACGCCGGAAACAATATATATATCCTTTCCGCCTGTAAGTAAGCAAAAAGAGGGATATTGCCTCCCCCCCCCCCCACCCCACCCCTCCCCCTCAAGGTGCTCCCAGATCCGCCCCTGACGCTTTCCGGTTACAAACAAGCGAATTCTCATCCTTTTCCTGGATTGCTTCTACGCTACAACTCATCACTTCCGTTTGGTGTTTCGGCGGAGGCCTTGAACTGTAGGCGATAATGATACAGCCCGGAGGGGACAGTCCCGGGGCAGCCGGCCTCAGCCACAGCAGTGATGTCTCCTCGAGGGAGAACTTGCCCAAATAATTATGAATTCATCTCAATTCATACATGTATTTAAAGTCCTGGGATTCTTCTTCTTCATTACGACTTCTAACTTCCGATTCGGGGTTCTCCGGAGTACCCTACACGCGGAAATGGTTGCGGACGCTAGCAGAGCTCCCTCGGCCGGTGCTGCAGGGAGTGGGGAGCAGAGCGGCGGCAGCAGTGGAGGCCGCGGGGCCGTGAGGCAAATAATGATAGAGCTGTACAGCAAACTACACTGCTGGTACAACAACTCTGAAACCTGCACGTCAATATCTTCACGCGAACTGACCAATTGAAAACTGCACAAGCTAAAAAAAATATGAAAGTTTTTCCAATATGTGCGAGACAGTAAGTTAACCATCTCACGAGCCAGGACAAAATACAGCAATAGTAGTTTTAGTCTATTTTTTTAGCAGATGATACCTCAAAACACTAACATTACAGCTAAACATAAAAACTAAATTAGTTTGAGGTTTGAGGTGAGCTTTTACCATCGATAAGTCGAAAAGGCGTAGCGACTGCGGCGAACTAATAATGTAAGGCGGGCCGGCACCAGGGGGGACCCGTGAGGCCGTCGCTGGCTGCGAGCCGGGAGATTGTCGCGCACTGCTCGGGTCGAATCGTTGTCCAGAAGCAGGGGCCCGCCGGCTCGGCTGCGCCTGCACTCGGCTGGCCTCGCCTTCGCTCGCTTGGCCAAGGGCCTCTACCGAAACCGAAAATTAACTTTCCGGTAAACAAATTTGCCTCAGAAGTTGTTCTTTCCTTTCAAATATCTTCGGCTCTCCCTCATAATACAACAGAAGATAAGTCCTGCTTTCACAGACACACACATAAGACTTTATTTTCATAACTTCCTAAACTCTTAAGAAACTGGAAGACATTTATAGTTGTTATTATCTGATTCCTATTTAAATAGGGATTTAATTATTTTTTTTTTTTTTTTTTTTTAATTTTAAACACTTTGTTAATGACCGGTAATTTTAAGGTATGAAGTTTCTGAATTTCCGAATGCCAAGCGTATTAAACAACAACAAATCGGTGAACTAAAACGATTTACGAAACGAACAATAACAACAAATAAATAAAACGTCGAATAACTAGTCCAGTAGCGGTGAGGGAGGAGACCAACTGCGACGCCTGAACGGCACAAGTCCCACATTAAACTTGTGATATTTCGCTCGCAATTAAACCACACGGCAACAATAGGGTAACCCTGAGGTTCCAGAACCGGAAGTGGGCGCATGAGCAGTCTGCCCACAACACGGGGGTGGAGGCGGAGCGTGCGCGGGCTGCACACAGAGCTATTCAACTCGTCTGGAACAGGCCGCCGGAACACTGTTTGCCAAATTGCAATGCGTCGGTTACTGCCGGGAAATAGCGATGCACTCCCTGTACAACGTAATGGACCCGTTACTGCAAACACTTTGTGATACAGTGGAACGGAAACCGTTTGCGTTAGCGAGTCCATTACGTATGCAGAAAGTATCACTATTTCTTGCAATAACAGCATTGCATTGCAATTTCGGAAGTAGAAGTTTTGCGATATTGTTGTCACGATGCGTTTGTGAAGAAATTGTAATATTTAAGGATCCGAGAGCGGTAACAGGACCTAATATTTTCGCTCGCCAACATCGATAGTTTCTGTCGCATAGTGGAAGTGGACCCTGTCAGTAATGATTTCGAAATGGCAAAGTCGTAAAGTTTGAAGGTAAAATGCCACTTGCTTCTCGCTCGCGACTGCGACAACTATTCTAACGGTGGTGAAGTGGATGATTAGTCATCCAGTTGTCCCATTTGAGTCACAAGTCCGATACCTTTTCGCTCGCTTCGCTCGCGAGATAGTCTGTTGCCATGAGTGGTACGCGTTGGACATCAGACGCAATGTAGAATGCTTTTCCGATCGCATCCGAGCCAAGATGTCACCGGTTTAAGAAAAATGTGTACTATGAAAGGAGGCAACCCGTAACATTTTGTACCTGGTGAGTATGTGTGTGTGTGTGGGGGGGGGGGGGGGCACACAGCCCCCTGCATGTGCACCGCAGCCCGCAGCCGGCCGCCCCCGCTGGCCCCGGTGCCCTAGGCCGCCTGCCCCCCCCCCCCCCCCCCCCCCCCCCCCCACTGTGGACCCGCGGGGGTCTCCAGAGAGGTCAGCCAGTCCAGTGGCATATTCTCAAGAAGACTCCAGGCGGCAAAGGAAGAACAGCAACATTCCCACACACCGGATGCAAAATGAGAAACTTAGACGGCGGTGATGGGTCTGCAGGGGCTGTTGCCCTCCGTTTTCTGCTCTGCGGCCACAAGCCAACACTCACCCGTGCCCTCCTCTGCTGCCGGAGCCGCTGGAGTCAGTGCAGCCGGTAGCGTAGCTGTGGTCAGCAGCTGTGGGAGTTCTCCAGCGGCGCCGTGACAGCCGGACTGGCACAGTTGTTCTCTGAGCCCTCATACAGCCGCACCTTGGCCGCCTAACCCGTATCTTCCAGTTTTTCGATTAAGGTCATGTTACAACATTTTGGAGACATTATGGCGCCAAACCGAGTCCGAATCATGTCTCAAATGTTACAATTGAGAATAAGGTTTTAAAACAGCCCCTTCTCGCTCCTAACTGGGCGATGATTATTTTAACTCTTATCCTCAGAGTTTAATTACCTTACCTAGTGCTTCTTACCCAGGACTTTTAAGTGAAAAAAAGAAGTCGTATTGGACTTTTGTAAGACTGAAGCTGCCAAGAACACATCAATTTAAAAACAAAAGAAAAAAACAAAATTGTGCTGGAAGATTTTACAGTTGTAACATAACTAATTTGAGGGTTCTTTACTGGAATTGACGTCCAAATCTCAAAAAATGTTTCTGTGGACCGACCAAGACTGAACAATTAATATGTGTATGCTCATATAATACAGGTTTCCAATCGGACTTGGAAACGGAAGATGAAGTACAAAAACACTTCTAGACCGTAAACGTGAGGGCAGGTATGAGATACTGGAATGGCGTTCAGAGGGAAGAAGGATGTTATTTCCCATATTTGGCGCGGCCCCTGCGCATCAGTACTCCTCACACCGGCTTTCGAGAGTTTCCGCGAAGTATTCTACTACTCTCGAGCGTTGTTGGAAATGCCTTCTCTGGTTTAATGTAAATAAACCACGAAGCCAAAAAATTTGTACTATAGTTGAAAGCTAGGCAAGAAGGGGTAGCAAATGAAGTAAGGTAGTAACAGCAGTCCTCTCTTGACGTTACATGAGCAGGAAATGGGTCTAATATCGGCATGATTTATAAACTTTTGGCTTCACATTGCACAATACATGCGAGAGAAAAGCATGTTAAGTGCGTCTTTGGGCCATGATGGCTGTATCTCATCGGTAGTTTGTGTAATTATATTCTCCCAGAGTGGATCGGACCTATTAATTGGTACAAAATATTGACGAGTCGAAAATCACCGATAATATACGCCAACGACCTACAGCGGGCAGACAATGCCTCTGTCACACACACACATCTTGTTATATATATAACTAACGCTGAATCCTTCACAATTTTGCTAAAACGTGAGTGTGTCCAGAGTTACATAACCGGAGTCGGCCCCCGGCCCTGGCTTACAGGTCTGAGATCTGAGGCCGAGCGGACAGCGAGGGCTGCGTAGAGCAGCGCGCGGTGCAACAAGCGGAAGACGGGAGCCGGAAGCAGCTACGGAACCGTCCGTCAATTCTACACCGGAAGACACCGTACCTTGGTACAACAGAGACACACAGGCGTCGGCCTTAGTATGTTTGGGGCGGTGCGGATCCAGGACTTGTCAACAAGACCAGAGCGGCAGTGCAGCTGCCGGGGCACCGCAATAGGCTCTTCCGGAAGAGTCGTGGGCGGAAGCAGCAGGGCGCGGGGCACCGGGCTCGGACACACAGCACCTAACATGAACCCCGTTGGAAGTATGAGCAATCGCGTGCTCGCAATCGTAATCGACATTAGGTTTTAAAACACGATACATGTTTGGTTCAGTTCTACGGCAGTGAGGAGGTCTGGAACTGTTCCCGGCTGCTCCTCCGATACCACCTCACTCCCGGATAGGAGTTCTCCGCAGCTCTCTAAACCCCTCACAGTATTCTCATGTAATGTCTCCTCTAGGTCCCCACGCCCCAATAATTATAAATTCATCTGAACTCACCCGTGTATACAAACAATGTCGTAACGTATTCCCGATAGGGACGCTCTCCCCGGCACTGCCTTGGCTGAGCTCCGCTGAGCTCCCTGCCCGGGGGGCCCAAGTGCCTCACTCACCGCGCTGGGCCGGCTGGTGACCAGCAGTGGGGGCCGCCGGGGCCGTGGGGGCTAACGGGGCCTGCAGGACGAAAGACTTTGTTACAGCAAATAGGGGCTTCTTTCAAGATGGAAGCTTTTCCCTGGCTTTTCCCCGACCTTTCACTTGACCAAATTGCAAATGTATCTTGATTTTTGACATGTATTTCCAAGTGATAGGTTATGAGCCAAGCCATCTGCTACTCAGAGCCATAACAAAACCATCGCCATATATTATACAGCTAGTTTTAAATATGCATGACAAAACAAGAAAAAAACCAACGGCTTAACCGATGGCTAGGATGGTACATAATCGTTGAACGTAGGAAGCCAAAGCCAAAATAATTTATAAGTTTAGACAACTTCCAATAAAACATAGGTATTAAATATTACAATCAGATGAGCATAGCAACACTAACAAAGCAATACATATATCTGCAGCTGGTAGGTGGCAGTAAATTATAACTTGGTTCATATTTAAGGTTTCAACAGTAGCCATATGAGCCAAACATGAGGTGGCCTCGCTCACCTTACAGGCACAGCAAATAACGCACGCCAACAATTTTAGTTGGGCTATATAAAATCCGCAACACACTGGATAAGTCCATGATATGAAAAACACAATAGCCATAATTACTATATGAATAGGAAACAAGGGGACAAGGCAAGCTCTACGCGGCCGAAAAATAGTCAAAAATCCAAGAGGAAAAGGTACCAATTTTAATCACTCAAACTCATGAGTAGATTATAGTAATTTAAGCAATGACACTGCCAAAAGATGTGAGAAATACCAAGAACCAGTTCCGCTGCGCTCCACCGGCACCTCGGTACGACAGGGGACTTAGCCAGCTTGGCCTGCCGGCGGCGTTTCCGGGGGCGTCCGGCCTCCGCCTCAAGTCAGCCTAGAATTTCCCGACAGCAGATGTATTTGTTACGATTAAAATCGTTCACCTGAGCCCGTCCTGTGTAACAGTGCGCGCCGCGATGGTTATGGTGCGCGCGCAAACACTAATGTCACGAAACAAAAACGTTTTCATTACTCAAAAATTCGATACAAATAGAAAATTGTTGTCACCGTACGTGATTCTACGTTAAAAAATTTGAAGTTTTTCTATCAACGATAAGTCGGCGAAAACACGTCCGCCCGAACGAACAGTCGGCATCAGACTGTAAGCCCGGCTCCTGCCGTTTCTGAAGAAACGTGTCGGGACGGGCTAAAAAGCAGACAGTTTTCTAGACACACCCAAACATAGAGACACAGCAACTCACAGAATGAAGAATGTTCTCCATACCGTATCCAGGAGTATTCATAGTATAAAACACACACTCAGGTATGGCGGGCGCCACCCGGCCAACACTATCACTTTCACATTTGCACTTGTATCTCCCGCCAAGGGGGAGTCGTAGCCCAGACGGCGTGGCCTTGGGGACAGCGGTGTGGCCGCGGCCAGCAGGGCGCCCGTGCGGCGGCTGCGGCCCCCAGGACAACGACGGCGTGGTCTAGGATGGCGCCTGGATCGGTGTTCATGGCGCCGGAGCGGGGAAGGCGGGGACGACAACAGCAGACCCCTAGCCTAGCCCGGCATGGTGGGCTCCCCACTCAAAGGCCTTCTTTGCACATAACTTCCGTAACACCGGCTTTGGGGAATCCTCTATTCCTGTAACTGATTGTGCCGCTGCCGTCACCCTTCGGGCTGTGATTGTGTTGAATGCAGAACAAGTAGCAGCACGAGGTTCAGTCGGCTGCAGCTTCCGAATCAGTTCTGTCCGCAGTAAACACTTCTAGCACCCACTAAGTCACAGAAACATTATAAGTATGTGCAAAGGAGGCAGCACCGAACGTTGTCACCACCGTGCGTGATTCTATGTCGAACATGCAGTAAATATCCACAAGGCAGTTCGGGGCCGTGTGGACATGTCGGGAGGGACACCAGCCAAAGCTGTACGGCCTACAGGTAAATGTTATCTTTTAACACGGTGTTCATACAAAATCCTACTTGCATTATTTAAACTATATACTGTTGGTTTAAAATACTAAAAAAAACGGTTTAGTTAATCTGCAGAAGAAACGCCTGCCTGTAAGCATCCCCCTCCGAAACCCAAGTCTGGATCCGCCCTGCCGGCTCCGGGCTCGGGGACCCTGTCCCCGTCCCGCCCCCCGCGGCCAAACACTGTAGGTAAGCCTTGTGACCGGGGGACCTCCCCGGGGGAGGGGCGTCAGGCGCCAGTAAACTCTTGACCTCGGGCCGATAGGAGATTCCGGAACGGAAGTCCGACAGAAGCCCTGCAGTTCCGAAGGTAGACGTAAGTTTGACACTCTGTTTCAGTAGTTAATTGAACTTGGAAGTGGCAGCCTTCGCTAAATTCTCCCCGGCCCCGGCTGGGCGGCGTCTGAGCTCAGTATGAGAATGTTAGCGTTCAAAAGCGGCGCTGTGGGCTCTGCAACGGGGAGGCCGCGGGGAGGTCAGGTGCCACAGACAGGTGACAGCGGGCTGCACAGGCCGGGCCGCTGTAAGGAATATCTGCCATGCGAGCCACAATCAATTACTGACACATCGAAATCGGTGGGATTTATCGATACCGGTAATGCAATGTATACTCTACCTGGGGGGGGAGGGGGGGGGAGGCATCGTCATGAATAACACATGTTCCACATTAAGTAGATTCGATTACAAATAAAAAAACGTAAAGGATTTAATAAATTGTCAAACCCTTGGGAAGTAGGCTACCATGGACCCTTGTGGGGGCTGTGTGAAGTTCATTTACAGCTTAATATGTGTTTTATGAAAGAATGTATGCAAATGCATACCTATCACTCTTGTCCCCATTAATATATCAGACCCTTGGCTTTTGAATGAACCCAGATAGGCCACCTCATGTTCCACTCGATGGTAATGAAAGGCTAAAGGTCTGAAATGTGTCATTTGAAGCAAAATTTATGTCAATTTGTAAAAGTTAAATATATGTTTCAGTAGGATGGTGAAGACAATTGTTTCCTTGAATGATTCCCCCTCTTTTCTCAACACTATCACATTTACAAATCAAAGTACTAATGATGCACGTTGTAAGAAATTGTCTTATGAAATGAGCATTGTATGTGAAACATTGAAGAAGAAAAAGTCCCCATCCTTATTCTGGAGAGAACAAGAAAGTTTCCAAATTTAATTGGGTAATGTTGGCTGACTTCGTTAATCTTTACTATTGACTTCCTGAACTGAATGTTCTGCACGTGCATCACAGCACGTAACTTGAGAGACAACAGAACACTATGCAGCTGTTTTTATATTGAAAACTTTGATGACAGATCTACCAGTGAAACACATATTATTTAGCTGTTATCAAATGGAAACTTAATTTTGAAAGCTGATAGTTAATTGACAAATTTATGAAAAGTCACTAATTAATATAAGAAATAGTCAAATTTACTCCCAAGCTTTATTGTCAAATAATTAGAAATTAATGGAAGTCAGTCTAAGTCGGTACTAACTGACTTCATGACTTTTCACAGCATTCTTTTTCACTCCTGACTTGTGGAAAAAAGTGAGTCACTGAAAACTTTATGCTTGAACACTACAGTTTGCCCACTGAACAGAGGTTTGTGCTTCGTTCCTAAACCACTTAATCGCGCGGTGGGGGTCTTACCTGCAGTCCGTCGGTAATCCTGTGAGCCGATGAGGTCCTGCCGGCGGGGCGGGGCCCGGAGCCCCGGGCCCAGGCCCCAGCCCAGGTAGCGGCGGTCTTGTCCTTTGTCCGCACACGGTACCTGCCGAGCCCAGCAGCTCAGCGCCGACACAACACGGCCCACAGTCCGGCCCCACACAAACACAAACACAAACACAGACACAAACACACGGGACGCGGCCTCAACAAACAAATTTCAATGCGGTCCGCGGCTCAACGGTGGGAGCGGCCAGCGGCTATGACAACAGTTGAATGTGGTGGGGGAGGGCGGTGCTGGGCAGAGAACAGCGCAGCGGAGGGTGGGGCTGGGCAGAGAACAGCCCCCTATGATGCACCGCGCGCTGGTAGGAAAAGGCTCATTTGTTGGGCAATGATGCCGAAGGGGTGTGGGGAGTGCCGAGAACTTTCTCTGAAAGTAGTTTCGATATTGCAGCAGTATTTCCCGCTGGCCCTGCCCGCCCCGCCCCTCCCCCGGCCCCCACGGGGACAGGTGCCTGTCTCTGCCCTGTGGCTAGCAGACGGACGGCTCCCGACAGCCGCACCACTGTTTTAACAGTCACGGTAATTCCTGCGGCTTCTGCCCAGCCCGGCCCACCCGGCACGGGCCCCAAAACAACCAGCCTTGAATTTACAAGTGCTTTTCCAGTTCCGGATAATTCTGTAAATACGTAAAAGGAGAGCTGCCGGAAACACGGTGCACCTGCTTGACTCGGCGAGTCCGCAGAACCAGCGCCTCTGGTGAGAACGCCGTCAACTATAAATTCAAATTTGGCAAATTTATTTCGAAATCGGGGCTGAATTCATTCGATCTACAAAATAAATAAGCGTTGAAAATTTAAATCCGGAATTTAGGTGCCAAAACATTGTGTTGTTTGTGTCTGCGGCGGCTGTACGGGCCTGTGGCCGTTGACGGGGAGGGGGTGGGCGGGCGGCGGGGGAGGTGGTGGGGGCTGCTGCTGCTGCGGCTGCCCTTCCGCCGGCAGTTCTCGCCGGTCGGTTGGTTCTGTCGGACGTGCGTCGCTCCGCTCCGCTCCGCTCCGGTCCGCGGGTCCGCTGTGCTGGCCTCTGCCACGGCCGCCGCCGCCATGCCGCCGCCATGCGGCCGCGTCTGCCTGCGCGCCGAGTTCGCTTCCCCTTCTAATTAACTTCGGAAATTTAGTAATTTCGTCACTGCGGTTTCGCCTCGGGAGTTGTGTTCGCGTCGCGTTTTGCATTTTCCCCGGTTTTGTTGGGTTTTCGGCGGTGATAGTTGCCGGCCGGCCCGACCGTTACAAGATGGCGTCATGCCCCAGTCCGCGGCCGGTGCTGTGCTGTGCCCGGCCCCTCAGTGCCCACCGGGGCCCACCGGGCTGCCGCTGCCGGCCCTCCGCGGTGTGTCAAGTGTGGAAGTGCGTCGGGCCACATTTAATTTCGGTTTTTGCCATTTTCCGTGGCGCGTGTGTGATTGGCGTCGGCTTGGACTGAGCGTCCGTTAGCGTCCTCCGAGGCTGGCTGGGCCGGCACCGCCTCCGCCTTCAAGACCACTGCCCTGCTGCTGCTGCTGCTGCCCCGCCGTCCTGCTCAAGATCATCATGGTGCTGGAGGTAAACCCGTCGCAACCGCGACGGTGTTTGGGTGAGTCCAGTGGTCCTTCCCCCCCCCCCCCCCCCCCCCCCCCCCTCCTGTGTTAGTCCGGCATTGGCCCCGGCAGGGGTGGAGGCTTCGCATTGGTCAGTGTGAGGCGCCCGCCCCGCCGGTAAGCCATAGCCGTTGTTGTGCAGCGTGTGACCTCCCCACAGGTCAGGCGGCGCACGACCGTTAGGGCCCCCCCTCCCCTCCCCCTCCTGTGTGTGTGTGTGTGTGTGTGCGCGCGTGTGCAACCGCGCGCGTCTTGCGTCCCGTCTGTCGCGAGTGCCATATGCCGCTGTTCGCGTTCTCGACGTCGTCGGTCTTTAGCCAGCGTTAGGTGATATTGCGCGCAGCGGTAGCTTTGCTGATTTGTGTTGTAGTGGTGGTGGTAGTAGTAGTGGTAGTTGTAGTTCGCTGTATCGGTGGTGGTTCTTGGGGGGAGGGGTTTGGTCAGGAGGGCTGAGTCAGTCAGGGGCGGGAGGCAGGTAGCGTTGAGGGCAGGGGAGAGGAGAAGGGGTAATGTGATAGGGGTGGTGATAGTGAGATGGGGTAGGGGGATGGAGTAGGGGTAAGGGGATGGAGTGGAGGGAGATGGGAGGGGCTGACAGGGTTGGAGTGGGAAAGGGTTGAGGGGCGGGGGTTCCGGTTTCAACAGAAATATATGGTTATATTTCTGTACTGAAATTGGACCCAGGGTTCACGTTATGGGTGGTTGGGTGCTATGGGGGTAGGCAGGCAGCTTGTGCCGTGGACAGCACTACACACTTTTGTGCTGCAGGCTTCGGGGGAGCTGACGAGGATGAGCTGCGAGAGTCCTGCTGTCTTTGGAAGTGGAGTCTGCAGCCTGCTTGGGTAAACACCAATCATCAGCTGTACTGGTAATGTGTTTCGGAGAATAGAATGTTTTCTATTTTCTCTTTTCTTTTCTTAAATATTTGATGTATTGTTGTTTTTTATTTGGTCATATTTAAATTCAATCTAAATTCATATTAAAGTTAAATGTTACTTTGGATTAGAAGTTGTTAAATTATAATTGTAGAATCCTTAGTTCAGCTTTTTGCTTGATTGTCATATGTCTATTTCTGAATATTTTGTTATTGTTGCAGGTCTTCTCGAGAATGCGGAGGCATCAGCATTGCAAGACCAGCCCATGTGGAAGACTCCGCTTCTGCGATGGATGGAAGCCGCGACAAGAAGATTGAAGAGAGGTATGTTTTGTTTTCCTTTGTGGTTTTCTTTATTCTTCTGATATGTTTATTGAAAATTGTTTGGTCTTGTTCATGTGCAGTTTGAGATATCGTGCCAATGCAGCCAGAAGATGAGATATGCTGCCTTCGAGGTGACCATTGGACTGGAGGATGCTGACACCGCTTCTCCGCTGGATGGAAGCCAGCAACAAGAAGATAGAAGAGAGGTATGTTTTATTTGCCTTTGTGTTTCTTTTATTCTTATGAAATGTTTATTGATAATTTTTTGGTCTTGTTTACGTTTAGGCCTGGATGTTGTGCCAGCGTATGCAGCCAGAAGATACCATGCTGCTGCTTTGGAGGTGACCATTGGACTGGAGGATGCAGCACGCTGGTGAGACAACTTCATGCTTTGGGTGCCAACACTGCCACAGCGTTTCATGTCTAACCATGAATGTCTTTCAGCCGCAGGATGGGGCTTGGCTGGCGGTGTGCTGCAGTGTTTCCCATGTCTTCCAGTGCCGCTGCCCAGAAGATTTTCATTGCTGCTGCTGGTCACTACTGATATATGTATTTCTGATTATAGGAAGGTGACATCATCAGCCCTCCTTGGTTTCAACATTGGTGTCCTGAACGTCGCAGTGGTCTTCTCAGTAGTGAGTTCTCTTTTCTTTGCTGGTTTTGTGACATGTTGCCGCGTTTTAAACTTCTATTTATTGTTGTAATTTTTTTTTTTATTGTCTTGCATTGCTCGTTCAGACTGACCCACTGAGCTTGAGCTAAATCGCTATTGAGCGAGTGTAATTTTAATGTTAACCTTTTCACGCTCCAATTGTTTCTCATGCAACATGGCTATAGCCAGTCTT